>OZ014530.1:256591367-257255196 GCA_963966105.1 Volucella zonaria
AGTCGATGTATTATTACCTAAATGCAACCGCCGTTAGCTGCTGTACAATAACCCAATCAACGAAATTGTCAAATAGAAAGTGTTTGGACTCGGGTGCACCATTTCAGCGGCCTACTGTGTGCCATACTATTTAAATAATACTAGCTAACGGTATAGGAGTGAATAATGCAATATTTCGACCATTAATTCCAGATACAATAGAGAGGGTGGCTTTGAATCTGAAATCTCCCGCCAATGTGTGATTCATTTTCATGTGAATAAAGGTCGTCGTGGATTGGTAATAATTTGACCAATTTGGGGGAATTTAATTTTTTTTTTTTTAATTTCCTGATCCCCAATATCCACTAATTCCAGGATAATTACATACAACTGAATGTGTGCAATCAATTTCTAAAGCTGCTTTGGACAGTTTTTAACCAATCATCCGAATTAATTGACAAGAGGGCCAATTACATCATTTCAGTTGGGTGCTTTGTTTGCCAGGCCATCGAAGCTGGGAGTTTTTCAGTTGTGCATATTGCCATTTGGTTAATCCAAATTTTTAATTAGCAATTTCGGATCTGTTGTAATTGAAATAAGTCAGATTTTCCCCAAATTGAAATAGACGTTGCGATAAAAATCCCTTTTTGGAGATTATCCCTTCATGTAACATTGCAAGTGTGCGATGATTAGCAGAGCACAGTGATTCAACTCTCCCTATTCGCAGAAAAGGATAAGTCGCCTCGCCATGGTTACAGATATCAAACAAATCCCAATAACTTCCTAAGCCCAGGTTGCGCTAGGAGGAGTGTAGTCACTAACGTGGTATGTAGTTATCAGCACCAATATTCTGTTGTATCTGAGTCTAATTGCGCAAAATTTAAATAAAAAAACTCGGATACACGCAAGCATAGTGATTTAGTGCAAATACATGACAGAAGCAAAGCAAGCTGCAGACGTCTTGGCGAAGGTACTCCTAAGAACCTCATTGGAGCTTCTTCGAGATATTTGTAACTTAGGTTAAGTGTAAACCATATTACGGAGTGGTTCTTAGCGAATCAACGACACCGCTTATACTGCTATGGTGGCCTAAGATAGTGGCACTAGCCTCTGGAAGATTGGGGCCTGTGGCGTCATGTTAATTTTCCGACGTAAAACACATAACAAATTTTGTGAGGCAATAAATATCCTCGAATATGGATGGATTTACTGTTGACGACCCAATAAAAGAAAAATTGACAGCGACTCTCGAAAAAAGACGTGAAATGCATTCGAAAACTTAGCGGAGGACCTAAAACGCCACAAAGCGCATACCGCTGCCATCCACGAGGTGTAATGGGTGATTCCTAAAGAGAACAAACGTAGCGCCTGTGTGTATGTGGATTTGTCATCACAGGAATACTTAGGCAGGAGATCTTGAGCTTTGACCATTTCAGCAGCTGCCTGATATATTAAGTTATGCCAGGGAGAAACTGAACACGCCAACGTTTACAAATGAACTGATCATTTTATTAATATGTATGTAGGTGCATAGGATGTATGCTTGATATAATGATAACAATCCGACTTATCGGAAAAATTACAAAAACGTTAATTTATGAGATTCTTGAAACAATTTACTAAATTCCAATTTAAAATTATCTTTATTGAGATTTTAAAAAATCAATACAATTATTTTTTGTGATTACCACCTTGATCAAAATTTTTTCGGAATTTATTCAGAAAATTTAAAATACAAGTTTATTCATCTAAATCTATATTGTCCCCTTCAAAGTGTTCCCCATCGACTGCAACATACTTATGCCAGCGCTTGATCCAATTCTCAAAACATTTTTTTTTATTCGGTTTTCGGTATGTCCATCAGTGCTTGTTGCGATTTTTCCATTACTTCCTCTCGGCTGCTGAAACGCGTTCCCCGTAGTGATTTTTTAACTCGATTGAACAGAAAGAAGTCACAGGCTGTTGGTTGGTATTTGTTGCGTTTTTCATCAAAAAATTACGAATAATGATGGCACTGTGCGACGGCGACGGTGCGTTATCATGGTGCAAAATCCACGAGTTTTCTGCCCACAATTCTGGTCTCTTTCGACGAATTGCTTCACGCAAACGTCTCATAACGCCCAAATAATACTCTTTGTTTACTATCTGGCCCTCTGACAAAAATTCATGATGCACTACACCGTTGTAATCCATCAAAACCGTGAGCATTGCCTTCTTTTTTGACTGAAAACGACGTGTTTTTTTTGGTCTCGGCTCATTTGGTGAACGCCATTCACTTGCCTGATGTCGTACTCATAAACTCACGTCTCGTCTCCAGTAATGATCCTTTTGACGAATGTGGGATCGGATTCAGCCTCGCAAATCACCTCTTTTGCGACGTCAACACGGTCTCTCTTTTGCATGAAATTGAGGTCTTTTGGCACCACCTTTGCTGCTACACGACGGAAACCCAAATCATTAACCAAAATGTCTTGGACAGATCCATAGGCAATGTTCAAGTTCTCATCATCAATGTTTTCGTCGGTTTTCGATGTCGATGGTCTGCCACTGCGTTCATCATCTTCGATTGACTCACGACCACTTTTGAACCGCTCGTGCCACAGGTATACGACCGTTTTCTTTAGGGAATCGTTGCCGAAACACTCTTCCAACATTTCCAACTTTCGCGCACCATTAAATCCGTTTAATACAAAAGTTCGTTGTTGCAAATTTAAATACATTTCTAAAATTGTAAAAAATCGCCAACACCCACAGAGATACTCGTAGATGTACTCTTGGCTACGTAACTTTTGCAAATGTCGAGCTATAACGCTAAGATTTAGAGTGAATGTCAACAACAGATTTGCGGGTGCGGGAACTTTTCGATCAAGTCAGATTGTAGCCGACTTGTAGAGTTGTGCTTGGCTAAATATGGTACAGGTATATAGCTTCGTAAGCTTTTCAATCAATATACGAGGGCGGGTAAATAAGTCCGTGCATTTTTGAATTTCTGACCTCTTTACTGAAACAGCAACACTGCTCCTGTCAACCGGCATTTGTCAGTTGACTCCTGTCAAAATTTAAACTTGCTGCGTCAGTTAGTTTGTGTTTGACAGCTATTTTTATCAGACTACTCACTAATTTGAGGAGAAAATGGAAAAAAGTGAATTTCGTGTGCTTATTAAGCATTATTTCTTGCGAAAAAAAACCATTACCGAGACCAAGGCTAAGCTTGATAAATACTATGGGGACTCTGCACCATCGATTTCAATGGTAAAAAAGTGGTTTACTGAATTTCGTTGTGGCCGTACAAGCACTGAAGATGCCGAACGTCCTGGACGCCCAGGACCAGTTGAGGTCTCTACACCCGAAACAATCGAAAAAATTCACGATATGGTGTTGGCCGACCGAAGATTGAAAGTGCGAGAAATTGTGGAAGCCGTAGGGATCTCGCATGGCTCAGTGGTTTCAATTTTGAATGATCACTTGGTCATGAGAAAGCTTTCCGCAAGATGGGTGCCGCGTTTGCTCACAGTCGACCACAAACGCAATCGTGTAACAACTTCACAGGAAGGTTTGGCGTTGTTTAATCGCAATATGGAGGAGTTTTTGTGCCGTTTTGTAACCGTGGACGAAACATGGATCGTACAATACTAGATGGAGTGAAAAGTGACCTCCGTGACCGCCAAAATGCGCTGCTACTGCAAAAAAGGTTATGGTGCGTTGAAGTCCGTTCATATTTAGGCAGACATGTCAAATTTCAGTGCGATACTGTCTTTAGTTTTGTTTTGACAGCTGATTGTTGTTGACGTGTTTGGCATCATGTTGAGTATGGACAAAAACGATTTTCGTTCTCTCATTAAAACATTATTTTTTGGGAGGCAAAACGGCGAAGGAAACAAAAGAAAAGTTGAATAAATATTATGGGGCTAATGCTCCGTCAGATTACACCGTCAAATATTAGTTTTGAGAGTTTCGTGGTGGCCGCAACTCCACTACCGATCAAGTCCTCAGCGGCAGGCCCTCCGATGCGGTTACAGAGGACAATGTCAAAAAATACGTGAAATAGTGTTGACTGACCGGAAAGTGAGCTAGCAAGATTAGTACTGAGCGCACACGCCATATTTTGGGCAATATTCTGCATATGAAAAAGTTATCCTGCCGCTGGGTGCCGCGAATGCTCACTCCTGACCAAAAACACGAACGCGAGAGCATTTCGAAAGAGTGTTTGGACTTGCTGATGCGGAATCGGGCGGACTTTTGGCGTCGATTGGTGACTGGATTTGGATCCCTCGGACTATTATCTCTTCCCAAACCTCAAAAGATGGCTCATCAATAAAAAATTCAGCTCACGCGAGGAAATCATCGACGCCACGGAGGAGTATTTTGCAGACCTTCCGGAAAATTATTTTTCGGACGGAATCAAGAAGTTGGAAAATCGCTTGAATAAGTGTATCAAACTAAAAGGGGACTATATTGAATAATATTGGGTCTATAACTTAATTCGTGCGGTTTGCTAAGAGA
The DNA here is from genome assembly GCA_963966105.1 of Volucella zonaria. NCBI lineage: Eukaryota > Metazoa > Arthropoda > Insecta > Diptera > Syrphidae > Volucella > Volucella zonaria. The sequence goes on from OZ014530.1 coordinate 256,595,850, forward strand.
TGGCGTAACTTGTATTATTCCATTGGAACATGCGTTGGAAAGCTACTGTCATTGTACGTCATTTCATTATATGTCATTCATTTGAAGCGTAAGCAACAATAATTTTTTTTCACTCAAATGTGTCGAACTTTGTGCCTGAAAAAGTGTTTTTGCGGGGAGTTCTTCTTCATTACTTTAATATGAAGAAAACTGCTGCCGAAAGTCATCGTATTTTGGTGGAAGTTTATGGTGAACATGCGCTAGCTGAGTGAACGTGCCAAAAGTGATTTTGGCTTGGAAGACGATGAACGTTCTGGGCAGCCAAAAAAGTTTGAAGATGAAGAACTGGAAGCATTACTCTATGAAGATTGTTGCCAAACACAAGAAGAGCTCGCAGAATCTTTGGGTGTCACTCAAGCAGCCATTTCAAAACGTTTAAAAGCAGCTGGATATATTCAAAAGCAAGGAAATTGGGTTCCACATGAACCCAAGCCGAGAGACGTCGAAAGGCGGTTTTGCATGTCCGAAATGCGGCTGGAACGCCACAAAAGGAAGTCATTTTTGCATCGGATTGTTCCTGGTGATGAAAAATGGATCCATTAGGACAACCCCAAGCGCAAAAAATCATATGTGAAACCCGGCCAACCAGCCAAATCAACGGCAAAGCAGAATATCCCTGGCGCGAAGGTAATGCTCTGTATTTGGTGGGATCAGATGGGTGTGCTGTATTATGAGCTGCTAAAACCGGGTGAAACCATCAATGGACAACGCTACCGAACACAATTAATCCGTTTGAAGAGAGCAGTGGCCGAAAAACGCTCGGAATATGCGGCCAGACACGAGGCAATAATTTTCCATCATGACAACGCTCGGCCCCACGTTGTTATTCCGGTTAAGAACTATATGGAAAACAGTGGATGGGAAGTCTTACCCCACCCGCTTTATAGCCCAGACCTTTCCCCTTCTGACTACCATTTGTTCCGGTCGATGCAGAACACCCTCATTGAAATACGGGTCACATCAGAGCAGAATATCAAGAATTGGCTTGATTCATTCTTGGCTGCCAAGCCGGCGCAGTTCTTTTGGGATGGGATCCACAAATTGCCAGAAAGCTGGGAAAAAGTCATAGCTTCAGATGGGCAATACTTTGAATAATACTATTGTACATGTTTTTCTTAAATAAACGTTCAAATTTTGAAAAAAAAAAACGCGCGAATTAAGTTATATACCCATGCAAAATAAATTTTAAAAAGTAAGTTATACAGAAAAAAAAACAGGAACTTAATTTACTTAATAAAACTATAAATTAAATAAAATTTTTTTTTTATTAAAATAAGGGTTTTAATAAGAATCAGTGCTTTAGAAAGTTGCTGCTATCCGCCTAACAAAATGCTGTGGATCCACTGAGTTCTTTTTGCAACTTCAAAATCTGTTGTTTCAATTTTAACTTCTTCTTTAAAAATTGAAAGCTTTCCCTTTTTAGAGCCAACAATTCCATCTTGGTGTCCTTTTTCAAATAATACCGTTTTTTTTTTTCGAGCTCCTCAGTTGTCTTGGTGCTTGTTTTTATGTCATTCATTATTATTCTCATATCATTATAAAACGACTCCTGGGCACTGGTCTGCCTCTCTAATAAAATTAATCTTTCCTGTACTTTTTAGTTTTGTCTTTTTTTCTAACTACGAGGGGCGTTCAATATATTCTCGGTATCGATATGAAGGAAAATGCGAATTCAATTTAAATTGTTTTTATTTTTCAATATAATCTCCCCTAACATCAATGCATCTGTTACATCTTGAGATAAGCTTTTCTAAACCCTCAAAAAAATAAATTTCCTCTTTCTCTGCAAAATACCGACTTGAGTTCTTCATCATCCGAAAATCTTATCGACATCGAAAACCGACGAAAACATTGATAAAGTAAAAGAAATGTTGGCCAGTAACCGCAAATCAACCATCAGAGAAATAGCGGAGGACTTAAATATTTGCCTATGGATCCGTCCAAGACATTTTGGTTAATGATTTGGGTTTCCGTCATGTAGCAGCAAAGTTGGTGCCAAAAGACCTCAATTTCATGCAAAAAACAGACCGTGTTGACGTCGCAAAAGAGATGATTTGCGTGACTGAATCCGATCCCACATTCATCAAAAGGATCATTACAGACGAGACGTGGGTTTATGAGTACGACATCAGGCAAGTGAATGGCGTTCACCAAATGAGCCGAGACCAAAAAATCACGTCGTTTTCAGTCAAAAAAGAAGGCAATGTTCACGGTTTTGATGGATTACAACGGTGTAGTGCGTCATGAATTTTTGCCAGAGGGCCAGATAGTAAACAAAGAGTATTATTTGGGCGTTATGAGACGTTTGCATGAAGCAATTCGCCGAAACAGACCAGAATTGTGGATTTTGCCCCATGATAACGCACCGTCGAACAGTGCCATCATTATTCGTAATTTTTTGACGAAAAATGCAACAAATACCATCCAACAGCCACCGAATTCACCTGATTTGGCTCCCTGTAACTTCTTTCTGTTCAATCGAGTTTAAAAAAACCACTACGGTGAATGCGTTTCAGCAGCCGAGAGGAAGTAATGGAATAATCGCAGGAAGCACTGATGGACATTCCGAAAACCGAATAAAAAAAAATGTTTCGAGGATTGGATCAAGTGCTGGCATAAGTGTGCTGCAGTCGATGGGGATTACTTTTAAGGGGACAATATATGTTAGATTTATAGTAGACGAATAAACTTGTATTTTTAATTTTCTGAATAAATTCCGAAAAATTTTTGATCAAGGCTGTATATTTCGAGTACTTTTATGGTCCTAGAAGTGAAGTATGCATGATGAATGGAATCCCTGCATCGGTTGGCGGATCCACAAGAAATTGTTCTATGTCTTCTTTAATATGACACATAAGAAAGTTCTGGGAAACTGGTAAGCCCACAACCGAGGCAAAATTTTTCGAAAATCAGCGCAACTCCTTGCATAAGTTTATGAAATCTGACATCATTGACAGAGCGCAGAGAGCTGAAACAGAAGCGCTAAAAATGGGTGTGACTGCGATTTAAGACAAAAGCAACCACCATTGCTCGATATTCAAACGATAAAGCTGGAATCTTTCTTTCTCTAGGAAGCATGCCCACGAGTGTCCGAAGGATCGAAATCTCACTCGCTATGAACTTTAGGATATTTCGGTAGAATCATATCTTCCATGAATAGCTCCATCAAAGACGGTTAGAAGACGTATACCATAGACTTCAACATACAAATGCGGAAGTGAAATTGATAAGATCACCCCTGTAAGGGTGCAAATATGGTTCCGATACACGTTTCGCCTGCCACACTAAGCAATTCTGTAGCGGAACAGTAGGGTAAGTAAGGTTCTTAGCGCTCCAAAGGCTTTCACAAGCTAATCAGTATCGGATGACATAGGTTTTGTAACTGCATATTATTATTTAGAAAGCTGTGGGCCGGGTGTAATAATTCTTAAACAGCGGAGTTTCTGAGCAGATCTAGACTCGACATCGACATGTTTAAAAATACCATATTGCTTTATTAAAAAAAAAGGTTTTATCTAATTGTTCAGAATTAATGCTCACATAGGCTAAAAAATTGTTCAGAATTGTCTAAGCCTCGAACATGGAACAGATAAGTGATCAAATATTTGTACATTTTTATATTTTTCGTCGCCTTTTTCTTGCTCTCACATTCAGTTCAAGTGCTGGTACTTTATTTTTTCTGAATCTCATTTTCTTAAACACCAGCCTTCAACTGTACATATACAATTGTTTCCAAAATATCCCAATGAAACACCCATAGAGAGTAGAGAAAAGTATTTATTTAGTTTCTCGACTATCCATTAACTTAAGCTGTCTACTCTATGTTTGCATTTCCTTTAAGCTAAATCCTTTTCACTTCACTTCGAAACTGTTTGCCTCTCGATCGGCAAACAACAATATATACTCCTTTTTGCTTCCTCTTTTCTGGTTGAATGTACCTACTCGTATCCATGCACAACTCTCACTAGTTTCCATTGTTTTTATTATTTCAGATTATAGCAGCACCAAAGCGCTGCGTATTCTCAATTCCGAGCTAGCTGACACCTTGGGGAACCTGCTATCGCGTGGATGCGCTAAATCCCTAAATCCACGTCAAATTTATCCTCGCATTTACGTTCATGACTATGAGCAAATCCAGCGATTAGATGCAGCCAAACGGTTGCACGAGATACTCATCGATTTGCCAGGTAAGCTCTATTCCATTGATTCTTGTTGTTTCAAATGTCAATCACCTTTAAACTTATTTCTCTTGTTTTTGTTTTTAGACCGATGTGCTCAGCACTATGAGGATAAAAATTTCTATTTGGTGGTAGATGCAGTTATGGCAGCTCTTCATGTGACAAATAATTTCTTTGAGTCTTGCAAGCCATGGGAATTGAAAAGGACACCAGCATCGACAACATCAACAATAACAACAACATCAGCTTTGTCAAAGTCAGAAGAAGATAAACGTTCACACCAGTTAGACACCATCATTTCGATGACAATGGATAGCCTTCGCCTTTGTGGTATTATCCTGCAGCCCATTATACCTGACATCAGTACGAAATTGTTGGATAAGTTGAGTGTACCTTCGAATCAAAGAACTTGGTTCAATTTAAAGGACTCCTTTGTATTCAACATGGATAGCAGGCAGGATGATACACTGTTGTCCAATACAAATGCAGTGCTGTTCCGACGAATCTTTTTGCAAAATGAAAAGGATAAGCAAACACAGCAGTTGCATCAGAAACTACAGCAGAATCACCAGCAAAAGCAACGTACTAAGAAAGTGCAGTAACGATGGTCATTTAGTGAAAAGAAGAACGAGGTGGTAGAGTACAAAATGTTGATGATGGTAGCTCTGAGTTGTCCTTTTGTATACTCTACCCGTATTGCGTAAACTGCTACAGCTTCAGCTGGCTTTAAATGGACCAGATACTCGTAATAATAAAAATGAAAAGGATTCGCTCTTTAGAGTTGTAAGAGTTGCAGTTTTATGGTTTCGCCCTTTTTGTTATCGTTTGTTAAATTACAGTTTTGCTTTTATGTCTTTTTCGTTTTTCAGATGGTAATTGCAGAGAAACGAGAATTATGATATTAAGCTCGTGGACGTTATTACAAAAACAGGATAGCTGTGGATGGAATTAAATCGTATTATAACTTTCTCTTCAATGTGTAGAAAATATGATAGTCATAGCCAGATGGCTTGATTTTCTATTGTCTTAGGACAGCACTAACTCTATTAACGTAACCTACATGCGGAGAAAGTTATCGATTTTTCTCCAGATACGGCTAATGGAAAAAATACGTCCAAAATATCCACACATGAATGCCCCGGGTGAGGATAATCGAATCTGATGGAAGTAAAAAGCTTATGGAACGAGAGCATGTCTCGAAGGAACCATGAAATGATAGCCCTTTGACATTTATACATTTTAATGTGACGTCTGACGTCAATTCCATTGGTATCTTCTGCTGAAAGTGAAAGTCAACGGTGCGGTCATCAGCATTTCACTTCAAAAAAAAAAGTGTGACTTGACTTTTCTATTACGAAAATTGCCAGCATATTTGGAGAATCGAGATAGAGCAGACTCATTAACGCCTAAAGAGAAAGGAAGAATTTCAAAGTTCATCAAATCGTTAACTTATCTGGATTTTTGGAAACTTGCCTATTACCATTAGACCATCGGAAATTTTAAGAGGGAGGAAGCCAAACAAAAACTAGTGTTGAACACTCTAAAACAAATTTAAGTACTACAAACAAGGGTCCACAAAATATGCCACGTTGACTATAGCCAGCAGTAAATCATGAAATCATTTTTGTCTTGTCCTTTTACTTTGAACTAAGCTAAGTAGACGTTGCGTCAATTTTATAATTTGCATATAAATACCGCAGTAATGGCCACAGTATTGGCTTTATTGGAAAGACAATTGTATGCCATTTGTGCATTATTTTGATTTTGAAAGTTCAAGATTCAAGAGCTGGTTGGTTTCCATGTCGATCATCTCTGATCTCAGATATCCTCATAGAAAATAGCCCAAATCACACGATCTTGCAAGCCACTTCACGGGTTTAGACGCTCATTGGAAGTTTTCTTCAATAAATTTACTGTGACGCGCACTATGTGGCACAGCTAGTTAAAAACATACATAATTCTACCACATTAATGCCATTGAGTTGAAGAATGAAGAAGTCAGTAATCATCGCTCTCCATTGACTGTAATGTTCTGGCCCATAAAGCACACTAAACAGTGACATGTTGTGGATGTAATAGCGTCCCAATACTTTTTTGTGGATTTTCTTTACTGCAAATGCGACAATTTTGCTTGCTAACGTAACAATGTAACCTAAAATGCACCTCATCGCTGAAGAAATTTTTTTACTGAGAAAGTAGATCAAGGGCAATCTCTGCGCACAAAATGGTCAAGTGGCTTCAACTTTTTACGCGAACTGGATCTTGTAAGCTAAGATCTTTTCGCAAAATCTTCCGTGAAATGAATGGAGACATTTTCAATTACTGTGCATGATGGCGAATAGACCCATCCGAGTTCTTTTCAATACTGTATTCCACAGCAGTTTCTTCGGTGCGCCCTGTACGATGTCTCTGCGGATGGATGCGTATCATCATTGCGAAAGCGATCCATATTTATTCGAATTACGTCGTAGCGCACGGTAATATTCTCAAACTATCATAAATCAGCTTGCTGTCGAAACTATTACAATATCACGCTTAATCGACTAATTTACCTGGTAGGTTATTTTATTTATTCTTTGGCTTCACCTTCTGTCTTCGATCTAAATGCAATACCACGGAGGCTATTGAATAGAAAAAGTTTTAGAATACCGGTTAGCTCTAGGGCTTCGTTCATTCTCCGACACTCTTTCTTATATTCATTAGTGATCACTTGTCTGCCGCTTCTGACCCAGTATATCTTTTTGCTTTTCATATTCATTCCCGGATTAATATCCCTGCTCTTCAGCTGTAAAGTGGGAATCGATTTAGGGCTTTCAAAATACTATGCTGCCTGACGTACGCACTCAGCGGCGTCAATTTGATGACACTCACTGCTGTAGGTTCAACTACACATCGACTGTATTCGTTTTACCTCCCGGTGGTAGAAATCAAACTCTGGTTGCATGCTACTGAATTCTTATACTGACAAGCACGAGTGTTGAGCAGGAGCAAATAGCAACACTGTCATGTCCTGTTGAACGTCAAAAGGAGGACGTACCGACGCTTTATGTATCAGCTACTTCAAAGTATTTGGATCTGAGGTCAAGAAGGAATTTTCTGTAATCGTATAGATAGTAGCAGATGAGCCCTTAGTGGGTTAACTGCAGCTCCCATATCTACGAAGCCGGTAATTGGATTCCAGAACGTGCCTGGTGCTCCAAGTTGGGGGTTGTGCATGGTTCATCGAAAAACTCAGCCTGCATAACATTGCGCCAGAAAATGAATTCATGATTTTTAGAATTTGTTTTCCTATAGGACTTGTCTATCCCCTGATCAATCAACTGTCACCCAGATTGATCACATTGCGACCGATGGCAGATACATTGTGAATGTTTGAACTTTCCGAGGAGCCAACATCGGTTCGAAACGGATAGCACATGAATAGTGGAGTCAGGTAACAAATTTAAACCTCGAAGTAGAGAAGTTGTAATCGCAACAGAACGCCAGAAACTTTCCCAATCGCGATTACCTCAAGCTCTTCAAAAATTTAACCCCCATTCACAAACCGTAGAACACCAATGGAAATGTCGCCAACGAGCCATCAGGAAAGCAGCTCCTGATATGGTTTTTATGAGATCGCCGACGGCTACAAAGAAACATCTGGTTTGACGACGAATATATGCACATACGTCAGCGCTACGAGCAGAAAAGAAACTAAGAGCACAGACTTCTCGAAAGACGAAAGATAAAAATATTGCTCCAGGAATGACGTTCGAAAGTTTTATCAAAAAATTAAATTAATATGCTAAGGCTACAAAGCCAGAATTGAAGCCTGCAAAGATGAACATGAAGAACTAGTAGTAAAGTCGCAGTTGGTGTTGCGAATATGAAAAGACTACTTCTGCAGACTGTATAACGGTAATGGTCTAAATACCATTGTTAGGCAGAATGAACAATTTGCCGACAGAGAATTCTCTATGCTGAGCTACTTTAAGCAGCTGGAAATATAATGGTTCTGAACATGAGCCAGTTCATATGTAATATATGGTCAGAGGAAAGTATGCCTAAAGCATGTGATCTCAGCATCGTTTGTACGATCCACAACAAAGTTAATTCCTTCGACTGCGCCAGTAAAGAGTCCCCTGAAACTCGCCTGAGTATCCTGGTTGGTCCATGTATCTGCAGCCTCCAACCAAATAAGAACACCGTCGATCAAATATTCACATAACTGCAAATCTTGGAAATGTCGCGGCAATTCTAAATCCAAACTTACCATCTATTTGTCGACTTCAAACCTGGATATGACAGCCTGCATAGTGACGAGTTACACAATGCTATGTCTAATTTTGACATCCCAAGCAACTCGTCAGGTTATGCAGGAGGATTATGAAGAGTCGGTATATTTGTGGTCGAAGACCCGCAGGAGAAAGTCGAGTTGCTAGGCGCTTATTTCGAAATCACGCATATTGTGAACAACTCAGTTTACGGTAACCATGATATTGAAAACAGAACTTAATCTGTTCTATCTGTGCAACGAAATCCATAATCGGCGATCTGAGAACCACGGTCTTATCCTGTTCATTGAAGAAAACGCAGCAAACGTCATCGCCGCCGACGGACAAGCTGCCAGTCACTTGTTCGTGCGATAAGATGAACTCCTATCCATCTTTAAGTCACTGAAGAGCAAAAAGTCGACGGGAGTAGACGGTATCACAAACGCCACATTCAGGCCCTGGAAGCAGTGAATATTTTCACTACGCTATAGCACCCTATCCCAAAGAGGGATAAAATTAGGACCAACCCTGTTAATCTTTGGTCAGTTAGTCTACTTCTGAATATTGGCAAAGTATTTGAAAAGGCAGTCAACAGAGCTCTGTTGAAATGGGTGGGGGATAACAATATTATAATCCCGAACAATCAGTTTAGTTTTAGGGCGAGGCACCACACCATTCATGCGGCGTCAAAACTGATCTCCGACATACAGGGGAACAAATGAAAGAACCAATGTACGGATGCATATCTGGTTGACTTGGAGAAGGCCTTTGGCACCGTACGGTTAGAGGGGCTTTTCTATAAGCTAACCAGAATGGGCATGCGGAAACCTTTGCTGTAAATGAGGGTAGTCCCAGAAGTACTCGACCTAACAACACAACAAATTTTGCAAAAAATATCCTTATTTCTCTACGTAAGTCTCCTTTTAGTTCAATACACTTTTCCCGGCGAGGTTCCATAGCTCGGTTACCCTGTTTATAGTAAGAATCGTCAAGCTCCTTAAAATAGCCATCAACCTTAGACTCCATCTCTTTACTGTTGGCAAATCGAGCCATATTTTCAAATTCGGAAACAGAAAATAATCCGAGGGGGCTAAAGCTGGTGGATAGAGTGCATGGGGAAGCAATTTGAACTTTAACTCATTGATTTTGGCCATCGCGATAACTGATGAGTGAACTGGTGCATTGTCTTGATGAAACAAAACTTTTGTCTTCGCCAAATGCGGCCGCTTTTTTTCTTGATTTCATCTTTCAAACGCTGTAATAAGTTCGCATAATACACGCCGTTGATTGTTTTTCCTTTCTGAAAGTAATGAATGAAAATTATCACACGGGCATCCCAAAAAACTGACGCCATGACCTTGCCTGCAGATGGAGCGGTCCTCGCCTTCTTTGGAGCCGATTCTCCCCTTTGAGTCCATTGTTTTTACTGTTCCTTCGTCTCGGGTATGAAGTGATGGACCTATGTTTCATTCCTTGTTATGAATCGACCCAAAAACTCGGCTTTATTGCTGTGAAACTTCGCTAAACACTCGATTGAAACATCCTCACGACGGTGTTTTTGTTCCACTGTGAGTAATCGCGGCACCTATCTAGCGCACAACTTTCTCAAGTCCAATTATTCAGTCAACATGCGATGTACAGCGCTTTTTAAAATGCCTGCCATATCTGCTAGTCCACGTACTTTCAATCGACGGTCATCCAATACTTTTTTTGTGGATTTTTTTCAACATTTTTTGTAAACTCACTTCATTTGGTCGACCATTGCGTTGTTCGTCTTGGCAACTCGTACGGCTTCGCTTTAACTCTGCCACTCAACATTTTATTGTCGTAAACGAAGGAGCAGACACCCCCAGAGTAGAATCCAGTTCCGTTGGTTGGTTGGATTGAGGCCTTTCAAATGAAAGTCTTGTACCACATAACGATGACCAATTTTGTCCATATTTAAAAATTCATTGAGAGCGTTTTAGGTTTTTACTTTCTACAATAGTCATTCTTTTTAAACAACAACCGCCATCAGGTCGGGTACTTCTGGGACTACCCTCATATGATTTACGATATGCTTATGGGAAAGAAGTTCCTTGTCAAATGTGGAAACGTGATTTCGAGTAAAGTTTTTAACATAAAAAATGGTTTACAACAGGGGTCGGTTATTTCTCCGATACTGTTTAATATTTATACGAGTGAACTAATAGGTACCCTCAGTCACGCTATAACGTATTCAGATGATTTAGTGGCGTACAGTACAAGAACCAAAAATCGAAGTGATTAACATCCTTTTGCAACGTGACTTCGATCATATTAAGGAGTATTGCTATGATTTGGAAATTGAAAATTGAATTCCAAAAGTTAGAAACAATCTTATTTAGAACTCCATTGAGAAGGGCCTCTTGGGATACCAGAGGCTAATCTGGTTGGGGCCAAGACGGCTTTAGCTTTGATGAGAAAATTGTTTCAAAGCAGTCAACTTGATTCCGGGGTGAAAGTCATATGCTACGTGGCCCTAATCAGGCCAATCATCGTTTACGGTTGTCCGGTGTGATTTAATGTAGCTCCTGTCTTCGATTGTACAGATCATTGGAGTCTGAATACGAGTACGTAAAATATTATCCCAGCAAAGCCCTCTGCAAGGGAGCTGCAATAAATATGATTGACAATTTTCTAATTAAGGTGATTCGAAGGCACGTTGTAAGAGCAATAACGGGCGATAATAGCCAGATCTTTGGGGCATATTATCCCAATATAATATACTACGAGAGGACACTCCAATCTGGCTTTTTCTCGCCAAATACAGAGCATTACCTTCGCGCCATGGATATTCGGCCTTGCCGTTGATTTGGCTGTTTGGCCGGGTTTCACATATGATTTTTTGCGCTTGGGGTTGTCGTAATGGATAAATTTTTCATCACCAGTAACAATCCGATGCAAAAATGACTTCCTTTTGTGGCGTTTTGAAATGGCTGCTTGAGTGACACCCAAAGATTCTGCGATCTTTTCTTGTGTTTGGCAACAATCTTCATAGAGTAATGCTTCCAGTTCTTCATCTTCAAACTTTTTTGGCTGCCCAGGACGTTCATCGTCTTCCAAGCCAAAATCACCACTTTTAAATCGTGCAAACCACTTTTGGCACGTTCGCTCAGCCAGCGCATGTTCACCATAAACTTCCATCAAAATACGATGACTTTCGGCAGCAGTTTTCTTCGTATTAAAGTAATGAAGAAGAACTCCCCGCAAAAACACTTTTTCAGGCACAAAGTTCGACATATTTGAGTGAGAAAAAATTATTGTTGTTTACGCTTCAAATGAATGACATATGCTGAAATGACATACAATGACAGTAGCTTTTCAACGCATGTTCCAATGGAATAATAAAAATGGAATAATGAAAGTTACGCCATCTCTTAGCAAACCGCTAAGTTATAGACCAAGCTCTGCATATACATATAAGGTATTGTATATATAGCCTTATATAAGCCTTATAATAAAATTTACATATGGGAGCTAGCTCCTAAAATAAGGCGTACGTCAGGCATCTAAAGCTTATTTTATGCCTTAATGCATAAAATAAGGCAAACAAAGTTTATGCCTTATGACCAATGACATGGCAATGTTGAAATAAGAAATAAAATAAGGAATACTGCATGCGATCAGGATTCCTTATGATAAATAAGCCTTACATACTAAGGCATACGTACTCGTATATTCCATTGCAATAAGTCTTATATATTGCTTACATTGTTTGCTGGGTTGTACGCACACATACTCGTACATATGCAGATGTGTATAAACAAGTATTTGAAATAACGTAACTTTTAATTTTTACGCTTACAAATCTCCCACCACTGCTTCATCCCTTTGACCCTAAATGCATGCACTCGTGCATATGTAGTTTCTAAGCCATCCCTGGTATTTTCGCATATGTCCGATGGCTAAACTTACATCTGCATATACTCGTACGTACATATCGCATCCTGAAAGCAAGGCAGACGATCGGCGGTCGGCACGCGTTCAGAGGTCGTTAAATGAAGATGATAAGACGAAAATGAAAGTAAAAAACAAAAAACATAAAAAGGGGTAGCTACATACATTTATGGTTACCGTCCGAAGCAAATGAAAGGCAACGAACGTAGAAGCAAGGGTAGATTGACAATCCTTTTGGTGCAAAAACATCTACAATACAATGTAGATCAGCATTCAGTTGTGTGCTAACGTTGATTGGCGCTTGTGTGGAATTCGTAAAGTGTGATGAACTCATCTTAACTGAAAGTGAAAAAACTAAGCAGCGTGTGGTGTACGAGTACTATATCTGACGCTTTGAAATTAAATTGATTTGTTGTCAGAGATAAGGTTTTACGGGTAAGTTTACCATAAAAAGGAATTACGAATATCTTTATTTTACCCTTGTCGTCTCAAGTTGATATCAGTTTTATCAAAAAAATTACATTCTACGAGTAAACACGAGTGTAACGCATGACATATGTATGCTGAAACTGTGGCTTCAGCATTCCGCTGAAGCACTAATTCCTCTTTTAAGCACTAATACCCGAGACGACGTTTAACCAACACAAACAACCTCGAACATCTAATACTCATGATCTAGGTCTGTTGCATAAACCAAAAGTCAACTGTTTTAAGGCACAAAAATAAGAAAATAAATAGAGAAGTAGCTTAAATCGAATTAGAAAGTAATGTTTTATACGCAACACGTGCCCGAAAAAGAACTTATAAAATATTTTTAAAAAGAATGGGTGTTGCCAACAACACGCGGTGTTCCCAAGCGGTTCCTCAATCTAAGTAGTAACCGCGCCCGACGCGGTTTTTTTTCAGTTTAAATGCATTTTTATTTGATCTCTTAATATACTCTTACATGCTAGACAAAAAACGCTTAAAAATTAGCTTAAATAACTTACAAATAGTCTTATTCTAACATACTGGCCCCATGCGGGCACTCTAAGTTAAACCTAACTCTTAAACTAAGTCTTTCGACGAATCTTACAGTCTATATTTAATTTTATATTTACGTTAAAACTAAAACTAAGAAAATAAATTTTAATCAAAAACTTAGTATATGGACTTTTTTTTAATTAAACTTACAGACTACCTAAAGAATAAATCTTAATCTACTTAACCTACTTACATATAATACATTCATACACATATATACAATACACAACGCATATACACTTCATATATACATATATGTATATATTTATATTTTTTTTTGGATTTTTTTATTTTTATTCGTTTTTTTTTCTGTTTTTTTTTTTTATTTTATTTTTATTTTTATTTATTTTTTTTTTTTTTTTCTTAAAATCTAACTTAATACTACCTAAAACTATATAAGCCGGCCACGGCTAAAAAAACAAAAACAAAAATTAGGCTGGCCCACTCTGCTTCACATGAAGCTACCTATCACTGGAGGAGTTCGACGACGAAGCATCCTCGCCTTCATCAAGCCACCAAAATTGCTGGTGCTGCTGAGCAACATCCCTTCTGTCACGACTCCCTACCGCCCTACTGAACCGGAGACGCTCCGCACTGCCATGTGCGACGTCTCTCTCGTAGTTGAGTCGCCTGTCCGCAGCTGTTCGAGCGACGTGGAAGATTAGCGGCACCGCCAATCTGTCCTGGATCAGACCTTTGCTATCTAGGTAAAGGAACGCTTCTGGAGGAATAAAGCCGTCAAGGCGAGCTCTCTCGTGATACATATAGTTGGGGTAGTAAGCCCCTGAGATCAGGTTGTTCGATGAGGTCATTGCTCTTGCAATGTGCCTTCGAGTCAACTTAATGACGAAATTGTCCACTCTTATCAGGTTCGCCGTATTGTACAAGACCTCATTAGGATAGAATTTTATGTACTCAGACTCTGGTGTTCTGTATAAGCGAAGACAAGTCCTAAGACAAGCCCTCTCAAACACCCGAATCTTTTCCAATAAACTTGCTCTCACGTTGAACCACACGGGACACCCAAATACAAGCATGGGCCTGATAAGGGCCATGTAACAGATTACGAGAAACGATACATTCAGCGTAGTATGATCGTTGACACCATTCTTATTAGCAAACTTCTATGTTACATCAATTTTAACGCCCTCCAATAGGTTTTGCAAAAATTTCCTGTTTATTTCCTTAAGCGACTGAAAAGCAGGAATCTAATCCGTCCCAAATTCAAACTTTGCATATTTCCCCATTATGTCCGACAGAGGTTAAGTGAAAGTTGCATAGTTTGGTTGAAACTTCGGAGAGAATCCCATTAACCCTAGAAAGCTTTGTACCTCTTTAACATTGCGAGGCTATAGAAATCTTTTTACCGCACTTATGATTTCGAAAGGTGGTTTTATGCTACCATTCTCAACGATAAAAAATCGCACTTTTCCCATTTGGTGATTATAACATTTTCCTGGGCTACTTTCAAGACAACCGCTAATTTCTATAGATTTTCTAGTTCACTTCTCGCAGGGATGTCGTTGTCTAGGTTCAGTTCAGTCGTTCTCGGTTCAGTTCATGGAATACCGTGTCTATGATTCGCTATAAAACTGAAGCCGAGTTGCACAATTCAAAGAGTCCGGTACTATAAAAGAGGTGTACTTTCTACTAGATTCGATGATGTTAACATGGAAAAAACCTTTACGAAGATCTAAAGTCGTATTAACCTTCGCACCACATAGCTTTTTTGACACATCTGGCGTAACAGGCAAAGGAAATCTGTCTTTGATGATTTACGCATTAAGCTTACGGTAGTCAATGCAGAGCCTATTACTGCCATCCGTTTTTTTGACTATTACTATAGGGCTCGTGAAATATGACCGAAAATGCCGTATATTTCCGTCGCGCATCCATTCTTGAATCTGTTCCCCCACTTGTTTATTTTCTATAGGCGCTAACCTCCTCGCTTTCTGGTAAGCTTTCAGCTAGTTTCATCTTAAACTTTTCGTACTAAATCCACTGTACTGTTCTTTACTGTGTTCACTATTTTGATGTTCTCTTAAAAGTTTTCGGGATCTTTTCTTTCGCTCCTTGAAGTTGATTTGCGAACTTTAACTTCGCTATTTTTAATCAAGAGGGAGACCTTTTCTAATAAATTGTTACCCAGAATAATATCATCAGATAACCAATTATCTGGAACCACTTGGAAACGAACCGCATTCCCTTCGCATCGAACCTTGATATCCACCACAATAGACCCCAATAGCTTACGAAGCTGATTAGCACCGAACTCAGTTAATAACACCACTTCAGGATCGTGGTCTCCCCATTCTGCTTCACGCTCTACCGACTCCTTCATGATTGTAATTTTGCTTCCGGTATCAATTAGGGCATGATAAAACCTTCCACAGACGTTTACGAAAACTCTGGAGCTACTTACACTAATACGGTTAACGTAGTGCCTACCATCTGAACCGTCACCTGAACCACCACTTTCACTTCTGGTCTTTTAGGACAATTTGTTGCCCATATTCGTTGCATGAAAACAACGCGATGCCGTGCTCCTATCGGGATATTCTTGAGATGCATGCGAAAAGGAACCACAGTTGCCACATCTCCTTCCACCTCGATATTCCCTGGAAGATGAACCAGATTGGCTTTCTGCCTTTCTCTTCGATTTAAAACTACTTCCACTTGAACGTCGCATGTTTTGATAAAAAATGAACTTTTTTAACTCGTCCAGTGTCGTCGCTTCATAGACCTGGTATCCCTTCAACAACATAAGATAGTAGAGACTGATCGTCGACGCATCTTTCGTTGGCTACTTGCTCCATGGTATAAAAATATTCTAAAAAACTGTCCGTGGAACGTTTCTTGAGAGATTCTAGAGAGCGATAGATATCAATGCTGGACGAGGGCGTGAAATTACGATAATAGTGTGGTTTTCAAAGTTCCATAACTACACACTTCCGTTTTGTCTTCGATAGCAAGCTTACTTGCAGCTCGTAAAAGATGTCTGGTGTATAAATACAATATTTCTGGACATCATTCCACCCACAAACTGTGCAGATCTCCTGAAAAACTTTTAATCACGTTTTGACGTTCTTACCAGTTTACCCGTAAAAGTTTTAATGGACTCTTCAACATCCCTAAACACAAAACTATTGTCGTCCAGCATGTGTACCTCCTTCCCCCTTATCGATGGTTTCATTGTCAGTGACCTCTTGCTTCGATTCTTCTTCTAGCTTTAGTCTTTTAAGCCGTTCGACAAGTTCGATCTTTAATATGTAACTATGGGACGCACCCACTTGCTTAAGTAAATCTTGTAATGCTCGCATTGTTAGGGACCCGGAAAAAATACACTTCATTCATGTAAATTCATGTAAAAAGAAGTGAGAACAAAAATTGTGCAAAAATGTGAACAGGAAAATCAACTGTCAATGATGGAATAAAACTGACTTTAACACTGTCGATAATGCAGTGAATTCTTTAAATATTTTTTTCTAATTTAACTAACACTGCTGGGAAGTAAAGCTTTTATTAAATTTCATGCAGTGATCATGCCACTCTTCGAACTTGTCTAATGAACGGAGATCTCTCCAGAGGGCTTGCGGTAACTATGCTGCTGCACTATATTGCTTTTAAAATATTTTTTCGTTTCGTTTTTGTCACTTC
Source organism: Volucella zonaria (assembly GCA_963966105.1). Lineage (NCBI taxonomy): Eukaryota > Metazoa > Arthropoda > Insecta > Diptera > Syrphidae > Volucella > Volucella zonaria. The sequence goes on from OZ014530.1 coordinate 256,612,918, forward strand.
ACCGTTCTATTGTTTACAGGTCTTTTTCGTTTCGTTTTCTTGGAGTTCTCGCAGATGACATTTAACTGGCCTGCTATATGCCTCCCCAACAGTTTTCTCTATTTTATAGCATGGATATTGGTCCAAAGTCTTTTATTTTATATCCCTTGCTCTCTTAGACTTAGCTATTGGAAGCATCTTCCTTTTTTGCAAATTGGAGGAAATTAGCCATTATTCAGACAGTAGTTGAATATAGCAGAGAACAGTATGTCAAGAGAACTAGGACATTTTCGAAGAATGAAGTTTGAGATGTTATCTATTCCAACCAGCTGCTACAACCCGAAGTGCAAGTGTCCTAAGTAATACAGGCTGTCGAACTTGATATTTGTGGCGACTCATGCCAAACCTTTGGCGCGAGTTCAGGCGAGAGTAGCATTATACAGGAAATTGGCTATAATGGGTGCTCACTCATTAAGAGCTTCATACTTTTAGGTCTGAAATCCAAAAGGTCTGACTGAAAAGAAAGTAAGAAGTGGACAAATCTCTATATCATCGTTGCTTCTTCAGATTGTTTCTCCTATGATTCGGTACTACTTGATGTTCTAATCTGGGAGCTTTTAAACCCGATTTTTGTAGACTTACTTTCTTCTAGGCCAATAAATGGGTGAGATACCGCTTGTAATAGGTCTAGAAATCGCTTTGCATATCCATCCACAGTGGCATTTTAGGCAATTTCCTTGATGTACATAGGTGTTCCAAGTAGTTTTGTGATCCAGGGTTGTAGCGCAAGTCTTCCCAAAATCGTGGTATAGTTTCAGGAACTATCTAAAACATTTCGGTTTTCCATTTCCAGTATTTTGTATACCCTTAGGGAGTCTCCAGGCTGTAGTATTTCAATCAAGACGTGTTCATTTAATATTGGTGTGCTTTCCCTTATTTCGATTCCTATCAAATTTACAGTGTCTTTATGCTTTGAATGCAAATAAATAAGCAAATATCGTAGAAAGTAAAGTTTACAGTCATTCGGTTGAGCGTTTACTTTAATAAACCCCGAGTACTCTCTGAAGTACATACATACTCGTACTCGTACATAGCTCCATCAAACGTTCTTGCGTCTTATGTGCATCTTTTCCTTTTCAGATAAAAGTGCCTGAGCACTGTTTTGTTCATGCGGAATAGAATAGAATAGAAATTGGCGCCCAAGCATGGCGTATTGAGGCTCGTTAAAATTAACGGAACATTTAAGTTTGCTGTTAGGAAAGACGCCAACGACCATACTACGCTGAAAGTATCGGTTCTCGTCCGATCACCGCAATCAAGCAGCGTCGGGCGCGGTTAGTACTTAGATGGGTGACCGCTTGGGAACACCGCGTGTTGTTGGCAACACCCTTTTTACAAATATTTTATTAGGAATCGTCCTCAGTTGTTCTTCAAGCACGTGTTGCGTATAAGACGTTAGTTTTTAACTGGATTATCCATTTTTTATTAATTTATTCGACCTCGGTCATGAACATTCTTCAGATTTTGGAAGGACTTCGCTGCGGCTTCAGTGGACGCCAACCGTTAATGGACGCGAACGACCTCCTTTTTATAAACACGCAATGCAGTCAATGTTATCAAATGTTATCCGCTTTGTTTTGAAGTTTGAAGAGAATCTTACTGAAATATTAAAACTTTCCAGAAGGCGCGGGACAACAAATACGAAGTTTAACAAATCAAATGCAACCATTTCGTTTAATTTTATGTATAGATATTTTGTTTAAAAAGCAACTTCTACTTTTCTAACTCTGGTTATTTGTAATCATCATCATTCAGGTTACACGAACTACAACGCTAATCAACTATAACCCACAACTGAATATTGATCTGCTCTATTGTCCCTGCCCTTTAAAAATTGTCCATTTTTGTTGCCTTTGCATCAGACGTTAGGACGTAACCAACTACGTTTTCTCATGTTTTGTTTTGTTTGTTACTTTCGGGTTCGCCTTATCCTTTTTGTTTGTGTCTCGGATACGATCATGCAATTTACATATACAATACATCGACAGATTTACGTATATTTAATTACATATGTATGTTGTGTTACTCTTACTGTCACAGTCATATATATGTATAGCCGAATGTTTAGCTAAAATTGTGCGATTGTGCAAAGGTCAAAATTTGTGAAAAAGAAAACGAACAAATTTGCAATTTAATTTCAAATTATTTTTATTCTTTATGTCTGTAGAGCGCGATTATTTCTCGATGACGAGTTAAAATGGACTGTGTCCTCTGCTTCTCAGTCTAGGCCCTTTATACTTGCTGCTGGTAGTGTCGCCTTCATCTGCCAACTACCGCATAGCGAAAGTAAAATCAAGTCACAGTTGTCGGTCGCAACTACCGCTACTTGGGAGCCACGATTGATATCAAAGTAAAATGTGTCACGGGCACCACTAAGCAGCTCGTTGTCGATCCAATATTTCGCATATCGGGAGCGACCGATGTTGGGCTCTATGCTAGTAGGCCAAGCCCAATCTTCGTATATTTCGGTCGCAACCACCGCTATTTGGGAGCGACCGATGTTGATGTGTAAAGTGCATTTGGTGATGGTTGTGCCATTGACATTGCTAATTGTGGTGCAAAAAAACTAAAAAAAAACATAGGGTGATGTTTGAGTGTTTTGCAAAAAACACAACCAATGTGAGACATTCTTCAAATACTTAACAACATACTGCTCATTGACCAACAATTGTACGATTACCATTTCGTGAAGATCGCACGTCGCTCGTAAGTTCATATGATATTGCAAAAAAACGGTTAGTACGAGTATTTATCGAACATAAAATATATCGTTTTCCATCATAACAGAAAGATTATTGCCACCGTAGATAACATGAGCAAATTAGGTGCAGCAAAGGCTTTTCAAGATGATGTTGATTACATTCTTCACCACTGTGTTCTAAAGACTGACAGACCATCAACCAAATTGCGCGTCGTCTTCGACGCATCTTGCAAAACATCATCAGGCAAATCGTTAATTGATATTCTGAAGGTCGGTCCAACTCTTCAAGATGAGATCTTCACTATCCTCGCTTCGTTTTAATGGCAGATATAATTCAGATGTATCGACAAATCCTAGTAAGTCCTAAGAATACTAACACCTAAAACACCCTAAGGATACTAACACCCAAAACATTTTGTGGCGCAGTTCCAAAACGAAAGCAATCGAAAGCTATGTGTTGAAGACCGTCACCTATGGTACCAGCAGTGAGTTGTCTTCGATTACTGGCAGAAGGAGGTTCGCAAGAGGTTCCTGTTGGTTCTGCCGTTACGTTGCGTGATTTTTACGTGGATAATCTAATGTCGGGTACTAACGACCGTACTAGGGTGATACCAATCAAAGATGAGACAACTAACCTGCTTCAGAGTGGAGGCTTTCTTCTTCACAATGAATGGGCATCGAATGACTCCACCATCACCAGGAGCAACTAGATGTTTTACAATTCTTTCGCCTTGATTTACATCTCTCACACCACCCACCTTCAAAGTGTATATTTGTCCATTTAGGGGGTATGATGTTGCGGAATCACAAGCCCACCAAAGTTTGATCCCGTTCTTGGCTGGCTTGAACGACATATATTGGGTAAATTTTGTGTGTCCTCTATATCGGAATAATTACTCGTCTACTGTGATTGACTTAGATGTTCTGAAATTGTGTTTTAGGCTGGCACTGATCAAGTCAAAGATATCTGCAAAAGGAGACGCTTTGTCAGTAGCGATCCGAGCGGCCCTTGTAACATCCGAATCAATCCGAATAGAAATGGAATTGGCTTTGAAGAGCCTAACCGAAATTGTTGCTTTATAAAGCGGAAAAGCGTTGTTTGTCCACAGTTCATTTACTGTTTCATAGTTGGATCTATGGCTGCCCATGACTGGCAAAATACCTAAATAACCCGCAAATTCTTCCTATATTCACTTCTAACTTTTCTGTTTGTGTGCCTGCAAATGATGTCTTGAATTTCATTACTCATGATACAAAAAAAGGTATCTACATCTGTAAGGCTTTTGGTAGATCGATTTAATAGAGTCTTGTACCACTTGGTTCCATCCTTCCCAACCCAAAAATTACCTGAAACTTCACTATCATCTTCTTCTTCAGGATCATGTGCTTCGATGTTCTCGCCTTCAACTTCACCTCCCAATCTCTGTTCTTCATCCGCCTCAGAAACCGTGTCATTATTTAAATCTACTTCCAGATTATTTCGTTCGGCATCACTATTAGCGGTTGCTTTTGCAGGCAAAAGGTTTTCATCGGACTCATCATCTGCAACACTTCATCTAAATCCGACTCCGAGTCGGAGCTGATTTCTTGCAAAAGTCTTGCAAAATATCGTTGCCGTTCATCAAATGACAACCTATCAGCAAAATTATTACTCAGAGTATTATAAGTCATTAATTAATTAATATTAATCACACCTGGAAACACTGACGATGAAAGGTGTTCGAAATCATTTCCTATATTCTGCATTTTTGAATAAAATTTGACAAAACACTAACTCAATGCCAAAATTTCTCAACATTGCGCGGTTTCACCTTTGCGAGAATTTCAAATGCCTACTCAGATTCGATTTGCACAACTTCGCTTTGAGCGAAATACCGTATTTTTTGGGTGGATAACTATGGAGTGCCACGAGTTATTGTTATGGAATTCGTGCATTTTTCTTTTCAAATGCACTTAACACCTTAAAGTAAACAATTTTGGAAGCTTTAAATGAAAACGAAGAATATTGAAAAGAAAAAGGAAAAATCAACCCGTATCCTAAAATGCAACTATGTATACAAAATATATGAGATAATTTTTTATCCATCCCGGTAGTTACTGTTCGCGTAAGTAAATTAAAATTGCTGTTCATGTGAAGGTTAACAACAGTGTCTTCAAGAACAAGCCTAAGATCAGTGGTCCTATAACAGCATCAGAGTTTGACGACACCCTTATGTGCCTGTTCTGTACAGTCCAACACCACATCTTTGCCGAGGAATTCTGCAATCTGAAAGATTGAATCAAGTACCCAACAAGAAGGACTTGTTCGAGTTGGGGGACGAATTGCAAACTCATCATTACCATACGATGCAATGCACCCACTCTTGCTTCAAAAATCGCATCCATTCACTTACACTCTTATTCGACACCATCACTACAGTAATTAACACGCTGGGCCTCAAACATTGTACAACATCTGAAGACAACGCTTTTGGATTTTGGACGTAAAAGAAACAATACGAAGAGTCGTTCACCGATGTTTAATGTGTTATCGCAATAAGCCTATTGCAGCTCAACAAATCATGAGAAACCTTCCATGTGACAGAGTTACACCATCTCCACCCTCTAACATTACAGGACTCGACTACTGCGGACCACTATATATCTCACATCACATCCGAGGACGAGCACCATACGAAACCTATTTGGCAATCTCCTCGTTTGTTTTACCACGAAGGCCGTCCACATGGAATTAGTATCCGAGCTCCCATCATCAGCTTTCAATTTCGCCCTGAAACGGTTTATTGCGCGCAGGGGTAAGTGCACAAAATTTATTCAGACAATGCTACTAATTACACAGGAGCGAACCAGGAGCTAAGAGAATTGAATACATTATTCATGTGACAGCAGCACCACGCTCCACCAACTGTGGAGGCCTCTGGAAGGCGGCTGTGAAGGTTGCCAAATACCATCTTCGACGGATCGTTGGTCAAGCAGTGCTATTATTTGAAGAGATGACAACAGTTTGCTGCCAAATTGAAACAGTGATGAACAGCCAGTCTCTCACTTCCATGTCCAGTAACCCTCACAACTTGACAGCACTCACACCAGGACATTTATTAGTTGGAACACCGCTCACCAGTATTGCAGAACCTCGCCTTGAAACTAGCAACATTAGCAACCCTAAACGATACCAATACCTTCAGTGGACCCGACAAAATTTCTGGCGACGATGGACACATGATTATCTTCAACAACTCCAACTTCGGAAGCAATGAAATTCTTCGCAACCTAATATCCACATCAACGAGCTAGTTCTTTCGAAGGAAGATAACACACCACCTCTTAAATGGCCAATGGGACGAATTATTGAAATCTACTAAGTAAACGATGGAAACATACGCGTGGCTAACGTCAAATCAGCCACAGGTATCTACAAACGTGCGATATCCAAGTTGTGTCCACTGGCACTCGATCCTGAAGGTTAAACTGTTGAAAGTAGGAGCTTTCAAGGCGGGCAGTATGTTGTTGCTCGCAATTAAATAACACTGGTTGTTTTCTTGCAAAACACTCAAACATCACCCTATGTTTTCCCTTAGTTTTTTCTGCACCACAATTAGCAATGTCAATGGCACAACCATCACCAAATGCACTTTACACATCAACATCGGTCGCTCCCAAATAGCGGTGGTTGCGACCGAAATATACGGCTTGGCTTACTAGCATAGAGCCCAACATCGGTCGCTCCCGATATGCGACATACTGGATCGACAACGAGTTGCTTAGTGGTGGCCGTGACACATTTTACTTTGATATCAATCGTGGCTCCCAATTAGCGGTAGTTGCGACCGACAACTGTGACTTAATTTTACTTTCACTATGCGGTAGTTGGCAGATGAAGGCGACAGTCCATTTTAACTCGTCATCGAGAAATAATCGCGCTCTACAGACATAAAGAATAAAAATAATTTGAAATTAAATTGCAAATTTGTTCGTTTTCTTTTTCACAAATTTTGACCTTGGCACCATCGCACAATTTTAGCTAAACATTCGGCTAAAAATCTAGCCGCATCTTATGCACAACTATGTATACATATATATGACTGTGACAGTAACAGTAACACAACATACATATGCAATTAAATATACGTAAATCTGTCGATGTATTGTATATGTAAATTGCATGATCGTATCCGACACACAAACAAAAGGGATAAGGCGAACACGAAAGTAACAAACAAAACAAAACATGAGAAAACGTAGTTGGTTACGTCCTAACGTCTGATGCAAAGGCAACAACAACGAGGAAACAAAAATGGACAATTTTAAAGGACAGCGACAATAGAGCAGATCAGTATTCAGTTGTGCGTTATAGTTGATTAGCGCTGTAGTTCGTGTAACCTGAATGATGATGATTACAAATAACCAGAGTTAGAAAAGTAGAAGTTGCTTTTTAAACAAAACATCTATTCATAAAATTAAACGAAATGGTTGCATTTGATTTGTTAATCTTCGTATTTGTTGTCCCGCGCCATCTGGAAAGTTTTAATGTTTAGTAACATTCTCTTCAAACTTCAAAACAAAGCGGATAACATTTGATAACATTGACTGCATTGCGTGTTTATAAAAAGGAGGTCGTTCGCGTCCATTACTGGTTGGCGTCCACTGAAGCCGCAGCGAAGTCCTTCCAAAATCTGAAGAATGTTCATGACCGAGGTCGAATAAATTAATAAAAAATGGATAATCCAGTTAAAAACTAACGTCTTATACGCAACACGTGCTTGAAGAACAACTGAGGAGGATTCCTAATAAAATATTTGTAAAAAGGGTGTTGCCAACAACACGCGGTGTTCCCAAGCGGTCACCCATCTAAGTACTAACCGCGCCCGACGCTGCTTGATTGCGGTGATCGGACGAGAACCGATACTTTCAGCGTAGTATGGTCGTTGGCGTCTTTCCTAACAGCAAACTTAAATGTTCCGTTAATTTTAACGAGCCTCAATACGCCATGCTTGGGCGCCAATTTCTATTCTATTCTATTCCGCATGAACAAAACAGTGCTCAGGCACTTTTATCTGAAAAGGAAAAGATGCACATAAGACGCAAGAACGTTTGATGGAGCTATGTACGAGTACGAGTATGTATGTACTTCAGAGAGTACTCGGGGTTTATTAAAGTAAACGCTCAACCGAATGACTGTAAACTTTACTTTCTACGATATTTGCTTATTTATTTGCATTCAAAGCATAAAGACACTGTAAATTTGATAGGAATCGAAATAAGGGAAAGCACACCAATATTAAATGAACACGTCTTGATTGAAATACTACAGCCTGGAGACTCCCTAAGGGTATACAAAATACTGGAAATGGAAAACCGAAATGTTTTAGATAGTTCCTGAAACTATACCACGATTTTGGGAAGACTTGCGCTACAACCCTGGATCACAAAACTACTTGGAACACCTATGTACATCAAGGAAATTGCCTAAAATGCCACTGTGGATGGATATGCAAAGCGATTTCTAGACCTATTACAAGCGGTATCTCACCCATTTATTGGCCTAGAAGAAAGTAAGTCTACAAAAATCGGGTTTAAAAGCTCCCAGATTAGAACATCAAGTAGTACCGAATCATAGGAGAAACAATCTGAAGAAGCAACGATGATATAGAGATTTGTCCACTTCTTACTTTCTTTTCAGTCAGACCTTTTGGATTTCAGACCTAAAAGTATGAAGCTCTTAATGAGTGAGCACCCATTATAGCCAATTTCCTGTATAATGCTACTCTCGCCTGAACTCGCGCCAAAGGTTTGGCATGAGTCGCCACAAATATCAAGTTCGACAGCCTGTATTACTTAGGACACTTGCACTTCGGGTTGTAGCAGCTGGTTGGAATAGATAACATCTCAAACTTCATTCTTCGAAAATGTCCTAGTTCTCTTGACATACTGTTCTCTGCTATATTCAACTACTGTCTGAATAATGGCTAATTTCCTCCAATTTGCAAAAAAGGAAGATGCTTCCAATAGCTAAGTCTAAGAGAGCAAGGGATATAAAATAAAAGACTTTGGACCAATATCCATGCTATAAAATAGAGAAAACTGTTGGGGAGGCATATAGCAGGCCAGTTATATGTCATCTGCGAGAACTCCAAGAAAACGAAACGAAAAAGACCTGTTGTTACGTGCAAATCACGCCCCAAAAATCCTCCATTCCCTTTGGTCCTGTTGTTGTCTGTTTCACCCTCTGCCCTCCTGCCTTTTCTTGTTTCGTCCCCGTTCTTTTCTTCCCGTCATGCTCTGGATGCCACGGCACAGGTGGGATTTACTAGATCCTTTGGATCCAGTTCCCTCCCCCGGCCTACCGCTCCAGAGATGACCATATAGGTACCCTTGGAAGAGCCAGGCGGACGGCCTGGAGACCCTAGCGGACGGACGGTCTGCCCCCCCCTGGATGCCCGAAGAGGTCGACACCCCAGCAATGGCCGAGAGCCCACCCTAATATATATATTGTTTGCTTTCAGCCACAAAATTTGTAAGACCCCAAAACCCCAAATGCAAAAACAATAATTGTGAAAGAAAGCTCACGATTCCCCACGATCCGTTCCCCTCATTCGTGTCTGCAAGGAGACTTACGGGCCCCGCAGTAGAATCTATCTTATAAATGTTTCCTCCCTACTTGGCGGTCACCATTCGAGCTCCCCTTAATTGTTACCCAGAAGTGTTCCGGGTCCGAGGGCGTAATATGGACCCAAGCAGTCACTCGACAGACAGAACGAACAGAACGAACACGACAAAACATCGACTGGCGTGATTGGGTGGTTTCATAGGGAGGCTGTCAGAGCTCTGGAAGTGAGTCCCTTTGTTCTGACAGCTGAATTAGTGGAACCATACATGAGTGTGCGTGTGTGTGGGTGGCAACTAGCCGAAATGTGCGGCTAGGCAATTAAGATCTAGCCGTCATAGCGGAGAGTACCCGGAAAGAAAAAAAAAAGTTAAAAGTAACGAGACAAAGACGATAGCAAAAAAAAATAAATAACGAAAACAGATAAAGAACTTACAAATACCCACGAACGAACAAAAGAAGCCAAGAAGAAAAAAATCTGAAGGAAAACCATAAGACGAACGAGCAAACGAGCAAGGAGGAAAACTAAGGGAAAACTACACCACGAACGAACAACAAAAAAAAAACAACTGAACAATAGAGGAAGACGGAAGCCCGACAGACAAGCAGCCAACGGACGAAACCGACACGAGAGTGACAGTGGCGGGAAGTACCCACTCCCCTCACCAACCCCAACAAACAGATAGGAGCGACCCCGAGTAGGCAGGAAAACAGATAAGTACCCCTCTTAATTTTGATATCTTTTTTATTTGTGTGATTTACCCCCAGTTGGGGGTTACTTGTAAGTGATAGAGTCCCGTAAGGCTCCTTCCCGTTTTCGTGGCAAACCCCGTAACCCTTTAGCGGTTACCTTTAAAACGTTCGCGACCCCGTTACCTCCTAGTGAGTCACCCCGGTTGTGATCGTACGGAATCGTGGGCCTTCCGTCGGCCGTCAAATTTAGAATTTAGTGTAATAGTCTGTTAGTTAAATCTTGTGGTGGGCAACCCCTTTGGTGCCCCACGATTGTGACTTGTCCGGTACCATATACGGCCTTTGTTATCCCCCTTTGCTTGCAAAAAAATACATGCACTTAAATTCCCCATCAGGGAAAAATTTATTTGTTTTATTTCTATCTTGTTTTCCCGATTTTCCATAAAAATCGGGTGGCGTCCAATTGATCATTGTTTACATTTAGTTTCCCCCTTGTCGAACCCCCCCCGTACTGAGCAGCCGGTGTGCGCAGCTTGGAACCAGCTGCTGGTTGCAATTCCGGTTATCTTGCGATTCTCCTTTGGGCTTGTTTTCGGTTTTGCATATTCTTTTCCATTCGATTACCAACCACCATCCGTGTGGTTGCGGTTTTTTTTCTTTATCTAGTCGTATAGTTTTGATTTTCTGTTTTTTTTGGTTGCCGGTAGCCCGGCACCCTTCTTCGGTTAAATTGTTTAACTTTTTTCCTAACGCGGAATAATTTTCCTTCCCCGGGAGTTGCAACAAATTGACGCCCAGGCGTGGGGCTCCATAATTAAATAATAAAGTCTTGTACCAAGAGTACATACAGAGTGCGTGAGATTCGACTTTTCGGGAAGTGTCTGTTGTGATCTGATCAATTAATCCGTATTGTTCTTTTAGATCGCTAAGGGAAGTGTGATTGCAGCAAAAAAAAACACCATCGTTGGAAGTGTGTCCAAAACCACAGCAAGATCTTGGAGACCCACATCAGTGGAATTGTGGAACCCCAGGTCGTACGTACCCTGGTCAACAAGTAGGTTCCTGATTTGCCTTAAAATTCTTTATTTTTTTGTTTACAATTCGTATAATTACATATACATATACATATACCCTTACTTGTATACATAGGTTCATACATATATATTTGTAATATATCTATTTTTAATATATTTATTTTTGATATATTCTTTTTTTTCCACACATTTTTTTTGACATTCATATTTATTTGTATTACATACATATGTATTTATTTGTATGTACTTATTTTTTGTTATACGAGTACATATTTATTTCCTGATACATTGCCTTACATATATTTGGTGTTGTTATTGATTTCGGTGATTTTTTTTGTTACTTTCTGATTCTTTGATTGTTTCCATTCGTGGGGAGTTGAGTTATTTCCTTTTGAGTGAGTTTTCTATTAGTCTGCATACGAAGAAGTGTTGCCGTGTTTCCAGTTTAAGAATTAGATTTTTTTTATTTTGGTGATTTGGGACCTTTTGGATAATTGTTTCCCTTGGCGTAAATTATTCCAATTTAATCTCTTTGGTGTTGCCATACGCAAAACATGGAGATTAACAGATTATCCCAGGAGGAGCTTGCTTACGAGATGGTAGCTCGGGGGTTGAAGACGGCGACGGTAGACAACATGCGGAAATCGCTTCGTGCCGCACGGCTACTGGAACGACGGGGTTCCATGGGTGTCAACGACAGCTACCCATTTACATTCAACGAGGACGCGGACGCGATAAGGAAGAAGATAACTGAGATAGAAGATCTTCTCGAGAATCATCCAGATGATCCGAAATCGGCGGAGTATCTGAAGATTCTCACGAAGATCGAGTGGGCGATAGGTAGATTAGATAGGTCACGACCGGACTCGAAGGAACAGACGGCGGAGAGGAATGAGCTGAAAGGAGAACTGCTCATTCTTCTATCCGACCTAACTGATAGGGAAGTAGAAGAGCTAGTTGAGGAGATACGCCCGAGTGTTTCAGGCATAACTAGAGTAGGCCGATTACCGACGACACCTCCGACAAGACAAACGGAATGGACGACACCAATGGAACCCAGACAGCGGGAAGAGCCGATCCAAGAACGATGTCAGGAGCGCATCGAGAAGTGGGGATTAAAATTTTCAGGCGAACGTTGCGGATCTTCTCTTAGTTCCTTCTTGGAACGAGTGGAGGAACTAAGAGAAGCACGGGGAGTATCTTCTTCTCAGCTTTTCAGGTCAGCGGTGGAACTCTTTGAGGGGAAGGCACTCATTTGGTTTAGGGCGAATAGGAGATTAGTAGGTTCATGGGAAGAATTGATTTCAGAGCTGAAGTTGGAGTTCCTTCCTCCAAATTATGATGATCTGCTCTTGGAAGAGATTAGGCGACGTACCCAAGGGAAGGAAGAGTCTATAGGGGTATACGTGGCCATCATGGAAAACATGTTTGGTAGACTCTCTGAGCCGTTACCAGAGAGTCGAAAGTTGAGGATGGTACAGAGGAATCTGGCACCATTCTACCAAACCCAACTAGGCCTGACGGATCCGAAATCCATCAAGGACCTTGTTGCGTTGGGTAGAAGGCTCGAAACAGTTCGAGCAAATGTTGATTCCTTCGTCCCACCACCAACTCAACGAACTCGCAACCTCCTGGAACCAGACTTGGCCTATGTGGCGGTCGAGGAACCAAGGGTGGTGGTGTCTCGAGTCGCGACGGTCCGCAGTAGCACTCAACCGAACAGCCGGATGAGATGCTACAATTGTAACCGCGAGGGGCATCTCTCGAATACTTGTTCCGCTCCTAGGCGTTGTGTAGGTTGTGGGAAGGTAGGAGTTATACGGAGGGATTGCCCAACGTGTTCGGGAAATGGGAATCGGACTCTCGCATCGGCAGGGCGAGTGCGCCGACAAAATTAGAAAGGTTGCCTGCTGGTAACCGGCTGGTAGGAACGACGGAAGAGGTCGTTCATTTAGGTTTCACACTCGAGGCGCAGGAAGATGACGTACGGCCTTATTTAGCAGTTAGGATTTATGGAATTAGGATGTTAGGATTATTGGATTCAGGGGCTTCGCGTACGATCATCTGTAGGGATGGATGGCATGTGTTAAAGAGTTTAGGGTTAGAGTTAGGAAAGGCAAGCATTAGTAGGGTTTCTTTAGCAGACGGTGCAGGTATAGAGGTTGCAGGTTGTTTGTCCTTGCCAATAGCAGTGCAGGGGAAATCGATCCTACTGGAATGTCTAGTAATTCCAAATCTTCCACACGTCTTGATACTGGGTGCCGACTTTTGGGCCCGGACGGGAATTGTCCCGGATCTGAGATCAGGCGTGTGGAATTTTTCGAATCAGGCAGAAGTGGCATCGATTTCAGCAATTCAGGAGAGATTAGATTTAGATGAAGACCAGGATAGGGAATTAAGTAGGGTTATAGCTAGGGTTTTCAAAAACATGCCAGAAGGATTAGGATGCACACACTTAGTGGAGCATAAGATTAGGACGACGTCTGAACCGATAAAACAGCGTTACTATCCAGTCTCGCCGGCGGTTCAGCGTCATATAGATAGGGAATTAGAAGAGATGTTAAAAGAGGGTATTATAGAAAAATCAAGTAGTCCTTGGGCTTCTCCCATTGTAATGATAAAAAAGAAAGATGATACGTTTAGGTTCTGCGTCGACTACAGAAAGTTGAATAAGGTCACGGAACGTGATGCTTATCCTCTCCCCTACATCTCAGCTACCTTGGACAAACTCCGGGATGCCAAATTCTTGTCCTCGTTGGACATCAAGTCGGCGTATTGGCAGATTCCCGTTGAGGAGAAGTCTCGGCCTTACACGGCTTTCACCGTACCCAATCGGGGCCTCTTTCAATTCAAGAGAATGCCATTCGGGTTACATAACGCGCCGGCGACGTGGCAGCGTTTTATCGACACTGTGCTTGGTGCCGATCTGGAACCGCACGTGTTCGTATACCTGGATGACATTATAATCGTCACCAACAATTTCCGCCAACACCTGGAAATATTGGAAGAGGTCTTCAAAAGATTGACTGCGGCTGGCCTCAAGGTTAGCGAAGAGAAGTGCAACTTCTGTAGATCGTCGTTAAAATTTTTAGGATATGTAGTTGATAGGCATGGTCTTCATGTTGACCCAGAAAAGGTCGAGAGTATGGTTAGGATACCTGCACCAAAGAACATAAAAGAGGTTAGGAGTTTTGTCGGCACGGTTTCCTGGTATAGGAGATTCGTACCAAACTTCGCAGTTTTGGTAAAACCGTTGACCGACCTGTTGAGGAAAGGGAGTAAGTTCATTTGGTCTGAGGAGTGCGAGGGGAGTTTCCAGAAAGCAAAAGAGTGCTTGGTGACTGCCCCGATACTGACATGTCCGGATTTTGAGCTGCCGTTTGTGGTGCAAACCGACGCATCGGACTTTGGGGTCGGAGCAGTGCTTACTCAGACATTTGAAGAGGGAGAAAAGGTAATTAGTTACCTAAGTAGGTCGTTGAATAGAAACGAGAGAAACTATTCAACCACGGAAAAGGAGTGCTTGGCCGTACTGTGGGCTGTTGAAAAGTTGCGACCGTACATTGAGGGCGTTCGATTTACGGTCGTGACAGATCATTACTCACTGGTTTGGCTGAGTAACCTCAAGGATCCGTGTGGTAGGTTAGCTAGGTGGGCGGTTAGGTTGCAGCAGTTCGACTTCGAAATTGTGCATCGCAAAGGCAAAGATCATGTGGTTCCGGACATGCTTTCTAGGAATGTTGCAGTCGTAGCTGAACTGGAAGAGCAGGTCCCGGATCCATGGATCGCTAAGATGATCAACAAGGTCGAGTCGAACCCGCTGGACTATCCGGATTGGAGAGTAGAACAGGGAACTTTGTTTAAATTTGTTAGGGCAAAACACGTGATTGTGCATGACAATAGTTCGGAATGGAAGGAGGTAGTAGCGAAAGTAGATAGAGTTAGGGTACTAAAAGAGTGTCATGACAATCCATTAGCAGGGCATATGGGTGTTAGGAAGACGTATGCCAGAGTAGGGTCTAGGTATTACTGGCCGAAGATGAGGTCAGATATAATTAGGTATGTTAGGAATTGTAAGACTTGCCAGAGTGTGAAGCCGGTGAATGACAAACCAGCTGGTTTGATGGTGGAGAGGAGAGGGATTGCGAATCCCTGGGATATGATCTGCGTTGACTTGGTTGGTCCACTTCCAAAATCGAGTAGGGGTTTCGTTTATATCCTCACCGTCGTGGATTATTTTACCAAATTTCCTCTGTTGTTTCCCCTTAGGTCGGCTACTGCTTCCTCAGTTTGTAGGGAACTCGAGGATAATGTTTTTCTTTTATTCGGCGTACCCCGCAGGGTTGTCTGTGACAACGGTCCTCAATTCCGGAGTAAGGAATTGAAAAACCTCTGCAATGCATATGGATCTCGTCTCAATTTTACCGCGCATTACCATCCGCAAGCTAATCCGGCTGAGCGGATAAACCAAATTATTAAGTCGACCCTCAGGGCCTATGTGTCGGAAAACCATAGGGCTTGGGACTCTCAGTTGGCGAAGGTTGCCTGTTGTATCCGCACCTCCCAACATGATGTGATAGGTGTCTCCCCTTATTACGCGAACTTCGGACGGGACATGATCACGGAAATAAAGAGTAGGGAACCAACTCCGCCAGAAGACGGCGTGAGCGTAGGAGATAGGGAAATAGGTTTAGAAGATAGGGAAACGGGGTCAATAGATAGGGAATTAGGTTCACCAAATAGGGCGACTGACATGACTGAGCTAGGGATACGATTCCAAAAGCTTAGGGAAGACATAAGTAGGAAGCTGGCGACGGCGACCATGAAGGCTTCTAAGTCATATAACCTCAGACGACGCGACGTTCAATACTTACCAAACGAGGTTGTGTGGCGTAGGAACTTTATGATCTCCGACGCGGCGAACTACTACGCTGCGAAACTAGCCCCAAAATACGTCGGACCTTTCACCATCCGGAGAAGGGTCTCACCGTGGACGTACGAGTTGGAGGACGCCACAGGGAAGGACCGAGGAACGTGGCACGTGAAAGACCTCAAGCCGTATCGGGACGAGGCTGAGGTACCCCAAGACGACCTAAGTCGTGTAGCAAAGCGAGGTCGCTATGCAAAGAGGTGCAGAGAGCGTAGGTACGCTCGATGATGTGCTTGAGCATCGCAAAACCGATGCAAAACAAAAAAAAACAAAAATTAATGTGTAGTATTAACGTAGATAGTAGTCTCCCCTTTGTGTTGTCTCTACCCTCTCTTTTGTATTGGCTTTGGCCACCGTTGGTTTTGGTAGCTGGCCCGCAAGCAGAAATGTGAGGGCACATTTCCCAGGAGGTAAGGGTGGGGTTTGTTACGTGCAAATCACGCCCCAAAAATCCTCCATTCCCTTTGGTCCTGTTGTTGTCTGTTTCACCCTCTGCCCTCCTGCCTTTTCTTGTTTCGTCCCCGTTCTTTTCTTCCCGTCATGCTCTGGATGCCACGGCACAGGTGGGATTTACTAGATCCTTTGGATCCAGTTCCCTCCCCCGGCCTACCGCTCCAGAGATGACCATATAGGTACCCTTGGAAGAGCCAGGCGGACGGCCTGGAGACCCTAGCGGACGGACGGTCTGCCCCCCCCTGGATGCCCGAAGAGGTCGACACCCCAGCAATGGCCGAGAGCCCACCCTAATATATATATTGTTTGCTTTCAGCCACAAAATTTGTAAGACCCCAAAACCCCAAATGCAAAAACAATAATTGTGAAAGAAAGCTCACGATTCCCCACGATCCGTTCCCCTCATTCGTGTCTGCAAGGAGACTTACGGGCCCCGCAGTAGAATCTATCTTATAAATGTTTCCTCCCTACTTGGCGGTCACCATTCGAGCTCCCCTTAATTGTTACCCAGAAGTGTTCCGGGTCCGAGGGCGTAATATGGACCCAAGCAGTCACTCGACAGACAGAACGAACAGAACGAACACGACAAAACATCGACTGGCGTGATTGGGTGGTTTCATAGGGAGGCTGTCAGAGCTCTGGAAGTGAGTCCCTTTGTTCTGACAGCTGAATTAGTGGAACCATACATGAGTGTGCGTGTGTGTGGGTGGCAACTAGCCGAAATGTGCGGCTAGGCAATTAAGATCTAGCCGTCATAGCGGAGAGTACCCGGAAAGAAAAAAAAAAGTTAAAAGTAACGAGACAAAGACGATAGCAAAAAAAAATAAATAACGAAAACAGATAAAGAACTTACAAATACCCACGAACGAACAAAAGAAGCCAAGAAGAAAAAAATCTGAAGGAAAACCATAAGACGAACGAGCAAACGAGCAAGGAGGAAAACTAAGGGAAAACTACACCACGAACGAACAACAAAAAAAAAACAACTGAACAATAGAGGAAGACGGAAGCCCGACAGACAAGCAGCCAACGGACGAAACCGACACGAGAGTGACAGTGGCGGGAAGTACCCACTCCCCTCACCAACCCCAACAAACAGATAGGAGCGACCCCGAGTAGGCAGGAAAACAGATAAGTACCCCTCTTAATTTTGATATCTTTTTTATTTGTGTGATTTACCCCCAGTTGGGGGTTACTTGTAAGTGATAGAGTCCCGTAAGGCTCCTTCCCGTTTTCGTGGCAAACCCCGTAACCCTTTAGCGGTTACCTTTAAAACGTTCGCGACCCCGTTACCTCCTAGTGAGTCACCCCGGTTGTGATCGTACGGAATCGTGGGCCTTCCGTCGGCCGTCAAATTTAGAATTTAGTGTAATAGTCTGTTAGTTAAATCTTGTGGTGGGCAACCCCTTTGGTGCCCCACGATTGTGACTTGTCCGGTACCATATACGGCCTTTGTTATCCCCCTTTGCTTGCAAAAAAATACATGCACTTAAATTCCCCATCAGGGAAAAATTTATTTGTTTTATTTCTATCTTGTTTTCCCGATTTTCCATAAAAATCGGGTGGCGTCCAATTGATCATTGTTTACATTTAGTTTCCCCCTTGTCGAACCCCCCCCGTACTGAGCAGCCGGTGTGCGCAGCTTGGAACCAGCTGCTGGTTGCAATTCCGGTTATCTTGCGATTCTCCTTTGGGCTTGTTTTCGGTTTTGCATATTCTTTTCCATTCGATTACCAACCACCATCCGTGTGGTTGCGGTTTTTTTTCTTTATCTAGTCGTATAGTTTTGATTTTCTGTTTTTTTTGGTTGCCGGTAGCCCGGCACCCTTCTTCGGTTAAATTGTTTAACTTTTTTCCTAACGCGGAATAATTTTCCTTCCCCGGGAGTTGCAACACTGTAAACAATAGAACGGTGAAGTGACAAAAACGAAACGAAAAAATATTTTAAAAGCAATATAGTGCAGCAGCATAGTTACCGCAAGCCCTCTGGAGAGATCTCCGTTCATTAGACAAGTTCGAAGAGTGGCATGATCACTGCATGAAATTTAATAAAAGCTTTACTTCCAAGCAGTATTAGTTAAATTAGAAAAAAATGTAAAGATATCACTGCATTATCGACAGTGTTAAAGTCAGTTTTATTCCATCATTGACAGTTGATTTTCCTGTTCACATTTTTGCACAATTTTTGTTCTCACTTCTTTTTACATGAATTTACATGAATTAAGTGTATTTTTTCCGGGTCTCTAACAATGCGAGTATTAGAAGATTTACTTAAGCAAGTGGGTGCGTCCCATAGTTACATATTAAAGATCGAACTTGTCGAACGGCTTAGAAGACTAAAGCTAGAAGAAGAATCGAAGCAAGAGGTCACTGACAATAAAACCATCGATAAGGGGGAAGGAGGTACACATGCTGGACGACATTAGTTTTGTGTTTAGGGATGTTGAAGAGTCCGTTACAACTTTTACGGGTGAAACTGGTTTCTTACCTTACGTCAAAACGTGATTAAAAGATTTTCAGGAGATCTGCACAGTTTGTGGGTGGAATGATGTCCAGAAATATTGTATTTATACACCAGACATCTTTTACGAGCTGCAAGTAAGCTTGCTATCGAAGACAAAACGGAAGTGTGTAGTTATGGAACTTTGAAAACCACACTATTATCGTAATTTCACGCCCTCGTCCCAGCATTGATATCTATCGCTCTCTAGAATCTCGCAAGAAACGTTCTATTAGAATATTTTTATACCATGGAGCAAATAGCCAACGAAAGAAGCGTTGACAATCAGTCTCTCCTATCTTATGTTGTTGAAGGGATACCAGATCTATGAAGCGACGACACTGGACGAGTTAAAAAGAAGTTCATTGTTTATCAAAACATGCGACGTTCAAGTGGAAGTTGTTTTAAATCGAAGAGAAAGGCAGAAAGCCAATCTTTTTCATCTTCTAGGGAATATCGAGGCGGAAGGAGATGTGGCAACTGTGGTTCCTTTTCGCATGCATCTCAAGAATATCCCGATAGGAGCACGGCATCGCGTTGTTTTCATGCAACGAATATGGGCAACAAGTTGTCCTAAAAGACCAGAAGTGAAAGTGGTGGTTCAGGTGACGGTTCAGATGGTAGGCACTACGTTAACCGTATTAGTGTAAGTAGCTCCAGAGTTTTCGTAAACGTCGGTGGAAGGTTTTATCATGCCCTAATTGATATCGGAAGCAAAATTACAATCATGAAGAAGTCGGTCGAGCGTGAAGCAGAATTGGGAGACCACGATCCTGAAGTGGTGTTATTAACTGAGTTCGGCGCTAATTAGCTTCGTAAGCCGTTGGGGTCTATTGTGCTGAATATCAAGGTTCGATGCGAAGGGAATATGGTTCGTTTCCAAGTGGTTCCAGATGATTGGTCATCTGATGATGTTATTCTGGGTAACAATTTATTAGAAAAGGTCTCCCTCTTGATTAAAAATAGCGAAGTTAAAGTTCGCAAATCAACTTCAACGAGCGAAAGAAAAGATCCCGAAAACTTTTAAGAGAACATCAAAATAGTGAACACAGTAAAGAACAGTACAATGGATTTAGTACGAAAAGTTTAAGACGAAACTATTAGCGACTCGTTAATTACCATGATTGAAAGTTACAAGCTGAAAAAGGATGATTTACCAGAAAGCGAGGAGGTTAGCGCCTATAGAAAATAAACAAGTGGGGGAATAGATTCAAGAATGGAAGCGCGACGGAAATATACGGCATTGTCGGTCATATTTCACGAGCTCTATAGTAATAGTCAAAAAAAACGGATGGCAGTAATAGGCTCTGCATCGACTACCGTAAGCTTAATGCGTAAATCATCAAAGACAGATTTCTTTTGCCTGTTACGCCAGATGTGTCAAAAAATACGACTTTAGATCTTCGTAACGGTTTTTTCCATGTTAACATCATCGAATCCAGTAGAAAGTACACCTCTTTTATAGTACCGGACTCTTTGAATTGTGCAACTCGGCTTCAGTTTTATAGCGAATCATAGACACGGTATTCCATGAACTGAACCGAGAAGATTACTTACTTTTATACCTAGGCAACGATATCCCTGCGAGAAGTGAACTAGAAAATCTAGAGAAATTAGCGGTTGTCTTGAAAGTAGCCCGGGAAAATGTTATAATCACCAAATGAGAAAAGTGCGATTTTTTATCGTTGAGAATGGTAGCATAAAACCACCTTTCGAAATCATAAGTGCGGTAAAAAGATTTCTATAGCCTCGCAATGTTAAAAAGGTACAAATCTTTCTAGGGTTAATGGGATTCTCTCCGAAGTTTCAATCAAACTATGCAACTTTCACTTAACCTCTGTCGGACATAATGGGGAAATATGCAAAGTTTGAATTTGGGACGAATTGGAGTCCTGCTTTTCAGTCGCTTAAGGAAATAAACAGGAAATTTTTGCAAAACCTATTGGAGGGCGTTAAAATTGATGTAACATAGAAGTTTGCTAATAAGAATGATGTCAGCGATCATACTACGCTGAATGTATCGTTTCTCGTTTAAAATTTCCATTTAGTTCAATGAATGTAAAAATAAATATAGACTGTAAGATCCGTCGAAAGACATAGTTTAAGTGTTAGTTTTAACTTAGAGTGCCCGCATAGGGCCAGTATGTTAGAATAAGACTATTTGTAAGTTATTTAAGCTAATTTTTAAGCATTTTTCTGTCTAGCATGTAAGAGTAAATTAAGTAAAATAAATAAAAATGCATTTAAACTGAAAAAAAAAACCGCGTCGGGCGCGGTTACTACTTAGATTGAGGGACCGCTTGGGAACACCGCGTGTTGTTGGCAACACCCATTCTTTTTAAAAATATTTTATTAGTTCTTTTTCGGGCACGTGTTGCGTATAAAACATTACTTTCTAATTCGATTTAAGCTACTTCTCTATTTATTTTCTTATTTTTGTGCCTTAAAACAGTTGACTTTTGGTTTATGCAACAGACCTAGATCATGAGTATTAGATGTTCGAGGTTGTTTGTGTTGGTTAAACGTAGTCTCGGGTATTAGTGCTTAAAAGAGGAAAGCGTTAAGCCACAGATTCAGTATACATATGTCATGCTACACTCGTGTTTACTCGTAGAATGTAATTTTTTTGATAAAACTGATATCAACTAGAGACGACAAGGGTAAAATAAAGATATTCGTAATTCCTTTTTATGGTAAACTTACCCGTGAACCCTTATCTCTGACAACAAAACAATTTAATTTCAAAGCGTCAAAGGTGTACGAGTACTGACACGTTGCACGCTGTTTACGAATTCCACACAAGCACCACTAATCAACGTTAGCACACAACTGGATCCTGATCTACACTGTGTTGTAGATGTTTTTGCACCAAAAGGATTGTCAATCTACCCTTGCTTATACGTTCGTCGCCTTTCATTTGCATCGGACGGTAACAATAAATACATATATGCACATATGTGTGTAGCTACCCCTTTTAATGCTTTCTTTTGTTTTTTACTTTCATTTTCGTCTTATCATCTTCATTTAACGATCTCTGAACGCCGATCGTCTGCCTTACTTTCAGGATGCGATATTTACATATGTACGTACGAGTATATGCAGATGTAAGTTTAGCCATCGGACATATGCGAAAATACCAGGGATGGCTTAGAAACTATATATGTACGAGTGCATACATTTAGGGTCAAAGGGATGAAGCCGTGGTGGGAGATTTGGAAGAGTAAAAGTTAAGAGTTACGTTATTTCAAATGCCTGCGTATGCACATCTCCATATGTACGAGTATTTGTGCATAAAACGAAGAGACCAGCTCTATCATTTATAGGGATGGATGGTGATCAAAGTAGTGGTAAAAATCGATAAAAAAGTTCCCGGAATAACCACCGTGTGGCGCTCCCATTGTTCCGATTTGAGTTCTGTTTTTTTTTGTTTGTTTGTAAATCTGTTGTTGACATTCCCTCTAAATCTTAGCGTCATAGCTTGACATTTGCAAAAGTTACGTAGCCAATATTACATCTACGAGTATCTCTGTGTGTGTTGGCGATTTTTTACAATTTCAGAAATGGATTTAAATTTGCAACAACGAAATTGTACTCCTATTAAATTTTGCGTAAAAAACGGATTTAATGGTGTACGGACATTGGAAATATTGGAAAAGTGTTTCGGCAACGATTCCCTAAAGAAAACGGTCGTTTACCAGTGGCACTAGCGCGAGCGGTTCAAAAGTGGTCATGAGTCAATCGAAGATGATGAACGCAGTGGCAGACCATCGACATCGAAAACCGACGAAAACATTGCTGAAGTACTCGTAACAGAAATGTTGGTCAATAACCGCAAATTAATTATCAGAGAGATAGCGGAGGACTTGAACATTGCCTATCGATCCGTCCAAAACATTTTGGTTAATGATTTGGGTTTACATCGTTTTCATGCAAAAAACAGACCGTGTTGACGTCGCAAAAGAGCCCTAGAAAGCTTTGTACATCTTTAACATTGCGAAGCTATGGAAATCCTTTTACCGCCATTATGTTGTCGACAGGTAGTTTTATACTGCCATTCTCAACGATTAAAAATCTCACTTTTCCCGTTTGATGATGTTAACAAAGAAAAATCCGTTACGAAGATCCAAAGTCGTATTAACCTTCGCACCATATAGCTTTTTTGACACATCTGGCATAACAGGCAAAGGAAATCTGTCTTTGATGATTTACGCATTAAGCTTACGGTAGTCAATGCAGAGCCTATTACTGCCATCCGTTTTTTTGACTATTACTATAGGGCTCATGAAATATGACCGAAAATGCCGTATATTTCCGTCGCGCATCCATTCTTGAATCTGTTCCCCCACTTGTTTATTTTCTATAGGCGCTAACCTCCTCGCTTTCTGGTAAGCTTTCAGCTAGTTTCATCTTAAACTTTTCGTACTAAATCCATTGTACTGTTCTTTACTGTGTTCACTATTTTGATGTTCTCTTAAAAGTTTTCGGGATCTTTTCTTTCGCTCGTTGAAGTTGCTTTGCAAACTTTAACTTCGCCATTTTTAATCAAGAGGAAGACCTTTTCTATTAAATTGTTATCCATGAATTGTTCGCATCGAACCTTGATATCCACCACAATAGCTTACGAAGCTGATTAGCATCGAACTCAGTTAATAACACCACTTCAGGATCGTGGTCTCCCAATCCTGCTTCACGCTCGACTCCTTCATGATTGTAACTTCACTTCCGGTATCAATTAGGGCATGATAAAACCTTCCAACGACGTTTACGAAAACTCTGGAGCTATTTACACTAATACGGTTAACGTTGTGCCTACCACCTGAACCGTCACCTGAACCACCACTTTGACTTCTTGTCCTTTGCGGACAACTTGTTGCGATATGCTCATATTCGTTGCATGAAAAACAACACGATGCCGTGCTCCTATCGGGACATTCCTGAGATGCATACGAAAAGGAACCACAGTTGCCACATCTCCTTCCGCCTCGATATTCCCTAGAAGATGAAAAAGATTGGCTTTCTGCCTTTCTCTTCGATTTAAAACAACTTCCACTTGAACGTCGCATGTTTTGATAAACAATGAACTTCTTTTTAACTCGTCCAGTGTCGTCGCTTCATAGATCTGGTATCCCTTCAACAACATAAGATAGGAGAGACTGATCGTCAACGCTTCTTTCGTTGGCTATTTGCTCCATGGTATAAAAATATTCTAATAGAACGTTTCTTGCGAGATTCTAGAGAGCGATAGATATCAATGCTGGGACGAGGGCGTGAAATTACGATAATAGTGTGGTTTTCAAAGTTCCATAACTACACACTTCCGTTTTGTCTTCGATAGCAAGCTTACTTGCAGCTCGTAAAAGATGTCTGGTGTATAAATACAATATTTCTGGACATCATTCCACCCACAAACTGTGCAGATCTCCTGAAAATCTTTTAATCACGTTTTGACGTAAGGTAAGAAACCAGTTTCACCCGTAAAAGTTGTAACGGACTCTTCAACATCCCTAAACACAAAACTAATGTCGTCCAGCATGTGTACCTCCTTCCCCCTTATCGATGGTTTTATTGTCAGTGACCTCTTGCTTCGATTCTTCTTCTAGCTTTAGTCTTCTAAGCCGTTCGACAAGTTCGATCTTTAATATGTAACTATGGGACGCACCCACTTGCTTAAGTAAATCTTGTAATACTCGCATTGTTAGAGACCCGGAAAAAATACACTTAATTCATGTAAATTCATGTAAAAAGAAGTGAGAACAAAAATTGTGCAAAAATGTGAACAGGAAAATCAACTGTCAATGATGGAATAAAACTGACTTTAACACTGTCGATAATGCAGTGATATCTTTACATTTTTTTCTAATTTAACTAATACTGCTTGGAAGTAAAGCTTTTATTAAATTTCATGCAGTGATCATGCCACTCTTCGAACTTGTCTAATGAACGGAGATCTCTCCAGAGGGCTTGCGGTAACTATGCTGCTGCACTATATTGCTTTTAAAATATTTTTTCGTTTCGTTTTTGTCACTTCACCGTTCTATTGTTTACAGGTCTTTTTCGTTTCGTTTTCTTGGAGTTCTCGCAGATGACATTTAACTGGCCTGCTATATGCCTCCCCAACAGTTTTCTCTATTTTATAGCAAGGAAATTGGTCCAAAGTCTTTTATGTTATATCCCTTGCTCTCTTAGACTTAGCTAATGGAAGCATTTTCCTTTTTTGCAAATTGGAGGAAATTAGCCATTATTCAGACAGTAGTTGAATATGTCAAGAGAACTAGGACATTTTCGAAGAATGAAGTTTGAGATGTTATCTATTCCAACCAGCTGCTACAACCCGAAGTGCAAGTGTCCTAAGTAATACAGGCTGTCGAACTTGATATTTGTGGCGACTCATGCCAAACCTTTGGCGCGAGTTCAGGCGAGAGTAGCATTATACAGGAAATTGGCTATAATGGGTGCTCACTCATTAAGAGCTTCATACTTTTAGGTCTGAAATCCAAAAGGTCTGACTGAAAAGAAAGTAAGAAGTGGACAAATCTCTACATCGTCGTTGCTTTTTCAGATTGTAAACCTACACACACACATTCCCTTAAAGTAAAAAATGGTAATGCATTAATGTAGTTTAAGAAATTCCAAGCCAAGTTCATGTAGTGATTGACCTACGTAACATATGTATAATCATGATGCTACGTTAATTTTACGGTAGCAACTAAAAGCGAGGTTTCATGGGAACTTGTCTAGAATTTATAACTTACTTGTCAGTTAGCAATCAGTATAGTGAGACAATAAATAAATAAATAACGTGGAGTCAATTTGGAACAGTCTTTTAATTTTAAATAAAATTTAATTTGAAGAAATCATTTTTCCTCTACTAAACTTGAACCAAGACAACATTACTTGGGCAAATTATTTCCAAGTTAAACTCCGCTTACAACAACATTTGTCAGCGCAGTGCAAAGGCCAAAAGGTGTGCTTTGAGCTCATGTTTCCGCTGTGGGAACACCAGCCATATAGTAAAGGACGGCAAACAGGCAACGAAGGTCAACGCTATCAAAGGCGACGAGGATTAGAACAGAGCCAGGGGATTAAGGGTCAACTGTGACAACCATTCCAAACATGGTGGTCCAGCTAATTTCATCTCTCACCAAGTTATACCGACAAATATTGAAGTCCAATCGTATTATTCAAATTTTCTTAGAATTGCGGACACTAAACTGCACATCTACGTTGAACGGGATATTCTTCCTAAGTCTATTATTAGTTTCGTTATGGACACCAATGCAACTATGCAAACTAAACCTAATCAAGCCAATTCTTCACAACCCGAAAACAATTCAACCCAATTTGTTGCTATGACTCAAGACACAACAATCCTTTGTAAATGTAATGTTTCTGATGTGACTTCAAATAAATCTAAGTCGTTTAGAAAAATTTCGATTGTTAACTTTTCCGTAAATTGGGAAACGAGCTTAGGTTGTTTTTTGAGATTTGACGACTATGCTGCTGATATCAGCTGTTGTATAGGTACTGACAAAAGTGGAGTGGAACATAATTCCCCCAGTCCTTTCGTTGGTACCCTGAAGTATTGTCGGCCCAAAACCGAATTTCTGTCCGCTAACGAAACTTTAGAATTGAAGCCAGGTCCCCAATTTAAACCACGGTTAAATAGTGATTCCGCTAATAAGTCGTCAGAAAATGCTATTGAATCTAGCGAAAGCGAAAGTACAGTCAATCTTCCGGATATTTTCAATATTAATATCGACGAAGTGAATCAGTGTAAGGAATTAGACGTAACCCCACAAATAAGCAATGATTTCCGTAACTCCGCGACGAATACTATTTTAGACTACCTTTCAAGATAGCCAAAGCAAGTACGAGTAAATAGTAACTCTGAATTCGAAATGCACATTCGGTTAACTACGAATGTCCCAGTGTTTGACCATCCGAGAAGACTATCTTATAAAGATAAATTAGAAGTTCAGGAAATTACAAAGAATCTTTTAGAAAAGGGCATAATCTGGTATAGCGATTCCCCTTACGCCTCTCCTATTGTATTAGTGAAGAAGAAGTCCGGTGAGACTCGCAAGTGCGTCGATTACAGGGACTTAAGTAAGATAACTATTAGGGATAACTATCCATTGCTTCTTAAAGAGGATTTCCCAAAGTACCTAAAAGATAAAAAGATAAAAATTCATCAAGTGAAGGTGGCCAAAGGTTCAAAGAAATCTACGTCATTCGTTACTCCAAATGGACAATCCGAGTATACCAGAATGCCATTTGGATTAAAAAAATAGCCCTTCCGTGTTTCAACGTTTCATTTCATACATTTTAAAAATCTTTATTGAAAAGGGGATAATAGTTATCCATATGGATGATGTACTAGTAGCCGCTAAGACCTTAGTGGATCATATGGCGATTTTTTATGAACTATTTAGCTGATGTAAGTTTTGTTACACCGAGCTCGATTTCTTAGGCTACAAAATTAGTGACCAGGGGATACAGCCCAATAATGATCACAAAAAATCGATTCTCCGATTTCCCGAACCAAAAACCGTTAGAAAATTGCACTCTTTTGTGGGCCTATGTGCATATTTTAGAAAGTTTGTCCCCCGATTTTTTACGTTGCCCCGCCATTGTACAACCTGCTAAAGAAGAATGCTCAATTTAAATTCGATGAGGAGTGCCTCCGGGCGTACGAGAAGTTGAAAAAACTGCTCACCAACCCGCCAGTGCTGGCAATCTACAGGGTGACTCACTCGAACTCCAACTTTTTAAAATGCTATAATTTTTTTATAAATTTTATTGTGCCAAAGCAAAAAATGTTGGAAAATACATCAATTTTCAAATTATATCAGTTGTTTTAAATTTGTCCACCTTTGGCGCGAATAATGGCCTTGAGACAGCCGAAGAAAGCATCGCACGCTGAACGCAAGTGGCTCTGCGATATTTTGGCCCATTCCCGGTGAAGTGCTTGTTTGAGGTGGTCCAAACTTTGGTATATTTTAGTGCCTACCTTCGCCTTCAAAATACCCCAGACAGAGAAATTCAACGGATTTGCATCCGGAGAATTTGCAATCCATCGTGTCGAAGAAATGAAGTGAGGAACATTGTTTTATAACCAATCTTGGTTGACGCGCGCTTTGTGAGACGGTGTCGAGTCTTGTTGAAATGTCCACGGTCTCCGACCGAAATGATTATTTTCCCAAGGCTTCAACACTGCCTCTAAGACAGTTTCCCGGTATGCGATCGCATTAATTTTGACGCCACGGTCCAAAAATACGAGCGGAGAGCGACCATCGGCGGTTATGGCAGCCCAAACTATCACCATCGGTGCTGCCTGCTTTCTGGTGGCCGTCCGAAGGTGTAAATTTTCGAAAGACCTCTATGGCAAGTAAACTCGGTTATTTTGTTTGTTGACATATTGTTCGATAACAAATGGCGACTCGCCGGAAAAAACCAAATTCGGCAACTCACCACTTTCGTGCAAGCGTAGCAACTCCTTCGCTCTTTTGACTCAAACTTTTTTCTGTTGCGGTGTAAGATCGTGTGCTTTTTGGAACTGCAATGGCTTGAGCCTAAGCTCATTTTTCAGTATGTGTTGCATCCGTTCCAATGATATGTTGTGCTCACGAGCCATTTTTCTTCCACTTCAACGCGGATTTCGTTCAATTCGAGCGCTCACTTGTTCTCGATGTTTTTTTATGACCACCTCCATGGCGTTTTGGAACGCTTCCAGTGTCATGGTAACGAGCTATGGTTCGGGACACAAATGATTTATTCACGTTGAGGTGCTGGAGGACTCTAACGATAGCTACTTGTGGTTTTCCAGCCAAATATAAAGCAATCACACTATCACGTTTGAATTCCATCGGGGATAAACATTTTTCAACACAACTGAGACGCAAATAATTTAAAAGGCTTGTAAATAATAAAATTATCGGTCATATGTGAGAATTTGAGCTCAGTGTGATGGACGGTTTGGAAATTATAGCAGTCTGAAGTTGGTTGCAGTTCGAGCCATTCAAGGTGTATGATCTCCAAAAGAAGACTGACCTTCATTGTGATGCTAGTATAAGTGGATTTGGGGCCGTGTTGTTACAGCGTCAAGCGGATGGCAAATTCCATACCGTGTTTTATTTCTCGAAGCATACTACCCCCCCTGAAACTAGGTATCACAGTTGAGACACTGGCCATCATTTATGCCCTCAGCAGATTCCGAGTTTATTTAAAAGGTGTTGCAGATTAGAATTTATTAAATTCAACTCGAGTGAAAATTAAACACCTCAAATGTAAACTTATAAATTTGTTAGTTACTATTTGTTTAAATAAACATGTTTGCTTATAAATATATCGCGAGAAATACAAGAAATATGTCACTGTCAAACTCCATTATAAAAACAGAATACTTTTAACAGAAATAGACATTATAACGTTGCAAATAAACCGGAGTAGTAGTGGTTTCATTCAAAAACGAACAGAAGGCATAACCTTCAAAATTATTATTGACTGCAATTCTCTTACGTTAACCTTAAACAAAAAGAATTTTAACCCGAGAATAGCACGTTGGGCTCTAGAGCTACAATATTTCGACTGCATAATCAAGCACCGTCTACGCTATCAAGGAAGACGATATAGAATCTCAGTTGGTAACTACACAAAACAGAGATCTCCTAGAGAGAGAGAAAGTAGCAAACAATTTGAACTGAAGAATTGCTTAGTATACCATGCTAGGCCGTAGACCATAGAAAGACTCGCGAAAATCTATACCTGTCCGCCCCAAGATAGATGAAATCTAGCATGATCGGGTCTGTACACGAGATACTCGGTCATTTAGGGGTGACCAAGTGTTATGACAAAATCAAGTCACACTATTGGCTTCCCGACATGCGAATGAAAATTGAGAAATTGGTGAAGTGTATCATGTATTGCGTTCCGGACAAATTCAATGAAAGGAACCTTCATAGCATTCCAAAAGAACCGATTCCGTTCGATACAATCCATATGGATCACTAAGGACCATTGCCTTCAGTTACGTCTAAGCGGAAACATTTATTAGTAGTGATTGATGCCTTCACGAAATTCGTCAAACTCTTTCCGGTTAATTTCACTAGTTCAAAAGAAGGAATACTAGGGTTGTCTGAATAGTTTCCGAACAATGATATAAGACATTTTTTCTCAAATTTTTTTTTTATTTTTCAACATAGTCTCCTTGTATCTCTACACACTTCTCCCAGCGATGATCCCATCTCTCTAACCCGTCCAAATTGGTGTTTTTCTCTGCAAAATAATTGTTCACGAAGGTGATTGCCTCCTCATTTGACGAAAATCTCTGTCCACCAAGCGCAGTTTTTAGGTGAGGGAACAAAAAGAAGTCGCTTGGGGCTAGATCTGGTGAATAATTTAAGCAATTCAAACCGTAATTCATGGATTTTCGCCATGGCAACCGCTGAGGTGTGAGACGGCGCGTTGTCTTGGTGAAACAGGATTTTCTTTTTCTGGAAATGTGGCCGTTTTTCTGCAATTTCTGCCTCCAGCTTGGCAAGTAATGATGCGTAGTATGCTCCTATAATGGTTTTTCGTTTTTGAAGATAACTCCTTTACTATCCCAAAAAACGGTCGCCATCACTTTCCCAGCCGCCCTTTGCAGTCCACTGTTTTGACTGAATTTTTGTTTCTGGCGTATATTGGTGTATCCAAGTTTCATCTACAGTAATTAATCGGCGCCAAAACTCGGATTTATTGCGCCAACAGAGCGTTGGAAGTGTTCTTTCGAACAGGCTTTTGGTCTAACGTAAGCAAACGCGGCACCTAACGCGCGGACAGCCTTCTCATGCCCAAATCTTGATCTAATATGTAACAAACACGTTCTTTGGACATTTTCATAACCTCTATTATCTCTCTCACATTTATTCGGCGGTCGTCTAACACCATTTGGTGAACTTCAGTAATTTTATCGTCAGTGGTTGCATTTTTTGGACGTCCCGAACGTTCATCATCTCCCAAGCTCTTACGGCCACGCTTAAATTCAAGTGCCCAAAATTTCACTGTGGTAACTGATGGTGCAGAGTCCCCATACACAGAGTCCAACTCATTTTTGATTTGCGTAGGCGTATGGCCTTTCAAAACCAAGAATTTAACAGCTCGATACGAAATTTTTTCCATTTTCCCAAAAAACACTCACATCGACTCACTCAAACGACTGTCAACTAAAAACTGCGTGTCCAAAATGACTGAAACTTCGGTAAGTAACTGTCAAAAGATGCACAACTAGCATTCACTAGCTGTGCGGTCGGAAAATTTCGAGACAACTCTCGTATAGTAGACCTAGGAGTATAATCTCTAACAGAGGAACCTGTTTCCTGTTTTAGCAAATTTGTTCTCCAAAACAATGTAATTCATATAAAGGTGGCTGTAGATTCTAAGTGAGCCAATACAACATTCCGATTGGTCTAATAAGCTTACAGAGGTAGAATTTGCTATTAACAATTTCGTTCATAGTGCTATGCGGACAACCCTGACAGTATTATTGTTTGGAGTCTGCTAAAGGGGGCCGGTTGATCGAATACCTGGACGAAGAGGTCTCTCATAACCGTGACCTAGTAAATAAACGATTGACCGCTTTAGCGGCTATAGCGTCTTCTCAGCAGTACAGTCGGCGTCACTTCGAGAGCAATCACAGACCAGCTGAAGTTTTCGAGGCAGGTGATTTTGTGGTCAATAAGAATGTAGATATTTCACCCGGTAATAAAAAATTCTCGCCGAAATTTAAGGGTCCATATGTAATTCATAAGAAACTTAATAGCGGCCGTTATGCTATTCGAGACATTGAAAGCTGTCAAGTTACACAATTGCCCTACGACGGGATAATGGAAAAAAAATAATGGTTAGACTGTTTGAGGTCACATAAGAAATACATCATAAGCAAGGCAATACCATTTTAGAATATATATCTAATAAGTTATACAGCCTATGTAATGATCAAGGCCGACTATTTTGTCAGGTCGGCCGAACTTAATCATTTTAAGAGAATTATGTAAATCTGACAATTTTTTGTAACCCCATCTCGTTGTAAGCATTGCAGCAGTATTATACTGGAACAAACTTCACTCAGCCACGGAAGGGTTACTGACTTCCGTTTTGACTAGAGTCGCGGTAAGACAAGCGCGAGAAAATAAAGAAAGAAAATCGTTTAACACTTGTGACATTATTTTCATGATCTAGCAAAACACCATAATTCTATTCAATCCCCAAATTCCCATTAAATAAACGAATTTAAATTGGAAATGAGATTTTATTCGCAAAAAAAATAAATCCTATTAGAGGCTCAGGGGGGCTTAGGCTGCGGGCAATTCTCGTTTACAAATTGCTTACAAGTAATTCCACGTCCATCAACGAGACCGAAAACATTTTAATCGATTTCGACAATTTTAAAAACCCACAACTCACCAGTCATTGCTCATAGCCGGCGGTGGCTGCGGCCTGAACAAGGGTAGGTGTATCGAATTTATTCGTACACTGGCTACCTTGTCGGGCTTACAAGGAATATCGTTAAATTGAATGACCCACGCGACAGTTATCACGAGCCATTTATTGTAGAAAGGACTACTTTAAAATAATTTCATTGTACACGATTTCACGGATAGGTTTTGCGTAAGTACTCGTATCTTGTGGCATTTCTAGCATTTCATTTCATTCAATTTTATTCAAGTATACCGAATTTGATTTTCCAAGTATATTTTGAAATTGTCTAGACGATAAGCCAAGTATTGTCGTAGTTCAGCTGAATTTGATGTTCCCTTGATGTTTAAGTAGATCAAGTGGAGTTAAGAGACGATAGCCAGATATTGATTTAAGAGTAGTTGCCGTAGTTGTTGGCTCTTGTTTAAATATTTTCAGAATTTCGTCATCAGCCCTGGATGCAGCTCCTTTCTTTTTTGATGTAAGTCTGTGCGTTACAGTTTGTTTAATCACGGACTAGATGCTCGAGTCTGGATATTTCAAACAGAGCCACAGCATGGAGTTGCTAAGAGAAAGAAAGGAAAAACGTAATCAGAATCCAGTAAGGCCATTGAGTGCCAATATATCCGTAGATTTTGTACTCTTTGAAATACTAAGGAAGAAATACTATTTGGTTTGGCTGAGGGCCGTCTAGCAGACTGCCATTTTTTTGTTTTTATTTTTTAAATTAGCGTGCGCTCAAGGGTTAAAGTACCCTTAAAATGTTTGCACACAGCACGGGCAAAGGAAAGTTAGGGAGCAAAGAAAGAGAGGTATCGATGTACGTTGGTTTTGAATGTTTGAAGGTTATAATGGTCAGGGAATAAAGTGTTCGGCAGAGAATTCTATAAGCGAGATGTGCGGCTTAGGAAAGACTCACGATATTTCAATGTATAATACGTCAGAAAGTGGGCTTGAGGGTAAACTAATGAGCATTCATAGCGAGACGGGTGTTACGCTTAAAGGCAAATTCAATGGAGCACTGGTGGTGAAAATAATGATAGAGCAAGGTGAGATAGGGGAGATTTTGCCGGTGTTCGAGGTTGTCAATTAACTGGGTAGTATTAGTATCACCTACGGTGTTCGAGGTTGTCAATTGACTGCGTGATATTAGCTTCACCTATGAGTCCTATCGCACGGTTTTGGATCCAATCTAGCAGCTGCAGTGATGTATTGGGTGCTCCCGATCAGATATGGGCATTGTAATCCAATTTCGGGCGTATAAATGCCTTATACATATATTGAGGCCTGATCAGAGGGGATGAAGTATTTCTTACATCACTTGAGGAAACCTAGACATTTCGCAGGATTTTTTGCAATATCAAATATGTGGTCATTTCAACTTAGGTTGTCATTGACACACATACCGGGAATGGAAAGTTTTTCGGTTTCAACGAAGTAAGTGCCATTCGGATTTCAGTTTAACAACGGCAGACAGCATTGTGTTTGTTTATATCGGAATTCAATAACCTCCGCATTCGCTTTCGTTCTTGTTTTGCAGCCGAAGAGCAAGGACGTGAGTCCGGAAATGAATATGAAAAGCAGAGAGTACTGTTGTCAGCAAAGGAATATGTTGGATTAGAAGTAGCAGAATAATGTTTACTACGATAATTGCTATAGGGAACGTAAGCAGCGTCTATTTGGATGCGGATTTCTTATAAGCGGCAGACTTAGTTGATTTTTCAACACGTGAGTGAACGGCTTATAACAATTTGCATCAAAAGTAAATGTGCTAACATCAGCTTTATATGCCCTCACGCCCCAACAGAGGAAAAGGACGATGCTACTAAAGAAAATTTCTACGAGCTCCTCAACAAAACCTACGACCAGTGTCCGATGTATGACGTTAAAATCGTCCTAGGCGAATTTAATGCCAAAATTGGGAAGGAAGACATCTTTGGTAGCACAATCCGAAGACATAACCTACACGACACCACGTCTGGCAACGGACTTAGCTTAATCGATTTCGCTGCGGGACGAAACGTTACTATAGCAAGCACACGGTTTCCTCACAAGGGAACATGGCAGACACCAGATCAGCATGCTGTCAACCAGATTGATCCTCAAGTATTTTAGATGTCCGAACATTCCAAGCGGCCAACATAGACTCGGACCACTACCTAGTTGAGATTTACGTCTACGGATATCTCAGATGATACAACATCGGTAAAATACTATGAGGAGATTTAACGCTGAACGGTTGCAATCGCAACAAGCCACCAGAACCTTTGCCGATCGCGTATCTCTCAACCTTTCGAGAAATCATTTGAAGCCAGCATAAAATGTGGAAAACCAGTGGCTTAGATGCCGAGAAGTCATCACTGGTTTGATGAAGATTGCCGGCAAGCACATGCCTACAAAGCGGCGCTGCACAAAAGGAAGAGGGCGGCTCGTGAGCCCTATGAGCAAAAGAAAAGAGAAGAGGAAGAACATTGGCTTCTCCGGACAAAACAGAAAGAGCATCGAAGAAATAGAGAGGTGCTACTCCAGTAATAATGCTCGGAAGTTTTACCAAAAGGTAAAAACAACGTGTCAGGGTAATAAAACCCGAACAGAAACCAGTAGAGATGAACAAGGAAACCTTCTAGTAGAGTCACAGTCGGTGCTGAGGATATGGAAAAACCATTTCTGCAGACTGCTAATTCATCATCAATATTAACGATTTAAGTAAAGGATTTCGTCCACCCGACCAGAATGAAGTGAGGATAGCAAAATCTAAACTGAAGTCGAACAAGGCTGCCGGGCCGGACAGCCTACCTGCCAAAATATTTAAGGCAGCAGGAGATGACCTAGTAGACCGCATACACCAACTTATTTCCAATATTTGAACAAATTAATGTATGCCTGATGGATGGAATCTTAGCATCGTTTGCCAGTTAACAAGAAAGAAGACCCTCTAAACTGCGCGAACTATAGAGGAATCAGTCTCTTAAACATCGCATATAAGATTTTATCTGCGGTATTGTGCAAGCGCCTCGGAGCGCCTTGGAGCCTATAAGTGCGGTTTTAGACCCGGTAAGTCCACAATTGATCAACTATTCACACAACGGCAGATCCTGGAGAAAACCCTAAAAGTTCAGATCAATACTTAACACCCTTTTATCGATTTTAAAGGCACATATGACAGTATCTACAGAGCCATGTCTAGTTTTGATGGTGATGAAGAAAGCTCTCTGCTGCATTAAGGTCGGTAATGACCTAACCGAGGCCTTTGATGCCAAAAAAGGATTTAGGCAAGGCGACGCGCTTTCATGTGACTTCTTCAACATCATACTTGAAAGAATTGAGCAAAACTCCCAAGCCAACATACGAGGTATGACCTTTCAAAAGTCTGTTCAATTGCATACGCCGACGATATTGATATTATTGATAGAATACTGCGAGCTGTCACTGGTGCGTTTGCGAGTATAGGAACAGAAGCGTTAAAAATGGGTCTAGCGATACACGAGGGCAAAACAAGGTATATGCTGTCAACAAGAAAGGACAACCAACATCGACGAATCGGCCAAAATTTCACAGTCGATAGCCATAACTTTGAGGTATTAAGGGACTTTGTCTACCTCGGCTCTGGTATCACATCTGAAAACGAAATTTGTTCAGAAATCAAACGAAAAATAACGCTTGCCAATCGCTGTTTCTTTGGACTGAGAAGGCAACTGTGTAGTAAGGCCTTCTCCCGAACAACCAAGGAAACTCTATATAAGAAGCTAGTAATCCCAGTCCTGCTCTATAGTTCCGAAGCATGGATCCTTTCTAAAGCGGATGAAGATATCCTGGGTCGTATTGAGAGAAAAATTCTTCGCAAGATATTTGGTCCCGTATGCGTTGACAGGTTCTGGAGGAGACGATTCAAAGATGAACTCTACGAGCTGCACAGCGACATCGACTTATTCAAAAAACTGCGCATTGGGCGTTTGAGATGCTGGGATGTATAGAGCGAATGAACACCGACGCTCCAGCCCGCAAAATCTTCGACTCTAATCCGGAGGGACAAAGCAGTAGGGGAAGGCCACGCCTTAGGTGGTGCGCGAGTTAAGGTTCGTATAGATTATTCCAATAAAACAGATTCACTTTCAACTGAACTCGTTTTCTTGAGTCAATCTTAATTTTACTTTATTGGTTACATTATAGACTTATATGATAGTATTGCGACTGTTGAGTTGATAATATGATACGAATACTTATGTTACCTTAAGTGGTCTCCGTTTTATGATACGTCGGCAATACCTATGTTTGCATTAAGTGGTTTCCGTTTAAAATGATTGTTTATTTTGTATTTAAAATACAATCTGAGTTTGGGAATATTCATGATCCGAAGATCGATTTTGCTGCAGCAGTAGTCCTAGGAACTGCCATGTTTGTGTTATTGCTTGGTTGGGTGGTCAGACTGTATTATAACTCGCGCAAGTGGAAGGGCACCTCTACCAACTTGGGGTGCGCAAGTGGAGGCAGTTAGCCAAAGACCGCTAATTGGAAAGGCTTACTGCTTGAGATCCAAGCCCACACCGGGCTGTAGTGCCGCCTAAGTACGTAAGTAGAAGTAGCAGAAAAGAGATCATTGGTGAAAATTTAAAAAAGTGTCGGAGACAGAGACAGACAAAGCACAATCTGGAAGTGTTGAGTTGACCGCAAAATGTGCAGCAAATAGATTGGGCTTGCCTAATGTCATTGTAAATGAGCGTTGGCATGGAGGATCAGTCAGAATTTCTAATATTTTTGATAAACGACCAAAAATTTTTACTACCTTTGGGACATTGTAGTGTTCTTTGCCTCTGTTTTTGTCGTATTGGAATTTTACACGTTCAAGAAAGACGTTGCGGTCATTTCTGGCTCGTTTAAACTTTTTTCGGGTTTCCTCTGTTGGGTTAGTCTTGAAAGACCGAAAAAACATTTCTCTAACCCTGACAGGCTCTTTACAGCTCGAGTCGTATCATGCCATTTCTTTTGGTTTGATAGCCTTCATCCGATGAGAGATAAAGTTTCTCATTCCAAAGAGAATGGTGTCTGTGATCATATCAGCAGCGGCATCCATGTCGTTATCGAGGAAACATAACGACCAGTTAAAATTCATAAAGAAGGTGTTAAGACCGGTCGAGTTGGCTTTCTCATATTGCCATACGGTTCTTTTAGGAATCTTTTCTCTAACTGTGTAGTCGGTGTACGAGAAATTAGCTGATATGACACAATGGTCCGACGAGCCTAGAGGGGAGAGCATATCAACGGTGTACTTATCAGGGTAAGAAGTTAAAAACAAGTCCAGGGTGTTAGCGGCATGACTATCAACGTCTGGTATTCCTGCGGGCTCATTTACAAGCTGGGTAAAGTTATTTTCCGCAACGAAGACCTCAACACACCGTCCTTCGAGTGTTGTCAGTCCAGAATGTCTAGGCCAGAATTGTATAAATTGAAATCGCCCGCAATATGAGGATAGAGGGATACAATTCTTTGTATGGAGTCAGACAGCACATCAAACTCGTTAAAGGTCGAATTGATGTCCAGATTGGGGCTTCTGTGAATAAAGCAGTAGTGGATAATTTGCTTACGGAGATGAAATTTACTGTGTCGAATTTACTACAGTTCTGACTCACATAGAGGCTACATTAAATTCACACCCCTTCCACCCTCATCTAATGATCCTAACGATTACACCTTTTTAACTCCCGGTCGTTTTTTAATTGACGTCAGTTATGGAAAATAACGTAAAAGACAATCATCTCAGTAGACTTTCACGATGGCAGCGAATGCAGAGGTTTACGCAAATCATTTGGGCAAGATGGTCGTCGGAATATTTACAAATTCTACGTAAGAAGAGCACAAACCGGCACAGCAGCCGTGAAAACATAGTAGTCGGGTCGTTAGTAGTTCTTAAGGATGACAATCTTTCACCAATAAAATGGAATCATGAATTATAAAATTTATCTCATTTGACTCTATCCCCACCACCGATTCTCTTTTATTCTCCAAACTTGGTAATTCAATTGTAAGCCCTTCTGGCAATGTCTTTTACCAATTACTAAATGAAAACAAGTTTTCTTAGACACACTGTAAAAACCTTTTTTTTTTCCCTGTAATAAACTCTCGCTCGTCCTGGCTATCACGTCACATTCTGAATTTGATTGCTTAATCGCGCTGTTTTCAGAACATCTTTTAATCTTTTAATTAATCAATCGTACAACACTAATGACATTGCCATATTTGACGACACTCAGTGGCAAAACGAAATACGAGGGTTTGCTGAAAGGTTTCCGACCGCAACCTAAAGATATCGGCACTCGTTAATAAAAGCAAGTGAATGCTAGTTGCGCATCTTTTGACAATTACTTACCGAAGTAATTGGACACGCAGTTTTTAGTTGACAGTCGCTTGAGTGAGTCGATGTGAGTGTTTTTTGGGAAAATGGAAAAAATTTAGTATCGAGCTGTTCAATTCTTGTTTTTGAAAGGCCATACGCTTACGCAAATCAAAAATGAGTTGGACTCTGTGTATGGGGACTCTGCACCATCAGTTACCACAGTGAAATTTTGGGCACTTGAATTTAAGCGTGGCCGTAAGAGCTTGGGAGATGATAAACGTTCGGGACGTCCAAAAACTGCAACCACTGACGATAACATTACTAAAGCTCACCAAATGGTGTTAGACGACCGTCGAATTAAAGTGAGAGAGATAGTAGAGGTTATGAAAATGTCCCAAGAACGTGTTTGTTACATATTAAATCAAGATGTAGGCATGAGAAGGCTGTCCGCGCGTTAGGTGCCGCGTTTGCTTACGTTAGACCAAAAACCTGTTCGAAAGAACACTTCCAACGCTCTGTTGGCGCAGTTTAGGCGCAATAAATCCGAGTTTTGGCGCCGATTAATTACTGTAGATGAAACTTGGATACACCAATATACGCCAGAAACAAAAATTCAGTCAAAACAGTGGACTGCAAAGGGCGAGCCGGGGTCCAAAAAAAGCAAAAACAGTTTTTTCGGCTGGGAAAGTGATGGCGACTGTTTTTTGGGATAGTAAAGATATCTTACTCGATTATCTTCAAAAAGGAAAAACCATTACAGGAGCATACTGCGCATCATTACTTGCCAAGCTGAAGGCAGAAATTGAGGAAAAACGGCCACATTTGCAGAAAAAGACAACGCGCCGTCTCACACCTCAGCGGTTACCATGCCGAAAATCCATGAATTACGGTTTGAACTGCCTGACCATCCGCCTTAAGGACTGAAACGAATAAAATTTGGAAACTTCAAAGCAAAAAAAAAAAATATTTTCATAATTCATGTACATTTTTTTAATTTGCTTTAAAACTCTGTTTTTATTAAATTTATTCACAATTATAAAAAATTAAAAAAATTATTTGGGTTCCCATTCTTTCCTCAACTTCTTTCGAATGTCCTCCATATGGTGACAGTTACATCCGTGATCTTTTTGGAC
Organism: Volucella zonaria; assembly: GCA_963966105.1. Lineage (NCBI taxonomy): Eukaryota > Metazoa > Arthropoda > Insecta > Diptera > Syrphidae > Volucella > Volucella zonaria. Next base: position 256,652,791 of record OZ014530.1, read on the forward strand.
GCTCTTTTCCATTTAGCACTAAAATCTTGTACGTCCTTTGCACACTGCTCACTTTTCCTCAATTTAGTTTTGATCAAAGCCCAATACCTTTCAATGGGACGGCACTGTGGAACATTGGGTGGATTCATGTCTTTTGGGACAAAGTCGACATTTTTAGCAACAAGAAAGCTCAACGTCGCATAAGCATAGTGAGCTGAAGCTAAATCTGGCCAAAATAATGTTGAACCATCGTGTTTGTTTAAGAAAGGAATCAACCGTTTTTTTAGGCACTCGTTAATGTACACTTCTCCGTTCGTTAATTGTTCCCGTTGTAATAAACGATGAGCTTCTGTGTCCACATTGGCAAATGGCCTGCCAAACGAGATATTTTGACCCGAATTTTTCCATCCCAATCGATGTCGTTGATTGCGGAAGAACATCAGCTTCAAACGAGTTGTAAAACTGCGCCTCTGGAAGAGTAGTAAAGTCGTCTTTGACATAAGTTTCGTCATCCAAAACCAAGCACGCTTTCTTGTTGACGATCAACTCGTATAGCTTTCGGGCTTGTGTTTTTATGATTTTTTTTTGCTTTTCAGTAACTTTCAGTAACTTTCAGTAACTTTTGGTATTTTTTGTTTTTTTCGTGTTTTTAGACCGTTACGTTTTTTAGATCTTTGTACCATTGTTTGGTTGGTATTACATTTCCGAGCAACATCTCTGGATGACATAGCCCGGTTTTTTTTAAGATGGTACCCACTATTTTCCTGTCCAAATTTGTATCATGTGCTCCACTTTTCTGTTTTCGCTTAACTGTCAACGTCTCCAAACATCGTTTAATGACAGAATCCACTGTACTGCGTGCTATGTTTAAATTTTTTACGATGAAATTGTTTGGACGCGAAGTATTTTCGAGCCATTTGTCGATGATCTTTTTACGGCGTTCCTCTTGACTCATGTTTTATAAATATTTTAAACCGCACCGAACTAAAATCAATAACAAACTAGAGAATATACAGGCTAATTTGGGCACAAAATTAGCCCGTATTAAAATTTACAGATTTTATTCGTTTCAGTCCTTATTTACCAGATCTAGCCCCAAGCGACTTCTTTTTGTTCCCTCATCTAAAAACTGCGCTCGGAGGACAGAGATTTTCGTCAAATGAGTAGGCAATCACCTTCGTGAACAATTATTTTGCAGAGACAAACGCCAAGTACTATTTGGACGGGTTAGAGAGATGGGAGCATCGCTGGGAGAAGTGTGTAGAGTTACAAGGAGACTACTAAAATAAAAAAAAAAATTGAGAAAAATGTTTTGTATCATTGTTGGGTCGGAAACTTTTTACACAACCCTCGTATGTGTTAGCGACAAGAAACACAACATCAACCAATCGGACAAAATGTCACAGTAGATAGCTATAACTTTGAGGTTGTTAGGGATTTCATCGGCCCTGCTTTTAACCCTGATAATGATACCTCATCAGAAAATGAAGAGCTACAGTTGTCAATCTTTGCTTCTTTGACCAGCAACTAGGCCTTGTGAAGAAAGTCAGCAGTTTTGTTCCACATGGTTAAAGCAAGACTGTCAACCAAGTTGAATGAAAATGCTGTGATTTGTTTACGCTGAAACAATTTAAGGAGGAAGATAGGAGCCGCACAGTGACCTGGATGTCGGTGAAAAATGTAACGCTTCGCCCTGAAAACTTTTCGAGTCCAACCTGCAGGAATACTGGAACAGAGTAAAACTTCATCTTATATGGCGCGTATAGGAGGCATGAGTCCTCAACAAAGTTAGAGTGAACGATTGTTGACAGTTGGAGTGCGCTAACTGGAAAGGCTAGGTTCCCTCCAGACTTTTGGAGTATCCAAGTAATAGTTTCTCAAAAATTCTTCTACGGTCCGTTGAAAGGAACAAACAATGTCGATGTCATTAGATACCTTAAAGCTGGACGAATTTACTGAAGTGAAATGCATCCTTGTTACTCGTAACACCTTTTTCACGAACTACGAGCATTTGTTCCAGCTTGACATTGAAGAAGCCACACGCAGCATTGTAACCATTGCCATGTGGTGTATGTCCAGAATAGTTCTGAGGAGCTTTGGACCTTTACATTGTAAATCAAGATATAACTAATAAAATGGTAAGCATATAGTATTTCGATTCCATTTAGTCATGTCATGTGATGTGGCTTAAGTAATTCCATCAACAAAACCTCTAAATGGGGATTGAAACCCATCATGTTAAAGCCGAACGTAAAAATCGATTAATGCAAAAACTAATCTTTTGCACATATTCGGACCAAGGGTAAAAAGCCTGCGTAATTAAATTAACAAAAAATATTCTGGGGGTTAAATCCAATTAGCACAAAGGTTGGCCTATTTGTATCCCTATCAAATTAGAACTGAAAAAGTCATCCATCTATCGACCCTTTTTCGTGTTGCGGGCTTCCATTTTAATTGTGGTTAAATATTTACAAACCCACCATTCTACCAACAATTTTAGTTTTCTAGACTTTTACCAAATGAATTTGGGTCAAATAGTTTTTCTATCTAGATAAAAGTTTCAACAATAATTTTCGACTGTGAACTTGGCAAATAGTTGTGTTCTCTTTTTTTTTTTATTATTTAAATGGATTGTAAAAACTTTTGCACTATTCAGCGGAATACAATGGCCACAAAAAGATACTTTTCCACTTAAATTTCTCACCCTTACTTCCTTTTTTTTTTTACAGTTGAAAGCGATTTTATTTTTTTTTTTCTGGTATTCAGTTGAAAAATATTTCGCACATTTCGAGGTACTTGCTAATGCTTTTCGGTTGGATGGAAATCGCTATTTTACTGCAAAATAAAATTTAAAAGTTTATTTATCTTAAAACAGCTAGCGACTCCCATTATGATTCATTAAATAGGGATAGGATGACGATTACCGCTAATTAACACGTGAAATGGTTAAATTTAACGTAAATTAGGGGATAAAGTTGCTTTGGATGGGAAATTCAAATTAGGTATCAATCCTTCACTCAAGGACATCGAATATACATATTACAAAAGCTGACACAAATTCGACGGGAGTAACCGATACAATGACAGCTGCTAATTGCATAATTTAATTAATTCGGCGGCTGTTTACGGGCAATTGAAACATAAGAGGATTTCCATTTCAATTAGAAAATTACTTTTTAGAAAACCCTACGAACTACTGCTGAGTCAGGACAAATGATATTTGAGATATTTAATTATTCTGTTTGAAATCCGTATTTCTGTTGTTTCGGGAGTTCTTGGACGGATGGTGACATCGCATTTGGACTGATATCTATTGGTTGTACCATCAACGACACTTAATATAATGAGGTGTAAACGGCTGTCACAATTACACACCTGTGTTTGCGCACTTATCGTTTTTAATAATAAACCTGAAAGATGCCAGCAAAAGGGATTATTTAAGGCGTGCTTGCCTTACAAGACATGAAAAGAACAATTCATTAACACCGGAAGAAGAGTAGTACCAAAAACGTAAAATGTCAAACTATTAAACACTTTAGGGTGAAGCCACAAGTTGGTTTTAAGCGCCAAACATACTCCCGCCGTTGAAAGATACTTTAAACTACCATTCGTCAATAAAGGACATAGCTTAGAGATCGGGCGCTTTACTTCTCTCTTAGCGGTGAGAACAGTTGCAACTCGAGTTAGACCATCTCGCCCGTAATACGACCTTGTGATTTTTCCGGTGAACCATTGGCACGGCGGTTGATTGACCTCTATTATGACGACGATGTAGTTGGGGAGAATTTCCTTTCACTTCTTTAACCATTTAGGGTGCCTTTGAAGTCCATTTGAAACCATTTGGGGTTAGGTAGTCCTGATGAAGACTCTGAAGATACTGCAATCGGTCCAGCAATGAAACTCGTGTCGATAATAGCTCAGGTTCAGACACACTCGCATGCGCTCGAGCGACAAGAAAATGTGCAGGGGTCAACGGATCCCCGCATCCTTCAAATTGGGAACAGAGTAGTCAAGAGTTGACAGAGGCGTCAATCTGGCATAGTATCGCTGAAAACTCCTCGAAAGTCAGAAAAGCTTGCCCCAGAACTCTTCTCAAGATAAATTTAATGGTCTTTACACTGGCCTCCCACCAGCTACCAAAATGCGGACCATGTGCAGGTATGAAGTTCCAGGCGATTCCACGTGCAGACTGCTCACAAGAGGCATCAACTTGAAATTTATCCAATTTCAGAAGATTAGCCCACTCCCGAAGTTGCTGATTGGCCCAACAAAATTAATACCATTATCGCTAAAGATGGTATGGCACTTGCCTCGGTGGGCAACAAAACGACGCAATGCTGCAATAAACGCTGACGAAGAAAGCTCCGAGACCGACTCGAGATGCATGGCCTTATTAGCCATGCATAGAAATAGAGCGATGTAGACCTTGCACTGCTTGGCTCCTCGTCCCTTCCATGAATGCGCGAGAAATGGTCCGCCGTAGTCGACACCGGTGTTACCGAAAACAATTCCAATTTTCAACCGTTGCTTTGGGAGACTCGCCATTTGCTGTTGGTAAGGTACAGCGCGTTGTCGAATACAAATTGTGCATTGAAAAATCATGATCACATGATGAACGCCAATGATAAAACAACTGAGGGAAAGAATATACGTCATGGCAGTCACGAACAATTAGCCACGTTAGATGGTGATCGTTATAGAGTATGAGGTTCTGCTCAAAAAGAATATTACCGTTTTCAAGTCGAACTCCTACGCGAACCGCACCCCCTTCGTCGATAAAGGGGTTCATAGGCGCGTACTTATTCTTACTTGAGACCGCTTTGCCCGAAGATAACCACTTGATCTCGTCCTCAAAATAGTGGTTTTTCATGAGCCCTACTAGTGCTATCTTGTCGTCATGTATAGGAAGAGGCGATAAATAATAAACACGAAGTCCTGCACAACGATTTCTTTGCCTTTTAAATAAACAAATGCACCGAGCAATAATGCGATAAAGTCTATAAAGATTCGAGAATCTTGAACAGATGTGGGGTTTACTAGCGCACACAGGATTAGTTAAACAGACTGCCGATTCACGCTCGTTAGGGGATAGCTTGCAGCCAGGAAATTCGCAAAATCTAATTGGCTCATTTCTAAAGAAAGAGGGACGGTTCCACCAGAACTCTAAACCTTGTAAATGCCTTGACATCAGACCACGAGTTGCACAATCCGCGGGATTTTCAGCGGAACGCATGTAATGCCATATAGATGTCGGAAACTGGGAAGCAATTTGTGATATACGGTTGTCTATGAAAACATTTCTCTGTCGCGGATATCCTTGAACTCAGTACAGCACTGTAGTTGAGTCTGCATATGCGAAGCAAGCAACATCATGAATCTCAAGACCGTCCTTGACCTTAGTTAATAGCTTTGTTAGCAATAAACAGCCACATACTTCTAAGCGCGGCATCGATAGAGAAGGTTTCGCTGGAGCATTACGAGACTTTGCACAGACGAGGCTTATACGAATCTTGTTACCATCTACATACAACTCGAAAATATCGTGATTCTTTCCTAAGCCGTACAACTCGCTTATGGAATGCCCCGCCGACCTCTGTGTTTCCTGGTCGTTATGACTTGCAAACATTTAAAAACAATGTACATCGGTACCTGTCTTTTCTTCCTCCCTAAATTTCCTTCGCCCGAGCTGTGTACGAACATTTTAAGGGTACAAAAACCCCTTGAGTGCGCGCCGATTATAAAAAAAGAAAAAACTGCAGCCGCATATACCGATTCCGATGCGTTGGCGAACCCGTGTAACTCGACTAACTCCCTATTGTTTGACTGTAACCAGCGTGGTATGCTCAACGTTTGTAAGGCCCTTAAGTCCCATAGCATGTCCGACCACTCTTTATAAAATTCCGAGAGAATGTATTCGTCTCAGTAAACACCCTTGACCCAAAGCCGCTTTATAAAGACCTTCATTTTTACTAAGACTGGTGATAACCAACCTAACGGATCGAAAATCCGAACTATTTGCGATACACCTCACTCTTAGTCACCTGCGGCCCAATAGTGCGTATCGAAATGGAGAATTTAGTATCCCACAGAAGACCAAGAGTTTTCAATCCTCCAGCGTTTATTCACAACCCGCTGGCTATTTCCCGATGCTCGGCATCGATATTATTAAGGAAGTCTGTTGAATTAGAAGACCATTTACAGAGGTGCATACCGGGGTTCTGAAGGATGAGGTTAAAATCATTTTTAATAAATAGTGCTTCTTCTACGCTTTCAAATGAAGAAGTAAGGTCATCGACATAAAAATCGTTGATAAGAATCTCGGAAGCCTTTGTAAAACTCGGCCCATTGTTTATGCCAATTTGTTTCAGTACCCTCGTAGTAAGAAAAGAAGCCTACGCCGTTCCGTAAGTTACTGTTTGCAGTACACAATCGCGCAGATTCTCGCTCACCTCCTCCCGCCATAGGATCCTTTGAACATAGGCGTGAACCGAGTTAGCGAGAACCTGCCGATACATTTTGGCGATATCGGCCTTGATCGCGATTCCATGCTTGCGAAACTTAAGCGTGCACGTAAACAAGTCATCTTGTATGGTTGGACCCACAAGCAAGTAATCATTTAATGAAAATCCATTAGTGGACTTGCATGACGAGTTAAAAACGACCCTCAGCTTGGTAGTCACACTGCTGGGCTTAATTACCACATGATGGGGCAAATAAAATGACTGTCGATGAAAATCGAGTCGCGACACCGGCGCCATGTGGCCTAAACACTCATATTCACGCATAAAATCCATGTACTCATTCTTGAATCCCGGCTTTTTAGCGAATCGGCACTCCATAGCACAGAGAAGTTTCAACGTGGCGCCGCGTGAGTCATCGAACTCAATTGGCGTTTTGTTAAACGGCAAGCGAACTACGAACCTTCCATCGGAGTTAATTGGTAATTGTAGATCCATCTTTCAAATTTTCGGGTTCGAAGAATTGTCTTAAGAGTTTGTCGAGATCCATGGCTGAGTGGAACACACTTAAATTGCCTTCAGCACGCGAAAAGATATTACCGGCGATGACCCAACTGAAAATTGTGGTTTTGGCCGCCGGTGAATCCAATGGAACAACGACTCTACCCTCAGAGTGGCAATCAAAAAATATGGTACACCAGCACCAAGCAAAACATCTATTTGTTTTTGACGATAACACTCGGGATCGGCGAATTGCTTTCGTAAGGAATTGGTGTAGCAGGTAGACCTTTAGTAAGAGTAGAAAGAACGAACTCTTCAATTTTAATAATAAGGGTTGTATCGATAGATGACTTTATTTCAAGCTTCACTTGACCGCGAGTACCCTGATTGCTTCGACTTTGTCCTACACCGACTATTGGAATTTTGACATGACTTTGTTTTAGACCCAGAGGCTGTAGGCATGCTTCAGATATTAGAGTAGCCTGAGAGCCCAAGACAAGTTTGTTTCTTACAATACGTACTACTGCCGTCGGCAGCAAGCTAAAATATTCCCGATAAAACTGTGTCGAATTTACATTTAACCCGCGCGATGTATTTTAGGTAGAGGGATGCATGGGATTCAATAATTTGTTGTTCGAATGAAGTAAACTTACACTCGTCAATATTATCCTTTGACCGGAGACCATTCAGGCTGATGTTATGTTCTTTGACGAATTCGCACCGAGTATGAACTGCGAGATCGCGGAACTGTGAGCATTGGTAAAGGCCTTTGTTTACATTCAAAGCCCGACGGTATGGTAGATTTTCAGATTCCATCTTTGTAGATCGATTGGCTAAATTAACGCGCCCGGCACGAGACACTTGCAAACTTTCGAGCTCATTTACGCAGTCTTTTAGAAATTCGCTATAGTCGGGAAATTTTGGACTTGCGATATCTTTAATTTTGCGCACCCATAACATTTAGTTGTCACTATCTAACTTTTTTAATAAAACGTAAATGAGCAAGGTACCCAACAAATCGACAGGTAAGTTCAAAGAACTGAGCGTATTTATATTTTCAGTCATTGTACTAGGTGTTTGAGCTACGCGAGAGAACCTTGCTTTATCACTGGTTGATCGAAACCATTATCCAGATACGCGATAATTGTAAACTGCGGCTTGTTGTACTGGGATTTCAATAAATCCCACGCGACGGTAAAATTTTTATTGCTGAGCTGTACGTGTTTAACAATAGATGCAGCATCTCCTCTGAGCCGAGTTGGGAGGTATTCCGGCTTTTCGACACCCGGCAAATTATCTTTCGAAACGACTATTGCATTAAAAAGGTCCCGAAACCGTACCCACTCATCAAATTTACCGAATAACTCGGGTAATTTTACTTCCGGTAGTCTTGAAAAGGACTCTTGCTTCGAAATCGTAATGCTACGTCGCAGCGTATCGATCATCGATTTCACGAGATCATTCAGCGAACACTGATTACATCCACTAATGCTTTTAATGACTTCTTGATATCACTTTCACCATCCGTGCGCCGTGCGACGTTGCGGAGAGCAGTATGAATTACACCGCCTTCGTGCGTCCAGATGGCCAATACGAGTTTACGACGGTGCCGTTTGGACTTTGTAATTCACACGCAACTTTTCATATGTTTGTAAATCAAATATTTAAGAAGTTGGTGTTGAAAGGTTATCTACTTCTGTATGTCGACGAGCTAATAATTTTTGCGAAAAATGAGGACGAAGCGTTGGAGAAACTTATCGTAGTGCTCGCCGTCGTAGAGGATTTTGGACTCGTTATCAAAGAGGAAAAATACAACTTTTTGAGCAGGTCAGGTCAGTTTCTCATGGAGCGAGCTACAGACGTGCTTTTTCGGTCGTTAATTTTTCTTAAGATAACTTCAACTGATTACGAACCAAATCGATCTTTGTCTATTACTTATTGATCCGAATTATAAAGTTTCTCCAGCAAGATCTGAAAACTCTCCGTTCTGTTTCGAACCCTTTCATACAGTGTCAAACTTCCTATACAAAACTACTTACAACTATTTACAAAAATATCTGCTAGAAAACGGTGCACCACCAAGCTCGATATTCGTTACTATAATTCACTCCGAACTTCCAAGGAATCGCTGCAACAAACAGCAAACAAAAAAATGGCAGTTAACGATGGTACGACGTAGGAGAAAATGGACGAGAGACTCAAAGCCCAAGATGAGTTTATAATCGGTCTGCTCTCATTAAAAATGAAGGAACACAATGACACTCTTGCATTGAAAATAGAGACCCAGTTCGCCGAGCTCTGCAAAAACAAGTCCGATGTCAACCAAAGAGTTGCGCAACTTGAACTCACTGAAACAACGTCTAATCATAACACTAAGAAACTTAATTCCGAAATTTCACATCTAACCACTTCACTGTCTCATGTTAGTAGCATGACATTTTTTCTTTATTGAAGGGTCATTCGGCTCTAGTTTTCTCTATGAACTACAAAATGATATCCATTCTTTTTCTTAATTGTAAATTAAATATAATATAATTCAATAAATAATTCGACGTAAAAAACAAATTCTTTATAAAACTGCACTCCACGAAATAATAATAAGGACAAAACAAAATAACTTTCTTTAAACATTTATTCTTAGAAATTTAAGAAATACATTTAATTTTTAGTAACTGCATAACAAAACAACTCGAATATAAATTAGTTATGAATATTAACTCTTATTTTATATTTCTAATTATTTTTTTTAAATTCTATACCAACGAAATAATGATAAGGACAATGTCATTTTACTTTAGTATTTGTATTCGAAATATTTTTGATTCGAAATCAAATCAAATCTTAGTACTTAGTGTTTGATCCTTTGTTTCTAATTACATCTCGGATACGTCGTGGCATCAAATTAATCAGTGATTATATCAGATCCATGTCGATTTTTTCCCATTCTTCCTTGATGGCCCTTTTGAGATTTTTCAAATTATCAAACTGACACCCATTTTTAAAAACATTGCGCGACAAAACCGCCCACACGTTCTCATTGGGGTTTAAGTTAGGGCTGCAAGCGGGACATTCCAATAGAGAAATATTTCGGGTTTTTAGAAACTCCTTTGTAAACTTGGATGCATGAATAGCCGCGTGGTCCTGTTGAAATATAAACTCGCTACCGAATAATTGATCCCCAAGGTCAACTAAAACATCATCTAAGAGCTCAGTGTATTTTTGGCTATTCATTTTAGTTGATATAAAACATATAAGTGACTTTCCAGAGCAGCTTATTGGCCCCCTAACCATTAACGTGCCTCCTCCGAAATTGCGAGCATGCCTGAGCTGCCATCTGGCCCATCTAAATTAAATTTTTTTCGTCAGAAAATACCACTTTGAATTGAAAATTTTCAGCAAAAGTCAACCTGTTCGTTTTGGGTCGGGCTGTAAGGGTCGGTTTCGGCGTGCGTTTAACATAGTCAATGGTATTATCTGACTTTAAAATTTGTTGCACCCGCCTTGTTGACACATTTAGCTTCAGAATGCTTACAATTTCAGAAGGACTGATGGCTTTATCTACAGCAAGACGTCTTATTTCTCGAATATCTCTTAGTGTCAATGTGGGTTTTTTTCCTGTACTTCATTTAACTCCATAATTTTCGCTAAGATTTATATAATTTGATATAACAGTTTTACTTCTTTTTAGAATAGCTCCGATTTGCCTTGTTGTTTTCCCCTGTTCTCTGTAAACAGCCATACGTCCTTGCTCCTCTTCGGTCAAAGGCTTTCCATGAGGCATTGTAATTGATATTTGCGAAAATCTAAAGCATTCCAATTTTTTCTAATAAATAAATAAATATTTAAGACTAACAAATCCTTTTCTGTCGAAACTCAGCTTAAACTTATATTTTTTTTAATTATTCTTTCACTTAAGCACAACTGGCCTTATCAATATTTCGTACTACAATGAAGATCACTCATCAGTGTAAAACAGATGTGTTAGCAAAAACAAAAAAAGGTTATCGTTATGATGTGAAAAGACGAAGCGATAATGCTGCTGCGTTCAATGAATTAGATCTCATCAAAACAAAAGGAAACAAACAAAGATTTCTTTGCCCTTATCATTATTTCGTGGAGTGTATCAAAAATATTTTAACTGAGTAAGGTATAAGTATTTTTACTCTTTACTTTGTTTCTTTCTTGCTTTGCTTTGTTTTGCTATTTAAGTTCTTTTTTTTTATTAATATTTTGGTAATGCTTTCAATATTATTACATTACTATACAAAAAAAAACAACAATCAAGAAAAATAACAAGAAGTTATCAATGCTCTTTATAAAAATTGTATCAACAAAAGCCGTGATTAAGATACTCGCCAGTGCACGAAGTTGAAAGAATTTATGTTGTGAAATAAGCTGGATGACTTTATCTTTCTATAAACAATGCAAACTTAAAAAAAATCTAACAGTTATTGCTTCTGGACTTAATAAAAAAAAAAAAAAAAAAAAACAATCGGCTCTCTTGAAAAATCGCAGACCCTATTTTTTGTAAAAAAGAAATTTGCGGCAAAAGTTTAGCACTTCTGCTTTCATTTTTATATTGAGGAAATAGGTCTTAATTATGGACAATTAACAGACCAGCTAAACTTTTGCCGAAACAGTAGATATTATGCAAAAATTAAAACAAGTCTAAAAAAAACATTGGAACTTCAAATATTAATTATACGAATATTTTTTTGAAATAAACAAGTAAATTCTACATATCTTTACCTTTTCCGGACATTTTATATTTTCAATCGCACAATAAATAACAAAGATATTGCAAGAACAGTAGGAAATAGTTTGTTTACTTTTTTCTAATTGCAAATTTCACAACAAACTTGTCAATTTTGATCGCTTGATTAGAACTTGCATATTAGTGCGACGTAGCCTTAATGCATTTTTACTTCCTAATCTCAGCGACTCTGACTTAACCGTCGCCAAACTAGAAACTGCCAAAGGTTCCTACTGGCTGACATTGGCATACCTTGCCCACGATCACGTGGGCCCTCTCCCTGATGATAACCTTGAAAGGGTGGTATTGGAAGCTGGAAGGCAAAAAACTGGCCTCATCATCAGAAGGTATGGGGCAGTAACGACATCAACGATAGAGGTGAGTCACTTTTTGATTATGATTATATGTAGTATAAGTACTAACCTAATTGTTTGCAACATTGGCAATGAGCCCACTTTTATACCAAGAAGTGCTTGATATCACTCTTTTCTCCGACAACATCACTCAAATGCTAACGAACTGGATGGTATCGTCTGAGCACTCGTTTTCAGGCTACAGATACATGTAATTCAGCCTGAGTGATGCTTCTCTCAGGCAACCAGCATTTCGGAATTATCGGAAAACAAATTGGCCAAAATACAGAGGAATACTGTCAGAAACAATAACATCTGTACTCTCAAGTCCCCTCCGCATGACACCAATGAGCTTGACATGAAAGTAAGGGAATTCACCTTGGCTTTCTGCCCTCTTACTGTTTTTCTTTCATTCATTATTTCATTATTTCACTTTACAACTATTTATATATTGGGTCTACAAGTAAGTTTCCAGCGTTTGTCAGAGATGGCTCCACCAGTGGATCCCGGGCAGAAATGTCTGACCTCATATGTTTTATTTGTAGGTTTTGTATCTGTCAACAACTTTGCAGCGTTATATTTGGGCAGTTCTATCGGTGTCGTACATTTTATCGAGCAAAATCATGGCAAGTTTCCAGCCAAATAAACGTCATTTGCGGGAAGCGCTGCTTTTATTCTTTAATATGAAGAAAAATGCGGCTGAGGCCTATCGTTTGCTTTCGGAAACTTATGGGGCGGAATGTATTGGTGAATCGACGTGCCGCGAGTGGTTCAAACGGTTCAAAAGTGGTGATTTTGGAGTTGAAGACAAAGATCGCCCCGGAAAGCCGAAAAGTTTTGAAGACGAGGAATTGGACGCTTTACTGGATGAGGATCCGTGTCAGATTCAAGAAGAACTTGCTGCATCATTGGGCGTCACGCAACAAGCCGTTTCCCTGCGCCTAAAAGCACTGGGATCCATTCAAAAGGTTGGAAACTGGGTGCCGTACGAATTAAAGCCAAGAGACGTCGAACGGCGATTTTGCATGTCCGAAATGTTACTGCAGCGGTATAAAAATAAATCATTTTTGCATCGTATTGTCACTGGTGATGAGAAATGGACTTATTATGATAATCCTAAACGCAGAAAATCGTATACAAAGCCCGGCGAGCCCGCCCAATCGACGCCGAAACGAAATATTCTCGTAAATAAGGTCATGCTCTGCATATGGTGGGATCAAAAGGGTGTCGTATACTACGAACTGCTTCCGAGTGGTGAAACCATCAAAGGACTATTATATCGAACCCAACTAACTCGTTTGAAGAGGGCATTAAAAGAAAAACGGCCAGAATATGAGACCAGGCATGAGTCCGTCATTTTTCATCACGACAACGCTCGGCCACATGTTGCGTTTTCGGTGAAAAACTATTTGGAAAATAGTGGATGGGAAATTCTGCCTCACCCGCCTTACAGTCCAGACTTGGCAACATCTGACTACCACTTGTTTCGTTCGATGCAGAACGCTCTTACGGGAATACGCTTCAGCTTAGTAGAGGAAATCAAAAATTGGCTCGATACGTTCTTGGGCTTGAAAGACGAGAAATTTTTTTGGTCCGGAATTCATAAATTGCCAGAAAGATTGGGGAAAAGTTGTAGCTTCCGATGGACGATACTTCGAATAAAGCATTGTAACTATGTTTTCATAATAAAACTTCAAATTTTGGAAAAAAAAACGCTGGAAACTTACTTGTAGATCCAATAAAATTAGCACTACATCGTGAGTGAGCTGAGGCTTAAACGTCAATCACTTCAATTCTTTATATAAAACCTTGAAAATGAAAAAAAAGAAGAGTTAATAGTGTGCGTTGTGCTTATCAATTTGGCTTTCTTCGAACGCAGTAAGTGAATCTTAATCTCTTCTTCCAAAAGAACCTTACCCTAATCGTTTAACCAACAATTTGTAAGAAATGGACGGTGGGACGGACCCCCCCAATCATAACCGAGTTGGAGATCTCGAACCCAAAGTGGTCTTAAACACAAAAGAAAACACAATAGCAAAGATTTTCCTACTTTACCTGTAATTCATAATGAAGTTCCACGTTACATCGTCATTACTGGACAAGAGAAACACGAAAAAAACTCCAACAGTTTTCATAAACTATCAACCTACAACCCAATTCGTGTCAATCGCGGACTTGAGCACATCTCCAAAGATATAATGGAGGTCAAGTCTATGAGGTCAGGAGACTTGCTCTTAAAGGTATTCAACGTTGCAACAGCTGACAAATTCATTAAATCCAAACTCATCGACTCAATTCCAGTCAAAGTGACTAACCACATTTCCCTTAACTCGATCCAAGGTAGAATTTATTCAGAACTTATATCGAACATAAGCGAAGAGGAACTTTTAGATGAACTAAAAAAATTTAAAGTCATTGAAGTTCGAAAAATGATTTAGAAAGAGTGTGACTCATTGGTGTCAACCGGCGCAGCTAGACTCACATTCGATCAAATTCGTCAGCCACATGAAGTTAAAATAGGCTGGCTTAACTGCAAATTTTAGGAATATATCCAGAACCCAATGCGTTGTGTCTACTGCCAAAAACTGGGTCACACCAAAAATCGGTGTACAAATTCCCCAGCATACAAAAATTGTTGTCTTCCTCCACACAGTAACGATTGCACTCGAATTTTTTGCATTAACTGCTGTTCGGAAACACAACATGCATTTCATTAAATTAATTACTTTCCTTGAAATTACAATCTATTTAAAATTAAGATAAACTATGTAAATTGAACTTAATCTAAAATGTAAATAATTAAACGTAACGTAAGGTTATGATTCTCCTATTGTATGACACTTATTGTAAAAATTATGGAAGTATTGTAATTACCGGAGGATGAATAAACTTTCTCTTTGCTGTTACTGTTCAACAAGAAACGACGTGTTTTATTTTAATCCGTCTTTTTACCCTACACATAAAGTACTAACAAACCCTACACACCCCAACAACTGCAATGAAGAGAATCATACTTCCTACGATCCCTCCTGCCCCGCTTTCTTACAGTACAAGTCCGTCAACAAAATTAAAGGCGACGCTTGGTAAATTTATAAAGACAATCCAAGCATTCACCAGCTACCTCCACCTAAAAAGAGAAACAGCTCAAACCCCACGATGCAGAATTGATCAGAAAGAGAATAGACAACTCCATAACTCCTCTCTCGCCCCAGTAGAAACTAAAACACAAACATCAACTTACAAACTCAACACAATACAAAACCTTGATCAAACACAAGATAAGCCACTACATATTATAAAAAATAAAAAAACAAAACTCAATCGCTCAGGGAAGAGCTTAGCCCAGTTAACAAATCACTCATCCCTCCCATCCTCGTACAACCACAAAATTATGCAAATAATGCTCTCTTAGAAGAAAGGCAAATTCTATCGCCACCAGAGGCGGACACAGGAATGGGTGATGTAGTTCCCACCTAAACATCAAGTGACTACTCTCACTCTTCAATTAAAAAATCAAATAATTCCACCTCAATCAACAACTCAAACGCACTACCTACCGCCGTACAGTCTAGCCCAAAAGACTTCCCACACTCAAAAATAGTTTTAAAAAACAATATTGACACTGCTGGATAATGAATTCATTATCCTCCAATGGAACATACAAGGCTTCATAAATGGTCCCTTTGGACTAGAAGTTTCCCATCATTTTACCGAAGGCCGGGGCTTTGGTTTGGCTGCTGATACGTCAGGCACATGAGCAGACGATGCATGGCGGGATACAACTGATGCTGCAGACGCTCCGCCATCGCTACTGGATCTTGAATGGGCGGCAAACTGTGAAGACATACCTCTACAAGTGCGTCATCTGCCATCGACATCGAGGCGCTGTCCTACGACAACAGATGGGGCCGTTACCCGGGCAGCGGGTCCATGCGGGGCGACCATTCCTCTCAACAGGAGTAGATTACTGTGGTCCATTCATCTTGCGGATCGGCACTCAGCGGTCACGTACGACCGTGAAAACCTATTTGGCGATTTTCATCTGCATGGCGACTAAGGCGGTACACCTCGAGGTGGTCGAGGACCTCTCGTCCCAAGCATTCCTGGACGCGTTCACGAGGTTCATTAGCCGAAGAGGTCCGTGCCAGGATCTATATAGCGACAATGGAACGGCTTTCATCGGAGCCAACCGCATCCTCAAACACGACCTGGCGGGTTGGCACAGCGAACACAATCAACAGGCAATTGCTCACACTGGAACTCGATGGCACTTCATCACTCCCAGTGCTCCCCATCAAGGAGGCCTGTGGGAAGCGGCAGTGAAGTCCCCCAAGCATCACTTGACTCGGTTGGTGGGTGCACAACCCCTTTGGTACCATCAACTCCATACATTGGCAACCCGCATTGAGGCATGTCTTAATTCCCAGCCTCTCATCCCACTGCGGAGGACAAGTTCGCACTGACACCAGGAGACTTCCTTATCGGTGCCCCTCTCCTTGCAGTTCCGGAGCCAGGGGTTGCCGAGGTACCCAGGAACCGCATAAAGCAGTGGCAGTGGCTACGTCTGATCCATCAAGAGTTTTGGACCCGGTGGAGTGAAGAATATCTCACCACCCTCCATACCCGCAGCAAATGGGGCAAGCGAGAGCCCAACATCCAGGTGGGCGACATTGTTATCGTCCGACAAGAAAATCTACCCCCTACGCATTGGCGCCTAGGGCGTGTGGTGGCAGTTCATCCGGGCGGCGATGGGCTGGCCCGTAACGTGACTTTGCAGACATCCCAGGGCTTGCTCAATCGGGCGGTCCAGAAACTTTGTCGACTCTTGGAGGCGGAGCATTTCGAACGTGGAGGTTCGACCGGGCAGGATGTCTGAGATTCAAGGGCATTTATTTTCATCGACCGACATACATACCTACAGACATATCAATTAGTCAGTGCACTTACCATCAGCCACCGACTGTCATGCCAGCGCTTTTCTTCGCCGCGTATTGTGCATGGTTCATTCATGTTCTCAGCTAGCGCCAGTTCATCCTCTCGTCCATTGACTCACCACAAAGTGAGTGACGTTCACTTGATACATAGTCGCCAACGGCATTTTTAACGTACATACATAATACGGAACCTGGAATGTGGCTAATGCCGTTGGTAGCTGAATGGCGAGGTGAGGTGATGAGCTAGCGCCACTGCTGTATACTTAGGCAGTCGTCGATTTTACCCCAGTCTAGCTGTTACTTCCTACCTACAACTTTCTTAGCTTGAGATTGTAATAAAGAGATTTTTGAAGTGAACCCTTTGTCAATTTTGTTGTTTCGCTTGGTCGGTGGTTCAATCGGTTTATCGTTTTCACTTAACAGACAACCAAACCAAAGGAACAAACAACAAGCAAACCCTAGAAAGATTAATCGCAAACTACAACCCAGATATACTACTATAGCGCTTCAAGAAACACACATCATTTCATCAAATGCACACTTGTTTAAACTCAAGAACTACAAACCTTTTCCTCACAATAGATGCTACAACTACTCCAAATCAGGAATTGGGTTCCTCGTCAAAAATAAAATACTTGTGGCCTCACACAGCCCCTCTACTTCAAATCTTTTGTATCAAACCATAGAAATTCCTGCTAAAAAAAACAGTAAGACTCACCAACGTATATCGAGAACATGAAGTTTACGTTTCAAATGAAACCCTAAAAGATATCCCCATAGACAATAATAGTCATCATCAATTATTAGGTGATTTAAATACTAAAAACACAATTTGGGGTTCCAATGCCACTAAAAACTTGGGCTTATCTTTCGAAAACTTTGCCAATGACCACGGCCTGATTATTTTAAAAGACGGATCCCCCACTTTATTTAACACTAGGAACACATTTTCTGCTGTCGGCGTTAAATTCGCTTCTGAAGATTTAGCTGCATTGGGAAGTACTGCCAAACGGGAATTGGAACACGTCCCAATCATTATACGCACAAATGAGAAAAAACTCGTAAAAAAACCGTCCGCACGATTTAAAATACACATGCTAACTGGGACATTTTTACGCCATCTACGCACTCTTTATCCCAATATAATCCCTGTTCCAACAATGTTAATCAAGAAGCAGCCAAAATTAAACGAATTTTGAGAAAAGCAGCGGCTAAATCAATGCCAATAACTAAATCACAGCAATACAGAATAAATCCATTGTGGTTTGACAAAAAAATAGCAATGCCAGTCAAGGCTAAGAATTCAGCTTGGCACAAAGCTCGAAGATATCCAACAACTTTAAATTGTCTAACTTATAGAAAAGCCAATGCCAAGGTCAAATACGAATCGCTTTTAGCAAAAACGAAATCCTGGGAAAATTTCGTTAATTTTATGGATCCCATCTTTGAGTCAAAAACTTTATGGAACCGGATCAATGCCTTAAGAACATCAAATAGCATTAGAGGTTTTCCTTATACCTTCCTCAGTGATGCGTTGGAAAATGATCCAACAAAAATATCCAACATGTTCGCGAGTATATGGTCAAAACATAGCAAAAACACCGCCTTTCCAGATGTCGTTATCGCCAAGAAGCAGTCTTTTAGCTTTAGTCAACTGCCTCCTCAAGCAAGTAAATGCACCGAGATTCTATATAAAATATCCAGAAAGGAATTTGATACTACGCTGCAGATTTTTAGCGGTTCCACACCAGGTGAAGACAAAATAACCTATACAGTGGTCAAAACAGCATCCGACGGCTTTTAAGACCGAATCTGTTTTGTTTAAAACAACATTCTTCAAACTGGCATCTTTCCTCACCAATGGAAGAAAGCTATACTCAAGCCGACCGCCAAAAGCTCTCAGAACGTCCACCAAATAGATAATCGCCCAAGATCCATTCTTTCTGTTGTCGCCAAAATTTTCGAAGAAACTTTAGGACGTAGAATTGGTTGGTAGATGGAAAAATGTGCACGTAATGAACAACACGCATTTAGACCAAATAGAGGAGTTCACTCCCTTTTGTACCTAATGGAGCATAAACTAATAGACAATCTTTCATCAGCTGTTATGTCATCTGATTTAGAAAAAGCCTTCGACAGTGCTACAATATAACAGCTGCACAACTGAGGCGTCCCCGAACAAATTTTAAAGGTAATCTCATCCTTCTTAATAGGAAGGACTTTCTGCATTGACGTCAATGGCTTTATCTCTAACAAAATGCAACTTTAAAAGGGATCCCCTAAGGATCTCCTTTATCGGTTTGATGCTTACATTAATGGACTCATTGCCGAACTTGCACAACCAAAAAATAAACTGGACTTTGTTGGGGTTTACGCAAACAATATTTTCTTAGTTGCTTCTGGACCTCCAGCAGTAACGAACAACGTACTTAGATCCGCAGATATCTTATACGTGCCTGGACTCAAAAAACCGGTGGAATCGTTCCATCGTCCAAAATTTAAGCTCTACATCTTTGTAGAAAACATAAATGTTACCCTTCAATTAACCCGCTCGTAATTCGGAAAACCAATGTCGTTCTAAAAAAAGAACTAAGAGTCCTAGGGATCAATTTCAGCAGTAATCTGGAATGGGACCTTCACATCAAAAACACCATTAATCTGCTAAAGAAGTGGAACAACGTCTTAAAAGTGATATGTTCTCGACGTGAAGGCCCACACCTTGAAACAGCTTTGGTAATAACTAAATCACTGGTGGAAGGTACTCCACAGCACGGGCTCACACAATACTTGTGGACCTCTAAGAAAAACTTGGAGAATATCGAAATAGCCAATAACCAATGTTTCCGGACGGCTACAGGAGCCCTAAAAACAACACCAATTGAGGCCTTAAGAGTAGAAGCAGGCTTTAAATCAATCAACAAAAGATCAGTTAAATTAATAAGCAAAGCAATAACCGATTCCACCCACCAACTTCATTCAATTTCACTCAAAATTGTATCCAGATCAAAACAAAACAGGACAAACTCGATCTCCTATATGAATAAGATACTGAATTTTATCCCTCTCTACGGATTTACTACCCTGGACAAGTCACTTCACCTCAGCAATTCCGCACCACCCCCTTGGAAAAGGCACACACTACCCCATCGATATTAGCCTTTCCAATTACAATAAATGAAACACCTCAAAGCAACAATTCTTTTAAACCGACAAGAACTTTATTCACGGATAGGTCCTTTAAAGGTAACAATACCTCCTATGCACTGGTCGAACTTTTGGATACAAATGAAGATATCACTCTTTCCCAAGTCATCCTTTCAGATGCAGCTGGTAGTTATCTAGCTGAAATGGTGACACTGATAAAAGCGCTTTCTTTAGCTCTATCCAGGAATGTAAAGACACTTATCCTCACAGATAACCAAAATATCTTGACGGGAATTAAAAGTGCCAACAATAACTAATCAACTCTTAACTACATTCGGAGCGTTTTATACAACAACGTCAACATTCTTCTGGCATGTGCTCCAGGCCATGTGGGTATAAAAGGAATCGAGATTGCAGACGCAGTAGCTAAAGAAGCGATCCGCTTCCCTCTAGTAAAAGAATTACCAGGCGTTCCCCACCCTATCTGCAAAATCTTCAATGAAATTGAAAAAGAAGAACTAATTAGCTCATGGCTTAAGCAGGACAACTTTCTACAGATGCATCATCCTACACATCTCAGAATTCCCTACTGTAAAAACTTCTCCAGAGCAAAATGCATAACTTTCTTCCGAATTAGAATAGGGAAAACTGTATTTCCGAGTCGACATCTCTTCACCCATGAGCCCCCCAATGAATGTGTGTATTGTAAAAAGGTCTTATCCGTTTGGCATATCCTTGCTGAATGTCCAATTTCTCGCCAAGTCTCAAGCCTCGAATCCGTAAACGTTTACCCATAGCCGAAATGCTTGATCCATCCAACATAAGATCCTTGCAGCGAGTCAAAGAAGTTACAGCAAACCGTAATAAATACAAAGAAATCTGAACTAATTTTTACTTCCATGTTAACTTTTCCCCCTATGTATGTAATTACTTTCCAACGGCATCCATGGTCTTGTTGCCCTGATGCCTTCTATTTTAAGTAATTTATAAATTTATTTTTTTAAGTGATTTTTGATAAATAAATAAATAAATTATATAACATTAAATGTAGACAAAATTTTCAAATAACGAAACATTGGAAAACAGGGATGGCGATAATGTTTATTTAAAATTTTTCTCAATACCCTTTTTTGTAAGATTAAGAAAGGCCTTATTTTGTTCGCAAAAGTTCCTCCCCAACATGCAATGCCATATTGAAGTCTTGAATGGAATATTCCAAGACACTTATTTGAGCAAATCGTTCCTAGATAAAAAAAGCTTCGAAGAGTAGTACGAAAATAGTCACTTAAGTACTCAGCATGACTTGAAAATGACATCTTTGAATCGATAATAAGCCCCAAATACTTAAATTCCTTAACTTCCTCAATCAAAAAGCAATTGTCCCTGAAGCTGAGCGCATTACTGAAAGTATGTGATGATGAGCTTGTGGCACAAATCCGGCACATTACTTTGTATTTTAGACAGTCTGGTGCGTTAATCGTTGCGTTCATAAAATGTTGATTTGTTAAGCTAAAGAACATTATTTTAGTTTTGGAACTAATGATTAGGCTATGCTTAGCAAACCACAATCGTACCCTTAAAATTTATAGAAAAAGAGGAGTTTATATAAATAAGAAATAATATAGGTCCCAAAATTGAACCTTGCGGAACACCTAAATATTCAACCTAGAGGCAAGAAAATGCAAGAAACACTTGCAGAAAACTTTTCGACTTAGCAAAAAGCACAAGAAATGTGATGGACTGGGACTCATGCAAAGAATCCCTCAAATTATACAAAAACGAACTAAAGGAGGCAAAACTACAAACAATCCTGGGGGTCATTCTGTGACAAAATCACGGAAACCTCTCAGATATCGCGGCTAAGAAAACTCCTCTCTACAAATCCTATGATGCCTATTTGTTTGAAAAAAAACCGATGGCTCTTGGACAACCTCAAGTGATGAATCACTCAACCTGCTATTGGACACTCATTTTCGAGGTAGCTCCCTATTCGCGGCCAGTAGCAACCCAAACAGGACTATTGTAATCGGGATCAAAATTCATGGTCAGATTAAAAGAGACAAACTGCTCTGGGCGCTGCATAGCTTCAAACCATACAAGTCTACTGGTCCAGACGGTATAATACCTACCGAGCTACAGAGGGCCTCAGATATTATTCTACCTTCGCTAGAAAATATTATGAGGGGCTGTGTAGAATTGATACACATTCCACTGTCATGGAGAGAAGTCAATGTAGCTTTCATTCCCAAAGCCGGAAAATGCTCTCATATTGTCCCAAAAGACCTCAGATCTACGAGGGGCGTTCAACACATTCTCGGTATCGGGGTGAAGCCGTGGTTGTATATATAAATTGACTTATTTATCAAGTAATACTTTTATTTTAGTGCATTCTTGTAAAATTTCATATAAATGTGATTATTAATTCGCGTTTTATCTCTAGTTAAACAGAATCATAATGGCAACTGAGGCGATGATGGTGAAAATTGAGCATCGCGCTGTAATTAAATTTCTCACTAAGCAAGGAAAAAGTCAAAAAACTATTCATGAAGAGATGGTGGCTGTTTACCAGGGTTCCGCACCTTCATTATCAACTGTGCAAAAGTGGTCAAGTGAGTTCAAGAGAGGCAGAGAGAGCATTGAAGACGAGCCCTGCTCCGGCGCCCCGGCTACTGCTTGTACGGTAGATAGCATCAAAGAAGTCGAAAAACTTGTTCTTGAGGATGCCCGAATAAAGGTGAAAATGATGGCAGAGATCACCAAGCTTTCAATTGGTACCATTCACACCATTCTTCATGACTATCTTAACCTTTCAAAGGTCAGTGCAAGGTGGGTGCCACGAATGCTCACAGCGCCTCAGAAAAAAGTGAGAATCGCATGCTGTAGAGAGCTTTTGGAGATGTGTAGTGAGAACGCGGACGGTGTTATGGATCGAATTGTTACTGGGGACGAAACATGGGTTCACCACTATAACCCTGAAAGCAAACAAGAGTCCATGCAGTGGCATAAAAAAGGAACAGACCCCCCGAAGAAGTTCAAAGTCACCCCGTCTGCCGGGAAGCTCATGGCCTCAGTTTTTTGGGACTCAAAGGGAATCTTGCTCATTGAGTACAAAAAAAAAGGTGAAACCATCAACGCCACATCCTACGCTTCCACTTTGCATAATTTGCGGGAGGAAATTGAAAAGAAAAGACAGGGTAAACTCGCAGCGGGTGTGTTGCTTCTTCATGACAACGCTCCTGTTCACACGGCGCGAGTTTCCAAGGCTGCTGCGCGAGATTGTGGTTTCGAAGAAATCCAACACCCACCCTATAGTCCAGACCTTGCCCCTAGTGATTATTTCCTGTTTCCGGATTTGAAAAAATGTTTTCGTGGAAAAAGATTTTCGGATGATGAAGAACTCAAGTCGGCAATAAATGGTGAAAGAGGTATTTTATTTTTTTGAGGGTTTAGAAAAGCTTATCTCAAGATGTAACAAATGCATTGATGTTAGGGGAGATCACATTGAAAAACAAAAGCAATTTAAATTGAATTCGCATTTTCCTTCATATCGATACCGAGAATATATTGAACGCCCCTCGTATAAGTCTATCTTATTTCCTTCTGAAAAGTCCACAACGACTGATTGATATCCACATACGAGCAAAATTGATCCTAGATTTCTGTCAACGGCTCGACATGCCTACTGTAAAGGAAAGTCGGTGGAAATGGCTCTGCATTCACTGACTAGTCACATCGGACTACCCCTAAAATATAGAGGGTACACAATAGTTGCTTTCTTGGATATAGAAGGTGCCTTTAACAACGTCAACACATCCGCAATCACGTCTGCGCTGTTAACTCTGCAGGTAGACGCCTCACTTGGGGAGTTGCTCAGTCTTATGCTAAGCAGCAGGATAGTCAACTCTAAAGTGGGTGAGGCTTCTGCTAAAAGATGTGTCAGCAGAAGTACGCCGCAAGGCGGTTAATGAACCTCTGATATACCTGGAAGCGGGTGGTAGCAGGGTAATTTGTTTTTCCATTCTTGGTTTTTTGTTCTTCGGTTCCCCGGCTTCACGAACTTCTTGAATGACAATGAAATCAGCTTTGCATTGGTTTGTGTTGTGTTAAGCATCCAAACATTCCATGTGCAATGCCGAAGGTTTTCCTCCTTTCGTTTGCTGGTTGTCCACAGTCGTTGACAATAATATAATTTACATCCAAGAGCGTTCGTCGCTTGTAGTCTGGGAATTTACGACTTAACTCTCTATTCTGAAAGACCTGAAACTTTAAAGTAGAAGGCAAGTATACAATTGTAAACGGAGGAAGCTCCTTCTCTATCTGCATTTTGAACAGATGACAAATTAAATTCTAATGAACTGAGCTCCGATTATGCTGAATTGATCTTTGAGGTCGCCGTGTCGCCGTTGTCGTCTATGACTAGAGAAATTCCTTCACCGAAACCCCCTTAGTGCGCGTTGTATTCACTTTATGCACTGAGGTTCATCCATCTGTGCTTGTGCAGGTAATATTTAATTTGAATACTAGGTGAGGTATACCCATTCGAAAGCTTTTCAGGATCAACATTAATGGAAGGCACCACCAGTTGGTTTCATAAAAATAAGCGAGGACATTTATATCTTATGTCAGTCAGCATTGTGAGCGTGACCTAATTGCAAAGATATCTTGGAAAATTTCTGGCACATTTCCAAGAAAATTGCCAATCTGATATTAATCCAAGCCCCCAGGTATTTGACGCTCAACAAAAAGGACAATCAGATTGATTGTTTTTTGTTTGTCGAAGTTGTTCTTTGAATGTCGACGCCACAAGTAGAGATATGTTTAATGACAATAAGCTGACAGACGTGATGTAATGAATGCAATTTGTACGAAGTCGAAAATAAATCTCACCATATCAATCAGCGGCGCAGAATGCGACTCCCATCCAGCTTAACCTCTAAGACGGACGAGAAACCAAGAAAGGATTCAAAAACTCCTCATTTGTCAATGCCTTGGTCGAAGATGAATTCAAAACTCGACGAGCACGAAATTTCAAATTTATTCCCAAAGAGTAATCTTAATCGCAACAAATCCAAATAGGATCCTTGGAAACAGAAGGATTTTTCTGTTTTTATTTTTTACACTAAAAAAAAAAAAAATATGTATACGCCGCGTATGCCACGATACGTACGAATACATTCATCACCCCCTAGGCTCAAGCTCATTCCTTCTCATTTCCGACGCACACACAAAATGTAGTGCTGCGAGTACGAGTATCTTGAGTGTGTGGGTTCGAGTCGCATCTAAGCTTCACACTTGTTACCAGCTCATCGTATTTACAATTCGTTAAGCTCCAGACATTCGACTGACACAAATCGAAAAGAATAATAACCCTTTAGGGAGGTATGCTCCTTATCCTTATCGAAGCATGAAAAATTGTATTTCCCCGGTAAAGAAAGGGGGTTGAGATACTTTCAATTTTGTTTTGTATCTTTTTTTTCGGCGAGGATAAAATGGAATGCACGATTCGTTTCTTCCCCTTGACAAGGCAGATCGAAAAAAGAATGAAATAAAACGCGCAGGATAATAATAAAATACCAATTTGTTCGATAAACGATTTACAGAAGTTGGAAGCGCAGAGAATCAGTGTACGAAGAACAACCATAGATTGTTAATCAAGTTTTGCAATAGTATTGAATTTACGACAAATCCGGCAGAGAGAAATGATAACACCAACAGGAAAAGAGGCGGCAGAGCAATGACTGCTTGGGATAAACAGCGGCACCATAAAAGTCTGGGTATGGGCATTCTTCTTTTCTTGGGAAGCAAAAGCTACTGTCAATTAATGAGATTAGCTCAAAAAAGGCAAAGAGAAAAGGGACTTAAAAGTTTGTTCATTGCTCTTTATAAGTGGCCATGGTGTCTTTAAGAATGGCTTATAAATATGGCCAATTAGAATCTTTAAGTGTTTAACGTAATCTGCTTAACAAAATTTGCCATCTTGTACATTTAGAACCACAGATCTGTTTGAACTAACGACTTCTCTGCTGGCAAAACGCCTAGTACGGTCGTGTTTTACACAGCGGTGCTGAATTATAGTGATTTTTACTACCACTGTCATAAATGACTGAACTTCAGAAGTAGGATGAATTCACATCATTGAATCAGTGGTGGCTTCAACAGTCACTGTAGCGCATGTTTTATGTGAACTACTTCAACGTATTTTGAGCTGAGATCAATAAGGGCTGAGTTATAAAAGGGCCTCTGACTATGTATATGCGCTTCTGCCCTCAGAGACTAAAAAGTTCACACTACCAAGAAACGTTTCCACGGGCTCTTCAACAAAATTTGCGACCAATGTTCGAAGTATGACGCTAATATCGTCTCCGTTGATTTTAACGCCAAGAAAGGAAGGGAGGACATTTTTGTCAGCGCAGTCTTTCATGACACTGCATCTGCAAACGGTTTCCCTGTTTAATATCCACAAAGGAGATATGGCGGTGACCCGATAATATGTACATAGAACCATCAACTAAATTGATAATGTTGAGATCGACGCAAGACACTCCTACAGTATTTAAGATGTCCCAACGTTCCGACCGGCGAACATAGACTCAAATCACTACCTCGTTGAGGCCAAAGTCCTTCTATGTACGAGTATATCCAAGGCACCACGACAACGAAGAAAAACTGTGAGGGGCTTTGACTCAACAAACCGTCAGACCCTTTGTTGATCGCATATCCCTCACTCCCCCGACATATGCTATATAACCAACATCACAGAAACTCTGCAACCGATTTCACCCCATCGCCTTTACGAGATCAAGGGAAGCAGCTCGCGGCTATGAAACGGTACTGCATAGAAAAACGAGAGCGCGCTATGAGCTCTACGAGCAAAAGAGAGGAGAGAAGAACAAATAAAGCGCATGAGAAGCACGCGAGCGAGGAAAACAATGTTCGGAAGTTTTGCCAAAAAGAAAAAAGTAGGTGACAAGGCAATAAGGCCTAAACAGAGAAATGAAGGAAACTTAATTTTGGTGAGGGCTGAGGTCTATATTTTATTACTGGGACTTAAAATCTAGAACTTAAAAATTAGCAAAAAGACTTAATAAACAAGAATCAAAGAAATGATGGAGGAGATAGTGTTTGAGAAGAGAAGGGCGCAGATTGATATAAAAAACGGAGAGGTTTGAGTTGACCATAAGAGGTGCGGAGGACCGGTAGATAGAAGAGACCGGAATAAAGTACATTACGTGAGTTGCTGTTGAAGGAAATATAATTGTAAAGGGATGCACTGTCGGTGGAACCTGAGGGCAGACGACGAATGAACAGAATGTCAGGCATATTTCTTACGTTCTTCTAAGGATTCAACATTAAAAGGTCGTTACAGGGCAGACCACGGAGAGCAAATCGATTCGAAGAACAAGAACTCGGTCAAAGGGGGAGCAAGCTTGACAGGCCTACACAAGCAGGGGGCGAATAAGGTAAGATAGAGAGATCTGGTTGGAGAATTCCTTGGACCATCGTTTAATAAAGCCAAAGCCAGAGAGAGTACCAGGGGAATAGGTTGACCATCGAGGAAATAAAGTCTGGGACTAGACGGATTGCATTTATGGCTATAGCAGTTTTTGAGGCATCAGATTGAAAACCAATTTAGGTCTTCTTGAAGAAGAGTGTAGTCATGGTGTAAAGAAATAGTTTTGAAAAACCACGACAGCATAAAGGGGGAGAGAGGAGTGTTTAATGACACTCTCAAGATCGTTAATAGCAAGAATAAAGAAAAGTGCACCAAGGCGGCTGCCTACGTTGCCACTCGGAAGGGGTCCATGTTGAATTAAGCGGGCTGATGAGCTTCCTTGGGGTGGCAACTGGAGGAGTTGACATAGATGTGTTCTCGGTTGCCAAATTGAAAGAAGCTTCGTAGGAATCAGTAGGAAAAGAAAAATTCAGTGAAATTTATAGCTCCATTAAATTTAAAAAAAAAATAATTACTTAAACCGTAGATTTACAAACAAATTTAAAAGAATATGAATCTTTAATAAAGAAGTGTCTCATCGACAATAAAAAAAAAAATACTGGCCGAGTCTTCTTATAAAAGCCTTAAAAAAAAAAATCCCAACGACGTTCGATATTGACTCGGCATTGCATATCAATGATCAATCTAACCCTCCTAAAAGACCTCATTCACAAATGTCACCAAAATCCCCTTCAGCTGAAATGAATGAAAATAATACACTTGTTGGTATATTGCCGGTTGCGGAATTAAAGAAAATGTTGCAACGTTCTCTGGGAGAATTATTGGGCGTAAGACTGAATGACATGGCGACTAAGGCCGACATGGAAGGAGTAAGCACGGAAATTTCTACTTTGAAGCAAAGCAACAAAGAATTAGAAACCCAGCTTCAACAGATGGAGTCTCGATGTGTCTTGCTCGAGTGACAAGTGGAGTTTCTTGAAAAAAAAAGCCAATGAGAAGAATCTGGTTATCCATTTGCAACCTGCAGATAATCCTTAAAATACGATTGAGAAATCTAAAGCGATTTGCTTGGATCTCTTGTAAACGAATGATAGCTCAAAAATAACTGCAGCACGTCAAATTAGCTCTGGGAGTAGAACTGCAAATGTTATTGTAGATATGGCTGTCCATGAAGATGCTGTTGATGTGCTTCGAGCTAAATCCAAATTGCATAACACTGGTACTTCTATCCACAAGGATTACCCAGCGGCATAAAGAGAATACAGAAGGCAATTAAATAAGCTAGAAACTGACATAATTTCACGAAACAAGTGCGTAAAATTTCAAATACGAAACTTTTCAAAAACTCTTCAAAAAAAAAAAAAAAATTAATTTGAAACTGACGTCTAAGCATGAGGATGGTTTGCTATTGATTCAGCAAATACTTACAGATGACATAAATGAACTGACAGCGCACAGTCATAGTGTTACTAATTGTGAAACCACATATGATGGAAGCAGCAGTAGCTCGCAAACTGTCGAAGTCGCTTTTAGTTGTACTGGCGTCTGCCATAATCCAATCTCTTTAAATAATGATAATCTTCAAATTGTGATGGGTTAATTTTACCATTTGACATGAAGCACTTTTTATTCTTGTTCCTTCGTTCTTTATTCTTTGACGCCGATTATAAAAAGACTGTCAGTTTAGTTTTTACACTGTGTATACACAATAAAAATTAAAGGTGTATACACATTGATTACAATTAAGGTATGCGTACATTGCTTATAAAATAAATAAATTTAAGCTTTTAAATTACAAAATCCTTTTTTATAATGTATCAGGATTAAGTAATAAGAGTAATTTTGTGGATTTTTATAAATTTATCAATCAATTTGAATTTGTTTTTCTATATGAAACTTTTTTACAAGAAAATGGCTCCATTAATTTTGAAAATAGATTTATTAGTTTTGAATTTAAATGGATACCAGCTATTAGAATTCAGTCAAGAGGAAGAGCCAGTGGAGGATGTTTTTTTGGGCAGAAGAAGGATCTAGAAGGTATCAGCTGTGAATTTCGAGTATTTGAACGAGTTACACTTGCGGTCATAAAAACCGCACCATATCAAAATGATTGAAAAATTGTTAATAACTACGATAATAATTTTTATAATGAAATGAAAGTTTTGTTGAGTACTCCGCAGTAGTTTATAAGTATTTCTATCTAATTTCCATCTGTTTATTGAATGTTTGAAAAAAGATATTAACAATATTTTAATACAGTCATTGGTTAACAAAATCAAACGATACATTTTTTATGTATGTGTAAATAAGACGTTTAGATATGCCGCTTTTACCAAAAAATTATCAATACCGAGTTGCTCCTCCTTTGGCGGTTATAACCGCTTTTATTCTAGAAGGCATCGAGTTTACTAGAAGTTCAGTAATATCCCTTGAAATTTCAGTATTCCATACATGTTCCAGAACTTCATTTAGCTTTTTTTTACTCTCTGGTTTATGTTCAGCCACCTTACGTTTCATTACATGCCACAAGTGTTCGATTGGGTTTAAATCGGGCGAATTAGCTGACCAGTCTAGTCTGGTAGTTCCGAGGTCATCAAACGTTGTCTTGAGCTGAAAATTATTAAAAGACTCTAGTTACTTGTCTGTTTATTATTTATAAAGTAGACATCTAGAAGTTGATTTATAACACTTTACTTACGGATTTGGCGCAGTGGCAAGGTGCAGAATCATCTTGAAAAATGCACTTGTCAGTATACGAATGATGCTGTTCAATTGCTGGTACCAAAAACTCCCTTACTACTTCTCCATACTTTTGAGCGTTCATAGTTCCATTAACAAAGTGCAAAGGACCAAAAACGTAAAAAGAAAAACATCCCCAAACCATCTGGCTTTGAGGAAACTTCACTGTTTTGACTATGCACCTGCTGAACGTCGTACGTATGGCAAATTGTAGGCACACAACAAATTAAATTTACTTTCATCGGACCATATCACACATCGCCAATCATCCTGCGTCCAATCTTCGTACTTTTTTGCCCACGTCAAGCGAGCTTTTTTCATTTTTGTGGTTAGGAGAGGTTTTTTCGCTGGTCGTCTTCCAGCTATCTCCCGTAGCCGTCGGCGTATGGTTTCGGCGCTTAGACCAACTTCATGAAATTCACTCAGCTCTGCTCTTATACGAACAGCACTTTTAAAGCGATCTTTCATGCTAATTCGTTGTAATACATTGTCCGTCTTCTGGGTTGTTTTACGTTTTCGTCCCGAGCCTTTTTTCCTTTCCAGTGGATCCAAATTTTCTTTTTTCTTCATCAGTCGTACGATAGTTGAATGACAGCATCCTATTTTAACAGCAATGTCACGATAGCCAAGCCCTTCTTCGACTAAAGTCAATATTTGAACTTTTTCGTCCCGAGTCAGTTGATGACATTTACCAGACATTTCACTTTTTTTTATTTGTCACCATCACAACTCAATTCAAACTGATTTTTTTTGCACTGAATACGAGGCCGAACTCCGCTATGGGGAATACCCTTCATTAGTATGGGAAAAACCCTTACGATCTGATGTAATTAGGCATTAGGTGGTGCGGTTTTTATGACCGCAAGTGTACATACCTAAATGTCAATTTTAATAATGCGTATGCGACTTTTCAGTTACTCCTAACGTACATTAACTGCAATCATTGGGACAGTGGTTTCGAAATATTTGAAGAATTTATAGCACAAGAAAGCAGCAGTAATTTTATGGTGGTTGGTGACCAAAATGGATGATTTGGAAATTAAGCTGGAAACGAAAATTTAGAAGTTGGAACACAACGAAAATCGAAAGACATTGTCCTTAATGCAAGAGGGGTAAACTAAATAGATTTTTGTAATTCTTATGGGTTAAGATTTGAGAATCCAAAATGGAACTAGCTTGTGAGATTTGGGTGGTGAATTTACTTTTGTTGGTAAGTAAGGTAGCTCGGTAATAGACTATAGTCTCGTTGGTGGAAAATGGAATGATCACATTGCCGATTTCAAAGTTGAACATGTCCCGTTTTTCGACCACCTTCCTATAGTTGTGGCTTTTGGACATATGGCGTTGGAACAGGAAGAAAGCAGACCTATGATACTATTGCTCAAACTTAAATGGAATCCGGTTAAGGCGACAGAGTATCAAGAGAAACTGGACATATGTCTTCGAGGCCAACACGTATGCAACTTTAGCCAGTTAGAGGAAACCATCAAAGCATCTTATTCGATTTTTTCCTTAAGGAATGCTAGGAAAGACTATATGGCTCCTTAGTTTGACCTCGAATGTAAAAAAGTCAGGCAGTTATCGTTTGCTTGGCTAAGAGCATATCGTAATTCAAACGAGGGTTATTTTAAAAACCTTTAATTGCAAGCAAACCGGGGGTTCAATGTATTGTGTAAACCGAAAAAAAAAAACATTTTTTGAAGCTGAATCCAAGCGACTAGCCCATTGTCAGAATACGAGAGTCATCATGGACTACGCTCTAATCTCCTAGCAACGCATTTTGAGAATTTATTAAATTAGGTACAAGAAAGAATCAATTTTCATTACGCACCCCCTGGTTCCGCTTATGAAGTGTTGGATATGATCATAACATGGCAAGAGGTTACTGAAGCATTGATTAAGCTTAAGGATGGAGAAGCAGCTTGTTCTGATGGGATCCCAGTCGAATTTTATAAATATAGCAACACAGAGTTCATCAATAGACTTACGCTTATGTACAATAGTGTGTTGGAAACAGGATCGATACCGCAAGAATTCAAAGAATCCATAATTTTCCCAAAACATAAAAAAGGAAATTTGTCGGAGCTATCTAATTATAGAGCCATATCTTTCTTAAAAGCTTGCTACAAAATCTTTACGCTAATTCTATAGAGACATCCCCACACATGGAGCAACGATAATAAGCTCTTGCAAGAGTACCAAACAGGTTTTAGACCAGGCTATATATACAATATATCTTCGTTTTGAAAAGTATTGCGGATTCATTTCTCAGCAAAAAGAAGAAGCTATATGCGTTTTTCGTGGACTTCAAGTCAGCGTTTGATGCGGTTGACAGGCAGACTCTATTCTCTATAACATTGATATGTCTATAAAATTTTGCAGAGTCATGCAAAACTTATATATTGACACAATGGCGGCAGCTTGGAACGGTGAGGAGTGGTCTGAGTGGTTTAAAACTGAATCAGGCTTCAGGCAAGGTTGTACTATGAGCCCATGCTTGTTTGCTTTGTTCATTGATGATCTAGAAAGCTCCGAATACGCGGGTCATACAATCAAGGCACTGCTGTTCACAGACGACATCGTGTTCTTGGCGTCTTTTCCTGATTCATTGTAGCTAATGACCAAAAGGCTTTCTCAATATTGTGAGCTTTGAGAAATCAAGCATTATGATTCTTAAGTCAGAAAATCTGTAAATGAAAAATGGTATTTTAATAGTGAGGCCATAGAAATTGTTAAGGAATTTAAATATCTCTGAATTTATTTCACAAAAAGTTTAAGTATGGAGAAGCATCTGAGCAAGAAGCTGACAAAGGCTAAAAGTGCATCGTGGAGTAAATGCTTTTGCAATAAAAGTATTGCACACAATAGTAAATTCCGGGTTTTTGAGACAGTATCGGAATCAATTCTATTTCACGCAGCACAGATATGCAGAGTGAAACAATATGAAAATGTAGAAGCTCCTCCGCTACTACATAAAGCGAATTTTTCGACTGGCACCAAATATGACAAATTAAATGATAATGCTGTAAACTGGATAGTCACCTCTCTTTATTCGTACGCTTAAAATGCAAATTGGTTACGTGCCTAAGATTATGAAAATCACCGGCTTCCGAAGATAGCCGCCTTTCAAGTCATACATGATGAATGGAGCTGGTATGCCAAATGGATGGATCTAGCCGCGGACTGCGGCATGGGTTTAAATCTAGAAAGTTTCGACTGTGTTCGCTGGAAGGCTTTACTATATCAACTTATTTCATCAGTGGATTTGAAATGCAGAGAGAGATTTCTGAGCAACGCCAACGAATCGCTCCACAGAGCAATATATTCCCAACTTAACCACAATTTCGAAGAAAGGAATTATTTTCGTTTTTGACTGAAAACGAAGTTATATCTCTGCTAAACAAAATCGAAGTTAAAAAACTATACCAATACTGTAATCTGGCTCTAACCTTTAGGCCGTATAATTATAGAAAGTTTTTAAATTTGATAAACAATGTTATTGCATTTGATGATTACCAAATAAATATCCAATCTAATCAGTAGGTTGGACGGCACGCAGAAGAGTTAGATGTGGAGGCGAGCCTGAATCGACTCCTGGTTCCATTAATCCAGTTATGAGTGATGTATTATAGTGGAAATTCGGGAAAGGCTGCGGGTGGATTGGTATTTCATCGATTTTGTTGTTTATTGTTGCAATGTGGTGTTCAATACCACACACGAGGGATCGAGTCTTAGTTAGTTCACCACCGACATCGTTAATTTTATCGAAGATAGTTTCGAGAATAGGATCAAACACTTTGGGTGAGAGTTGTTTGTTCGACGAGGACTGGAAATGGATGTCAATGGCATCACGCAGGGAGCTTAACAACTCGCCGTTCATTTGAATTAACTGAACATAGTAGCAGAATCGCAGCTGGTATTGAGAAAAAACAATTTTTGCAGAATGGTAAAAGGCGAGGACAAATAACATTTTACTATCAACCAGAATGAACCGTTCAACCAAGGGTTTTATTTTGTATTCCGTTTCTATGTATGTATAGTAAATGTATTCGACGTTCTAACATTGGCATTTCATATTTCTATAGAAAAAGCCCTTTATCTGAGTTCGGAAAAAAAGTATTGTAATACCAAATATTTTTCGTTAATTTGGTATTTTGTATTCCGAAAATGTTTGTCACAGTCATCTGCTTGTACGGATATTCCTGTGAAAGGTTTCCTTCAGTCGGATGTGGCAAAAATTATTTTTAGGTATACTCGTAAACATATAGTGTAGCGCTTAATGCAAAAGGCCTGAATATACGTGATATTAACTGGCAGCAGAAGGTACGTTTGCATTATACTAATGACATTTTATTACATACACCCCTATCGTGGAATTAACAGATCAAAAATTCATTTCACTGTTTTGTGATTGATGACAGAATTGCGATTGGAGTGTTTTTTTTAATTTTTTTCAGAAATAATATAGGGGAAACAAATAAAAAAATGGATCGCATTGCTATATTTTTGGAAGATTCAAATAAAGAGCAAGAGCTGTCTTCAGAAAGACAAACACGCAATGTTTGTATTTACTTGGATATCATTTTTTCACCATCAATTTTAAAGCAATTTATCTAACAGCAATTTTAAAAATTTCGGTCCTTGAAGACCGAAAAAAGTAAAAACGAGCCAGAAATGACTTCAACGCCTTTCTCAAACCTCTAAATTCCAATACGACTAAAAACTGAGGCAAAAGATACTACAATGTCCCAAAGGTAGTAAAAATTTTTGGTCGTTCGTCAAAAATATTAGAAATTCTGCCTCATCATCCATCCCAACGCTCATTTACAATGACATTCCAGCTGTCAGCTCTTTGGATAAGGCCAATCTGCTTGCTGCACACTTTGCGGCCAGCTCAATACTCCCAGATCGTGCTTTGTCCCCGCCTACACTTGAGTGCATCGAATCTTCAATGGGACAAATCCACTTTCGCACTCGTGTAGTAGCAAGAGTTCTTAAAGATCTTAGCATTCACAAATCCCTTCTCTGAAGAGGTGTTCTTCCTCGCAGGCAAAACCACTGCGTAAGCTTTTTCACCGATCCTACTCCTTAGGACTCCTTCCGAGAAGATGGAAAACAGCATTTGTCCAGCCCTTCCTTAAAAAAGGCGAATCTTCTTCCCTCACTTCCTACAGACCCATTGCACTTACGTGCCTTCTTTCCAAGGTCTTGGAAAAGCTGATAAACTATCGCCTCATGAAATATCTCGAAACCCGAAAATTTCTCAAAAACCGGCAGTAGTTTTCGTAGCAACAGGTGATCTCATGGCATGTTTCACCGAAAAGTGGAACCAAAGTGTACATCAATCTGGCGAAAGCTAGATAGTTGCACTTGATATTTCTATGGCATTTGACAGAGCTTGGCATCAGGACGGTTTCAAGTCTGATATTCACAAGACAAATGCTGGTGTGTCGCAGAGCTCCGTTCTGTCTTTGAAAGTCTTTTCAATTTTTATTAATAATCTCTTGCCTGCTAGACTTGTGTAGTTCGCGAACGAACGAACTAACTGACCTATGTCGGTTAATTGAACGAACGAACTACATACACAGTGAACGAATGAGCTATGTGGCTGTGTCACTGTTTGCCTGTGTTTGATGCGTGATGATAGAAAGAAAAAAAAAATTTAGTTCGTTCATAAAACTACTGATAAAGAGATTTGGTGAGCGCTGATATAAAGAGTATGAATATGAATTACAATACATATGCATTGTAGCAGTGCCGAGTAACATAATGGTATTACTCTCTCTTAGCTGAAAAGCCCATCAATGTAAAAGAGGACGACAACAACAGCACTCCCAGATTGTTGTTGACCTCTCAAACTTTTAAGAGAAACAATGTAAAGCAAAGAGAATAAATAATAAAGAGTCAGTCTGTTGGCGATAAGCAAAGTAGTAAGACGTGTTTGTTTTTATGTACTACAGTATGTAGTTCGTTAGTTCAATTGATCGACAAGGGTCAGTTAGTTTATTCGTTCGCATACTATACAAGCTTAGATGTATTTCGTCGTTTGCAGTTCAGCACTTACAGAGAGATAATGATATAAGGACGGAACAGGAGAAAGGGATTTTTTCAGACAGCAGATAAGGGTGATTGTTTTACACCCGTATTCACAAACAGCACTTCCCTAAGTAAGACACCAATACTATGCAAAGAATGCTTTTTGTCAGTGCGTTCCTTTTGGCAAGCCTTTCAATTTATAAACAATATTTAAGTAACATTTTGCTAAATGAACGCAGTGCGCTAATTACTGCTCTGTGATTGGTCCATTTACCAAGTACTACCAAGTTCACGATGTAGTTTGACAGAAGAGCGAATGACACATAAATAATTTAAAATTTGAGTGATTCGAGTACAGCCCTTTAAGTTCAATAGTTTTAGTTAAATGGGATAACGTGATTATATTCTTAACCTTTTTATTTCAGGTAGTCAGAATTTAAACATAGAAACACGGGCGCGGATAAGAAGAACTACACTTAGTACCCAAAATTACCAGGCATTATTTGAACTATGTACTAATGGAAAGAGAAAGAAATGTTGTGAAACGAGAAAAAATTTATTGAAGTTCGTACAAATTTGTCATAAGCTCCAAATTGGAAAATTAGAATTAGAAATAAGAACATTAAAAGAAAAAGAATGAAATGTTATGTTAACCTAGAAGTTTTTATTCTATTTCCCAAAAATCTACTCTTTATTTCAGAAAGGATGAAAGCAATCCGGATGATGATTCTTGTCTTCTTTGGGTTAAGTGGTTTGACTGCTAGTAGCTCCTTTCAGCATTAACTAGCTCTGGAATGCCATGATATCTGCAAATGTTGTAGAATATAGAAGTAGTTGCTATGGCAAGACATTTGGTAATTAAATTTGTTGTCATTTTTACTGACAAACATGGAAATATTCTTTTGAGACACCTGTTGTTCTTTCTACAGTATTTCGTGTTTTGATATGAGCTTTATTATAATTTTCTTCCTGTGTAGTTACTGTCTGGAGTATAGGTGTTAACAAATATCTTTGGCAACTATAGCCACTGTCGCCAAGTAGTATTCCATTTATTACGCCTTGTTGTGGCTTTCTCTTACTTAAGTAGAGACGATTCAAACATCCTATTTTCATACACAGATCCAGGTCTATCAGCAACCATGTCATAAATTTCCAGATGTGGCCCACAAACAGTCTATGTGTTAATAGAAAATCTTTTTTTTCGGTTTCTCTACACCTCGGCATGAGGACCACCAGGATTTTGATTCGGTACATGAGTACCATCAACTGCGCCAATAACTCCCGGAAAATGTGCACTTGAATACGACTGCTGTCTTACATTTTCTAAATCAGATGGAAACCTAATAAATTCCCTTATCTTCAAGCAAATGAGCCGCGAGATCCATTTCACTACTCTTGAAACTGTAGGTTGGCTCAGGTTTATAAGCTCTCCTGTAACCATCTGTAAAAGACAAAAGTATAAGTGTTGATTTAAAAAGATTAGACAAGGTT
Organism: Volucella zonaria; assembly: GCA_963966105.1. NCBI lineage: Eukaryota > Metazoa > Arthropoda > Insecta > Diptera > Syrphidae > Volucella > Volucella zonaria. The sequence continues at coordinate 256,690,632 of OZ014530.1, forward strand.
TCTTCAACAATGCGGTAGGTATAGCCTGAAATGGTTTCAAGCGCGAAAGTTCAAAAGGGCCTAACCCAATACTGCGTCTTATGGGAAATTCGATTTTCGTGCGAATCTTTTTTGGTTTTTGAAGCATTTTGTAGTTATCTATCTAGGTGGCATATGTCTATACTTATAGGTCTACTTTCACTAACTCAGTGTAGATTTTCACCAGTTCATAAGCGTCGGATAATTGGTGGTCGTACACATGGCAGCGTTTAAATGGTCAGTCTATTGAGTGTTTCAGTTGTTTTGAAGTAAAAAAAAATTCAACAAATCGCACGAAAATGTGTTAAAGGGTAGTGCTTGCTAAACTTTTCTATGCAAGTTTCAATCGCTTATCTTCTTAAATTGCCAAAGATATGGATCATTAATAAATTGGGTGTCGCCTGCAGCGCCGACGTTTACGACTAGCAAGTGGCAGCCGACCAGTGGATAGGCGAAAATCGACACTAGGCAATTGAGGGTAGGCATCCAAGTATAGACAATTAGACATGGCTAGATATACAGGGTGTCCCCTAATTCGATGACGATAATTTGGGAAATGATTCCTGGGCATATTTTAAGAAAAACACCGTTCTACAGTAAGGGTCTATCTCCAATGTTGACATAATTTATCGAGGATTTCAGAAAAGGATTACTTTAGTGTACCCTGACCCATATTAACGGAAATTGCTCTGTTAGTACTAATGATAAAAACTTCGTGTAGGACTTTATTTTTAGAAGAAATACCAGTCTTTATAACGGCGTTTAAATAAATTTAATATCTTATTTGAGTCTTTAGATATCCAATTTCTAAGCCTGTTCCACTTTCATTGCCCATGCTAATTTTCGACTTTAAGGTCACTTTTCTGCAGAAAATGCCTAATTAACATAACGTTTTACTATTTTTTTCTTATGAAAGTAACAACAATAAAAAAATCGTCAATGAGTTTGCAGAAAAACCCACAGATTTGATAATACTTGGAAAAATCTGCAACAGATAAAAAAAGGAATTTATGATGTTTTACCAGCGTTTCTAACAACAGCTGACAATGCAAGAGTGGTTTTTCACGAATTACTAGTTTTCCAATATTTTTTTAAAATTGTAAAGCTATTAAAGAGTTTTAAAACGTGCTCGATTATTTGGCTACCTGTCAAAACCCTCATTTCCTTACCCTGTTCCTTAAAAGTTCTCAGAAGAGTTAGATTTAGGGTATGAAGGCCTATTTGGAAAATATACCTTAAAGAAATGGTATAAAAGATTAGGAAAAAAATTAATTCATCAGTTTAATTTTTTTACGCTAGGTTACAGTTGCTTAGAAACGCTGTTTGAAATGTCAGCATTCACAAACAAAGAATACGCAGACATTATTTACGTTTATGGGCTATGCAATGGAAGTTCAACTAGTGCGCGACAAAGATACCATGAACTTTATCCTAACCGACGACTTCCTAATAAAAGACTATTTCTAAATACGTATCGAATGCTTCGAGAAACGGGACCAGTTTCGAATACACGACCGAAGGCGGAAGTTCCTCACGTAAGAAGGATTTCGGCTGATCAAAGAATGCTGGATACTGTTACAACGATCCATCAATCAGCATCAGACGCTTAGCTTTGCAATTTAATGTTTCCAGACATAAAATTACTAATGTACTGCATGGAGAAAATCTTTATCCATACCACCATACACCTGTACAAGAACTGCTTCCCAATGATTTGAAAAAGAGACTTGAGTTTTCTAACTGATTGCTGGAGCGGAGCTTGGATGACAACCAGTTTATTAGCAGAGTTCTTTGGACGGACGGATCTCAATTTACAAGAGATGGGATCACAAATTTTCATAACCTTCAAACTATCACCTAGGCTGAATTCTACAAACTATCTGGAGTTTTTCGAAATGATTTACTAGAACTATTGGAAGACATTCCACTGATTCAACTAGCTTCATCATATTTTCAACAGGACGGTGCTCCAGCCGACTGTGGTAGTGAGGTTAAGAATTGGCTAGATGAAGAGTACGGTAACCGTTGGATAGGAAGAAATGGACCAGTTAACTGGCCCGCAAGATCTTCTGACCTTACAGTATTGGATTTTTTGTATGGGGAAGAATGAAAGAACTTGTTTATTCAACCGAATACGATCATCGAAAGTGAGGCAGCAGTTAGCATCAATAAACATTCGCAGTGCATGCATACAAAACCTGGACACCTTGAGCACCTGTTGTAACTGTTTTAGGATACACATAAAATAAAAACTACCTAAGACCACACATTTTTTATTCATAGCCTTTGGAGCTTAAAGTAAAAAAACCCTTTTTTATAAATTTTGATTGCTGCAGATTTTTCCAAGTATTATAAAATCTGTGGGTTTTTCTGCAAACTCATTGACGATTTTTTTATTGTTGTTACTTTCATAAGAAAAAAATAGTAAAACGTTATGTTAATTAGGCATTTTCTGCAGAAAAGTGAACTCAAAGTCGAAAATTAGCGTGGGCAATGAAAGTGAACAGGCTTAGAAATTGGATATCTAAAGACTCAAATAAGATATTAACTTTATTTAAACGCCGTTATAAAAGCTGGTATTTCTTCTAAAAACAAAGTCCTACACGAAGTTTTTATCATCAGTACTAACAGAGCAATTTCCGTTAACATGGGTCAGGGTACACTAAAGTAAGCCTTTTCTTAAATCCTCGATAAATTATGTCAACATTGGAGATAAACCCTTACTGTAGAACGGTGTTTTTCTTAGAATATGCCCAGGAATCATTTCCCAAATTATCGTCATCGAATTAGGGCACACCGTGTATACCTCAAAAATGCTTAAAAACCGAAAAAGATAAGCGCGAAAACCGCATTCCCCATAAGACGCAATATTGTTTAAGGCCTTTTTGAACTTCCACGCTTCATTTGTGCTATTAATAGATAAATAGATTCAACACTATGTACATACCACTTTTTGGGAGATGAAAAAAAGGCCACTCCACTGTACTTTCCTTATAAGGTACTCGTATATCTTGTTTTTATACGAGTAGTTACCTGAAAACTTCCAGACGAATAAAATCTTAAAGCTACTAACAGCTGATATATTGGTGGCATTGGCAAACCTTTTTCAGTTGATTTTCTTAAATCGTTTTCAACCAATGGCAGAAGGATAGAACAAACGATGTCTTTTGAAAATCTGTAACGTCTTCCAAATTCTTCCGAACTATAATGATCGAAGGGATTTTGAAAATCGCTCACCACTTTTCTTGTAATTATTGTCCTTTGCTCTGATAGCCTACCGTATATTGTTTTGAACTTTTTGCAAACCTTAGAAACAAAACGAAGACATTTTTGACAGTTCCTATGCGTTGGTTAAAGTAGCTAGCAAGCTTCCTTAAGCTATGTTCGGACGATCTGACACTGTAAAAATTATCCCAAATGTCTGACAATATTTGCAGAAAACACATTGTCAAGTCATTGTCAGATCCTCATCTGACAATGAAATTGTCGGGTATCTGACAATCGTCTAAAAACACAATTGTGCCATTGTCAGACCATTGTCAGGTGTTTAGGACATTTGCAGGCGCATTTGCTGTTGTCAATTTTTTCATCGTCAGATAATTTTTCATATTTGAAAGAGCAAAAGGAAGTGTTGCAGAATGTAAGTTTCGATCCTTTTTTTTACGCTGTCCGTTTTTGTAACGATGAGTGAAATAAACTGTGTATACGTCGATGTCGAAAACGATACAACATTTCGGCCGATTGAGGTTCTACCACTTTCGCAGTCTCCGACGAAGTCGAAATATGCAAAAAAACCAAAATTGCAAAAATCATATCGGAAGAAAGTTGAGAGTGAATGGTCCCAGGACCAAATTTCGAAACTCATTCAAGAAATTGAAACGCGACGCAGTTTGTGGGATGCTGGATGCGCACAATACAAAATGCCGAAGGAAGCCTTATGGCAGGAAGTCGCTGACACCATCCATATGAACCTCAATGACTGTAAGGACAAATGGTCGAATCTCCGCATAACTTTTAATAGCAACTTTGACAAGTATCGGAAAAAAAAGATCAGGTCAAGGTACTAGCGAATTAGTTCCTATTACCTGGATGTATTTTAAACCAATGCTCTTCTTGGAAGCAAATAAAGTTCTGCAGTCTACCCAATCGACGTCGTCTATGGAATTAGTAATTATTTCTTCGTCTCTGTTGGTTTCATGTTTCAGAATTTTTCATTCTTTGTGTTCCTTTTTCAGAACTCCGCTGTCAACGAAGAAACACTTTTTCTGAATGTGAGCGAGCGTAATACGCTGGTCTTTGTGTCACCGTCACCATTCACATCTGGGCAAGGACGCAAACGCAGTATTACTACGTCAACACCATTGCCATGCCCGTCAGATGGCGGCCGTTTAAAGCAAATGGTGGTAGAAGCACTGCACCCACTGCCTTATGCGACTATATGGCCTCCGAGTTGTAAAACTTAACTCCAGGACACGCTGCGTTCGCAAGGTCTAAGCTGAGACGTGCATTCAATGATATAATGGATGAAGCCGCTCTGATAGTAAGTGCATTTTCAGTTTCATTATCTTTTATATATTTTGTTCATATTGTTACGAAACCTAAAGAAAAAGAAAAACAGCAGAAAAATAAAAAGATTTTATTTCACGACGAAATACCTGCTTCACGTTGTTTGTTATGGGTTTTGTTTTGACAGGTGGAAGAGGTTTGTTCCCTTTGCCGAACATGGCAGAGCATTCAGCCACACAAAAAGGACAAATGATTGAGTAGTAAGCCATAAGAATAAGAGGAAGAAAGGAGATGACTACCGTAGAAAGGGGAGCAAATGATTAAAAGTCAACGAAGAAAATATTTGCCGTTTCCTGTGACGTAGGATTTCTCCAATCAAAAACAGTTGGCGAACGAGCAGTGGAATCTTAGTCGTTGCAACGGAGATAAGAAAACGGAAGGCTTTCTAACAGAAAAAAAAGAACCGCGGGCAACGTAAAAATCGAGGAGATAAAAAGGAGAATTTTCGGAAGAACCAGGAAGTCCAAAGCGAGCAGTTGAGGTCAGGAGACAACATCCATAGCAAAAAAAAAAAAGAAAAGAAAAAAAAAAACGTTTAATTTTAAATAAAAATACAAAAACAAAAGTTTACCTCTCGGGAACCAGAATTTTTTTGAAGTTTCTTTTTTTTTACTTTTGTCCTCTTTTTACCCGATTGAAACTCGGCGGTAGTTTCGATCATTAGGCAATTTTCGTTACACTGGTGTCAGGTGTGGGGTTGTGCTGTTATCAGTAGATAGCAAACCACGGTCATCAAGATGGAGTCGAGGAAAGTTGCGCCAGAAAAGAGAAAAACTCCCTCAGAGTCTAGCGAGACTGCAAATGTGCGAACGATGCTTCAGGACTACATGCTAAACCAGAGTCAGTTTTGGGACCAAAAACTGTCCGACTGGAAGCAGGAACTGGTAACTCGGAACTCGGAGATCGAGAAGAGAATGGAGGAACTAGAACGGTCGGTGAGCTGTTTGTCTTTCGCCAAAGTCATCACCAATGGGCAGCATTCTTCTCCCAAAGGTAGCTCGGGTGAGGGCAATGGTTTACCAGCAAGCGGACAAAATACCGACTTACATCATGTGGAGATGGAGGTGTCACCGATAAAGGAGGCGACCGTTGTGCCACACGTGAGTGGTACTACGAATCCCGTGGTAGCAGTTGAGGTACCGCATTCTGTGCTGAAACGTAGGAGAGGAACTCTCTCTCGAAGCGTTTATCGAAGGACAAAGATGCTCTTTTGTCGTAGACTCTGGCGCGAACGTGTCTATTCTGACGGCACAACATGTTTCCAACAACATGGATAGAAGAGATTCTCCGATGAAGTTGGTGGGTATTTCCGGGGGAGCGATCTGGAGTCAAGGGATGGCGGAGGTGAGATTTTTTGTTAACCACAAGGAATTTTCTCATTATTTCGCTATAGTGCCGCATGGAGTGCCAAACATCTTAGGAGTTGACTTTCTATTGAAGCATCAGTGTCACTTAGATTTCGAAGAGATGACAATAGAAATGAACGGCAAAAAGCATCCATTGCACCTACCACCCGTGTCAGGATCACAACTGGCGAAACTAGCGACGTCAGAAATATTGAAAGCTGGAAGAGAAACCCTTGTGGAAATTAAGGGACCGCCCACTATAAAAGGCACAGCAGCATTGGTAGAGCCTACCCCTGGTTTCGAACTACCAAAAGGTGTATCAACCGGTAGAAGCTTAATCGACCCCTGCAGCAAAAGTTTCGTCGTCAGGATGACCAATCTCTCCTCGCGTGATGCAATCCTACCCAAGAACACTGTGGTGGGGAAAATGGAGACGGTGGAAGTATGCGAAGTCCCAACTAGTTCGGCCGCTGGCAAATTTACAGGCATAAAGGATCTTTTGCAAGAAGTATCCCCCGAATTGTCCAAGGGGCAGCTGATGGAGTTTGAGAAACTATTGGAGGAATTTCAAGCAGTGTTCTCAAAAGGACCAGCGGACTTTGGACGAACAGGGATGGCAAAACACAAAATCGATACCGCAAGGTCAAAACCAATCAAGCTACCGGCGAGAAGAGTCCCAGTGGCCAAACGCGAAGAGGTGGAAGATCTAATTAAGGATATGAGCAACAGAGGAGTTATAGAACGTTCAGATAGCCCCTGGGCTGCACCGATTGTCTTAGTCAAGAAGAAAGACGGATCTTCGAGGTTTTGCGTGGATTACCGACAGCTGAACGAGGTTACAAAAAAAGATTCTTACCCCTTGCCGCGTATGGATGACCTCTTTTCCACAATGGCCGGCGCGAAGTGGTTTTCTACGATGGACCTCCAAAGTGGCTACTGGCAGGTAGAAATGGATGCGAAAGACAAGGAGAAAACAGCTTTCACAAATGGTAATGGGCTATGGCACTTCAACGTCATGCCGTTTGGCCTCTGCAATGCACCGGCGACGTTCGAAAGGGTGATGGATGAAGTTCTTCGAGGACTTTCATGGCGGACTGCACTCGTCTACTTAGATGACATCATCGTCTACTCTCGGACATTTGAAGAGCACATACACAACTTGAGACTGGTGTTTGAGCGGTTGCAAAAGGCAAATTTAAAATTAAGCCCAGGTAAGTGCCAATTTCTCAAATCCAAAGTGAAGTACCTAGGCCATGTTGTTTCGGTTGATGGACTGAGCACCGATAAGCAGAAAGTCGAAGCGGTCCAACTCTGGCCGAACCCCAAGACTAAGCGGCAGGTACGAGGGTTCCTTGGACTTTGTTCCTATTACCGGCGGTTTATCGAAGGATTTTCGACAGTTGCTAAACCGCTTTCAGAACTTACGGAAGAGAAACGCCGATTTGCATGGAACAGAGACTGTGAGACGGCATTTAACACTCTGAAATGTAGGCTTACAAGCGCACCTATTTTGGCATTTCCAACCACCGATGACCTTTTCGTACTAGACACAGATGCATCGAACGTTGGTATTGGTGCTGTTCTCAGTCAGAAGCAAGGGGACTCGGAGGTGGTAATTGAATATTTTAGCCGCACTTTAAATAGGGCCGAACGAAACTATTGCGTTACAAGGCGAGAGTTGCTAGCAGTGGTTTTGGCAACACAGCACTTTCACCACTACCTCTTTGGCAGAAGATTCCTCTTACGTACTGACCACGCGTCCATTCGTTGGCTGTGCAACTTTAAGCAACCCGAGGGTCAGATGGCACGGTGGCTAGAGCGGTTGCAGCAGTACGACTACGAGATTCAACATCGTCCTGGGCCCCGACATGGTAATGCTGACGCGCTTTCTAGGAGACCATGTGGCGAATGCAAACATTGCACGAAGGCGGACATCAAAGAAAAAGAGAGCTGCGAGATACTGCACTTGGAACCCGAGGAGGCCACTTTGGCAATCGAACAGCAAAAAGATCCAACACTAGCAAAGGTGAGCAAGTGGTTGAAGGAAGGACATCGACCAAAAAAAGAAGACATTATGCAGGAAAATCAGGATACAAAAAGCTTTTGGGCTATATTCCAGCAGCTGAAAATGGATGCCGGCGTAATATGTCGAACATGGGAAAAGGACCAGGAGCAGAAGACATTACCCGTGATTCCAAAAACCTTAGTTCCAGAAATTCTCCAGCAACTCCATAATAGTCCGAGCGGGGGCCATCTGGGGCAACGCAAAACCCTAAGCAAAATAAAGGACAGGTATTTTTGGATCGGTCGAACGGTAGACTCCAAACTATGGTGTAAAAACTGCATCGTTTGCCAGGCTCGCAGAGGGCTTACTCAGCGAACAAAAGGGCCTCTTAAGCCAAGCCGGACAGGACAGCCATTTGAGAGGATTGCTGTTGACATACTTGGCCCACTTCCACGCACCAAAGCAGGAAACCGATATATAATCGTCGTTATGGACTATTTCACCAAATGGCCGGAATGTTTTGCAGTGCCCAACCAAACAGCTGAGGTAATAGTGGAACAAATTATACATAACGTCTTTTGCAGATTCGGTGTCCCGCACTTTATTCACTCGGACCAAGGTAGAAATTTCGAATCGGAAGTGTTCCGTAGATCAATGGAAGTCTTGGGCAGTCACAAAACTAGAACAACACCTTTACGGCCCCAATCCGACGGTATGGTGGAAAGGTTCAATCGTACGCTACTGGACTACTTAGCGAAATTCGTCAGCCCTCATCAAACAGACTGGGATCTGTTTCTACAACCAGCTCTACTCGCTTATCGCGCCGCAGAACAAGAATCGACAGGATTCTCGCCAGCCATGTTGAACTTTGGAAGAGAACTGAAGCTGCCGGTCGATATAGTGTTCGGATCACCACCAAAAATTGAGCACGACAGCCAAGGGTACGCAGCAGCATTAAGAAGTCGGCTCATGAAAGTACACGAAGTGGCACGAGAAAATCTGAAAATAGCAGCCGATTCAATGAAGGACAGGTACAATCTCAAAACTAACGCCATAAGTTTTACTGCAGGGGATGAAGTCTGGTTTTTTAACCCCAAGCGGCGGAAAGGTCTGTGCCCTAAACTACAGAGCGATTGGGAAGGCCGTGCCAAGGTTGTGGAACAATTGTCGGATCTCATCTACAAAATCCAGGCGCCGGGCCAAAGGAGGCAACGAGTGGTACACGTAAACCGACTTGCACCGTATACGACGTCCCCTGTAACTCAGTCGGAACTTTGAGTTTTGAGGAGGGAGTAGTGTTACGAAACCTAAAGAAAAAGAAAAACAGCAGAAAAATAAAAAGATTTTATTTCACGACGAAATACCTGCTTCACGTTGTTTGTTATGGGTTTTGTTTTGACAGGTGGAAGAGGTTTGTTCCCTTTGCCGAACATGGCAGAGCATTCAGCCACACAAAAAGGACAAATGATTGAGTAGTAAGCCATAAGAATAAGAGGAAGAAAGGAGATGACTACCGTAGAAAGGGGAGCAAATGATTAAAAGTCAACGAAGAAAATATTTGCCGTTTCCTGTGACGTAGGATTTCTCCAATCAAAAACAGTTGGCGAACGAGCAGTGGAATCTTAGTCGTTGCAACGGAGATAAGAAAACGGAAGGCTTTCTAACAGAAAAAAAAGAACCGCGGGCAACGTAAAAATCGAGGAGATAAAAAGGAGAATTTTCGGAAGAACCAGGAAGTCCAAAGCGAGCAGTTGAGGTCAGGAGACAACATCCATAGCAAAAAAAAAAAAGAAAAGAAAAAAAAAAACGTTTAATTTTAAATAAAAATACAAAAACAAAAGTTTACCTCTCGGGAACCAGAATTTTTTTGAAGTTTCTTTTTTTTTACTTTTGTCCTCTTTTTACCCGATTGAAACTCGGCGGTAGTTTCGATCATTAGGCAATTTTCGTTACAATATTATAGCCTTCGTCTAGGAAGGAGGAGCCGCAGGAACAGCCATTGGAACAGTATGAACTGATGTCCATTACTAGGCAGCCAGCAACAGAAATTATTAACAGTGGCGAAATCGCCGGTGAGAGGGCATAACCCCCAACATAGACAATATTAAAAAACATATAATTTTTTTTTCATAAAATATTTTTCATAAATAAAGAATTTATAGATTTTTTATTGAAGCAATTTATACTGCCATTCTAATACACCCCTCGAGTAGATTTTCAGTATGGGTTCCTTCTAATGGATACAATATACTGCTTTCCACACCCACATCACGTCGCCAATCATCCAAGATAAGTTCGCCGATATCACTATAATGGTCGAATGAATTACTCGGAGTATACTTCTTTTTATTTGTTGCAATCAAGTAGTTGTGGAGCACACAACACGCAAGCGTAACTTTCTTTGACTTCTCGGCATCCAAATGTATGGGCTTCCGCAACACTCGGAAACATGCCGACATAATTGCGAAAACATTTTCAATAATACGGCGGGAGCGACTCAATCGATAATTAAATACTCGTTACACTATTGAGAGACCACGTTGCCTGTATGGTTTCAATATGTTCGGCCGTAAGGCGAACGTATCGTCTGCAACGAGTACATTTGGAACAGGCAATTCTCTACCGGGTAGTGATTTGTCTCCTGGCAAGCCCAGCTGATTAGTGTCCAGCGCTTGGCCAAATGTGCATCGGTTGAACACACCACCATCGGAAAGTCGCCCATTGCGGCCGACGTCAATGTACAGCAGTTTATATACCGCATCGGCAATGCCCATCAAAACAATGCATGTGCGCCTTTATAGTTGCAGAAATTGCTGCCAACATTGGGTTGTGCGATCATTACTACATGCCTTCCATCCACTGCTCCAATGCAGCTTGGGAATTGCCACAGTTCGCTGAATTTGCTGGCAACAACATCCCAGGCCTTGGGTGTTCTCGGAGTCTGGAATTAAACACTATTTTCTGTGCATTTGTGTGTACATTGCATAAGGTAATGAAATTAATTTACCTGAAGATATTTATCGACGAGCACTTTGTAGAGTGCATCCAGAAGTTCTCATGATGGATGAGATCCTTGACACAGGAATGCGGAACAGATATTGCATAGACCGAAAATGTTCACCGGTAGCTAGGTATCGTAGTGTCAACACAAGCCGCTCAGCCACTGAAATGCTCGCGCGCATATTCGTTTCTTGCTTTTGGATGTGTGGAGTCACCAAAGCTAGAAAATCATCGAATGGTCTGCAATCCATGCGCAAAAAATTGCGATACAATTCTTGCTCCTCAGCTCTTAATTCAAAAAGCAATTTTGCATAAAGTCCTTCCTGCAGACGGCGGGCTACCCAATCCTTCGTCTAAGCACGCCGACGTTCTTGTGGCAATTCATCCTCCTCGCTGCTTTCCAATATGTACGCGGCCAAAACAATCGCAAGTGCATCTTTTTTTTTCATTTCGATTATTTTATCAATTTATTATCTATTTTATTAAAATTCTCTCCAAAAAAAAACAAACCTCTGCCAATCGTGTGAACTGACAGTTTTTAACCTAACAACGTTACCGGCAAAGTATTGTCAGGCCAACCATCTGACAATGAAATTGCCAGAGTTTGGGACAAAATATGGCAACCGTGTGAACTGGCAATTTAGCATTGTAAGGTAGTTCGCTATTGTCAACTCATTTGTAGGTCATTGTCAGAACATTTGTAGACCTGACAATATTGTCAGATCTGGCAATCGTCTGAACATAGCTTTAGTTGTGCGTTCATTTTAACGAACGCACAGTGGCATTTGACACATAAGTAATGTTTGTGAATTGAATTCACTAACCTTGTGCGCTTGTGCACACTATGAGACCTCATGGTAACGATTGTGAATACGGGTGTAAGTGTTAGATCGTAGGGGCGTGAAGAGATACTTTGGCGGAACACGGATTGATAATTAAGGAGTCAATGGACAAAACAAGGGGTAGCCGTGCAAGATATTCATGGACCTCGTAGCTACCATGGTGTGTCTAGTTAGACATTCTAGACACTTATGGGAGGGAGATTTTCCGTAGCTCTCCTCTCTTTTGGTGTGATTGGAAGTGTGAATTTAGTTTCAAACTGATATCAATGGGAAAATGATTTAAGATTATCGCTTATTACGAATTCGGCTCTCCCTTTTTTTTAAAAAAAAACAATTACAGCTCAACTAACTCAGGAGATGACATGAAAATAATGTAACTGCGGCAGGCCATTTTCAGTAGCAAGATCCCACGCTATTCCAACGAGCGTAGGATTGATGGATGCATGCCTGCCGCTGCTGAATGGTCAATCCCCTTTCTACTCTTTGCCAGGACTGGCCTCTTGAGTAGCCTGTACTCGGTCGTCAAGAGGGTGAGGAAAAGGTAGAAAGGAGGGTTCTTCGTGGAATTGGGTTTTGTCTCCAATGACTGGTTATATTTACCATCGTTGTACATATTTGAAGGATCCTGGGTTTAGTGAAAATTATCTGAGCACCCCCTCGTATTATTTTTACCATGTATTAATTGGAGGACAATAATAATTTCTGTTACAACTGAAATTGACACCTATACACGTTAGAATGACTTCATATTCAATGGCGCGAAAAGTGCTGTGAAATATCTAGGTTTCCTCAATATTTCAATCAATTAACACCATTCAACAGCGACGTAACGTCTCTTACCTTATCTTGCTCTATCGCTATTCCCATCACCAGCGCTCCAACGAAATGAACAGTAGTATTCCAGCCCAACTTCGTACGTGCCCTGAAGAACAGTGATTCTTGATTCCGAATCATTCGCTTATGAAATTCTCTGAATGGCTCTTTATTTCTTAGTCATGATAATCTGAAAATATTTAAAAGATGTATCCTTATTATTACCTCTTGGTAGTAGCTTCTGGGGCTACTACCCACTGAATTCCATTTAACTTTCCTTCATAATCACCCATCGTGTAGATACTCGTATATGATTTTCTCATGAATAATCCAAAAATAAAACCTCATGATGCTTCAAAAATCTTAAGTCGGTTATTTTTCCAAGTCGTCGTTGTATTCGAAATGATTTGGTATACTCGTACCTGCATACCAAACCAACGAAGGCTGTCGCGGATAATAAAGACAGAAATGAAAATGATTAAGGGCATAAAATGAGGAGCAATACATGCAAAGTCTTTTCCGGTAATCGGCTTTTCTCTCCAAAAAAAAAGAAGAAATTTACGAAAAATGATCCTTAAAAAAGTTGTCAGTACTTCTTGCAGGTCTATGAGAAACGTTAAATAAAATGATTACCTTACCGTTGTTGCTTAAGAAAGCCAATTTTCGTGCTTAGAGAAAGTGGCGACATAATATAGCAGGTGCTTTTAAAAATGTTTTTTCTTTTTACCTAAATAATAGGATTTGGCTCGATTTTTCTAATTTAGAAAAATACACAAAAATCGCAATTTATTTGGTAGACTTGCGTTTACACCGCACTCTCGTGTTTTTTAGTTTAGTTTAGTTTAGTTTTATTTACTGCAATCACATTAAGACATAAAATCTTAATATACATATAAAGGAGAGTGACGTTAGTTACTACGCTTATAACTCAAGAACGCCTGGACCGATTTCGATGATTCGCACCAATTCGGACTGGTCTCCGGCCAAACAAGAAGAATATCCAAAAAAATTCCCGAAAAATCCTCGAAAACAAAAATTATGAAGAAAGTTCATTTTCCCACACATTTTGAATGGAGCGATTTTACGACGCCATCTTCATGATAGAAAACGTTTATGTTTACGTTACGTTGTGACCATTTTTTTTTTTGTTAATTTTTTGTGACAATTGTTTTTGCACCAAATTTGTGTGACAATTGTTTTTGTAGCAATTTTTTTTGTCACACATTAAAAAACGAACATGATTTCAAATGCTGGTTCCGGTATTGCCAGTATACGGCGTTGTGGGCACCAACTTTTGACAGCTCATTTATTTGCAGTCTTTCCATCGCATGCATGAATATGCGCAAGATGCAATGACATATGTACGTCACTACGGCCGTCCAAACCTATTCATCACTTTCACGTGCAATTCAAAGTGGATAGAAATTGTTCAACTGCTGCTTCCTGGCCAAACATCAAGTGATCGGCACGGGAAAAAAATCCGGTCGCTGATGGACCATATTGTTACGAATCGTGTCTTTGGGGATACACAATGTTGGATGCGCACATTCTCATTTGGTTAGTCGAAAGAATGCAACCAGACCAGATTGATGATAGACCTGCATGATGACGTAATTACAAACATGATTCATGGAACGTGTGGCGCCATTAGTCCACAATCATCGTGTATGCCGAGTGTTCCAAGCGTTATTCACGAAATTTCACTGGCGTCGGCGTCGATCATCTGATGATTGCGGTAGAAGAATCACAGTCAAAGTGAAAGGAAATGATTTCGTGGTCGACAATTCTTGGGTTGTTCCGTATTCGCCACTCCTTTCGAAAACATTCAAGGCACATTGTAACGTGGAGTATTGCAATTTAGTGAAGTCCATCAAGTACATCTGCAAATGTGTCACGAAAGGCAGTGGCATGGCGGCTTTTGGTCTTCTAGCTCCTGATCCCAATGATCAAATCACGCACTATCAAGTTGGTCAATACGTAAGTTGCAATGAGGCGATTTGGCGTATATCCTCATTTTCCATTCACGAACGCTATCCGACTGTTACACATTTGGCAGTGCATCTGGATAACGGTCAACGAGTTTATTTCACTGCAGCAAATGCGGCTCAACGTGCTAAAAACCCACCTGCGACAACATTGACCAGTTTCTTCTCGATTTGCCAAAGTGATCCATTTGCACGTAGGTTACTTTACACAAAAATGCCGCATTATTACACTTGGAATGCTTTATCGAAGAAAGGATGTGTGTTCTACTGCAGCTCTTGGCCGTATTTATACAGTTTATCCGAAGAATGATGAATGCGACTATTGCTGGTGAATATTCGTGGGCCGACATCTTTTAAATCACCTCGAACTGTCAATGGTGTAGTGTCCTGCTGCATTGCAGGAGCTCAATTTGCTTGAAAACGATACGCATTGTCACACGACAATCGCTGAAACGAAGAACAGTTGTTCCCGCATCTCCAAGTCAGATACGCACATTATTTGCGATCATTATTTCCACATGTTTTCCATCGAATCCACGTGAATTGTGGGACAAATACATGAATGACATGTCAGAAGGCATTTTTCATCGAGTTCGTGTCTATTCAGAGAATCCCCATCTTGAGATGAATGGAGAGATGCACAACCAGGTTTCGGTTTTGATAAAATAGAAGACATGTGTTACCATGTGGAATAAAAAACGCTTTCGAACGAGAATTGTAGCGTGAACGTGAATACGACACAAATGCATTAAGTACTCCAACAGAAGATTAGGAAGGAATAGTCATGGCGCAAATGGCTACGCTAGTTGCAGTGGGCGGGTCCTATCTGGTGTTGTTACATCTAAAACACCGCACTAAGTTTCAGTATGCTCATATAACCCTTTTTCCGTCCTTTCAATACTCTAGCCCTTTTGGTCCTGAGCTTTAAATCCTTTTTTTATATTATTTCTTTTAACCGGCACGATAAATCAGTAAGAATCAGAGAAAAGCAGCAAGATCCCACCCCACCGACGAGTTAACGCCGTTCAACCACAAGCGTGCCACCTGCTGCTAACAAGCAAGTGCAAAGTTCACCAAACCAACACTCTGATAACCCTCTTACAAACTTCTGACAGCTGATTCATTTGCACAGTCTTTCCATCGCTGTGCGGACGTCTGTTGCGATTTATCAGCATTTTTTCATGTTTTATCAAATTTTTATCAGCTTTCGACAGTTATCGTAATTCAGTTTGATTTAATAAATTATTTTGAAACGTTTTTTTGTGAAAATCACGAGCGAAAAGTGGTTTCATAGAGGTGAGTTCAGTTTGTTGAAGTGCACATTGTGAATGGTTATGTTCTTTATGATTGCGTGCGCATCGGCAATCAATCCAAACGTTAATTTCGGATTGTGCAATTAATTTTTAAGTGGATTACTTCGAAAATCAATTCGAATTTGCTGTTCATTTCATTTGGATTGATCATTTTGATGTGGAATTCTATTTTCAAATGGCAAGTTGCCAAAGAAGATGTTTATTGTGTAAGGTTATAACATTTGAGCACGTGTATATATCGATTATTCCTTAATTGCTTTTGTGACATTCATTTCTCAGTGTTATTCACAATGCCGCGAGCCAGAAGGTGTAATCTTTCGCATCGACCCTGTAATACAAGTTGAGTTCGGAATATTGCCAGTCAATTGAATACGGATGAAGAAATCGTACGAGAACAGCCTCGTGTTCGTATAGCCCGACTTCGTGCATTACAAACGTAAGAAGAAAGACAGGCGGCAAATAAAACGGTTAACCATAAGAAATCGTCAAGTAAATCAAACAACTCAACAACGTGAAAATCGAAATCAACACATAAGAAGAAGTGCTTCAATTGGCCCAATGGAGGTTGTGTCCAACCATTGCGATGTATTGAAGTTCGTTGGAGAAACGCCTGGATTGTGCTGTCTCAGTGGCAAGGTCATATTACGACCATTGCCTTTGCCACCAGAGACATTGCATTCTTTGCTTCGTGGTGAAACACCAGAATCACGTCATTTTCTATACAACACTTTCAAATGACTTCATTTGGAGCAGATATTATTGATGAACGCAGATTCAATCCAACATTCAAGGTAATAAAAGATTGAAGAAATTAAATTTAATTAAAGAATTTAAGATTAACTAAAATAAAAAAAATCATTGATTCTAATTTCTTCATCGACTCTACAGATCCAAGGCCAAATTCACCATCGAATTGGATCATTGCTACCGCTTGAAGACGCACAACATAAATTTCTCCAAATCTACTTCATGGGCAAATAAAGAGCACAAATCAGTGCTGTTCGGAGCTTTGACCGGTAAAGTACTTCTGAATATAAGCGTGTGTCAAAACAACCCAAAATTCCCAAACGAAATCGGTCACCTAATGTTGAAGACCACCGGTCTTCTAACATAAAGGTAATTAAAATGGATTCTAGAGAAAACAATTCTAGAACAAACTATTTCGCGCCGTTGCAGTGTTTACCGGATTCGGACAACGAAGACATAGACTCTGATGAAGTTTTGTCTCCATCCGCCTTGGATAAAAAAGCAAAAATCCCCTCGGTGTGCGTTTTGCAAAAAACTCTCCACGAAATCCATGGTCTCCTTCGCAAAAATAAAATTGACAATTATTTTGTTAAAAAAATGAGTATCGGCATAAAGGTTTCTTGTGCAAGTGTAGAATCCCATCAAAAATTGGCGCAACACACTTAAAATAAAAAACATACAGTTCTTCACTCATGACCTACCAACGTCAAGGTCATTTAAAGTTATTTTGTATGGACTAGATGCGTTACCTGTAGAAGAGCTAAAAGCTGAACTAGTGTCAATCGGGTTGAAATGTCAAAACATTAAGCTTATTAAAAAGCAGTATGATCGTTTCGTCGATGTAATTTATTTAGTTTTTCTCGAAAGCGGATCTATTCGACTCGGAGAGCTTAAGAAAACTTCAGATCAGTCTTTAAGACTCAGATTAAGTGGGATTTCTCAAGGAGAAAATTAAATCGTATTACGCAGTGTTATAACTGCCACGGCGAGAAAAACTGCCACATCAAGACTCATTGCGCTATTTGCTCCGAGTGCCACAAAGCTGATGAATGCGCTTCAAAAAACTTTAAATGTGCCAACTGCAATGGAACACACAAATCAACCGATCTTGCATGTGTTAGTCGTCAAAGTTTTATGGAAATGAGAGAAAAGCTCTCTGCCAAAAACAAAACAAAACGTGTTAGAAGGGCAGAACCAACTTTTGAAGCCAATATCATGGATTTTCCCCCACTACCATTAAATCGAAGTGTATCAGCTAGCATGACACCAAAAACTGCAAACACCTTCAACTACAACACATCGAACTCATGGACCAAAACTACCAACAACAATGGCGTGAAAAACCACGAACACCTCAAAAAAGAGTCGATCTCCGCAATGACCTTCTACGGTTAATTAATACTACCGATTTGTTCCTAATAGGTGGTGACTTTAACTGCAGGCATAGGAATTGGGGTTACCTTAGAGCAAATGCTTGGGGTAACATTCTAGCTGACTTAAATTTAAGACATCCTTTTGAAATTCTTTTTCCACCTAATCCTTCTTACATTCCGTCTAGCAGAAATAGAAACCCATTCACATTAGATCTATTTCTAACAAACATGCCTGACCTCTTTACTCCGCCTATAACCCTTAATGAACTAAGTTCCGACCATTTACCTGTTAAGTGTAGTGTAATAGCTTCTCCAGTGCAATGCACAAACCAAGTCTATGACTTTGGAAATGCAAACTGGAACTTGTTTAGGAGCCTGACTAAGGTAAAACTAGAAAATTCTCTGGTTGAAAATAACAGCCCATCTCACATCGATAAGAATGTCAATTCTTTTACTCATGCCATTTTGGAAAGCGTTAAACAGTCAGTGCCAAAAAGAACGGTAGTAAGACATGCTTCCAATGTTCTTCCGCATTACATTCTTGAAATGATAGCACTAAGAAACACTTGCAGATCCAGATGGAGACGTACAAGAAATGACTTCTATCTCGGACAACATAAACAAATGAATGCTCTAGTTAAATATGCTATAGCCAACAAAAGACTACGAGGTTTAGATAAGGGAAGCCAACCATTCTGGAATGTCATTAAAATAATAAAGAAAAAAAATACCTATATTCCTTCACTAAAGGTTGGTAGCTCTGTAATGTTTTCTTGCCCCGAAAAAGCAAACTCGCTTGCAGTTAACTTTTTTAAAAATCATTCGATAGCTAGTAGGGCTTCGCCGATAACGCACAATCAATCTTCCGTTGACCAGTCAGTGAACTTTGTGAATTCACATTCCACTTTTAATGATATTACACTAATACCCCTTAAGGAACTAAAAGATATTATGAGTAATTTAAAAACGAGGAAAACCTCCGGTTTTGATGGAATAAGAAACCTTTGTCTTAAAAATCTCCCAGATTTTGCTCTTAACAAATTGACGGATCTCTTTAACAACTGTCTTAGATTGGGATACTTCCCCAATGACTGGAAAACTGCTAAGGTAATTCCAATTTTAAAACCTGGGAAATCACCTGACTTACCTTGTAGTTACAGGCCAATTAGTCTGCTAAGTTTACTTAGTAAGTGCCTGGAAAAAATTATAAAGAACAGAGTTCTAACTTTCGTTGCTAACAGTGCAATTTTGCTCCCAGAGCAATTCGGATTTAGAGCTTTTCACAGCACTACTCATCAAGTGCATCGGATCACAAATTATGTTAAAAAAAATCTGTCAGAGGGTAAAAGTACTGGCATGGTCATCTTGGACATAAAAAAAGCGTTCGATACTGTTTGGCATGATGGTTTGATTCATAAGCTAGTGAATTTTAACTTTCCTTTACATTTAATTAAAATCATCCAGTCATTTCTATCCTCCCGAAGTTTCAAGGTATCCATTAACGGGAGCCTCTCAAACAATGAACTGATGCATGCTGGAGTTCCTCAGGGATCTGTTCTTAGACCAGTGCTCTTCAATATATACACGTCGGATTTCCCCAACTTAAACAACTGTGATATTGCCTTATTTACTGACGATACGTGTATTTATTCCTCAGATGCAATCGGTTTCAATGTTGAAACTAATCTGCAATCAGGCTTAAATGCTGTCGAAGTGTATTGTAGTAAATGGAACATTAAAATTAATCCTATAAAGACTCAAGCTATTTTTTACACACGTAAAAGGAAAGCTTGTTTACTTCCAAGTAATAGTCTTCAAATCAACGGTGTACAAGTCGAGTGGAAGCCGAATGTAAAGTATCTTGGCATTCACTTAGATAAACGGTTAACATTCAAGCCTCACATTCAAGAAGTCATTAAGAAAATTAATGTTACCATAAGGATCCTTTACCCATTCATATGCAGAAATTCAAAATTGAATGATGAATGTGAAATAGCACAAAACAAACTGCTCAAAATGATGCTTAATCTTCCCTCATTTTTTTCAACAAAGGAATTACATATAATGGCTAATGTAGAAATGGTTACAAATAGAATCGAAAAACTTTATCGCCAATATACTCGTAATATCTCTTGCTTATCGTCCGATAATGACTTGATTTCCAGCTTAGCCTCATGAGAGTATGACTTAATTATTTTGAATTTATTAATTTATTCACTTGTTAATTATTTATTTATTTATTTATTTATTTATTTATTTATTTATTCATTTTTTTTAGTTGTTCCTTTGTTGTTATTTATTTTTTGTTGTTACTAATCTATTTCTACGTTTATCTATTAATTTATTTATTCATTTTGTAATTTACTTATATTGTCACTCAATGTTAAAATTGCTTAAAATCAAGTGTTGTAACCACTTCTCTCTTCCTCTAATGAAGGTTTTTAGTGGCTTTTCCTTCAAAATTTCAGTAAAATCTGTGATATTACATTTAAAAAATTATGTATATATTTTAGTGTAAGGTACTTTAAATCAAATCTCTATAAAGTGATAATTATATTTAAAAGACTGTAAATTTGTGCCACAATAAATATCTATCTATCTATCTATCTACTTCATGGGCAATGTGGAAAATCAACTTGATCAGCGCCAAACAATCAATGAGAAGAAGAATTCTTCGAGATCTGCAGCAGCTACTTCATGAAAATCATGCATTGGTTCGGTTATTCAAAACTGCGTTGGATCGCATGCCAATTGATGACTATAAAGTCGTTATCAGAGCGGATAAACGACCTGCTGCAATGCACGAACGCCAATTTAACGCTCCAAAAATAGATGAGGTTGCAGTTGTGATTATTGGCGAAAATCTGGAATCACGCGATATTGTGCTCACACCTCGGGACTCTGGACAATTGCAACGAATATCCGAAACACTGATGTTTTGGCAAGGAGACGACGGATATTATATCAACACCAAGATGATAAATCCATTGACCGGTGAGTATCGATATCATAATAACTTTCATTTCAATATGACATTAATGTCACTGTTATCATTTTAGGTAAGGAAACCACCAAGAAGGTCAGCGCAATGAATTTTTACGCGTATCGTTTGATGATTCGCCAAAATGTCGATAACTATTTGCATCGATTTCGCCGATTGTTTCAGCAATTTTGCTCGATATGTATACCAAAATAGAAGCGGAGCGCCTCATTTTTATCAGTTTAAATCAAACCAAACTACGTACGGAGTAGTACATTCATTTACGCGATGCAATTTGCACCGAAGGAAATGCAGTTGATATTGAATATGCGCAAGATGCAATGACATATGTACGTCATTACGGCCGTCCAGACCTGTTCATCACCTTCACGCGCAATTCAAAGTGGATAGAAATTGTTCAACTGCTGCTTCCTGGCCAAACATCAAGTGATCGGCATGGCAAAAAATCCAGTCGCTGATGGACCAAATTGTTAAGCATCGTGTCTTTGGGGATACCCGATGTTGGATGTATTCGATTGAATGGCAAAAAAAAGGCTTGCCGCGTGCGCACATTCTCATTTGGTTAGTCGAAAAAATGCAATCAGACCAAATTGATGATAGACCTGCATGATGACGTAATTACAAACATGATTCATGGAACGTGTGGCGCCATTAGTCCACAATCACCGTGCATGGCGAGTGTTCCAAGCGTTATTCACGAAATTTGACTGATGAGAACATCACTGTCAACGATAGTTATCCACTGTATCGGCGTCGATCATCTGATGATGGCGGTAGAACAATCACAGTCAAAGTGAAAGGAAAAGATTTCGTGGTCGACAACTCTCGGGTTGTTCCGTATTCGCCACTCCTTTCCAAAACATTCAAGGCGCATTGTAACGTGGAGAATAGCAATTCAGTGAAGTCCATCAAATACATCTGCAAATATGTCACGAAAGGCAGTGACATGGCGGCTTTTGGTCTTCTAGCTCTTGATCCCAATGATGAAATCACGCGCTATCAAGTTGGTCGATACGTAAGTTGCAATGAGGCGATTTGGCATTTCCCATTAATTTTTCTATTTTGGAACACGTTTTTGAATGTATTAGCGAAATTTTTGTACTCCGAATACTTCCCAATAAATGGTGGCAGTTTTGCAAAAGGTAAATGGTTAACTGATTGACGTATATGTAGATACGAGTATGGTAGTCTCTAACGCAGCATTACTAGTCCTTCTTTCGTGGCCCATTTGCAATAGAATTTTCAATTTGGAGGAGACATCAACCTCTTCTAATTCACTACGGCTTATATCAGATTGTTCCAAGCTCTCAATTTGGTTTTGGTAAGCAATTGCCTGTTTAAAATAAGATTCCACAATTCCTAAGCGGCATTCAAGTTCTGTCTGCGATAATGACTTCCTTTAGTAGAAGCGCGAGATGTTTTCAAACCATCGACAGACATGACGACGAAGTATCTTATTACTATTGATGTTTGGCCAAGTTGATTAGACGATCTGATTTTGTTCTGTTGTGGAACTTTCACCTTCACACGACTTGAATGCTTTCTCCAGCGAACATGGTTGTAAGTTATAAATCAAATTAAAAGTTATGATGATGATCTTCTTTGATGGATTTAGGTACCACAGGTTATGTGACACTCTGCTACAGCCTCTCCCTCTGGCTACGATGTCCCCTCGGTGAGTTGCCAGAATCAAAATTGCGGGGTTGTCCTCTTCTTCTTAGAGGATTGACTGGGTGTTGTTTGATGATATCGTTGGTTGTTTAAAAGGTGTGAGTGCTGATTTGTGGTATGTTTCAAGTGGAGCATCGGCAGCATTTGGGTTCGCTACTTAGTAACTGGTTTCACCCATTTTTCGTATAATGAGGTTAAGTTCTTACCTGCCTTACTTAAGACATGTGACATGAGTACGGCGTCACCAACCTCGAGGAGGGGCCCTTCTCATTTGCCCTTTATTAGCTCGTTGTAGATGCTTATTTTTGTTGACTTTCTCCGTTTCGTCAGCTTTTCCCAAAACCTGGGTAAGAAGATGAAGTGTTGGCGTGATTTCTGGAATGAAATTGTGATTGGTCACAATGGCCACAATGAGCGATGTGAATTGGTGCTTGTAACTCCCGCCCGAAGGTTAAAAATGCTGCAGTTTGTCCGGTTGTTCGTATAACCGATAAATGATCAGACCTGGTATCATGTTGTTTTTCTACCAGAATGGCCAACTGAGTCTTAAGGTCCCTATTCTTTCTTTCATGTTGGGTTGAGGATGGTACACCGGTGTTAGCCTTTTTTCTACACCAAGATTTTTGGTTAGATACAGTATGACGGATGAGATGAATTGTGGTCCACTATCGCTGATAACCTTCCTCGGGTTACCATATCGGAGGAAGATGTGTCGTTCAACAGTATCTTGGAACATTGTTCTGCTGTGGCTTCAATGAGTGGGAACAACTCTACTCAGCGGCTGGCTGTATCCTCGACTACGAATATTCATTTGCAATTGTCACTAGGAGGTAGTGGTCCAAAAAGGTCCATGGACAACACCTCGAACAGTTGATTTTACGCAGCGGTACTGAAGAGATCCTGGTTCTGGAACGGTACACACTTCCGTATATAATTGTCTACCGATGAATACAGTTTCGGCCAAAAAAAAAAATAGGTTTTTATCCTTGCTATGGTTTTGTTTACTGCATAGTGTCTTCCAGTTGGTGAGGAATGTAGGGCTTCCAGGGTGTTTTGAACTTCGTGTATAGGTACTAATATAATTGACTCTTCATCGTCATTACCATATTTGTAGAGTACACCACTGCGCATTATGAAACCTTGGGATGCATATTGTTCCCCTTTATTACATTCTCTGAACTCAGGGGTTTCAAATATGACCTTGAGATTGTCATCCTTGAGTTGTTCTTCCCGAATATCGTTGCTTGGAAGTGTTGGAATATTAAACTCAGTTTGGCAAATTTCACACTCTTGCGGGGGATGCGATAGTGTATCCGCTACCATGTTCGTCCTTACAGCTTTGTACTTTATCTGGATGTTATAGGGTTGAAGTTATAAAGCCCATATTGGTAATCGTCTCATTTATGACTTTATGCTCATGAGGCATTTAGATGGCTGGTGATCGGTAGAGTAAACTCCACTCCTTCAATATAGCCTCGGAATTTATTTGCAGCCCAAAATATTGCCAATGCTTCTCATTCCGTCGTAATATAGTTTGCTTGAGGACTGGTGTCGTTACTGACAATATTTTCAACTTTTGATAAGCCGCTTCTTCAGTTTGAGTCCATTGAAAAACTGCAGTCTTTTTCGTTAATCTACATACTTTGTGGTCGAACGATCTTCGCAAAGTTTGGTATGAACCTCCGATACCATGAGCAAGTCTGAAGAAACGTTAGGACTTGTTTTGGTTTTGGGTTGTTTCATACCCTTAATTGCGATTATTTTATCCGTTATTTCACCTCCGAACAGCAATCTTTCCTGGAGTGATGCGTATCCCATAGTTATTCAAGCGATCGAATATCTTTCGCAAGTCTTGAACGTGTTCTTTAAGGTTATCGGAACGAATAATGATGTCGTCTAAGTATACTCGTAAATCATCCAGACCAGCGCGTATACGATCTATCAATCTTTGAAAGGTCGCAGGGGCGTTTCGAAGAAAAAATGGAATTCGTATGAATCTAAAAGTTCCAAAGGGCGTGAGGAAGCCTGTTTTATCGTTGTCATCTTCTCTCACTTCGATTTGCAAATAGCCTGATTGTAAGTCCAGTGTAGTCATATACATACTCCATAGTCTTGGCCGGGTGCAGCAAATCATCGGTTCTTGGCAGTGGGTAACGGTCCGGTACTGTGATGGAATTAAGTTGCCGATAATCCACGCAAACTCTGATGCTACCGTATTTCTTTGGCACCATTACTACCGGTGATGCCCAGGGAGAATCACACGGTTTAATGATCCCCTTACTCAGCATCTTCTGGATCTCTCCTTTTAAAGAAAGAACATTTCTTTGGTTCCGATAACCTGTATGGCAGTGAAGCGACTTGTTGCGATTTTCTAGTTTTGATGAAGTGCTTAATTGTCTCACTTAAAAAGATTCGTATAATCCTTTAAAAGAGTTTTCAGTGTTTTTTGTTCGCCTTCTTTCAAGTGTTCCACATCAGTCATACTTCAGTCAAAGTGCATAGCCGCGTTGCAAAGTTCACTTTGATTTAGCTTCTTTAAAAATACGTTTTTGGCTCCTTCGTGGGATGGAAGTGCTTCGCAAAATGAGTCGTTCATTATTCTGGAGGCAAAGTCCTTTATTTGCCACTGTGCATCGGTATCAATTGCTTCTTTGTCTATAGACATGTTGAGTATATTATGCACCCTTTCGAGCCGGTATTGTCCCTTCGATGTTGTTGGAGTATGCGATCTTGACACGAACCTCCGTGTACAGGATTCCCCTAGTATATATGAGATTGATGGGCTTATCGGTATACGATCTTTCCATGGTTTACGTGGGATCGGTGATATGGGTTGGAACTTCTCTTGGAAAGTCTTCTGTGTCTTATTTCCATCTGCATTCACGACATAGTGAAAATAAGCGAATTATTTTTGTGGCTGGTCTATGAAGTACCTTATTCTCTGGGCAAGGTTCAGAGCGATCTCGGATTTTTCTAAGAAATCAATGCCTAACCGAGTTACCCTATTTCTGGAATTAGGTAGTACGCTGACATCAAGCTCCTTCGACCCATTTCCCAGAAGAACACGATTATTCGCTCTTAGAATAAGCCCTGACCGTTGAATTCCATCTGCCAATGTTACCTCTGCTGCTTCATTTCGGAACGTGTGTCCTGTATCCATCAGGAGATCTTAAGGAGCTGAGCTTGCTATGCTTGTCCGTGCCGCAGTATCAGTATAGGCGATCAGTTTAAGACCTTTACTTTTTATGTATATTGCTGGGATGTTTCCCCCTGAAGTGACTTCCCGGGCGCTGAAATTTCCTCCGGGTGCGGACGCTAATTTTAGGCTGCATTTCGGGCAGTTTCTCTTATAGAAGTCCAGTTGACCGCAACCAAAGCATTCAACTTCTGGCATCTTGGGCTTTAGTGGTGCCTCGTTCGGCGCTCCTCTACCTTATGCCCTTTGGATCAACAGTAACTGAATCGTACTGATTGGTCCAATTGACCCTGTTTCGGTTTATACATTCGTTCGTAATTGCGAGCCAGAGTATTAAGCTCCTGACTTTTCTCTTTAAATTGTCGTGGAGTAGGTGATAAATGATGTCCAAGCAATAACCGTCAGACACTCTCGGGTTGGGAAGTTCAGCAAATTATGCTCTCTTTGCGCTTATTAGCTCAACGATTGCCTCATCTCGCTTCTGTTTTATGTCGATTATTAGGCCAAATATCACATGTGTGGATCTACTCTGGGCATATGGTTGACGATGCATTTAAATGGCGTCGTCCCTGTTTCGGCTTCACGTTCCGCAGGTAATGTGATACTCTGCTACTACCGTATATATTTATTTTTCAAATACAATTGTGTCAATTTAGGTAAAAAAAATAATAAATTTTAAGCATTTTTAACAGAATATACTCGTACAGGATGAGGTGTGGAATATTGTAAGCCCATATGCTCCCCAAGTCGGATGCGAACTGGGAGGAAAAACTGCATTCAAAAACATTCCAAGGGAAGAGCTTTTGTTTGTTGGAGGAGATTTTGAACGTACATGTCGGGAAGACAAACGAAGACTTTGACGACTGCATTGAAGGACTGGGGTACGGCACCAGGATTTCTCCAGATGAAGACATCCAAAGCATGTGCAAGTCATACGGTCTTATCATGCTAAATGCCATGTTCGCGAAATTAATCCGGCACCTGACCGCTTACATCAGTGTCAGAAATGAAATCCAGATTGACTACGATTTGGTAGTCAGTTTCATGAAGCCCCGGGTTAAAGATTGCAAAGTGATCCTGGGAGAAGCGATCGCCCAGAAACACCGGCTCCTCCTGACAGAAATTTTTGTTTAGACGGGGAAGAAAATAAATAAGCAAACAAAGGTGGCTGAGAAAATCAAGCTGGAAAGGCGAAGCTTTTATTTCCAGGATGACAAATTATCTCTGCACAATCATCTATGAGGTCAACATATATTGGATCCTTTCCAGCAATTTTGCTTGGAGAGAGCCAAATCACCGCTTGGAACGTCGAAAGGCCCCTGCCAACATGGTTGTGGACACAAAAAGCTCGTCTTGAAGGGATATATGTACTCGTATATTGTAGAAGTTGTAAAGGTCTCGTAAAGAAGAAGTGCGCTCAATTTTAAGCAAAAAGTGTGTAAGGCTTCTATCGGGAATTGGGGGAAATATCATCTTCGGCGTCTTATAGGATCCAGGAGCTTCGACAAAACATCTTGAATAACGGAACAATTATCTTCCAAATAGCCGCCTAGAGAAAAAAAAGGTCAGGAAATTCGTTCCCCAAAGATGGCGACAGTATTGAGAAAGACTTCTGAATGAACAGTTTCCCCGAGCATACTTTCCAAGAGCCGCTCCTAACCATGACGAAGTATCTGACATTACTGTCAAAGAAATTCGGATTTCGATCAAATACTCAAAAAAAAAGAAGAAAAGCGGTTGGGCCAGACGAGATACCCTCTAAGTTCTGGAAAGCGATGGGAGACATCGGGTGCAGATGGCTCATGATTCTTATCTCCAAACTTATAAGTGGTTACCTAATGCCGCAGGAGTCACCGACGAGTTACCAATCAAAGTCGGTGTACACCAGGGCAGCGTTCTCAGTCCTTTGCTATTTATTGCAGTCTTTGATTATCTTCTTGAAGGAAAAGTGACGGACCGCAAAGTGCATCAGTTGTGAAGTGAAGTGAAGTGAAGATCAAACGTCCCAGCAACAAGCACTTGATGTATGGGTGGATGTTTTGGAGGGGAATGGGTACCGTACTCGTATTAGTTAAACAAAAAAGACAGAGTATCTGTGCTGCCCGTTCTCTGATCCACACCGGTCTATTTCAGACATTGTCTTGAATGGAAAAGCACTTAACAAGTGGTAATAGTTCAAATATCTGTAATCTATGATCAATAGCGAAGCAACTTGTGATAGTGACATCAATCATCGCGTAAGCGTAGGGTGGATGAAGTGGCGGAATCTTCTGTGACTGAAAAATGCCCGCTAAGCTGAAAGGAAGGCTCACATACGATTCACAATGCTGGACAATGTACATAAAGTGTAAGGGCAAATTAACGGCAGCTGAGATGAGGATGCTTCGCATGACAGCAGAAGTAGCAAAGCTTGATCGAATAAGAAGTTCGAAAATTCATGTAAAAGAATCCATCTCAAACAAGATAAAGTAGGTCCAGCTCAGTTGGCATTGTAATGTTCAAAGGAGAAATCCTTCGAACCTCGTCAAAAAGGCAATATCAATCAACGTTCCAACACAATCGCGCAAGAAAGGAAGAACAGTGGCTTCAGTGACGAAGTGATCAGGAAGCCTGCTGGTACTTCCTGAAGTCCAATGACAAACCCCATCGGCAGACCAGTAGAGATGCAGTAAAGTGCCATAAGGAAGGGAATAGAACAAGATTAGTAATAGATTAAAAGAGCATTTAAACACTATTTCCCTAAACGAATAATTTCCGCGCAGTATCATTCCTTGACTTGTGCACACAAAACTGACACAAATGATTAAACGGAACCAAAAGTTAGCGAAACAGTAAAAGGATCCAGTGAGGTGCAGAGGGGTGTCAATCGAAAATCCTGGGGTTAAATGGCTTGCGATTATGTTCAGTAAAATGAGGAGAAGTGCCTAACAAAACGAAGCATAGCTTTCTTCTTTCACTGTATAAACACAAAGGCGTCACGAGAAATTGAAACAACTACCATGTCGCATACTAAGAAAATATACAATGGAGTTCTAGTTGTAATAAACTTTATGACAATGAATCCGGCTTTGTTAGGGGTAGGTCGACATATGATCCAAATCACCATCACAAATCATCTAAAAAATTTACGGATGAAAACACATCGTAATGCCTCAAAGGTTCTGCACGTCGTCTTCATCAACTTGGGGAAAGCGTTCCACAGAGTTCCCAGAGACCTTATTTGGACGAGACGTATAGTATATTTCACTAAAGTGAAACTTTCATGCACAGCGAGAATAACCAGATAATTTAAAGTTAAAGTAGGAGTATACGTACCAAGGTAGTGTACTATGTCCGCTCGTTTTAAATGTTGTAAAAGATTTTCTATTGAAACGGCTCTTTAACTAGTCCGGAACTACTTCTTTTCTTCAATCAATGTTAGCGATATTATAAACAACGACATGCCAGCCCTTTAGAGAAGACTTAATACATAAGATGTTACGAATCAATCGTACTAAGACCGAATATCTGCACTGCCATTTTTCCGAAGCAGGAAATCTAACTCCGACATCAACTTAGAAGTAATCATCATGCCAAAGTGGGAAAAATTTATTTACTTAAGCACTGCCATTCAAATTTATAACTTGTTTTTAAAGTCTATATGGTTTTAATTGCATTCTTAAATATTTTAATATTCCCATAAATCGAACATTGTAGAACTCTCACATTCATTTTCTCCAATTAAGATATTTCCTCTGGAGAAGTAATTAAAATCCGTTCTCTGTTCATCTGTGTCAGCTGCATCCTTTTACACTTCCAGTGAACTACCTGAAAGAAATTACATCTTCACTGCAGTGTGCATCGCTACTTTAAATGGAATTATTTTAATTTCACTGTATTGCACGGCACAGAGTTTCAGCTGCAACAAAGATTCCCTTTACTGAACGCTCAACCATGCACAAAATTAAGGACTCGTTGCAAGTACTACCTACTTGCTAAAAAAAGGTCGACTTAACGGCGCAGATATTAATTGCAATCGCTTGAAAGTATTCTCCTGCAACAGCAGGCAAATGCCTCACAAGCTAATATCCCTTCACAAATTTGACAATTAATCATTTTAAAGAGAATACAAATTTTCTTCCAGAAGACAAAGCTGAATTTAAAGATGATGATGAAGAAGAAAAAGAAGAAAAACAACGTGTATAAACAATAAGAAAGGATAACGCCATGAATTTTAGTTCCGGGAAAATGTGAACCGCATTTGTCAGATGGTTAACCATCCCCAAATGTATTGACGGAAGTCCTTTCAGTTCCGGCCGCCATTCATCATGTTTTCATTTTTATTTTTTTTTAATGTTTTTATTTTCCCATTCTTTCGTTTACATTGTGTTGGACGGAAAGTGGAAAGTCCTTTGTTTCGTTGCTTGAGACTGACTCCGAATTTTTTGGTGGCGGGGATGCGGTGCTTTAGTAGGCAAATCTGAATTTCCTTGTTTTTCCTTGTCGATAAATTAAGGATCTATGTACGCTTTTGTTTACAGCTTTTTTTCTCCTTGTTGTCCTATTCGAAGAGGCGAAAGATGAAAATATTGGTATTTGATTTGAATAAGGAAAAACGTGAATGGAATTGAAGAAATTCTAGGGGGAAACCACACTTAATGGAACGCCGAATTTGGGGAGAATGAAAAGCCGTTAAGAAGGCTAATGGGAACATCGTCTAGCAAGTTGGGAGGGGATTTACACAGATCTAATTTGTGTTGCGTGGAGTGTGTTTAAATAAGCTGCTTACCATCAAAGACTATTCTCTTTCACGTGGACAGTAAAAAAAAAAATATTCATTTGGGTAACCGGAAGGATCAAAAAGCACGCATAGACTGCTGGGCTACCTAGAAATCATTATTTTATAATAACAGGTGCGACACCACCTACACGTACATATGCAATTGAAAAAACCAAAAACTATCACACAGTGCGGGAATCCTACCTCTCCTGCTCCTGGTCGTAGTACTGTTGCTTGCTCTCGGTCACTGCCGTTACTGCATTTATCATACGGTACGGGCAGTGACTGAGTGTATGTAACAACTGATGGATAGCGGGTTGTGTGTCAAAATTTTGTTGGTGCACTGTTTCATCATATGCTGTAAGGGCATAACACTTACAGCAAAAGTAATCACTTTTCTGCGTAGACTGTAAGTACCGACTAGCTGTTTTGCCACTTAGTGAAACACAGGTAAATTCCTGCCCACACCTCTCAGATCACTCTGATCTGAAGCTAACTGGCTACGAACTAGTGCCACTATTCTTTCCCCATCGCGATCTCCCCATTTATGTGCGTAGTGATGTAGCTTACCAATTTCCACCACAATGTAGTCCCTGTTCCAATCCGGAATTCAATTTCATGTGGTTAAAATTCCATCTCCGTAAGCAAATTATCCACTACTGCTTTATTTACAGAGGCCCCAAACTGGACAGCAATTCGACTTTTAATGAGTTTGATGCGCTGTCTGACTTCATTCAAAGAATTGTATCCCTGTATCCTCATACTGAAATCGTGATTACAGACGATTTCAATATACATAATTCTGGTTGGCTTCAACATTCTGGACAGACAACATCCGAAGGACGGTGTGTTGAGATCTTCGCTGCGGAAAATATCTTAACCCAGCTTGTAAATGAGCCCAAACGGATACCAGACGTTGATAGTCATACCGCCAACACCCTGGACTTGTTTTTAACCTCTCACCCTGACAAGTATTGCGTTGATGTGCTCTCCCCTCTAGGCTCGTCGGACCATTGTGTCATATCAGCTAAATTCTCGTACGGCCACCATATAGTTAGAGAAAAAATTCCTAAAAGAACCGTATGGGAACACGAGAAAGCCAATTGGAGCGGACTTAATAACTTCTTTAGGAATTTTAACTGGTCGTTATGTTTCCTCGATAACGACGTGGATGCCGCTGCTGATATGATCACAGACACTATTCTCTTTGGAATGAGAAACCTTATCCCTTATCGGATGAAGGCTATCAAGCCAAAAGAAAAGGCATTGTACCACTCGAGCTGTAAAGAGGCTGTCAGGGTTAGAGAATTGTTTTTTCGGTCCTACAAGACCAACCCGACAGAGGAAAACCGAAAAAAGTTTAAACGAACCAGACTGCAACGTCTTTCTCAAGCGTATGAAATTGCAATACGACCAAAACCTAAATACAAAAAAAATACTGCAATGTCCCAAAGGCAGTAAAAATTGTTGGTCATTCGTCAAAAACATTACAAACTCTGCCTCATCCTCCATCCCAACGCTCATTTACAATGAGATTCCAGCTGTCAGCCCTTTGGGCAAGGCCAATCTGCTTGCTGCACAATTTGCGGCTAGTTCAACATTCCCAGATTGTGCTTTGTCCCCGCCTACACTTGAGTGCGTCGAATCTTCAATGGGACGAATCCACTTCCACACGCGTGTAGTAGCAAGAGTTCTTAAAGATCTTAACATTCACAAATCCGCTGGTCCAGATGGTATATCTCCCCTTCTTCTGAAGAGGTGTTCTTCCACGCTGGCACAACCACTGCGTAAGCTTTTTCATCAATCCTACTCTTTAGGACTCCTTCCGAGCAGATGGAAAACACCATTTGTCCAGCCCGTCCCTAAAAAAGTCGAATCTTCTTCTCTCTCCTCCTACAGACCCATTGCACTTACGACCTTTCTTTCCAAGGTCATGGAAACGCTAATAAACCGTCAGCTCATTAAATGTCTGGAAACACGTAAACTTCTCAATGACCGGCAATATGGTTTTCGTAGCAACAGGCCCACTGGTGATTTGATGGCATGTCTCACCGAAAAGTGGAACCAAAGCGTAGATCAATCTGGCGAAAGCAAGATAGTTGCACTTGATATTTCTAAGGCATTTGACAGAGTTTGGCAACAGGTTCTTGGGATCGATCACTCTCTTCTTCAATGGATTAGAAATTACCTTTCGGAATGTGTAATTCAAGTTGTCCTGGACGGTTTCAAGTTTAATATTCACAAAATAAATGCTGGTGTGCCCCAGGGCTCCGTTCTGTCTCCGACACTCTTTTTAATTTTCATTAATGATCTCTTGTCTGCTACTTCTAATGCAATTTATTCCTTTGCTGATGACAGCACTCTCTGCTTCTCATATTCGTTCCCGGACTCACGCCTAAGCACATTAAATTCCGATATTAACAGCATAACTAATTGGGGAACTATCAACCGAGTGGAATTTAATGCTTCCAAAACTCAATGCTGTCTGCTGTCATTAAAGCGAAATTTAAATACGCAGACATTATCCATGAATGGCACTTGCTTCGTCGAAACCGATAAACTTTCCATTCTCGGTACGTGTATCAGTGACAACTTATGTTGGAATGACCACATATTCGATGTCGCCAAAAATGCTGCGAAAAGTCTAGCTTTCCTCAAGCGATGTACGAAATATTTTATCTCCTGTGATCTGGCCACAATATATAAGGCATTTATCCGCCCAAAACTGGAGTACAATGCTCACATCTGGTCAGGTGCTCCTAAAACTTCTCTGCACCTGCTAGATATGATTCAAAACCGTGCGATAAAGCTCATTATTGATACTTATATCAGTCAATCAATTGACACCCTCGAACACCAACATAATTTCTCCTGTCTCACTTTGTTTTATCGCTATTTTCACCATCAATGTTCCATAGAAATCGCCAGTAGCATTCCGCCCATTCAAACTTTCAACCGTAACACCCGTCTCGCTATGAATGCTCATCAGTATACCCTCAAGCCCACTTTCTGGCGTACTCTAAAATATCGTGATTCT
The DNA here is from genome assembly GCA_963966105.1 of Volucella zonaria. Lineage (NCBI taxonomy): Eukaryota > Metazoa > Arthropoda > Insecta > Diptera > Syrphidae > Volucella > Volucella zonaria. Next base: position 256,724,304 of record OZ014530.1, read on the forward strand.
TTCCTAAGCTGTACAACTCGCTTATGGAATGCCCTGCCTAGCTCTTTATTTCCTAGTCTTTATAACCTTCAAACATTTAAAAACAATGTACATCGGTACCTGTCTTTTCTTCCTCCCTAAATTTCCTTCGCCCGCGCTGTGTACGAACATTTTAAGGGTACAAAAACCCCTCGAGCACGCGCCGATTATAAAAAAAAAAAACCGTCCGCTTAAAGTAGGACGTCCTAAGTTTTGGAAAAGACAGAAGACGAATATGAATAGTTGAACCAGTAAAACACAATTATCCAGGAATCAGGATGACTTTGCAGCACTTTTGAGAAAAAGACAGTGGTAAATTGGAACAGAGGAATTGCTCAGGTAAATTAAGAAAACCGAGTAATTGGAAGGCGAGTTTTAGCCAACAATGGAGGCTATTTGTGATATCATATTACTCGTATCACCGACTTGGAGGGAATCGAAGACGTACTTAAAAAGCATGTCCAGCAGCTGTTTAGTGAAGGTAAACAGAGAGAAGCATTTACCACCTCAGATTCTTTCAGATGGGAAGTGGTACTTCTCCGTTGCGGGACGAAGATAGATAATCATCCTTAGCTGATTTGCCTAAATTGCCTAATTGCTAAACATACTAGAGAACTGGATTTGTTCATTACTTTTCTGTTTTCAAAACACCTGTTTTGTACACGAATATGAAATATTGTATAACATACAGAATAAAGTATCATTGTCATTTCTCTTCGATTTTGTGTTGCATCGCGTGCGTTCTAATAGCCTTTTAATATATTGTAAATTAATTATCCAAAAAAAGTCAAGCCAATCATCCTAAAAAATCCTACAATTTCACGCCTAATCCTTCGACAGCGTAAATGAACCTGCAGAAGATAAGCATGACAGCATCAAAAACGAATTTTATGACCTCCTAGACCGAACATATGCTCAGTGCCAGCCACGACTACAAAATATGCTAAGAGATGTTAATACGAGTATAAGGCTGGGTAAGGAACTCGTAAAACACAGCCTGCATAACAACACATCCGACAATGGTTTCAGGTTTAAGAATTTGTATCGGAGCATAACCGTTTAGCAGCCAGCCTTGTTTGCTATTCCATCCGGGCCTGGTGTTTTCCTGTCGCCAATCCTTTTGCATACCAACAGCAATTCATGTTCTGTAACAGGCGGGATCCCTTCATCTGCAATTTTGATGACTACGTGGAAACGATTCGGTAGTTGCTTTGGAAACAGTGTCTTAATAATATTTTCCGGGATTCTCGTTAATTTTAGTTTAAGTACTCTATGTTATTTAAACTTCGTCATGACGGTCCTGTATGCAGTTCCCCAACAGTTTATATTGGCTTCGTCCAGCAGCTTTTTGAAGCCTCTGTTTTTACTGCCCTTAATGGCGCTTTTTAAGGATCTCAAGATAATAAAATTGTGATTAAAATCCAGACTTGCCCTTGAGCATTGGGCTTTTCATCTCGCTCTCAGACAAATGGTTCTTATGGATTTTATTTCGCTGTTCCACTAGTAGCAGGTTGAGCCAAATGGGTTGGGACTTCTTCAAACCAGTCATTTTGCCGCGGTTTCGCACTTTCTCTTTTAGGAGCTTGAGAATTACAGCCTATTAGAGTCATATTGCGAATAGTCTTATGTAGATTGATCTGAACAATCTTCTTGGTTTTATACTAGGCAAAGCCTTTTAAAACATTGAGCTACCATCAACATGCCTGGCATTCTCTGGGTTGGCCTTTATGCAGAAGAAGCAAAGTGGTTCCTTCCTACAGTTTTTGGCTATGTGGCCCTATTCTTCGCATTTAAAGCAATACTTAGAGCGGTCTAGCTTGCTTTTGCAGTGACGTGCTGTGTGGCCGAATTCAAGGTACATGAAGCGGATATGAGAGTTTGATTATTCTGATTTTAGTATTACATTAGCGTTACTCGCAGGCACAATTTGAGTGTGTCCGGAAGCACTTCTTAAGCTAATTAAGACACTATCGCACATGTCGTTAAGCTGCTATTGAATTTTTGACGACTCACGGATATATTCTATTGTTGTGGCTTCGTCAATGTCCTTTATCTCCAGATTAATGCGATGCGTTAGTGCCCGAATTTCTACTTTATTACCAAGGGTTTCTCCGATAATGTTCTTAAATTGGTCAGTTTGATCTCCTGACTGGTGGAACAGTAGGACCCCGTTTTGTGTCGGGCTGATCAGAGTTACGGATCCACGGAGAGTAATAAATTTTGGTGCACGGTGTTTCGGCATATGAGAGTTCTCCTTTCTTAGCCACCACTATTACATTTGGTCGAGTATTCTTCATGAACACTATACGTGCAGAACTGTTTCTGTTGTCTAATCAAAATCATTAAGCAAATAAGTCAACTGGTGGAATCAAAATAAGCCAAAACAATAATCAGTTCTAATCACAAGTATGGCAGAAGCAGATCTGAAAGATACAAGCTTGCTAGACCCCTTGACAATCTAATAAATTTGAAAATTAGGAGCGAATTATGATTCCTGATTCATAGACAGAACAAAGTGCACTTGATTCTTGGAAGGGTGTAAGATGAATTCAGTCTACGAGTAGCTTCGAACTTTATAATATTCGAGCAAATTTTACCCCAATCCCTAGGTTCTGCGCAACTCCCATAGCAATGATAGAAGTTCGTTCACACCATTAAATTTGAAACTACATAAAAGTAATAAATTTATTAGTAGTACTCCAGAACTATCTCACGTTAGCGGATGCGTTGCAGAGCGCATCTGTCTTCTCCAACACAATAATGTCTTTTTCAATTTCCACAAATCCCCAAAAGTCTTAATCGATTAATTCATTCAGGGCTGGATCCCACATACGCTCGTGTATCATTACCTCCGCAACACCCTTTACTACTTCGCATTTAGAAGGAAACTCTCGTTAGTTAGATTTACCGAGATAATGCTTCCATTATTCCTATCGCGTAAATACACCCACAACATTTTATTGTTTTATTCCAGCGTCTTTTTCGTCGCGTAAAAAACTCATAAACGTTCTATGACTCCCATTCCAGGACATACCCTCTCTCAAAAAAAAAATAAAAACATAAAACTAAGTAATATCAAGCCTCCAGTTAATACATATAAAACCCAAAAGCCTGCAACAAGTGCTGTAGTCATAAACAAGGCTGCTAGCAACAAGACATCCCCGGTAGGCAAAACTCCCCAAGAATATTAAGGAGTTTCGAAACCCTTTTCCGAGGATGATTTTATTAGAACGGGTCATAAATTGAAAGCAGAAAGATATATTTGTGTTAGTCGAAATAAGGAATAAGTTAACCAACCAGATGCGGATGCGAATGCGGAACGTATTGCCGAAATGGAGGTTCGATATGCGTACTGTGCTCGACTGATTGTATCGAATGGGTGTTACGTGCTGACAGTGGAGAATTTTCATTGTTTTTTTTTTTGTTTGGTTGTCGGCGAAACAATATTCTGGAAAAAAAACTGAGTTTTAGATGGAATCGGAACGAGATTTGAGGACATAAATCGCTTTTTACAGTCTCTTCGAAATCCAATGAGACGACTTGATTAGAACTGACAATTTCGTTGATCATAGCCGAAGATGATAATATGGTAAAAGAAAAAGAGGTACGATCTGTCTTTTAGTTTATGGGTACAGTTTATTGGGATTCAAACAGGCATTGCTCTGGATGGTAATCTGAAATGACTTTCTTGGCTTTCGATGACTTAGCAGCTCATTATGGATACCCTAAAGTAGTGATTTGATTTAACATACGAGTACATATTCTAAGCATATCAAATTGGGAATCATCTAAAATTAAAACCCTCATACCTAACTTTGTTCAAGTCTTGAACAGAATATTTACTTGTGGTGTTCTATGGTATACACCGTTGTATTTCCATAAATTTGGCATTAATTTCTTAAGAGCTTTATGCCCCTGTAAGACGTCAATGGACATTCTAGAGTCCTTGCTGCAGTGGGAAAGCAGAAAGGCTGGTGACGTGAGTTGTTCGGAATGCAGAGATGTGAGACGACCGCGACCATTCATTTGGTTTGCTGCAATTCACAGGGCCATACCATTGTGGTCACAAGAAATCCAATTGTTAATGGAAGGTCACCAAGGCCGCATACAATCCCAAAGCGTTGAGTGGTCTTTTGAGCCTTTTCCAGCAAGTCCACCCATTGTGAACTAGGGCGCATCCAGAACTTAACGTATTCAGACTTCTAACTACGTTGGCAAGGCGTTGCGTTGTAGTACCAGCTTAGAAGTGGTGAGAGGGCTTCATTCAAGTCTACGCTGATACTTCTCCCTCTACATCCTGTTCACCACAATTGGCGTACGTCACTGCTTGGAAGACACGTGCTCTTTGACCAACGAATAGTGCAGACTAAAATTGTCGCCCCGCACATCGATGCTTAGTATAAGACGATGTGTCCATCTTCCTTTTAAAGATATTTTCCGTTGCCGTTGCCAGGTTGTGATACTATGGGTTCTTTAGTATTTTCTTTTTTCTTCGCTTATCCGGCTTGATTTTGAGTCTAACGATTCCGTCAGAAACTATGTCGTATTGACACCTCCCAGTGTGCTAAGGCGGTGGACGGATTTAATTCCCCTTACGTAAGACTTAATCTTTGAGGTATTTGACCATATTTCGATTAGGTACTTGAATATAGAACTGGAAGCTCCAGCTAGAGAAGTCTTTTATTCTGTTTTGGTCCTGCGATATTACTCATCATAAGTGAGCACACAGTGTTCGATGATTTTTTACACATTTGCTGTAGGAGATGTTTAAAAGTTAGACGACTGTCAACCACTACTCTGAGGTACTTGAGAAATGGTTAAGACACAATTTCATACCCTCCAACTGTAATCGTTGTCGTTTCGCGAATTTTCCTACTCGTTCAGTTTTATGATCGGCGAGTTGCTAGTTGTTGTTAGTTAACAAGCGACGTACAGTTGCGATTGTTTCGTTGCTACAACCACCACTGCAATGTCATCAGGAAATTCAATAATCGACGCTTAGGTTGGAGTTTATAGGCGTACGATTTCAGCGTACCTAGTATTCTTTAGCAGATCCCGAAGACCACAGCCGATCGGTTGGAGAGATTTTTTAGAACAGAGACTTAATGTTGTATAGATATTTTGTTTGATACAAAAAGGAAAAATACCTATAGACTTTCTTAATTGTTGATAACGAGATCGAGGTAGCGGCTTGGCGAAAATGTCAGATCTCTGGTGTTCTAATGGCAACTGTTTAGTGTCAAACAAACCCTCATCATGCTTCTCTCTGACAAAATGGTAATTAACGTCGACATGCTTCGTCCTTTTGTGGAATCCTGGGTTCTTGATGAGATGGATCGTACTTTCGTTGTCGATGCCATGTTAACTCTTTGACTGCCTCTGCCGCAGCGATGTACTCTGACTGAGTTGTTGAAAGAGCTACATAGCGTTGCTGTTGAGAACCCCAGGAAATTGTGCCACCACCGAGGAAGCAAATATACCCACTGATAGATCGCCTTGTCCCACGATTTGCAGCATAATCGGCGTCACTGTAACAAACAAAATTATATTTAGCGAGAAAATTTAATTTTATGTCGCAGTTTTGGGTTCCTTTAAGGTATCGTATTATACGCTTTAAGGACTTCACATTGACTTCAGATGGCTTTTCCATAAATCTGCTGACAGCGACCTCGTTCCGTCAGCAGGATACATCAAGCTACCAACTGCTACTCTGTATGGAAAAACACTGCCATAGTCTTTGTCATCAGCAACATGGTCATTAAAGAGTTGCATCACCAATAGTTGCAGCAGAACTTACATTCATCATACCAAACTTAGCGATGATTTTTGCAGTGAAGTTACTCTGGCTGAGTTGAATAGAGCCGTCAGTTGTTTGATGAATTTGGCTTCGAAAGCCATTAATTTGTTCATCGTGAGCCGCTGCTATTATGCCGTCATCAATGTATGTATATCGCCAAAATGAACACACATGGATCCGCTCGAGATGCCTTTAGTTGAAAAAAATGAAGGAACGATTTAAATTTTTTATTCCAGCATAATCGACGCCTTTAATTAGAGAAAACCACTTTATAACAAGCCGTGCCTTAAACCTTGGTAGCTCATTGGAACTGGAGTTTTTTACCTTAAAAACCCACCTACTATCGATGATTTTGCGTGTTTCTGGTGGTCGCACAAGTTCCCAAGTATCATTTAGTTGATGAGTTTCTATTTCCTCAATCGTAGCTTACTCCCACTTAATCGAATCCTTCGAAGATAGCGCCTCTTCGAAACTTACAGGCTCTCTAAGCCCAGCAACAAAAGTACAGCCAGCTATCATGGTTGATATGGAACTATTTGGTACCTAACACTGGTTTGAAAAGTCCGTTTTATAGTAAGACACAACATTTTTGCAAAATTCAACTTTATTTATCAATATAGTTGCCTTCGAGGGCGATACACTGATTGAAACGATTTTTCAATCTTTCGATACCAGCTTTGTAGTACGATTTCGGTTTAGTTTCAAAATAGGCGTCTGTTTCGGCGATTACTTCTTCATCGGTCTTAAATCTCTTTCCAGTGAGCATTATTTTGAGGTCTGCGAACAGGAAATAGTCGCTGGGGGCCAAATCTGGAGAATACGGTAGGTGGGGAAGCAATTCGTGGCCGAATCCATTCAATTTTGCCATCGTTTTCATCGACTTGTGACACGTTGCATTGTCTTGATGAAACAGCACTTTCTTTTTCTTCAAATGCAGACGTTTTTCTGCGATTTCGTCCTTCAAACGCTCCAACAACGCAATGTAATAGTCGCTGTTGATAGTCTGCCCCTTTTGGAGATAGTCGATGAAAAGTATTCCATGTGCATCCCAAAATACGGATGCCATAACCTTGCCAGCCGACTGTTGAGTTTTTGGTCGTTTTGGGCGAGGTTCGTCGCTTGCTCGCCACTCAGCTGACTGCCGACTTGACTCTGGTGTGAAGTGATGGAGCCAAGTTTCATCCATTGTCACATACCGACGCAAAAATTCGGCTTTATTGCGGTTGAACAGCTTTAAACATTCCTCTGAATCATCAACATGTTGTTGTTTTTGGTCTACTGTGAGCAAACGCGGCACCCACTTTGAACAGAGCTTTCGCATGTGGAAATATTCATGTATGATATATCCAACACGCTCTTTTGATATCTTCAGAGCCTCAGCTATCTCGATCAACTTCACTTTACGGTCATTTGTAATCATTTTGTGGACTTTTTTGATGTTTTCATCTGAAACAGCCTCTTTTGGACTTTCACTGCGTGCATCATCTTCGGTGCTTGTATGACCACTTTTAAATTTTTCAATCCACTTGCGAATGGTTCGTTCGGCCGGTGCAGAGTCCGGGTAGCACTTGTCAAGCCATTTCTTTGCATCGACTGCATTTTTTCCCATCAAAAAACAATGATACTCGTAAATCGACACACGAAATTGTTTTGAATCCATTTTTTTCCACAATAACAAAAGTAGCTTCACTCACAACGGTATATCTCGAGAACTAATCGTCCGACAGCTGTCAAATTTATACACGTATCTTTTGAAGGTTGATACTAACTGAAAATGGTATGGATTTAATTCAAGCGGTGCCCTCTCTTAGACACGACTTTTCAGCCCATTTGTTATACTGCGCTTCGTAAACGTTCCGTAAGCGGAACTTCTGAGACTTCTGTTACTCTTGGCAAATTCACCACATTATTCTTTTCGGCAGATTGGAAAAGATCTTCACTATCCTCAAAGAAATTAGGCCGCTCATAATCTTGAGTAACAATAAGAGGAGCTTGGATTATTGCCTCGGGTATAACCGACACAGTTTTGTCATCCCTGGAAACTTTAAAAATAACGTCATGACTCACTTTGATTTTATTGGTTTCTTGAATCCACACTTTGTAGCCTTTGACGCCGTCCATGTATCCAACAAACTTCCCCTTTTGAGATTTGACATCTCATTTTTGTCTTTTCTGGTCGGGTACATGGATGTAACAATCTGTGCCAAAAACTTTCCAGTCGCTGTGATTTGTATTTTTGTTTCCTGTACACATTTCGAGAGGAGATTAGCCGCGCGCATTAAATGATGTCCGATTTATTACATAAGAGGCAGTGTTGACTGCCTCAGCCCATAGCTTCAGCGGCAGGCCCTTTGCATGCAGCATTGTTCGTCCTGCTTCCATTAGTGTCCTCATCTCTCGCTCTGCCTTTCCATTTTGCTGCGCACAATATGCTACCGATGTTTGATGTTTAATTTTGAATTTATTTAAAATCATTCTAAAATCCTTGTTTAAAAACTCAGTGCCATTATCCGAACGAACTGTTTTTAAATTATAACCGGTTTTCGTTTTTATTTTATTTATTAATTCTTCAAAATAGAACGGAACTTAATGCTTGCCTTTAAGAAAATAAACCGTGTGGAAATTTGAAAAATCGAAGCTTCACAAAAAAAAAACGTTTACATATGCTATCGGTATTTTTGATGCCATTCCATCAAAGCGTCTGGCTTTGCAGCGATATTAACACACAAGTCCTTTTCCCGAAACATCATTTGAAAAGGCGATTTTTCCCGCACTCCAACTGCAACGACAATTTTGCCGTTGAACAAGTGACACTTCTCATTATTTGATTCAAAACGAAGTCCCTTATCAAGCGCGGCATTGGATGAGAACAAATTCGCTTTAATTCTGGCACGAATAAGACGCCTTTTAAATATTTGTCTATCCACGCGCTACCGCTGTAGGACAAAATCGGCATATGCCCGCGACCGAACGCTTTAATCAATTGCCCGTTTCCTACATGTACATCCTTGTGACAAACAAATTTGGTGTACGATAAAAAAACAATTTTGTTTGTTCGTCATATGATCTGTCGCACCTGAGTCCATAAACTATTTACCGTCGTCACTACCACCATTGCAAAACAGAAGAGTGGAAATGAATGCATCATTGCTCCTTTCGTCGTTTTTATTCTGGTTTCTCCTTTTCGGACAGTCCCTCTTCCAGTGGCCAGGCTTCTTGCAAAAAAAAAACATTTGCCGCTATTCCTATTCTTACTGCTTGTGTTCAACCGTGTGTAATATTTAATGTTTGTTTGCGGCTGTGTATATGACTTTTGTGTCTGATGTGCAAAGAAAGCATTCTGATCTGTTGTTCCTGGTTGAAGAGAATAACGTTTTTGTTCCATGATAAGGCGACGAGTTTAATTTGTTAGTGTGCGCTCAGCAGCTGCCGTTGACTCTCATGTAGTATTGAAATGTTTGTATGCATAAGGGCAGCGTCATAAGGATCTTCGTTATGAGCATGCTTTCTGATACATTTTCACCAAGATCCCGTAATTGCTGCGCAACTGCTTATAACTTTGAAATATACACATGTTATCGTTTTCTTCTTTTGTAGCGGAATGCAGCTGCGGCTTCACAATCCACATTATTTATTACGGAGCTCGACACGCTTTTTCGACTTCTGAGGCTGAGATTGGGGAAATAATGTGCCAAATACTAGATGGAATCTAAGTACTACAAGATTGGTGGGATCAGACATGTACATGCTCGGTCTTAAAGCGACGGATAACCCGTCGTTTCCCAGAGGCGGGTCTTATTTGGATCTACTGCTAAACGCTAAACCGTCTGCGCACATTCGTGTATGGCAGCGACCATTGCGGTTTTAGCACCGAAATTACAGTTTCCAACGAAATTGCGGAATTGGACGAGTTTGTCCATAGATATTCTCACAACTACAGTAAGGCTCGATGGACACGCTTCTCCGCAACCTTGACAAGAAATTTACCAAACGAGAGATCGACAAGTACCTAAAACCACAGATAATAAATCTATACAGATGTCTCATGCCTGTAGAAAAATATGGTTCACTTTTGGTCGGCTAGCCGTCGGAATGCCGTTTTGCAGAATGATACATGGTAGCAAACTGTGCTTAAAGAGAATATTCTTCAGAATGAAAACTTTTTTAAAAATAACATGAATACTAACAATATAATTAACCCATTAGATGAAAACGCAGTATCAGTTAAGGTACCGCAAGTCAACGACCTTGCTATTAGATATTTTGCAGGATACTGCTATTTCAAAACAATAAAAAAGATGAATAAAATCTGTGAAAATTGTGCGGGAGAAATGTTAAAAGACAAGCACGATTTCAATCTAACAGAAGTACTGATCAAACTAAAAGAATATGAAAATTCGAAAGAAAATACAGTTCTCTTGTGGCCGTCTGAAAAATATTTTCAAGTATGCCGTCTTCATACACAAATATTCTTCGCATACTTTGAAAAACTGCCTTTTGCTTCTAATTTAAGAGAAAGCATAATCAAAGAATGTATAAAGGCAACAAATATGAATTTTCCGAAATGGTTTGATACCTCTAGTGTATGTTACGAGCACAAGATTAATTTAATAAATTTCCTAATAATTGTATTGCTCTGGAAAAATAGTAAATGGGTCCTTGATAAGAACAGAAATAAAAACACGATTCCCAGAAATAAAATTAAAAAATTGCAAAATGTAATGAACGCTTAAAAATGTAAGTAAGCCGACATGATAAATTGACAACGATTATTGGAGGGTTGGGAGGGTGGGGGTCGATGTCCTGCCACATCCTAGCTCGTGTCCCCTGGAAACTACTTAAGTAAGGGTGCTTTAACTATAATTTGTCAAAACATGTGATTTCTCAGAATTAGTTTTTCAATTTTGTACTTAAGCCGCCTTTACTTAAGTAGGCCAAGAGCAGTGATCAATTATTATACAGGTATATATATAGATAATACTATGTACATATATTAGAATATATATTGTATGTGGTATGTCCAACATTTTCTACCGTGCCGAACCCTTACTCTTAAGGTATGTTTTGAGTTTGGGTAATAAAAAAAGTCGCACGGAGCCAAACCCGGACTCATTTTACAAAACCACTGATAAAAACATGTTTCTTCTGGGATTGATTTGATTGAACCCGTAGTAAACAACCTGATTGGACCCTGTCAGTGTGATTTCACGCCAGGAAAGCCCACAATCGATCAGATTTCCACACTCCGGCAGATCCTGGAGAAAACCCAAGAAGTCCAGATCGATACCCACCACCTGCTTATCCATGTTAAGGCTGCCTATGACAGCATTTATAGAGACGAGCTATATAGAGCGATGTTTAGTCTTGACATCCCTGTCAAACTCGTCCGTCTGTTTGCCTAATGTCGGCTATATGATTCTATTCAGTGTACTGTGTGAACGTGTAAAACCTCTTCGGTCCACAAAAATACAAAACCTCAGTATGTTTCCAAACCTCCACCCGATTCCGGCAAATAGATACGCTCTCATAATATGGTTTTTCAATCTCTTTCGCCAGCTGTTTCCAGCAGTGCTGCACTCCAAGTTAGTTTAGATCCCATTCCACTTATTCGCACTCCATACTATATTCGGCCGTCCAAATATTTTGCTTATAGTTTTGAAAACTCCATTTTACATAGCTTGAAAGAAAAGGGAGCAAATTCGTACTCGTAAATATACATCTTCCGAATAAGTTCGATCTTGCTCAATGCTTGGAAATTTATCAAATTTTGTAGTCCTGAGCACAAAATTTGACAAAAATCCTGTAATGTATCATAAAATAAAAGACAAGTTCACATCTAGTATTGTTCTTGTTTAATTGAGAACCGAATTAGAGAGATGGTGCGAACGAGACTGCCGATAGTTTATCATGTTCTCTAATATTCGGTCTTGTTCTTACTCAGTGCAAGTGTGTAATCATACTCGTACGTAATCACTAGTACATCACAAATCCAAATAGGGAAATCGCTCTGGCGCTTATGTACATATTATATATCTTCAACCCCATAACATGTATTAGCCCTTAACACCTCGTGCTTCAAATACCAATCACTTTTATAATGTGGTGCAACGTCATACCCACCCCCTCCAGCACTTCCACCATCACGGACCTTCGATTTCATGATCTTAAAAATTATATTCCTACCCCCATTTAATTTACATTGCATAACAAGTTACAAACAAAATAACAAGCACACGTACATAAACCCAAGCAAACCGGTTATACTGGGCAACGTCAATGTATGATGCCTTTCTTTGCAAATCGCAGTCCATTCAAGTACAGATGGGCGAATGGGCGATTATGAGGTAAACGGCTTTGCATGTGTGGGTGACAAGTGGCAAGATCAAAAAGCGAAAAGAAATAAAAAGATCTTTCTGCTCTTTGTGAGAACATGCAGCTTTTTAAAAAGCTATTTTTTTGGCTTGATTTCATTTTCATAGGACACAACTTCCCATATGAATGAGACATCTGTATAGATTTATTATCTGTGCTAAAACGAATGGACGAGACAATTAAATAAACTATGGACACTACAATACCGCGGCATCGACGCACGACTAACGAAGACCTGTTCCGCAATCCTACTGTAATCCTACTCTAGACTTCTGTCAAGACTCAAAAACTTGTACAGACAGACAGACTTAACTGACAGACAAGACCCGGAGATTAGGACACTGAAGGCGTCGATTAAAAATATTCAAACTTTAATAAAAAAGAATTACAGAAATTCTGTAAGGAATTTTAAATGGTCGTTATGTTTCCTCGCTAACGACGTGGAAACCATGGACACTCTTCTCTTTGGAATGAGTTCCGCTATCCCTCATCGGATGAAGAGTATCAAGCCAGAAGAAAAGGCATGTTCCGACTCGAGCTGTAAAGAGGCTGTCAGGGTCCTTCAAGACCAACCCGACAGAAGAAAACCGACAAAAGTTCAAACGAGCCAGGAATGACTGCAACGACTTTCTTAGGCGTATGAAATTTCAACACTACCAAAAGCTGAGGCAAAAAATACTGCAATGTCATAAAGGCAGTAAAAATGTTTGGTCGTTCATCAAAAAAAATATTAAAAATTCTGCCTCATCCTCCATCCCAACGCTCATTTACAATGACATTTCAGCTGCCAGCTTTTCGGACAAGGCCAATTTGCTTTCTGCACACTTTGCAGCGAGCTCAACACTTCCAGATTGTGATTTGTCTTCGCCTTCACTTGAGTGCTTCGAATCGTCAATGGGACGAATCCACTTTCGCACTCCTGTTGTAGCAAAAATACTTAAAGATCTCAACATACATAAGTCCACTGGCCCAGATGGTATATCCCCCTTTCTTCTGAAGGTGTTTTTCGTAAGCTTTTTCATCAATCTTAGTATTTAGGTCTCTTTCCAAGCAGATAGGAAACAGCATATGGTATTTCCAGCCCGTCCCTAAGAAGGACGAATCTTCTTCTCTATCCCTCTACAGACCCATCACTTACGTACATTCTTTCCAAGGTCATTTAAACACTAATAAACCGTCTGCTCATGAAATATCTCGAAACACGAAAATTTCTCAAGGTTCGGCTTTCGTAGCAGCAGGTCCAATCGCGTGCCACAATCTGGCGAAAGCAAGAAAGTTACTCTTGAATTTTTTAAGGAATCTGACAGAGTTTGGCATCAGGCTCTTTTGTCGTGCTTTTGGAATCGACGACTCCCTCCGTCGGTGCATTAGAAATTACTTTTTGGAACGTTCAACTCAAGTTTTCTTTGGGGGTTTTGAGTCTGATATTCACAAAATGAATGCTGGTGTGCCCCAGGGTTCCGTTCTGTCTCCGACACACTTTATAATTTTCATCAACGATCTCTTGTCTTCTACTGCTAATCCAATATATGGTTTGGCTGACGACAGTTCTCTCCGCTTTTCCTATACGTTCCGCGACTTACGTCCCTACTCTTCGGCTCTAGAACGGGAACGGTAGCATATGTTAAGCACATTAAATTCCGATATTAACAGCATAACCAATTTAGGAGCCTCTAACTGAGTAGAATTTAATGTTTCCAAAATACAATGCTGTCTGCTGTAGTTAAAGCGGAATTTAAATATCCACCACCTTTCCACAGGCCGCAGTATATAAAGTACATCCAATCTGGTGCGCCTAAAGCAAAAGTTTCGAAAATCTGCTAGATAGGATTCAAAATCACATGATGAAACTCATAAGTGATACTAAGTATGTAGGTAAGTAGGTAGGTGATATTAATATCACTCAGAGAATGGATACTCTCGAACACCGACGTAATGTCTCGTATATCACTCTGTTCTATCGCTACTTTAACCACCAGTAGCATTCCGCCCCTTCAAACTTTTAACCGTAGCAAACGTCTCGCTATGAAGGCTTATCACCCTCAATCCCATATTCGGAGAAACTTTACAATATCGTGAGTCGTTCCAAAGCCATACAACCCGCCTCTGGAATGCCCTGCCGAACTCTCTATTTCCTAGTCGTTACAACTTGCAAACATTTAAGACCAATGTACATTGATATCTCACGTTTCTTTCTCCGTAAATTTCCTTCGCCTGAGCTGTATGCAAATAGTTTAAGTGTATAATAGCCCATTAAGCGCAGGGCTAGTGAACCCGTTCGATCGTTTGGGCTTTCGCAGGTTTTTGAAAAGTGACCGAACTCAAAGCAGAATATCATTTGAACACTGCTTTCTCCAGTATTCGATAGTAAACTCAACCGATCCACACTATCCTAATTTTTAAGAACTTGTTTGCAATTTCGGCGGGAAGGCTTATGGCTGAAATTTGCTTCTACCGTAAGCTTTTCTCACGTTCTTAGTCATAGCGGCTTTGAATTCAAAGTTCACTTGGTATTTTAAGGCAACGCAGATTTCTTCCATAGGCATCACTTCGTCGATATCTTTGGATTCTAGCAAAACTTAAGATTCTCTCTTGTTGCCGACGGCAGCGGCTATTTGGATGCAGATTTGTTGTTAGAGGCAGACTTAGGCAAGAACCCTTGACTTTCCGGCATGTGAACGAGCGCCTCGTAACAATCCGTATTGAGGCTAAATTTTCTATCATTAGCCTTAGATGCACGCACGCCCCCTCAGAGGAGAAAAATGACGACACTAAAGATGGCTTCTACGAGCACCTGGACAAGACCTGCGAGTTGTGTCCTAGCTATGACATTAAAATAGTCTTCGGCGAGCTAGGAAGTAGTACTGTCGCAAGGTATAGCCTGTACCACACCAGCTCCGGTAGCTTATTCAGGCTAATCGATTTTGCGGTGAAATGAAACAAGGTTGTAGCTAGTACGCGGTTTCCACATCTTAAGATTTACAAGGGGACTTAGAGAACTCTTGATCAATCAACCGTCAACCAAATTGACCATATTGCGATCGACGTAAGGCATTCCTCCAGTATTATGGATGTCTGAATGTATTATGGGTGTCTGAACGAGGGGGCAACACCGACTCGAATCATTACCTTGTTGTAGCCAAGATACGGTTGTGGATATCCAGGACATCGCAAAGACAAGCAATACTGGAAGTTTGACGATAGGCGGCTAGAATCGTAAGATATCGTCAAAGCCTTTTTCGATCGAATTTCCCTTAATTACCATTTGCAACATTGTCGGAAAGCTATCAGAGATGCCGCGTCAGATGCGCTGGGTTTCACTCGCCCATCACAATGAGTTTAAGGACGAATGCCCGCAAGGACATGCAACTAAGCAAGGCGCATACAAAGCGACGCTGCATAGAAGGGCTAGAGCTGCTAACTAGCTCTACGAGCAGAAGAGGAGAAACGAGCATCGGATTCTCAGGAGGAGAAAGAAGGAGCATAAGAAGCGCGCGATTGAGGAAATTGAGAGATGATATTCCAAAAATGCTCCGCTCCGAAACGTCTTTGAATTCGCCCTCGAGGGCGTAGACGGCAACTCAGGTGGCACCCGCAAGTTTTGTAGAAAGGGAGCTCAGCCAAGCTATCGTGCGAAATTGGAGGCAGTTGGCTAAAGATCAAACTGGATGGAGATGCTTGTTGGTTGAGGCCCAGGTCCACCCCTTAAGTAACTAAGTAAACTCGATTCTAGCAAGTATGAGTCCATCATCCCGTGACTCTGCTAAAACAGCAGCTGGTGAATTAATGAAGAAGGTGAACCAGTACTTGTCAACGTTCAGGACAACGATGGGCAGAATCTACCAGCGCCGGGACAGGATGGCAAAGTAATACTCCCCGAAGGGACATGAAATTATAGCAATGAATTACCTTATGGAGGAACTAATGCTGAAACCTGAAAAAGTTCCGTCATTACTACTATCAGAGCGGTAAGTTATAACTACTAAACTTCATAAGTTCACTTTTATCACGCTGACTCTTGTAACAGATGCAACCAGCCACCGCCAAAGGCTTTTATTATTCCAATAGATTATTGCCACTTCAGAAACAATACCGCAGACATCGTGTTGCGCAAAACCGATTTCATCATTTGTTTTTTCCACAATAATATTTAATTGCTGGGCACTTGCTGTTATGTTTTTTTTTTACAATTTCCAAGTATTTTCCGACCATCAAAGCACACACAACTTTTTTTTTATGCTTTTGTAGAAAAACAAATTTAACCTCAAACAACGCGAATATTTATTTTTATATTTATATTTATATTTTTACTGTCCCCTCTGGTAGGTATATTAATTGTTTAATTTGTGTTCATTGGAATTTCACCACCAACAGTAAAAAAATGTGGAAAAAATTAAATTAAAATCACCAACCACCATCCACCGGGGGATCAGGATCCGGATGCAAGTCGAAACAAAAACAATTAAAAAAATTCGAAGTTTAGCAAAGGACGAGTACAGACGGGGAGCTCCTGTAACAAGCTGATGCGCTGATGAAAAACAGAGCCAGGAGCCTTGTTATCATAGATTACCTTTTTGCGTACTTAAGTGAAACGCATTAGCGGGAAATTAATTTATAGTGGAGCTTCTTTTTAACAGGAATTTCTTTTATGGTAACAATTAATTATTTTTCATTAAACGCAGGTATGATGCGTTTAACGTTCCCATGATACAATACAATAGATAGCTTCCTCCTCCTCTTCTGTTTCGCAACAATGAGCTGGGATAAATCGCTAACACGCCTTTCTTCCTGCGCTATTGTGTTGTATTCATTGTTGTAATCTAGGATATGAGATGTAAGTACATTATTACATTTTCTTAAACCTACAAGTACATGTATCCAATTTCAATATCAAAAAGGAGATAATGATGGAAATGAAATTTGAAAGTGGAAACTTCCAATATCCGTTTACATGCTCATACTCGTATGTACTCGTACATGTAGGGACTCATTGATTTTTGGAAAACAATTGTGTAAGTAGTTCGGCAGTAGCCTAGTTATTTGAATATTGTAATTCCAGGAAGTTAGGGCTTATTATACTTATGATGCGATGTTAATAGTCGATTATTTTTGGGGCAACGTGAAAGGGAATCATCTCCTGGATTTTGTAGATACTACGGTTATCAACAACCGACAAGTAGTTGACGGCTGGGAAGCACTACCAGAAGTTTCCATATTAGACTACAGGTATATGGAATTCAGAGTCGAACGCGAGGTGACGATATTGTTGAGGAAGAGAAATCAGCGGGAGACCAACTGGACACGATTTAAGGATGAGACTGAGCTGAAGTTGAGCCAAGTGTTTTGAACTGATGCATCCAGCCAGAAGACAATTATGCAGTTCGCCCGCTCTATGCAAGAAGACTTATGGCATCATCGATGCCATATATACAGTCATGCTACAGAAAAGTAGAGACCAGCTTCTGAACAAAAATTTTCACTCTTAACCTGGCACCGGCAAACGTGCCGAAACCTTTGCAAACAGTGAGACTAGCCTTTTATATACAATACATCTGATGTATTGAAATTGATGCTGCGAAGGCACAATCGGAATGTAATCCTGTGTGGATCGCGGAAAATGAAATCGCTAATGAACTTGCTGGCAGCAAGTTCGCAGTCGTAGTCGGCTGGGTGAAAGTTGATGTAGAAGAGGGGTGTAGACCTAAGATTGCTTGGATTGGTATTAGTGGATATCATTTGGAGCAGGTTAGCGTTAGTACATGGGAACTTCTCGACGTTTTTTGAGATTAATTAGCTTTAAATGATCGCTGTACGGAGGCAAGTTATAGATATCTGTCCAAGATAGAGCTCGTAATGCAAATCAAATGAATCTGCGCTGAATAGCTTCAATTCGCCTAGAGTGGCTTTCATAGTAAGGGGTCAAACTTGGCCAGTATATTCCAGTATGGGCCTAATGACGCAAGGGTTAGAGAATTCCTTGGACCATCGTTTAATGAATCCCAGTGAAAAATTAGCTTTGTTAATAATATTATCAATAACACCCAAATCGCTAAATAAGGTGACAGATGGTATTAATGCGTTTCTGATGAAATACGAGTAGGACCTTGATGGCGATGTCGCACGTTTACGCGAGTAAGTTATAGTGTTGCGCCACTTTCTCTTTCTCCGAAGGAATTTGGCTACTTTCCAAAATGCAGTACTGCCTGCTTTTTGCATCAGCAACCATTCCGAAAAGCAAACCCAAGCTGGTGATAGAACGCAGTACGTTCCGAAATTCAATGTGAATGTATATATATACTGCGCAAGAAAAAGTAACCAGCGGATCGTAAACTAGGGCGATGCAAATGACCGTTGCTTGTTTGGTTTATGCACTGAAGTATAATGGCGAGTTTTAGATAAATAAAAGCATTATTATAATTATTTATATGCAGAAATCAATGGACAAAAAGCGATATTTTACTTTTAATTACAACAAGGCTGCAATTTGGAAAGGAATTCAGCTCACCAAAGAGAAAAAAGAAATCTACATGGAACCGTATCCATGCAGAAATTTTATTAATAGATTCAGATTTCCCACATTCCCTCGATGACTGCATTCGGAACTTCCTCAATATTATTGTTACCTATGTATAGACGAATTAAAGCAAGAAATAGATCATCGGGGGAATCAACAACTGGTTGGAAGTTCTTCCGGGAGTGTTTCAACGAGTTTATAAAAATTGAGAATGCTCGCCTCAAAGTGGAAGAAGGAAAATTAAAGGAAATAAGGGATTTCAAGAATCTTTTGGGACGGCTTCTTGAGTAAGAAAGAACAATTTATGTTATAAATGAAATCAGTTTTTTTTTGTGTTAAAAATTTGAAGTTAATATGAATTTAAGTTTTTTTTTGTGGTTTAATACATAGATAGCTAAATGAATTCTGTTTTTATGTTTGTTTTTGTTTTTTTAATAACTTGAAGTATGTAATTTAATGTTTTGTTTTATTAGTATTAATAGATAGATATATATATGTAGTAATAAAAATGAATTTAAGCATTAGATAGTGTAGTTAGTCTCTCTCTCTTGCGTTTTGCTTCATCGCTTGAAATGGACGATTTTTCTACTGATGTAGAAATGATTCAATTAAATTGAAATCTTCATACTCAGAGGATTCATGGCTTATAACGAAATTATGCAAAATTACACAGGTCATTACTATTTTCCTTGCCATTGGTATACTTTGCGCGGGGATACAGCTTAAGATTCCGAATTTATTTTTGAGAACGCCGAATGCTTGCTCAATGAATACGCGTGTGGAGCTATGGCAATAGTTAAATCTTTTCTGTGCAACTGTCAAATGACAATTATCTTTATAGGGCACCATGAGATGAGTTTCGAGTGGATACGCCCAATCGCCGAGCAGATATCACTATTGTCCGGTTGCTTTAAGCTTTTCTCAATGGACTATCACGCAACGCAGCAGCATCGTGACAAGCTCCTGGATAGCGAATGGAAGCATCCATAAACTTTAGATTGCTATCGCATACACCCTACAAAAACATAGTTATGTACGTATGAATAAAAAGTTATGATGGATAAAAAAGTGCAAATACCTGCATAATTATTGAATGTGTACCCTTTCTGTTATAATAACTTAACGAATCCGCCTTCGGTATCCGAATCTTGAAATGTGCGCCATCAACACATCCCACCACAAAAGGTAATGGATTATTACGTTTTTCTTCAAATTCACTTGCAATTTTGGTTACAGACTCTAAGTTTAAATTTGAAAATTCTGTTGAAAATTCTATGTACCGATCCCATGCCTATATCAAATCGGTCAGAAACCTTGCGGAAGCTACAGTCGTTAGCAAGTTTCCACAACGTCAAATACAGACAGTATTCTAACGAAATTTTTGGCCTCCTGAGTACTGCTTGTGTGCTGGGAATAAGTACTCTTTTGAGTAACTAGAGAAAAGTTATCAGAAAAATAAATAACGTGCTTACGTATGAATAAATCTGCAATATAGAACTTAATAAATATGTGTTTCTATTCATTCGAAAATGGGTAAAAAAACACATCATTGGGATACGAATTGATGACTTTGAAGAAATGTTTGCACTTTAGTATATTCCTTCTAGAAGATAGTGAAGTAACCAGACATTTCCGTTTTAACTGTGTTTGTTTTAGCTTAAAAATATATCTTGTGAATATTCGGTTGTCACAAGCACCACAATTATTTAGCACATGATTAATTATATGTATTCCAATCAATTTGTTACATATTAGTTTACGTTTAAAAAAAATAAACACTGCGCATCGTGTAACATTCCAAAGCTTCATGATTCGTAAAAGCATCGCATGCTTGCGTGACAGATGTGAAGTGCAGTCACAATGCGCATTTAGTTTGAATTTTGGAAAGCAGCCTTTTTCTCCCAGTAACTTTTAAACGTCAAATATCTACGGTCTTTTCTGATGGGCTATTGGGCGGATGTTATATTACGATTGCTTGCTCCGTACTTTTCGTGTAATGGTACGGAGAAGAGAGCTCGAACGGGAGAGAGAGAGGGAGAGAAAAGACTTTTGTTTGAATCGTTATAATAGTTTTTATTTAATTTCTTGTAGTTAAAGGCCCGCTGTGTTACCCAGGGCTGCGACCTCTACTGTTTGGACTATTTCTCTATCTCTGATTCTGACCTTCCCAACCACTGCCTTTTATACTAAATTTGTAAATAATTTTGCTTGTTTCTTACGCAATAGCCTCAGTACAAAATAATTCCCACGATGCATTTTTCATTTCGATTTCCGATTTAATTGTCTCATTTAAGTGTCCCAGTTAGTTACCCTTTCGGGTCGGCTCTCATGATCGTTCGTACGATCGGTCGGTAATTTGATTCATTTTGTGTACAACTGCTTGCTGGCGAAGTGCAACGACACTTAATGCATGCCCTGTGTTGTTATTGTCGAGTCGGCATTTTTGGCTTTGACCCATATAGCATACTTCGGGGTAAATGCATTGAAGTGTTTACAAGTGTTTCGCTTGTGGCAGCTTAAAGTGGATTCTCCGCTGAGTTGTGACGTTGCTATGGGAATCTGTTGGAAAAGTATACATACCTGGTAACACTATTATTATAGTATTGACTGGCAACACTCATACTTGTCAACTATTACGACACTACACATGTGCAGTTGCCATGGCAAAAATCCATGAATTGGGCTATGAATTGCTCCCTCATCCACCCTATTCTCCAGATTTGGCTCCGAGCGACTACTTCTTGTTCCCAAACCTGAAGAAATGGCTTGGTGGAAAAAGATTTGACTCCAATGATGAAGTCATCTCGCAAACAAAGGCCTATTTTGAGGACCTCGACAAATCATTTTTTTGGAAGGGATAAAAAAATTGGAGAAGCGTTGGACAAAGTGTATAGAGCTCAAGGGAGACTACGTTGAAAAATAAAATTATTTTTTATCAAAAAAAAATATCCAAAAGTCACGGACTTATTGACCCGCCCTCGTATACTGTCAAATCTACTATCATACATGTTTCTTCCTTTTTTTCCTTCTTTTTGTTGTTTTACATCCGTCAGAGAATTAAGACGTCTAAGAACTGCGCTCCGTTTTTTTTATATTAATAAAATCCACTTTTATTCCAAACCATCCTGAGTATTATTCAACAGAATCACTTGTTCTGGACTTTTTGTCTCGATTATGGGTATGAACATAGTAGTGTAGCGGAGTACTACACGGACACGGCACGAATGTTAGTAAATGAATTTTATTATATTGATCTCTTCCAATGGAAAGACGGAGACTTCAGTGCCTGGAGTGCAGAATGAATTGCAATCCAGGTTTGAAGAAGTTTCTGGTGGACACTATCAAGGGGTACGAGAAACGAGGCTACGTCAGAATGGTGGAGAAGGATGAGATCTATTCCGGCGGAAGGTCTTCGTACTTACCGATGTCCACAGTAATTTCTCGATATGAGTGTCCCAGAGAAGATGATGACTCCCAGATTTTTAAAGTTCTGCTCAATTTTAATAGTATGGTTTGGAGTAGTAGCACAGCATTCATTTTTGTACTTCATTTTATAGTATATTGGGTGGATTTAAAATGCGAACTACGTATGTGCATCATCTTCGTTTTGGAGGCGTTGATTACCAATCCGTTGTTGTTCTACCATTTTACTGCAGCATTAAACTCCTCCTGCATCATGTTGGTCGCTGTTTCCAGTGACCTGTGACGAACAACAATCGCTGTATTATCCGCAAAAGCAAATGGGATACTATGCTTCAAGATGCGAAGTAGTTCATTACTGTACAGGATGAAGAGGATCGGACCCAGTTTTGCCCCTGAGGGACGCCAAATTGCACCTTCTTTTTCCCATTTAAAACGCACTTAATCTTGACGCAAAACAACCTGTTAAGCAAGGTGTACCTAAACTGACCCTTTGTTGTGGAAATCCTAGTTAAATTTCTTGAATTCTCATCTAGCACCAACTGTTGATATGCCATGGCTAAGTCAATTTTAGAAAATTCTTCCCCCCTGCCAATTCGGCAAAGATTTCATCTACAGTGAGAAAAGCATGCAGTTCAGCCATTATACATACGAGGGGCGTTCAAGATATTCTCGATATCGGGGTGAAGCTGTGGTTGTTGACTTATTTATCAAGTAATACTATTATTTTAGTGCATTCATGTAAAATTTCATATAAATGTGATTATTAATTCTCGTTTTATCTCTAGTTAAACAGAATCATAATGGCAACTGAGACGATGATGGTGAAAATTGAGCATCGCGCTGTAATTAAATTTCTCACTAAGCAAGGAAAAAGTCAAAAAACTATTGATGAAGAGATGGTGGCTGTTTACCAGGGTTCCGCACCTTCATTATCAATTGTGCAAAAGTGGTCAAGTGAGTTCAAGAGAGGCAGAGAGAGCATTGAAGACGACCCCCGCTCCGGCGCCCCGGCTACTGCTTGTACGGGAGAAAGCATCAAAGAAGTCGAAAAACTTGTTCTTGAGGATGCCCGAATAAAGGTGAAAATGATGGCAGAGATCACCAAGCTTTCAATTGGTACCATTCACACCATTCTTCATGACCATCATAACCTTTCAAAGGTCAGTGCAAGGTGGGTGCCACGAATTTCTCACAGCGCCTCAGAAAAAAGTGAGAATCGCATGCTGTAGAGAGCTTTTGGAGATGTGTAGTGAGAATGCGGACGGTGTTATGGATCGAATTGTTACTGGGGACGAAACATGGGTCCACCACTATGACCCTGAAAGCAAACAAGAGTCCATGGAGTGGCATAAAAAAGGAACAGACCCACCGAAGAAGTTCAAAGTCACTCCGTCTGCCGGGAAGCTCATGGCCACAGTTTTTTGGCACTCGAAGGGAATCTTGCTCATTGAGTACAAAAAAAAAGGTGAAACCATCAACGCCACATCCTACGCTTCCACTTTGCATAATTTGCGGGAGGAAATTAAAAAGAAAAGACGAGGTAAACTCGCAGCGGGTGTGTTGCTTCTTCATGACAACGCTCCTGTTCACACGGCGCGAGTTTCCAAGGCTGCTGCGCGAGATTGTGGTTTCGAAGAAATCCAACACCCACCCTATAGTCCAGACCTTGCCCCTGGTGATTATTTCCTGTTTCCGGATTTGAAAAAATGTCTTCGTGGAAAAAGATTTTCGGATGATGAAGAACTCAAGTCGGAAATAAATGGAGGAGGAGGAAATTTATTTTGTTGAGGGTTTAAAAAAGCTTATCTCAAGATGTAACAAATGCATTGATGTTAGGGGAGATCACATTGAAAAACAAAAGCAATTTAAATTGAATTCGCATTTTCCTTCATATCGATACCGAGAATATATTGAACGCCCCTCGTATATGGATTAAGAGTCTCACCGAGCCATCTTTTTTTTATTGTTGGAACCACTGATGTACCCCACTCACTATAGTTTACTGGCGCAAAGATTCCTAAACTAACTAATTTGTCATTCTCTCCTTCTACATTCACCCTAATGGCAAAAGGTAACTTTGTTGGTGGACAGAACTTGGGCACAATGTTGTCTCTTAATTTTAGCAATACGGAATGTTATTTGAAAGTCCCAAGATAACCATCGAACAAATCTTTATATTGTTCTAAAACTCGATGCGAATCCATATCTGTAGGTTTGCATATTTTTGTCAAGAAGTGTATTTGATTCAAACTAATGTTTGAGCTAATATTGGTGGACCCCTATTCTTAATTATATAAATATCCAACGATTTTGGAGTGTTTTTTATAGAAAATGATTACCTTGCATAGCCCGATCGGTTTGATACTTCTTCCATCATATGATTTTAAAGATAGAGATGTACTACTTAGCTTGAGCGTGCCAAAGTGCTTATGAAAAAGGTTATCTGAAATCGCCGAGAGAGCTGCCCCGCTGTCTACTTCCATCTCTATGTCAACTCCATTCATAGTCAATTTTGCTGTGATAGGCTTTGAACTAGTGTCCTGTTCCTTCTTCTTCAAATGCCCCTTTCTGCCACAATTGTTGCACACGTAGCTCCTAAAACGGCAATTCTCAGCCATGTGGTTTTTTAATTCACACCTTCTGTATGCGCTGCTTGCTGATGTTGACTGAGGTACCGCTTTTGCTGATGAAGAGATGCTCCGCTGCTGAGTTGATAACACTTTATTCTGGTAAGCCTTTAACCGATACCACCTTGATCTAAATGTTCCCGGGGCGCTCCCATTATTCCGATTTGAGCTCCGTTTTTTTTGTTAAGTTGGTAAAACTTATTATCGGGATTCCGATAATATTTTTTATTAATTTGGGCACGTTCATCAAGCGTAATACGATTCGTGATGAAATGGGAAAACTCGCTGAATATTTTGACAGTTGTATGCCATTGGTAACTAGGCAGCTGCTGAAGCATAACAATTGGAAAAACTATTGCTAGTTGGTCCCCCAAACCTAGACATATCGAGAGACCACTTCCTCATGGTAGCTACTATGTACTATATAACATACGTCTTTATAATCCATTCGACAACAGTATCCGGTCGATTTACAAAAAACGAGGAGTTACTGCATTGTTAAGCTATGGGATCTCTAAGTTCTTCAAAATCTTAGCGGTCACCTTATCACCTTGTCACTACTTGAATGCTGTGCGAAATATTTTTGCGTCTGTGCCAGATGGCTGGAGCCGGATGAATCGACGATCATACTCGTTTAACACTAGAAGCTCAGCCACATTATCATAGTAGAGGGTATTGAGTTAGAAATTTAGTATCCCATGAAGGTCAGAACAAAACACCAAACAGATGGTATAATAGAACTGCATACGATAGCAGAGATCAAATACGGGGTCTTCCTATAGGGACTTCAGAGTTTTGACATTTGATAGCGGCCATATTGTTGAAGCTACATCTGTCATTTCTTCAGTCTGTTTTGCCAAATCATCATGAACGGACATAGCTTTCAACAACACGTGCAAATGATAAAATTGATTTATCAAAATGGGTGTTCCGTTCGGGCAAAGAACCGCGCTTTGCCCATTTTATGGTCGCCATAATCGTCCGACCGAGAGGACTATTCGCAGTTTGGTGATTGAATTTGAGTCCACTGGTTCAGTAAACGATAGACCAACACCCGTAAGTCGACGAAACGCAAGATCTGCCGAAAAACTTCGCCGCTGTCCGTGAGAGGGTGCAGGAGAATCCGAGGCAATCGATTTCCCTCACAAGAACTCGGCCTTTCACAGACCACAAATTTGCGAATTTTGCGCTGTGACTTGGGTCTGCACTCGTACAAAATTCAACTTACACAGGATCTGGAGGTAAGAGCTGAGATCCAAGAGCGTTCAATGCATCCTGAAAGAGTCACGGTTTGGAATGGATTTTGGGCCATTCGCTTTGAAAACGACGTTGCCCAGGCCATGACCGTCAGTGACGAGCGCTTTAAGTCGATGATTACTAACTTCTTTTGGCCTGAATTGGATGATATGGACAACAACGACATGTGGTTTCAACAGGACGGCGTTACGTGCCACAAAGCTTACGCCACATTGGAAATTGTGCACTAGCGATTCGAGGACATAGTCACCTCATGTGGAGGTAATGTGAACTGGGCACGGAGATCGTGCGATTTGGCCCCGTTAGACTTTTTTGTGGGGTTTCCTGAAGTCGTAAGTCTATGCGAACAAGCCACAAACCACAGCGGCTCTCAAAAGCCAACATAACCTATGCCATCGGCTAAATTCAGCCTGATATACTACCTAGATCAAAAAGTTCCCGCACCACACCACCGTGTGGCGCTCCCATTGTTCCGATTTGAGTTTCGTCTTTTTTGTTAAGTTGGAGAATCTGTTTTTTAACACTTCCTCTAAATATTAGTGTCTTGGCTTGACATTTGCAAAAGTTACGTAGCAAAGAGTACATCTATCTCTGTGTGTGTTGGCGATTTTTTACAATTTTAGAAATGGATTTAAATTCGCAACAACGAACTTGTATTAAATTTTGCGTAAAAAACGGATTTAATGGTGCGTGAACGATTCTCTAAAGAAAACGGTCGTTTACCAGTGGCACGAGCGGTTCAAAAGTAGTCGTAAGTCACTCGAAGATAATCAACGCACTGGCGGACCATCGACATCGAAAACCGACGAAAACATTGATGAAGTTAAAGTGGAGTGAGTTCGATCAGCTCGGTAAGGCTTTTTAAATCCTCTTAGGGAAAATAGGCTACTTGTTAAATTGGGGTGAAACTAAGTCTCAGATACGCAAACAATGTCAATTAAACTGTTCTCAAATATCAGTTTGTACTCATCAAATTTATTAACAAGACATTGTGCATTAATGTGACAGATATGAAGGCCATTTTGACTTTTGCAAAGAGTGTTTCACAAAAAATTATTTTTTTCATTTATGCTGCCAGAACCAGTGTCATTGCTGCTGGTCATGGTCTTACCTACAAAGAACAGAAAAAACCAATGTGAACTGAGATAACTTTAACATTAATAAATAAAGTTAAAAGAAACAAATTAAATGAAGCCTCTTGGTGCGAAAAGAAGAAAAAGTTAAGAATGTGCGAAACAAAAATAAAATAAAATTTGTGCATACAAAAATAATTAATTACGATTTTCATAATGAATAACATTGTTGACGTCAGTCGCGACAGTATTCCTCAGTTCTCCAATATTATGAATAACAAAAGAAGTTTGAATGTTTCCACATTAACCTTTGAAAAAGCTGGGGAAATAGCACTGGCAGTCGAGTGCATTCATCACCAGTACAAGTCGGAGCGGACGGAAATTAAACAAGAGCAAGAGGTATACTACCTCCGGAATGCATTTAGAAAATTGGAAATACAAGTTTATTCATCTACTCGTATATCTATATTGTCCCTTTCAAAGTGATCCCCGTCGACTGCAACACACTTATGCCAGCGCTTGATCCAATCCTCGAAACATTTTTTATATTTGGTTTTCGTTATGTCCATCAGTGCTTCCTGCGATTTTTCCATTACTTCCTCTCGGCTGCTGAAACGTGTTCCCCGTAGTGGTTTTTTAAAACGATTGAACAGAATGAAGTCATAGATAACCAAATCAGGTGAATTCGGTGGCTGTTGGATGGTATTTGTTGCATTTTTCGTCAAAAAATTACGAATAATGATGGCACAGTGCGACGGTGCGTTTTCATGGTGCAAAATCCACGAGTTTTCCGCCCACAATTCTGGTCTCTTTCGACGAATTGCTTCACGCAAAAGTCTCATAACTCCCAAATAATACTTGTTTACTGTCTGGCCTTCTGGGAAAAATTCACGATGCACTACACCGTTGTAATCCATAAAAACCGTAAGCATTGTCTTTTGACTGAAAACGACGTGATTTTTTTGGTCTCGGTTCATTTGGAGGACGCCATTCACTTGCCTGATGTCTGGATTGCGTGTCGTACTCATAAACCCATGTCTTGTCTCAAGTAATGATCGCAAATCATCTCTTTTGCGACGTCAACACGGTCTCTTTTTTGCATTAAACTGAGGTTTTTTTGGCACCAACTTTGCTGCTACATGACGGAAACACAAATCATTTACCAAAATGTCTTGGACGGATCCATAGGCAAAGTTTAAGTCCTCTGCTACCTCTCTAATGGTTAATTTGTGGTTATTGACCAACATTTCTTTTACTTCATCAACGTTTTCGTCGGTTTTCGATGTCGATAGTCTGCCACTGGGTTCATCATCTTCGATTTACTCACGACCACTTGTGAAGCGCTCGTGCCACTGGTAAGCGACTGTTTTCTTTAGAGAATCGTTGCCGAAACACTTTACCAACATTTCCAACCTTCGCGTACCATGAAATCCGTTTTTTACGCAAAATTTAATTCAAGTTCGTGGTTGCAAATTGAAATCGATTTCTAAAATTGTAAAAAATCGCCAACAGACACAGAGATAGATATACTCTTGGGTACGTAACTTTTGCAAATATCAAGCTATGACGTTAAGATTTAGAGGGAATGTCAACAACAGACTTACCAACTTAACAAAAAAAAAAACAGAACTCAAATCGGAACAATGGAAGCGCTACACGGTGGTTGAACTTTTTGATCAAGGTGGTATATCAAAAATAGAATAGGATCCAAAACGGAACCTTGTGGCACACCAGTATTGATTATTTTCGGAGAACTAAGCTGATTCCGGATTTTTACTATTTGTTTATGATTTGTAAGATATGGTGAGAACCAAGAATTAATAAAACCTGATTTGTATATTTTGTCTAATAATAATAATCAAACGCCTTCGTAGTATATATAAACAGGCCGGCTGGTATTTCAGATTTCTTTAAACTGTTATATAATTCAGTACTAAGTTTCAATAAAGCATCTTCTGTAGATTTCTCACTGCAGAAGCCGAACTGTGAAATACTAAAAAAATGAATCCTATCTAAGTGAGAGACAATCCTAGATTTAATATCTTTTTCAAGAATTTTTTAATAAAACTGATAGTAGTGATATAGGGCGGTAGTTATCAAGCTCATAAGTATTACCCTTTTTGTGAAGGAGTATTACTATCGCTCTCTTCAGTGAATCCTGGAAAATACTCTTTTGAACACTGAGAGTGAATATAAAACTCAGAACGTCTGAAATTTGAAATTAAATGTTTTTTTTTAAAACAGAACAAGAAATCAGATCAATGCCAGGCGAACTCGTTGTTTTTAGTGTCATTATAATTTGATGAATTTCAAATTCAGTAAATTCATTGAAAGCAAAAGTTGCTGCTTGAAAATGCATATGACATAAATTAAAAGAGTTTAAAGTTGGACTATTGCTTAATGCGAAGTCTTCGGAAAATGTAGTACCAGTAAAAAAAATATTGAATTACGTTGCGGCTTCCACTGGCTCAGAAGTCATTAAATTATTACTTTTTATGGATATATCACTATTAATAGTTGATCTATTTAAAATTTTATTTACGACTGACCACTCCTTTTTAGCATTACCAACATTTCTGGCCAGTTTATTAGTAAAGTAAGAATCTTTACGACGTGAGATTTCAGTTTTCATCTTTAAACAGAATCTATCGTCGAATTTTTTAAGCCTGTTGTTGTTAGGATGCTTTTTAACTTTATGATATAAGGACTGAAACAAATAAAATCTGTAAATTTTAATACGAGCTATACTTCCAATGCGTACAAATTGCAATCCCATCTTGTACCCAAATTAGCCTGTATATTCTCTAGTTTCAGTTTGTTATTGATTTTAGTTCGGCGCGATTTAAAATATTTATAAAATATGAGTCAAGAGGAACGCCGTAAAAAGATCAGTACAGTGGATTCTGTTATTAAACGATATTTGGAGACATTGACAATTAAACGAAAACAGAAAAGTGGAGCTAAAAGTGGAGCACATGATACAAATTTGGACACGAAAATAGTGGGTACCATCGTAAAAAACCGGACTATGTCATCCAGAGATGTTGCTCGGAAATGTAATACCAACCAAACAATGGTACAAAGACCTAAAAAACGTAACGGTCTAAAAACACGAAAACAAAAAAAATACCAAAAGTTACTGAAAAGCAAAAAAAGTCATAAAAACACGAGCTCGAAAGCTATACGAGTTGATCGGCAACAAGAAAGCGTGCTTGGTTTTAGATGACGAAACTTATGTCAAAGCCGATTTTACCTCTCTTCCAGGTCCACAGTTTTCTAACTCGTTTGAAGCTGAGATTCCTCCGCAATCAACAACATCCATTGGGATGGAAAAATTCGGGTCAAAATATCTCTTTTGGCAGGCCATTTGCCAATGTGGACACAGAAGCTCATCGTTCATTACAACGGGAAAAATTAACGGAGAAGTGTACATTAACGAATGCCTAAAAAAATGGTTGATTTCTTTTTTATACAAACACGAGGGTTCAACATTATTTTGGCCAGATTTAGCTTCAGCTCACTATGCTCATGCGACGTTGAGCTTTCTTGTTGCTAAAAATTTCGACTTTGTCCCAAAAGACATGAATCCACCCAATGTTCCACAGTGCCGTCCCATTTAAAGGTATTGGGCTTTGGTCAAAGCTAAATTGAGGAAAAGTGAGCAGTTTGCAAAGGACGTAAACGATTTTAGTGCTAAATGGAAAAGAGCGTCCAAAAAGATCACGGTTGTAACTGTCACTAACCTTATGAAGGACATTCGAAAGAAGTTGAGAAAAGAATGGGAACCCAAATAATTTTTTTTATTTTTTGTAATTGTGAATGAATTTAATAAAAACAGAGTTTTAAAGCAAATAAAAAAATTTATATGAATTATGAAAATATTTTTTTTTTACTTTGAAGTTTCCAAATTTTTTTCGTTTGAGTCCTTAGTTTTTTTTCTTTTTGATTTTATTAAGTAGGGAAAAGGTCATCCATTGCTTAATGCATTTAAAATTGTTAGTTTTATTGAAAGTATTCTGACTACTTGTTGAAATATATGATTGGAGCTTTTCAAGGAATAGATCAAAAGCACAAGAAGGATCCTTTGCAGAATAAACGTCTTCCCAATGTTCAAAAAATAGTTGTTGTTTTAGAACTGCAAAGTCTATTTTATCTAGTTTCTTATACTCAGATTAGCTCTAAGTCTATTATGATTCAGTTGTATTCTAGTTAAACTGTGATCCGTAATATTTAGATCATAGACCATTGTTTCATAGTTAGCACTATTGTTTCTATGCAGCACCTTAAATATGTGACCTAAGCAGGACATATAACGTGTAGGTTGTGCCAAAGCAGAATCCATACCGAAAGACGATGAAATTGACAAGTAATGATCAGTATCAACTGTTTCAAACAGGATGTTAATATTCAAATCATCAATGAGTATTAAATTTTTACTAGTTTGAGATACCAAAAATACCGACAATTCTCATAAAAAAGTTCTTATTGTATTGTACATTTATGTAATCTATACATAAATATAAAGCAATAGTGTAAGCCAGAAATTTTGCAAGAAACACTTATTATGCCTGCACTATCTAAATTCCACTTTTTAATTTTGCAATCAAGTAGATTATTTCTATAGAACACTGCAACACCTCCAGCTGAATAGTGAAAATTGCAATTCGGTTCAAACATGAAATTAGGTATTTTATATTCGGAAGATTCTTCATCAAAAATCCAAATTTCGGAAAGGAAAATACATACGAGTAATATCAGGCAAATGACTCAGAGATGAGAGATGTGTGAAAAAACTGTCGAAATTACTTCTCATGCTGCGTATACATATTTTGATCAACTACAGAGGAACCAGAATACTGACTAACATTTGAATGTTCTACACAAAAAAACATTGTAAATTATTAGAACTTAAAGTGGAAAAACTAATTATTATTAATACATGGTATATCTTGAGGATTAGTAATTAAATTATTACTTATATTTATATTAGACAAAGATTAAGACTAAAAATTAATCACAAAGTTTGGTAAAATCCTCAAACTTATCAATTTTAATCACCTTATCAGCTTCGCTTTTCCTTGTTAGAATTGCAGAATCCCTCACCCAAACCAACTTGTATCTGTTGGCTTTCTTGAGATCATTAACCGTTTTTAATAATGCTCGGTGTAGCTAGTATACCTATAACTATCATTCACTTTTTATCCAAGGCTTTTAATCGATTGTAAGCCACCAAATAAAAGAGTTTATTAAAGACAAACAGCTTCTTAATCCTTTGCAGTCAGGATTCCGATGCGGACATAGATTTCTGTGATAACGCTATTTGACTTTTCTAAAGCATTTGACTGTATAAGTCCCAATAATCTATGTGATAAACTTACGACATATTTTAACTTCTCCGACACATCTAACAAATTAATTTATTCATATACCATATGACTAATTGCTTGCAAGCTGTTTCAAGTAATAGTAAACTGTCTTCGTTTCTCCCTAGTCTTGCGTCCTGCTACATTCACCTGCTTAACATCACGCAGGCAATTTTTCATTTATGCTGTCAAGCTCTGGAATGGTCTACCCATTGGTGTGAAGTCCTTAATTGAACGCCGTAAATTCCTAACAGCTTGTTTCGAATACCTCTCCAGTTTGAGCTGATTTAACTTCTTGTTTTAATAAGTCCTCTTTCTTTTCTCTTTTCCTTGGTTGAGCTTAATTTTTCTTTAACTCAAAATTCTGTTTTCTTTTATTTACATACGTTATTTTATATCCTGACTAATTATAAGTTTATCTTGATGTACAGCGTTGTTTTTGAACTAATAAACTAAACTAAACTAAACATCTTCCAGAAACAACTTATCCTTTTGTGGACCCTTATTCAGCCCCATAATAAGTTTGTCCCGAAGAGCGATATTAAGATAACTTCCAAACTTGCAGTTCATTGCCACGTGCTGCCCATTGCTGCAGGGTTTCTTCCGGATATTATTTTGCTTCATAGAATTTTAACCTTTCAGAATGAATACGCGATAGATTGGAAAAGTTCACCTAGTTTTTGCTTCAACATTTTATAATCCATCTCTGCGACTTTCTTTGGATGAACTACAATAGATCGGTTAACAGCTTCAAGGTCTCGTCGTGCAATGAGATTAATAAGAAATCCCTCTTTGGCGATGCCTTATCGTCTTCGATTTCATTCCTCATATACTGAAGTCATTTACTTCGTGGTGGAACTTTGGTAATTCTCCAAACTTCGCCATGCTGTACCAATGCAGTCTTGTGGTTCTAGACTTTGGCTTTTCACTTTTTACACGTCGGAGTTGACACTATCTGCTATTTGCTATTTGCGTTGATTTGTTTTAGTCCTTACAAGGCTACATTAAGATTCACTTAATTCACTTTATTTGGTCAAGATATTTACCAATTAAGGCACATGAATGAACTGGGTATCCTTATGACCGACGTAGCAATGTGACAAGTGATTCTCGCTGTTGAAAGTTCAGTGGTCGACCGAACAATATTGCCAATGTCGGTCAAATACTACAGTGTCGAAGTATCTGCATCTCCGGCTTTGATTAAAGCTTTGCTGAACCTTCTTACGACTTTCAAGCTACTCGTACTTCGAGAATGGTTCAAGAGATATGAGATTGTCAATGAACTTGCTAGGCAAGATTCTGAGGAGAGTACCCAAATTTCACAAGCAGGTGGGTTTCATATGAGCATACTACTAAGTGATCTCGTGAGGTGGCACTGCGCTATTAGTAGGTACCTAAGAGTGCTAGAAATAGATGAGACAACATCCTACGATGCTTACTGTCAGAGTGATAATTACACAGCGGAGGTATACCTCTACAAGCCTACGCTCGTATCAGGCTCCAGGTACGCCGTACTGATGTGGTGGGTGCTGGTACTGTAGGCACTTTATCACTGAAGCGCTTACTCATATTTTACAATTGCTTACCACAATTGAGAAGGTATCTATAACTTGGAAGATTAGTTGAAGAGAACTGCAGTAATTGCGGAAACCGAATATTGTGACGATAGGCCAAACGTCTATAGGTTCTTATGAACATGGTTTTTAACTTTCAATAGTATACTAGATGGAGTGAAAAGTGGCATCCTTGACCGCCACAATGAGCTTCTACTGCAAAAAAGGTTATGGTGCCTTGAAGACCGTTCATATTTAGGCAGACAAGCCAAATTTCAATGCGATACTGTCTTTAGTTTTGTTTTGACAGCTGATTGTTGTTTTGTCCAAACATCATGTTGAGTATGGACAAAAACGATTTTCGTTCTCTTATAAAACATTATTTTTTGAGATGCAAAACGGCGAAGGAAACAAAAGAAAAGTTGGATAAATATTATGGGGCTAATGCTCCGTTAGATTACAGTATCGATCAAGTCCGCAGCGGCAGGCCCTCCGATGCGGTTACAGAGGACAATGTCAAAAAAATACATAAAATGGTGTTGGCTGACCGGAAAGTGAAGGTGCGCGAGCTATCAGATACCACAAAGTACATACGCTTGCCTACATTTTATATTTAAAATCAATCTGAAGGAAGTTAATAATTAATTTTAAATATTATCCGAAATTATTTTCCATTGTAGTCTTTAAGGATTTATTGCGCAAGTTTGGTAGGAAATTTATAATTTCACTCTCTGTTTTCACATAGGCTCATGAAGTACGTTGATACCTACATATACATAAATAGAGAAATTTAAATTGCAATTTCGTAGATGAAGTACATAAGTAGCTCCATTACATTACGGAAAATATGTAAAACTTTGGGCGAAAAAGTTTGGTCAATGTTGCATCGCAGCCTTAATGTTTTATCTCCCCTGCTGCACGAACCAATTTAAATGCAAATTTTCTTTACGAAATGAGATAATGCCAAAGTTGAGGGGGACTACAATGAGAAATTAATCAAAATGAAAATGTAAAGATAATAACCGAGCATATGTCACTGCATGATATACTCAGTGACTTTCGAGAGAAAGGATTTACATAAGGACTACCAAGGCGTATACGTAATTTTTCTTTTTAATTTTATTTTTGCTCGAAAGAAAATTAATTTTTGAAGTTTAAGTCTGCTGGATGAAAATTTGAATAATGGAAAACCACCCGACCGGGAAATGTATGTTCCTATGAATTACCAACCAACACGGTTTTTGTAATTATGGGCCATCCCTGGGAGAGTGGCAGGTTGCTGTAATACAAATTATTTTACGATAGATGATTCCAGCATGTGGGAAAAAAACAATAACCATCGACTTTGCTCGCGGAATATTCAGATTATTTGCAAGTTGTCAAGAATTGGCAGAATCACTCGACCGGTGGAGGTATGTAGGTAGGTATCAAATAAACTTATTTTTGACACTGCAAGGATCAATTTTTTTTTTTTTTTTATAATTGGCGCGCGCTCAAGGGGTTTTTTTACCCTTAAAATGTTCGTACACAGCGCGGGCGAAGGAAATTTAGGGAGGAAGAAAAGACAGGTACCGATGTACATTGTTTTTAAATGTTTGCAAGTTATAACGACCAGGAAACACAGAGGTCGGCAGGGCATTCCATAAGCGAGATGTACGGCTTAGGAAAGAATCACGATATTTTAGAGTACGTCCGAAAATGGGCTTGAGGGTATACTGATGAGCATTCATAGCGAGACGGGTCTTACGGTTGAAAGTTTGAATGGGCGGAATGCTACTGGCAATTTCAATGGAGCACTCGTGGTGGAAATAGCGATAAAACAAAGTGAGACAGGAGACATTACGTCGGTGTTCGAGAGTGTCAATTGATTGACTGATATTAGTATCACCAATTAGTTTTATCGCACGGTTTTGAATCCTATCTAGCAGGTGCAGAGATGTTTTAGGAGCACCTGACCAGATGTGAGCATTGTACTCCAGTTTTGGGCGGATAAATGCCTTATATATTGTGGCCAGATCACAGGGGATAAAATATTTCGTACATCGCTTGAGGAAAGCTAGACATTTCGCAGCATTTTTGGCGACATCGAATATGTGGTCATTCCAACGTAAGTTGTTACTGATACACTACCGAGAATGGAAAGTTTATCGGTTTCGACGATGCAAGTGCCATTCATGGATAATGGCTGGGTATTTGAATTTCGCTTTAATGACAGCAGACAGCATTGAGTTTTGGAAGCATTAAATTCCACTCGGTTGATAGTTCCCCAGTTGGTTATGCTGTTAATATCGGAATTTAATGAGCTTAGCATACGCTGCCGTTCCCGTTCAACAGCCGAAGAGCAGGGGCGTGAGTCCGGGAACGAATATGAGAAGCAGAGAGTGCTGTCATCAGCAAAAGAATAAATTGGATTAGAAGTAGCAGACAAGAGATCATTAATGAAGATTAAAAAGAGTGTCGGAGATAGAACGGAGCCCTGGGGCACACCAGCATTTATTTTGTAAATATCAGACTTGAAACCGTCCAAGACAATTTGAATTGAACGTTCCGAAAGGTAATTTCTAATCCATTGAAGAAGAGAGTCATCGATCCCAAGAGCACGCATTTTCGACAAAAGAGCCTGATGCCAAACTCTGTCAAATGCCTCAGAAATATCAAGTGCAACTATCTTGCTTTCGCCAGATTGATGTACGCTTTGGTTCCACTTTTCGGTGAGACATGCCATCAAATCACCAGTGGACCTGTTGCTACGAAAACCATATTGCCGGTCATTGAGAAGTTTTCGTGTTTCGAGATATTTCATGAGCTGACGGTTTATCAGCGTTTCCATGACCTTGAAAAGAAGAGACGTAAGTGCAATGGGTCTATAGGAGGAAAGAAAGGAAGATTCTGATTTTTTAGGGACGGGCTGGACAAATGCTGTTTTCCATCTTCTCGGAAAGAGTCCTAAAGAGTAGGAATGATGAAAAAGCTTACGCAGTGGTTTTGCAGCGAGAAAGAATACGCTGGACCAACGGATTTATGAATATTAAAATGTTACGATCATTAAGAACTCTTGCTACTACACGAGTGCGAAAGTGGATTTACCCCATTGAAGATTTGATGCACTCAAGTCTAGGCGGGACAAAGTACAATCTGGGAGTGTTGAGCTGGCCGCAAAGTGTGCAGCAAGCGGACAGCTGGAATGCCATAGTCAATAAGCATTGGGAAGGAATGAGGTAAAATTTCTAATATTTATAACGGCCGACCAAAAATTGTTACTACATTTGAGATATTGTAGTATTTTGTGCCTCAGTTTTTGGCAGTATTGAAATTTTACACGTTTAAGAAAGACGTTGCAGTCATTCCTATTAAACCTATTGGCAAACAATACTATATAGTTAAAATACTTTATAATAATCTCAATTGGACACAAATGTTAAGCCAAATGTCACTTATGCATCATGATATTACGAAGTATGCGCAGTCAAACCAAATGAAATAATTACTAGCAATAATTCTAAGGCTAGATATAATTTAAGAATTAGAACAAATACAAATAAATAAAGTTCGACAGTGCAATATGGGGGGAGTATATGGCTGACATTGGCAAAATTGTTTGGTAGACCACTGAACTTTTAATAGCGAGAATCGCTTCCCGCATTGCTCCGTCAGCCATAACGATGCCCAGTTCATTCATGTGCAATAAGTTGTAAGTATCTTGACCAAATAAAGCGAGTTAAGTGAATCTGCTGTATTACTCGTTTCATTGTATCAAAATATATCACAGAAAGAATTTGGGTCTTATGTTAATTTCAAAATGTTATTTAAGTTTGTATCATGTATACATTTTTCATTGGAAAAAAATATTGATTCAATACGTATGTTTGTATGTATTTGTCAGGCTCCTGCCTGACAGTTGTTGGCATACCCTTAGCGGAGCGGCTAAACCCAGCAGAAAGGGAGTTGAATTTCCTTTTGCCCTCGAAGCGGTCCTCGCAGGTACCTGTAAGACATAGACGCCCGTGACTGTTATTGACACATTATTTATTTGTGTTAGTTAATTGAATTCTGAACAAAAAAAAATAGTTTGAAAATTAACATATTTTGTAAAATAAAAACTTCGAGATGACAAACTCAAATTAGAACTCGCTAACAAAAATTCCGAATAAATGAAATGCGAATAATTAAAATGCAAGACAGCAAATTGCGAAATGACAAATTGCCAAAAAAAATCCGCGAGTAGACCCCTACCCGTTTTGGACCCATCTGTGAAGACATTTCTTTCTTGGTTGGGATTCTGATTGAATTTGATGTGATTTGAGGTTTTATTGCAGCTTATTACACAAAACAGGAATACTAGACTTGAAACTAACAATTCAACTTAAAGTTATATTTAAAAACTAAAGGGTTGGAAGAGTAAAGGAAATTCCTTACGGAAATTTTGTTAAGGGGTTAGGGCACTCTAGGATTTTAAAAAACGATTTTTTTTATTGCTTTCGATGGTTCTTTAAGACCTCAAAAATTATATATCCCAAAAGATTATGGCCGAGAAATATCTCGAAGTACAAGGCCGCCAGGTAGGCAGAGAGCCTCTTATGAATATTAAACGCGTTTATCTCAAAACTGCATTTTTCATGTTGGCCGGAAACATAACTCAGACAATTTTCAACAGATTCACTTGAAATATTGAATATATCTTGAAAAATACATTGTCTATGAAAGTACTCGTACGTAGGATCTGTTTTTTATATTGCATAGTTCATTATCTGATGATTTTTTAGGCAAATTTTTCACTTTCCATTTTTGAAGTGCGCCATTTGGCCAAAAATTAATATATCGAAACAAACCTACGTACTTCTATAGCAGTTATTATATAAAATCAAAAAGAATTCATTGGCTTATTATAATTCAAAAATTAAAGGAGTTGTTTGTCCGTCTGTGGGCCCTGAAAAAACGGAGAAGTCATCGCAAAAACACGGCACACCCGCCACTTTGTAATTAATCGCTTCAAAAAAATTACAGTCACTGATATGTACATATAATACGAGTAAATACTGTTTTCTTTCTGAAGAAGAAATCCTAAAAAAGCCCATTTTTTCTAGAGTGCCATAACCCCTTAAAATAGAAATCGAAGCGAGCTCGGACACTGTTAATTTCCCGTATCATGCTAGATATGGGTTCTAGGTGTCCATAATTTGTTTGGTGAGGATTGAGTCGAAAGAGTGGTACAGACCTTACATTACGTGGGTAATCTAAGTAAAGCCGAAGAAAAGATGGGCTATAGTGTCGATGCTGCCAGCCACTATCTTCTTTTTTTTTTTAAAGAACTTAACACTCAATTGGGTAAGAATACACTTGTAATGCGTCAGCATATGTTAAGTTTTTTGGAAAATGGGATCGAGAGAGAAAGAAAGATGTTTAGGCTCAGTGGTTATTTCGCTCCATGGGTGGTATCCAACATTTAATGGGGAGACTAAACTCATCGTGGAAGTTGGCTTGTTGTTGATTTCTAGTTAAATACTCATCTTATTTGATTTTTGTCAGCTGAAAAATTGAGCCAAAATGAGCATACCATCATTTAGTACAATTTCTTTTAGCCCGTCTGTCAAAATTTGGTGACAAGCCGATACTCTGTTTTGTTTTGACACCCATTTCAAAACATCGTGTTAGTGGTTTTTGCGACCATGCAAAAAGAGCAGTATCGCCCTGTGATCCGCTCCGTTTTTTTGAGTGGCAAAACCTGCAAGGAAATCAAGCCCATTCTCGATGGGCTCGTACAACTGTTTACCATTGGTTCGGAAACTTTTGATAAACCGCGCCCAGGTGGCCCAAAAATTGTTACCACAGAGGAAACCGTGAACAAAATCCATGATATAGTATTGACGGACAGCCGAGTGAAAATACGCGAGTTGGCTAAGATAGCAGGTATATCTCGATTAAACGTGTTAGCCATATCCTGCGCTAGATTTTGAGGATGAAAAAGCTGTTGGCGCGATGGGTACCGCGTTTGCCCACACCGCGTTTTCACACAAGCGCAATCGTGAAACCACTTCAAAGACGTGCTTAGCCCTGTTTAATCGAAATCCGGAGGAGTTTCTGCGTCGTTTTGTGACGGTCGATGAGACATGGATTCTTTGGTGCACACTAGAGACCAAAGAACAATCGAAACAGAGAAAGTGTTAAAAAGAAGGCGAAGACCATGCCTTCGGCCGGAAAGGTGTCAAAACGAAACTAAGCATCGGATTGTCACCAAAATGGCACACTCATTTTAGATCAGTCATGCCACCTCTGTTCCAATCCGGGTACTTATAAAACAGCCCTCGTAAAGTGGTAAATTTAAGTTATAAGTTCAGGGGAGTCCCCATAAAGCGAATTGGAGGAACCTGGGTTGTACAGATTCAACCTAGAGAAGGTGGGTGGTGTAGTAAGGTGACCAAACTCGGCTAGCGTATTCAAGAAGAGGTTAACAAAGGTTATAAAAAGGGAGTTAGTAACATAAGGGTTGGGGAAGTCCTTAGACCAGCGCTTGGTAAAACGACGTGCGGAGTTGGCTTTATTTATGATACTGTCAACATGGGAACGAAAATTGAGTTCTCTATCACAAATAACACCTTCGTCCCGCAATTGAGTTACTAAAGGAAAATGTTGATTAAAAATTAAATACGTACGAGGAGAAGTTGGGAAGCGCTTACGAGTGTACGCTATAGCTTTGCACTTACTTACATTGAGCTTAAGAAAATTCCTTTTGCACAAGTGGAAAATCTGTTCCACTTCAGAAGAGGAAGACAATCAGAGTAGGTTGTGAAATGTTTGAAAATTTTCATGTCATCGGCGTAGGCAGATATAACATATACATCATTAATAGTAAAGGAACAACATGGCTACCTTGAGGAATTCTAGAAGAGACATTAATTATGAAACATTATATTGTCAATCTTCTATGTGGAATTTAATCAAGCCAAGAGCCTTTATTATGAGCAAAATAAATTTGTGAGAGCTTTGTTGAAATAAGTTGCGATCACGTCGACTTCGTTCCCACATTCTAGTGTGCACAAGGTACTTTAGACGAATTTAGAAAAGTTTGTGGGTTTAGTGTGACTTTTCAGAAATCCGTGCTGATTTGGGGAAAAGATAGACTTGCAATGAAAATACTTTGTGTCATAAATAATACTCTCAAGTAGGTTATCAATGCAAGAGAGCTTAGCATTCCTTTCAACTCCCGATAGTTGGGAATTTCGTCTTTGCGGCTTTTTCTATAAAGGGAAAGCATGTAGGGATTTTTCCAGATTATGGGGAAAGTTTTCACCGATATGGAAAGCTGGAAGAGAGCAGCGAGAGGTTCAGGTCAATAAACTAAAAAACTAAACATTTTTTTAGAAATATGAATGGACACTCATCGGGACCAGCGTAGTGGTTGTCCTTGTGATCTTCAATTTGTTTGCTTACATGTTCCAATA
The DNA here is from genome assembly GCA_963966105.1 of Volucella zonaria. Taxonomy (NCBI): domain Eukaryota; kingdom Metazoa; phylum Arthropoda; class Insecta; order Diptera; family Syrphidae; genus Volucella; species Volucella zonaria. The sequence goes on from OZ014530.1 coordinate 256,765,740, forward strand.
TTATATATGCTGATAACTTTCTTTGCGAACAGTAGTTTAGATATTAAAAGTAAGGATGTGCAGGTTCATGGATTTGACTAGTAAAAGCCTGACTGGAAAAATTGGCAAAAAGATTTGCAATTACTTGGGGAACATTAGACGATTTGTCCAAAAAGTTTAGGGACTATGGGTAGTTATCAGAGTTACGTTTGATGTTAGTGAATTTAAAAAATCGTTTGGGATCGAATGCTTCACACCCTGGTCCAGATATTTAAGGTAGAGAGATTAAAAAAGTTCCGAAAAGTTAATATAGGCAGAGTGATAATCGAAACAATCAGAAAAACAGCGAAATTTATGATATTTGTACCAGATCTTGTTTCTTTTATTTCGAAGAGAGCGTGATGAATTTGAACTTGTGGAAAACTGTTAAAAATCTCGGGGTGATAGGGCGTCATTGACTGCAAGTCCTGGATTAATATAGAGAAAACTAAAATTTGTATTACTAAGGAGGTTATTTAGATTGCGAAAGTTTTCTCTATGATAATTGAAATTGTAAGGGTGTTCGAAATTAACAGGTTTCAGACCATTGTAGTATAAAAAAAATCACAGAAAAGGATGGATGGAAGCTATGGAAGGGCTTAGAGAGAAGGTGGTTACTTTTTGAAATGACGCTGTTGTCTGTATCAAAGGTAAAGATGAGGTCAAGTTACCTACCAATGCAACAATTGATGGATAGCGGGTTGTGAGTGAAAATTTTGTTGGTGCACTGTTTCATATTGTTTTATATTGTTGTAAGGGCATAACACCTACAGCAATTTGATTCGGTAAACCAACGTCAGGATTTTCACTTCGCAGCCTTACTTAGTATCGTTGCTGTTTGTGTTTTCTGTGTTTGTTTGTGATTATGACTAGGTAATTCACTGTAGACACCGCCAATATACGCAAGCTAAAAAGTAATCACTTTTCTGCTTACGTCCACGTCTGTAAGTACAGCCCAGCTGTTTTGGCACTTAGTGAAACACAGGTAGATCCCCGCCCACACCTCTCAGATCATGATTATCTGCACCTGCCTGGCTACGAACTAGTGCCATTATTCTTTTCTCACCGCGGCCTCGCCACTTACGTGCGTAGTGATGTAGCTCACCAGATTCCACCACAATGTAGTCCCTGTTCCAATCTGGAATTCAACTCATGTGATTAAAATTCCATCTCCAAGAGCAAATTATCCACTATTTTGTTTACAGAAGCCCCAAACTGGGCAGCAACTCGACCTGTAATGAGTTTGATGAGATGTCTGACTCCATACAAAGAATTGTATCCCTCTATCCTAATACTGAAATCGTTATTCGACATTCTGGACAGACAACACCCGAAGGAAGGTGTTATGAGATCATAGGTGCGGAAATTAACTTGACCCAGCTTTAAAATGAGCCCACACGAATACCCGACGTTGATAGTCGTACCACCAACATCCTGGACTTGTTTTTAATTTCTCACCCTGATAAGTAGACTGTTGATAAGCTTCCCCCTCTAGGCTCGTCGGACTATTGTATCATATCAGCTAATTTCTAGTACACCCATCATACAGACAGAGAAAGGATTCCTAAAAAAGCCGTATGGCAGTACGAGAAAGCCAATTGGAGTGGACTTAACAACTTCTCTAGGATTTTTAACTTGTCGTTATATTTCCTCGATAACGACGTGGATGCCGCTGAGGATAAGATCACAGACACTACGCTCTCTTTGGATTGAAATCCCTTACCCCTCATCAGATGGAGAGTATCAAAAAGAAAAGGCATGGTACGGCTCGAGCTGGGTAGAGGCTTAGAGAAAAAAGTTCAAACGAGCCAGAAATGACCTCAACTACAACGTCCCAAAAGTAGTAACAATTTTTGGTCGATCATTTATAATGTCATTCCAGCTGTCTGCTCTTTGGACAAGACCAGTCCATCTGCTGCACACTTTGCGGCCAGCTCAACACTTGCTTTGCCGCCGCCTATACCTGAGTGCGTCGAATCTTCAATGTGATGAATCCACTTTCGCACTCGTGTAGTAGCAAGATCTTAACATTCACAAATCCGCTGGTCCAGATGGTATATCGCCCCTCCTACTGAACAGATGTTCTTCCTCGCTGGAAAAACCACTGCATAAGCTTCTTCATCACTCCTACCCTTTCGGACTCTTTCCGAACAGATGGAAACAGTATTTGTCCGGCCCGTCCCTAAAAGTGGCGAATATTCTTCTCTCTCCACCTACAGACCCATAGCACTTACGTCCCTTGTTTCCAAGGTTACGGAAACGCTGATTACCCGTCAACTCATAAAATATCTCGAAACACGAAAACTTCTCAATGACCGGCAATACGGTTTTCGCAGCAACAGGTTCACTGATTATTTGATGGCACGACTTACTGAAAAGTGGAACCAAATCGTACATCAACTTGGCGAAAGCAAGATAGTTGCACTTGATATTTCTAAGGCATTTGACAGAGTTTGGCATCAGGCTCTTTTGCCGAAATTGCGTGATTTTGGGATCGATGACTCTCTTCTGCAATGGATTAGAAATTGTCATTCTCGGTATGTGTGTGAATGACAACCTACGTTGGAATGACCACATATTCGATGTCACCAAAAATGCTGCGAAATATCAAGCGATGTAAGAAATATTTCACCCCCTCTGATCTGACCTTAATATATAAGGCATTCATGTCCACATCTGGTCAGGTGCTTCTAAAACATCAGTGCACCTACTAGATAGGATTCAAAACCGTGCCATAAAACTCATAGGTGGTACTAATATCACTCAAACAATGGACACTCTTGAGCACCGACGAAATGTTTCGTGTCTCACTTCATTCTTTCGCTACTTCCACCAGCAGTGCTTAATAGAAATCGCCAGTATCATTCCATCCCTTCAAACCTTCAACCGTAACACTTGTCTCTCTATGAATATCAGTATACCATCAAGCCCACATTCGGACATACCTGAAATATCGTGACTCCTTCCTAAGCCAAACAACTCCCTTATGGATCGCCCTGCCGAGCACTCTATTTCCTAGTCATTATAACATTCAGATATTTAGAAGCACGTACACCGGTACCTGTTTTTCTTTCCTCCTTTATTTTCCTTCACATGTTAAGGGTACCTTAACCCCTTGAGCACGCGCTGTTTAAAAAAAAAAAAAGTCACCATACCATACCATATGTCTGACTTCAGTGCTCTCAACAGTGACTGTGATTCTACGACTAGGCTCTTTTGTTTGTCTTTGCAGGCTTAGCTTTTGCAATTTGTTGCCTTACCATGTTCATTTGAATTTCCGAAAGTCTTTTCTGCTATAATATCCCCAATTTTCCTTGCTTTCCCGCTTTTCGAACCGCTTCATTTGTCGAGCTCACCAGTCGTTCTAGTCCTAATTCTTAGCGCCACAAATGACATATCCTCAACTACATGTCTTTTCTATAGCAAAGGAACAATTTTCCAGTTGTATCATTGTTCCATTGTTCCAGTTTTTATCTAATGGTGTTCGGTTAATTGCTGTCTGATAAAATTATGCAAGACTATTGGAGATCACTTTTGTAGCAACCACCAAAGCAGATGGTCGAGCCATAGGGTTAGCTCCCTATAGATACTTGCCTTGAGCTGAATTGCCATACATCATTGATCAAGTTTCCATAAGTCGTTTTTATTGAGCTTTTGTTAGATGCATTCAGAATCAAGGTTATCAATATATCCGAGGCTCCTTTGTGATAAGGAGCTAGCTGCACCGGTAGCAGCAGCGCCCTAAGAGGATATGAGTTTTACCGATGACCTTGGTTAATCTTTTCCGATGTCATTTCTACGTCAGAAACCCTGATAGGTGGTTCGAAGTAGATGTCAAAGTAGACCTGAAAGAATATGACCAAGTTGAGAGACTGGGTGCAGGCGCTTCCTGGATTTCGTATGGGGAGTTTTCCCCCTGTTCTTTATCAAAAATTGAGTCCTGGCTCGTGCTCGCAATTTTAGCCCGAGTATTCATATATATGGAATTCCCATGGCCACCACATTGCGTCAAATAACTGACGCGAAATTAAAACGTTGCGTTATCGGCCTAAACCAGGTCCTAAGCAATAAGTAGATACCAATTTCATCATCGTCCAAGCCCCTACTCCTAGTGATGACGACCAGATAATAAAGAACGAATTGCTGTGGGGACCAACATGAAGTAGGCGGTTGAATTTATGTCGCATTCACAACTGATTTGTATGGAAGCTTGTTTGCTGGAAAGCAGCACTGTCCAAGGGAAATATTTGAGGCAGAGCTCCTCCCTGCAAAAATATTTGCCTCCTTCCTGAGGTCTGATAAATCTTTATTGTATTATGATAGAGGAACTTTTAATTATATCTACCCAGATGGGAAATCATGACGCATCGCTTACCTGAATATCCTAGTCCTTGCCTTCGTACTTCAATGGACTTTCTCCGAAATGTTGGTTCGTGATATTTCTGTTATCCTTCTTTTTTTCATTAAATTTAGTGGATTTCATTTATATTTTGTACACAAAAAATCACATCCAAATCTTTTCCAGACTTTAAATCATATTTAAAGTAAACGACAAACGACGAAAGGTTTCCTTTCCATTTCAGACACTTTAAAATGTTTCTTCTTCATGGTAATGAGCACACTTGGATAGTGACCCCCAATTCATGGCAGCAACTTTTTTGTGTGAGATAAATAGATTTTATCACCAATTCCGGATGGCGGAAAAAGGTAGAAAAAGGGTTAACAACTTTGAGAGGAAAGTTGATGGGAATCCAAAGATAAAATCATTTTGTTGCCTATTAAGTAAAATTTCAAGCTTTAAGGACGTACTTGGTGCTCTTATCTATGTAAACGTCTGGATGGGGTTGAAAAGAAATCTAAACAAGTTGTGTTCCGTTTTGTTATAGTAGTATCTTTTGTCGGGTCAAATAGTCTTTTCTTAGATAAATTGTTTTAGGAAGCTGTATCTATTTGCAAGCAATAATGGTTGCGGGGAAAAAAAGGAACAATCGATTAGGGTGGAGGAATGAGGGATTTGGGAGGTGTAGACGATTATAGTCTATGGGAACACCAACTTTTATGGATGGACTTTATGTTGGCTACCATTGACGTCATTCCTATTTAATTTTATGTCTAGTCGAAATTGTCCAATGACTTTGAGGTAAATTGTGTCCTTTGAATTGGGTCATGTGCGCAATTTGTACTAGGAGGTGCTTTTTCACCAGAAAAATACATTCCAATTGTGGGAAGTGTGCACGTAAGCTTGGAATGTTGAACCATTCTGCAAACTACGACACGCCGCTTGTCAGTCAATTTTGTTTTCATTGATTTGCGTTATACAATATATTGGCTTCTTCTGTCGTTATTATGCCTTAATTTTTCAACTATGATCTCAATAGATTTTGTAATGGGGAACTCATCTTGATGTCAGTCGATATAACTCAACAAGTTTTTAATTCAAAGAAACCTTTACCCTCAAGGGGATTTTTTTTTCTGTATCAGAATATATCACTCAAAGAAAAAACTATTCCAATGTACTCCCGGTATGTTCTCTTAACTGTAATTTCTCTGCCTTTCGTAGAACGATAAACAAGTGCCTTAATGATGCCTATAAGTACAATTATCACGACCCACCAAATCAGCGTCGTATACTTTCATTCTGATAATAGCATTCGCCTGAAGATCGTGGAGATAGCCCCCCGCTATGACGTCATTATTCTCAAAGTAAGCGTGGCAGGTGTGATGCCACTTATACCTTGCACGTTTTGGTGCTTAGCAAAAGTGAATTGCTTTGTTATGATACCAGTAAGCACTCTACAATGTTTCTCACTCAGAAATAGCAGGAAGTCGCAACCTCCGCAGAATACAGCTTTCCAATTGCGTTCATTGAAGCCTTGCGTTTTTGAACAACCTTAGAAGACGTTAGAGCATAAAACAGCATTAAGCCTAGCTTGGGTGTCGGTGTAGACACATACTCCTCTCCCTCCACAAACGATAAGGATAAGAAAGTATGTAGTATTAGAGTATAATCTTAAAAGATCATAACTTGTTTAGATACAATGACGACCAGCATTCCGCTATCAGGCGGAACTAACGTGGACAGCGATCTATTGTATATGAATCCTAATATATAAGGCTGACTGAAGTTGATTTGGAGGGAAGAATGCATCAATTCATCTCTTAAATATGTTCGATTATAATTCATGAGCGCTTAAGGGGTTATTAGTACCCTTGCACACAGAGCGAGCGACGGAAATTTAGGGAGGAAAGAAAGAGAGACACTAATGTGCATTGGTCTTAAATGTTAGCAAGTTGTAATGACTAGGAAATAAAGAGCTAAAAGTGAGTTGTACCTACGACTTAGCAAAGAATAACAATATTTCAGAGTACGTCCGGAATTGGGCTTGACGGTGTGCTGATGACCATTTGTAGAGAGAAGGGGCGGAATGCTACTGGCAATTTCGGTGGAACACTGGTGTTTTCACTGGCGGTAGAATAAGGTAAGGCAAGAGACGCTACGTCGTTGTTCAAGCGTGCCAATTGATTGTACAATACTGGCGTCATCTAAGCGTTTTATGTCACGGTTTTTAATTTTATCTTGCAAGTACAAAGAGCTCTTTGGGGGTATCTGACCAGGTGTGGACATTGCACTTGAATTTTGGAGGGATATATTGAGGCTAGGTTAGAGAGGGTGAACTAGTTTTTACATCGCTCAAAAAAACCTAGACATTTCGCATAATTTTTGGTGACATTGAATATGGATCATTCCAACGTATTGACACACAAACCGAAAATGAAAAGTTTTTCGGTTCCCACGATGCAAGAGCAAGTCATGGATAATGGCCGGGTATTTAAACTTTACCTTAACGACAGCAGACAGCATTGTGTTTTGGAAACATTAAATTCTACTCTGTTAGTGGTTCGCCAATTAGTTATGTTAATGAGCTTAACATACACTGTAGAGAGTGTTGTCCTCAGCAAAGGAATATATTGGGTTAGAAGTAGCAGGCAAGAATTCGCTGATGGAAATTAAAAAGAGTGTCGGAGACAGAACGGGCTCTGGGGCACATCAGCATTTATTTTGTGAATATCAGACTTAAAACCATCCAAGACAACTTGAATTGAACGTTCCGAAAGGTAATTTCTAATCCATTGAAGAAGAGAGCCGTCGATCCCAATTGCATGCATTTCCAACAACAGAGCCTGATGCCAAACTCTGTCAAATGCCTTAGAAATATCAAGTGCAACTATCTGGTTTTCGCCAGACCGATGTAGAATTTGGTTCCAGTTTTCGATGCGACATGCCATCAAATAACCAGTTGGCCTGTTGTTACAAAAACCCTACTGCCGGTCATTGTGACGTTTTCGTACTCGTATTTCGAGATATTTCCTGAGCCGACGGTGTATCATCATTTCCATGACTATGGGAAGAATTGACGTAAGTGCAATGGGTCTGTAGGAGGAGAGAGAGGAAGATTCGACTTTTTTAGGGACGGGCTGGACAAATTCTGTTTCCAGCTGCTCGCAAAGCGTCCTAAAGAGTAGCATTGATGAGAAAGCTTACGCAGTGGTTTTTCCAGCGTAGTAAAACACCTCTTCAGAAGAAGGGGGATATACCACCTGGGCATGCGGATTTATGTATGTTGAGATCTTTAAGTATTCTTGCGAGTACTCACACGAGTGCGAAAGTAGATTCGTTTCATTGAAGATTCGACGTAATCAAGTGTAGGCGGAAACAAAGGATAATCTGGAAGTGTTGAGCTGGCCGCAAAATGTGTAGCAAGCAAATTGGCTTTATCCAAGGAACTGACAGGTGGGATGTCATTATAAATAAGCGTTGGGATGGTGGATGAAGCAGAATTTTGGATGTTTTTGATGAAAGATTAATTGTTTTTTCTACCTTTTGTACATTTTAGTATTGTTATTGGTCGTATTAAATTTCCACACGTTATGAAAAGCGTCATTCTTGTTTCGTTTGAACTTTTTTGGTTTTCCTCTGTCGGGGTGGTCTTATAAAACGAAGAAAACATTTCTCTAACCAGCCTCTTTACAACTTGAGTCGTACCACGCCTTTTCTTCATCCGATGAAGGATAATGGATCTCATTTCAAAGAGAACAGCCATTGCATTATTGAGGAAACATAACGACCAGTTTAGATTCCTAAAGAAGATGTTAAGTTCACTCCAATTGGTTTTCTCGTATTGCCATTCGGTTTTTTTAGGAATCTTTTCTCTAACTGCGTGGTCATTAGTTGATATGACACAAAGGTCCGACGGACCTACAGGGAATAGCACATTGACTTATAATGGTGGGAAGGTAGAACCAAGTCCAGAGTGTTGGTGGAACGGCTATCGACTTTTGGTATTCACGTGGGTCGAGTTGTTTTCCGCAGCGAAGTTCTCGACACACCGTCTTTCGGGTGTTTTCTGCCCAGAATGTCGAAGCCACCCAGAATTACTCATACTGAATTAGCCCGTAATAACTGTTTTAGTATGAGGATACAGAGATAAAATTATTTGGTGTATACGGATGTCCTTATGGAAGACCCGTATGGCTGTTTGAAAGCAATTTGTGAGTATGGATTTTCCCATGTTTGCATTGGGGATCTTTGCTTGTCGAAGTCCTAATGTCATTAGATAACTTTCTGTTGTTCTGTATTGGCCTGATACTTAAACCTCCGTCCTAAGCCTGGTAGTATCTAGCATTTATGACTGTAGGTAGGGTATCCAACCTCTGCGGGACGTAATTTACTGCTGCTGATGAGGGAGGAGGCGGAATGTTCACTCTAAAAGACTTTCACTTAATCGGCGTTAATCGGATTAAAGCTCTATGCTTGTATTGGGACTCTGCAGTTGAGATGGCTCCGGAAGAAACCTGAATAGGCCAAAGTCGGCTTTCATAAACTGAGCGAGGCTACTAGCATCGGATTTCCATCTAGAAGTTTTGTTAAAGGGGTTGCGCATGAGGTAGCTTTCCAGTGTGCAACAAAATACAGTCCAAAGACAACCTGGGATGCAGACGGATATAAAGGTGATGATCACAAAGGTTTTTAGGACAAAGAATTTTGGTTTTGTGTGGAATGTTAGGACCCTTAACACACCACTTGTTGGAGAACAACAAGCGAAGCTCTATCTAAAGCAGATATCACAGCATTGCGATGGGATGAGCAGGTGAAAAAGCCGTAAATATTACGACTGATTTACTATTCGAGCAAGACTTAAGCTTCGATATATAACCTGATTCACGTTCATGCTCCTACAGCAATTGTGATAACATTATCAAAGACGAATTGCAATGACATCCTACAACGAGCATCTACTCAGTGCAACAAATCTGACATCGAAATTCTGATGCGAGATGTTAACGCAATGCTAGGTAGGAAGTCGTCTTTGAGCGGGTCGTCGGAAAACAACTTGCATAACACCACAATCGATGGTGGATTTAGGTTTTTATAATTTTTAGCGGGGTGTAACGCCTTAGGAGCAGTAATTTCGGACCTGGCACGGCCCTAATGGAGCTACTGCCAGGCAATCCAATTCTAATGGATGAAATTCCTACCTTGGTCGACTTCGACATATCCCGTATGATATAAGATAACCGATATAGACCGGCAAAAAAGTGCAATAATCAGGTCAAATGCAACTGCAACTTTTCACAGATGGTTCCAGAACAGAGGAAGGAACAGGTTCTGGTATCTTCTCAGAAGCCCCAGAACTAACAGTGTCTATAAGACTACCGGACGCAAGCAGTGTCTTCCAATCCTTAGGGCGGCTGAGCTAATGCAGATGAGATCGGTATCCGAAAGAGATATCGCTATTTACATTCCATCAAGACAATAGAATCAACCAACATCAAGTCTGATACAGTGGAGGGCTGCCGCACCGTGCTCAAATCACTATGCAGTCAGAACCTGGTAAGACTGTGCTGGGTGCCAGGACACTGTGGTATTAAAGGAGGACTACTCGACAATAGTGAGGTTGCCAATATCAAACCACCCCTTTGCATAGTGGGGAGCACTATCGGGGAAAAAATCACAAAGACTGCCAACCTAAGATGGTCAAGTGTTGAAGGTCACCGGGTATCCAAGCCTCTTTGGCCGCTTTTTGACGGAAAAAGATCTAGAAAGTTAATAAAATTAAACAAGGATAAGCTTAGGACAGTAGTAGGAATCCTGACAGGACACTGTCTCCTGCGGCGGCACTGCAAGAGGACATAACACACATACTGTGTGAATGCGAGGCAACATCGCGCAGTCGAAGAAAATTTTTAAGGAAGTACTTTTTCGAAAACCTAGGGGAAATAGACGGCACGAACTTCAAAGGCCTTTACTGCTTTTGCAAGAAAATTAGGTGTTTCACCAGGGCGATTGTTTAGGTTTTTGCCATTTGAAGACAAATTCAATTGGTTCCACAGGTATTGCGATGGGCCCGTTTTGGTGCCTAGTGTTTGTGTGATGGCATATCCATCACACCCCTGTTTAACGTAACTTAACCCTAACCTAACCCTTTGGTCGATCGACGACCGAACTTTCGAAGAAGGTAATATAGCCTAGGATAATTACGGATACGAATCCGGATATCACAAGCACAACGGAACCAAAGTAGTTCCATAAAAAGCCTGCCATGACATGCACAATACATAGAAGACCAATAGGAATATTGTCATCGGCCATCAGAGAAGCCGCCTGTGATGTGATTGGTATGCGCCACAAAACCTAAGGTTTGACGACTAATATAAGTAAGACAAGTATATGCAGCAAACACGAATCATATAAAGCTGCGCCGCATCGAATGACATGTGCCGCTCCTGAGCTCTATGAGCAGAAAAACAGGCGGGAAGGGAGGGGGGCACAGGCTTCTAGGAAAGAAAAGGAAAGGGCACGAGAACCGCGATCAAGCAAATGGGAAATCTTAAATTAGGGCTAAACGAAGCAAATATTATCGCCAATGGACACACACCACCGACGGCTTTGGAAGAAGGTTCCTATTGGCAGATATAACTTCGAGGTAGTTAAGGATTTTGTCTACCTTGACTACGAGGTTAGAAGTAGTAATAACTTCGCTATTTCTTTCGGCTCAGTAGTCGAATGAGTAATAGAAACCTCTTTCGTAAGATCAAACTGGCTTTATAAAATACCCTAATTATTCCGGTGCATCGCTATGGCGCAGAGACTTGGACTTTGTCGAAAGCGGGAGAAGAAGCACTTGGCCGTTTCAACTAATGGATACTTTGCATGATTTTTGGTTCCCTTTCAATTGACGGGGAATGGAGGAGAAGAATTAATCACGAATCTTTTGAGCTGTTCATTGACACCGGTCTAGTGAAGCGTCTATCAGTCGTTCATTGAGCTCCGTAGAGTATTAACGTGTTTCGGCTTTCTGTTGGGTAGTGATACCAATAAAAAAGACATTTGGCAAACTTTATATAGGGCTCCAGTTAGCCCAGTGGTAGTGTGCCCGGTTACCAAGTTAAAGGTGCTGGTTCGACTCCGGGTCGAAATAGACTTTTTTTTTTTTTTTTTTTGTGTTGTTTGTTCAAGTAAAAAAATTAAATAATTGATAGTGATAAAAATCGTCACGCGATGGATTGTGGAGAGCGGTCCGTTACACCAGTAGCGGGATCCGCAGACAAAGCAGGCGAGGCGTCAAGCGGTTCAAGTGCAACAGAACCGAAGACGAAGAGAAGGAGGGCGCTAAGGCCAACTTCCACCTTACCACAACGTCCCTCCCTACAAACTTCCACTGTAAAGCTGCTTGGTGGAGTGAGGGAAGGGGTGCAATCAACGGCAGCAATGAATCGTCCAGGGCAATTTACAGATAACAATCCATTCGCCTCAGATGTTCATCAACATCTGAAAGACAATAGCTTCGCTTCCTTGGCATCAACCGAATCGGAAGATGAAGAGGAAGAAATGGAGTCAATTAGTAGTAGCATCAAAATGCTACAACAAAGAGTACTAGCTATAAAAGGAAAGCAAATGCTAAGAAGGAAGAGGGAAGAGCAAGAGCAATCCCAACAGCAAGTTCAAAAGCAAACTCAACAACACCAAACAAATACAATAGCACAAGTGCTACAAACACACCAGCAAAACCTCAAGAAACACCAGCAACAACAACAAGTGCAGCCACAAGAACGGCAACAGCAAAAACAGCAGCAGCAGCAACAGCAGCAGCAGAAAAAACAACAGCAACAGCAAAAACAACAGCAGCAGCAACAACAACAACAACAACAACAGCAGAAACAGCAAATTTCAAAACAAAGGGTGCCACCTATTAATACATTTAAGATGGAATTAAAGGAAACAAAAGAACTATGTAAGTCGGCCATAGGCAATAATTTTTATATTAAAAGACTTAGCTTGGATAGGCACGCAATCCACTGTAATACAGTGGAGCGCTACAATAAAATTAAAAGTTTACTGAAGGATTCGACGACGGAGTTCTTCTCCTACACCCCGAAGGGGGAGAAGCTGCAGACAATGCTGCTGAGGGGGTTAGAACCGTCGACTGATCCGGAGGAGCTCCTTGCACTGCTGAAAGAGAAGGAGTGCGAAGGGCTCAAATTCGTGGGGGTCAAGCCATTTGTCACGGCTAGAGCCAAAAGGGAGAAGCGGAAACTACCGTTCTTCCTGGTTCAGCTAAGTCCCAACAGCAAACTGGATGGTCTAAGGAGTATAAAAGTCCTAGACTACCAGGTTGTACACTGGGAAAAATTAAAGAGGAGCGAAAACATCTTACAATGTGTTCGCTGCCAAAGGTTCGGGCACGCCGCGTCGAACTGCGAAATGCAGCCTCGATGCGTGAAGTGTGGAAAGAACCACAAGTCAGAGGAATGCGCTCTAGGTAAGGACGGAGCGTCCGAAAAAAGCCAACTCTCTTGTGCCTTATGCAGGAACACGGGACACACCGCAAACTATCGGGGTTGTCCCAAATTCCAATATATAAAAAGAGTAAATCTGGCTCGGCAGCAGAAAGTGGAAGTTAAACGTCCACTCGTGCAGGCACAAACACCAGCCGTTACTCCCCAAGTTACCTACGCCCAAATGGCGGCAGGTAGGGGAACTACGGTACAACAAGCAAAGGTAGCTTCTCAGGCCCCAGCGCCTAGAGCTCCGGAACCTGTACCTGACATGCTGGCTATCTTGCTCTCTATTCAGGGGCAGATGGCTCAGCTTCAGCGTCAAATACAGGAACAGGCTACGCGGGTAGATCAAATATACGCGCTGCTGCCGGGCCTAACGCACCTCCAGTCGTAATGGGTACGTACATGGCGGAGCAAACCCTGAAGGTCCTTGCAGTGAATGTTAATTCACTGATTAGGTTCGAACGAAGAGCCGCACTGTTTAAGTTGCTTAAAGACCAAGCCCCTGATGTGCTTTTGGTTAGCGAAACTAAGCTTACCAAAAGACACAAGATGAGGCACAGAAGGTATGAAATATTACGAAGAAACCGACCCAATTCCATTCAAGGAGGAGGTGTTGCGGTCTTTGTAAGAAAGGGACTGCGTTTCAAAAGAGTATACAGTCGTGTGGTGCGTAGGTTCCAGGTGCTGGAAGCATGCGTCATGTACATCCCTCTCCGTAGTGGAAAGCGGTTATACATGGTGTCTGTCTATGCACCTAAGGCTACTCAATCCACCTTATTCATCTCAGAGCTCGAAACACTTTTTCGATTCCTGAGGCTGGAATTGGAAGACAATTATTTTATTATCGGGGGAGATTTCAACGCCAAACATAGTGATTGGGGAAATAATATACCAAATACTAGAGGGAACCTACTGTTCAATTGGTGGGGTCGACACAGCATAATGTATCGACTCGGACTTAAGGCGACGGATAGTCCGTCGTTTCCCAGACACGGGTCCTATTTGGATCTTCTACTGTTCGACTCACGAATACAACTGACATGCACTAACCAACAAACTACAAACTGTCTACGCACTTTCGTGTATGACAGTGACCATTGCGGTCTCAGCACCGAAATAACTGTTCCCAACGAAACTGCGGAATTGGCGGAGTTTGTTCAAAGGTATTCCTACAATTATAGTAGGGTGCGTTGGACACATTTTTCCAGAACGCTGACGAGAGCACTCTCCTCGAATTCGCTCTACCTACCGTCCAATAGAAATCTGTCAAACGAGGAGATTGACAGGTATCTAAAACTAATGGACGAGACAATTAAACGAACTATGGACAAAACGATACCTCGGTATCAACACACTGACGAGGAAGACTTATTCCGCAACGCAACTATTGACGCACTGCACCGACATAAAAGTAGACTGCTGTCAAGACTAAAAACCTTGTACAGACAGTTTACTGACAGACATAACCCGGAGATCATAACATTGAAGTCGTCGATTAAAAACCTCCAGATATTAATAAAGGAAAATTACAGAAATTCTGTAAGTTTGTATTGGAACAATAAAATTCGGGCTGTAAACACCAGCAACCCGAGTATGTTCCCGCAAATAAATAAGATATTTCGGAGAAATAATCAAAACGACCTTCCATGTCTTAAAATCGCCCGAACGACGAATAACGAACAAATACTTGTAGCAGCAGGTATCGATCCAAATGAGGCAGTTGATGATGACAACTTCTTTGTGATCGAGAATCCGCAGGAGAAAGTAGAGGCTATAGGAGCGACTTTCCAGGAAGTGTACAAGGCGAGTGATATCATTGGCCCGAACCGCGACCTGGAGAGTCGAGTCCTTGTGCACAATACCTGCCTTCGAAATGAAATTGTGAATTGGCGATTCGAGAACTCGGGTTTCACCCAGTTCAGTGACGAGAATATGGCAAATAATGTCATCACCAACGAAAGGGTATTACCACCGTTCATTTCGAAGGAAGATCTCCAAACGATCTTCGAATCACTTAGAAGTAAGAAATCAGTGGGAACCGATGAAATACCGAACATTGTGCTTCGACATCTCCCACTAGAAGCGGTGGACATTTATACCACCCTGTTTAATAATGCAATGAATAATGCACATTATCCAGCGCATTGGAAAACTGCGGTGGTACATCCCATTCCCAAAAGGAATAAAGATACATCCAATCCGGCGAATCTCCGCTCGATCAGTCTTCTTCCAAACATCAGTAAGGTTTTCGAGAAGGTAATCAATAGAGTCCTGACTAAGTGGGTTGAGGACAAACATATAATTCCGGATAATCAGTTCGGTTTCAAGGCGGGGCATGATATCATTCATGCTGCGTCTAAACTGGTTTCTGATATCCAATGGAACAAAAGCAAGAAACAGTGCACTGGTGCCTGCCTGATTGATTTGGAAAAAGCCTTCGACACCGTATGGTTAGAGGGACTCTTCTTCAAGCTGGACAGGTTGGGCATTAGTAAACCACTGCTGTATATTATTTTTGATATGCTCTCCAGTAGACAGTTCATCGTGAAGAATGGCGATGTGACCTCTGCTGGAACATTCAACATTAAAAACGGTCTGCAACAAGGTGCGGTAAATTCGCCGATCCTATTCAACATTTACACAAGTGATCTGATAGGTTCACTTCACCATGCCATAGCGTACGCAGACGACTTAATCGCGTACAGATCAGGTCCAAAGATTGAGGTCATTAATACACTTTTGCAACGTGACTTCGACAAAATTAAACAATATTGCGATGACTGGAAGTTGAAAATCAACTTTCAGAAGTCGGAAACCATTCTATTTAGGACGCCTTTGTCTGGGGCCTCTAGGGATACCAGAAAGAATTGGCGAAAGTTCTCTATCGTCGGACAACATGGACAGCCACTTGCTTGTCGAAATGTAGTCAGATACCTTGGGATCTGGCTAGATCAATATCTGTATTTTAACAAACATATAGATGTTGCTCTGGCCAGAGCCAGAGGTGCTTTTGCCCTTACAAGGAGACTGTTTTACAACAGCCAACTCGATTCGAGGGTGAAGGTTATCTGCTACATGGCCCTTATCCGGCCTATGCTTGTATTTGGATGTCCCGTGTGGTTCAACGTGAGAGCAAGTTTATTGGAAAAGATTCGGGTGTTTGAGAGGGCTTGCCTTAGGGCTTGTCTTCGCTTATACAGAACACCAGAGTCTGAGTACATAAAATTCTATCGCAATGAGGTCTTGTACAATAGGGCGAACCTAATAAGAGTGGACAATTTTGTTATTAAGTTGACTCGAAGACACATTGCAAGAGCAATGACATCGTCGAACAACCTGATCTCTGGGGCTTACTACCCCAATTATATGTATCATGAGAGAGTTCGCTTTGACGGCTATATTCCTCCAGAAGCGTTCCTCTATCTAGATAGCAAAGGTCTGATCCAGGACAGATTGGCTGTGCCGCTAATCTTCCACGTTGCTCGAACAGCTGCGGACAGGCGACTTAACTACGACAGAGACGTCGCACATGGCAGTGCGGAGCGTCTCCGGTTCAGTAGGGCGGTAGGGAGTCGCGACATGAGGGATGTTGCTCGGCAGCACCAACAATTTTGGTGGCTATTTGAAGGAGGCGAGGGCTCGTCATCGAATTCCTCAAGTAATAGGTAGCTTTATGTCAAGCAAAGTCGGTCAGCCTAATTTTGTTGTTTTTTTTTTTTTTAGCCACGGCCGGCTTACATAGTTTTAAGTAGGTATAAGTTAGTTTTTAAGAAAAAAAAAAAAAATATATAAAAACAAAAAAAAAATGAAAAAATAAATAAAAAGTAAAAAAAAAAAAAATTTAAATATATATATATATATATATATGTACATATGTGTATATATTAAGTATATATGCATTATGTGTATATATATATGTATATATATGTACATATTAGATATAAGTAGGTTAAGTAGATTAAGATATATTTTTAAGTAGTCTGTAAGTTTTTAGTTTTAGGTTTTTATAATACTATGTCCATATACTAAGTTTTTGCTTGAAATCTATTTTCTTAGTTTTAGTTGTAATGTAAATATAAAATTAAAGATAAACTGTAATATACGTCGAAAGACTTAGTTTAAGTGTTAGGTTTAACTTAGAGTGCCCGCATGGGGCCATTAAGTTAGTATAAGATTATTAGTAAGTTATTTAAGCTAATTTTTAAGCATTTTTTTGTCTAGCATGTAAGAGTAAATTAATTAAGAAAATAAAAATGCATTTAAACTGAAAACTGAAAACTGAGTGAAGCGTCTATGGATCCGGTTCTGAGATGGCTGGCCCATATTGAGCGAATCCAAAGAGTCGTTGATTCTAACCCCGAGTGATGGCGCAGCAGCTGATGACTGCATCTAATGTAGCGCGCTTTAGTTAAAGGGGTCCTCAACCAAATTGGAGTGGTATTCTGAAGGCAGCTGGGGAGAGATCGAGAAAAGTGGCGAGGCCTGCTGGTTGTGCCCCAGTTTCAACCTGCTCTGCAGCGCCACCTAAGTAAGTAAGTAAGAATGATGGTGATAATTGCGTCTTGGCGGTGCAGCACATTTGCCCATTGTCCTCTTTTTCGTTTTCAAAGTCCTCCTATTCATTGTTTCGGAATAGCAGTCATGTTGTTGGACCCATGCATAGCCCCCTACCGAGACCGCCAGGTCGTTTCTGCACGGGCTTGTGAAAAAGGGGCCGAATTTTCGGATATCGGTTCCAATAATCGGCTTCGGAGATGTGACACTTCCCGTTGGTTCATTTGCTGCCATTTGTTCACCATAACTAGTCTTGAAAATTCGATTTTACTTCCAAGTTTATCTATTAGAACTCGCCAAGCGGACCGTTGATTCAGTCACGTCAATTCATCTGTCGTAGGGATTCAGTTATTTCTGATAGGAGATGTTGCTATTTTTTTCTGCTCAACACTTGCGCTGATAAGTTTGGTAAGTCAAGCCCGAGTCGGTTAAATTTAAATGATACAGCGTCTGAAGATTAAAGGCGTTTTTATTTGTCTCGTTTCGATCGAGCTACTCGTATGTTTACCATTCTCCCATTTTAGAGACAAAGTACAATTCGCTGAAAAACAAAGTACATTGAAAACATTTTCAATTTTATGAGTTGTATGCTTCAGCTGCAGAAGTTGCATTGAAAATATTTACCCATTGCATAAAATTGCAATATCTTAGGAATAAGAGCGTTTAAGGTAGACTTATTGCTTTTCCAAGCCCAAAATTTAAGATAATCCCTCTCCGTATTTCCTTTTCGAAGTCGGTAGGAATTTATGGGGGAACTTTATTTCCAGGACTATAAACACAGCTACATGATTAGAATTTCTTGTAAGTGTTGCAACAAACTATAATAACGAATAGAGCTATTAACTGTTTCGAAAGTTTCTTCTGATATACATCCATATATGTGTTCCTATGTGTATTCATGGTATGGTACTGCAATAACTCTATTTTACTCCTTGGTATAGCAACTGATGAAGATACTTTTCTACTAAAGGGTTAAGTGCATATGAAAACTTGGAATCGTAAATGCTGCACACAGTATGTTAGGTAGCTCCTGTGATGTTGCAAATTGCTCAAGTTTTCTGTTTATGGAAGTACTTCAGGACGTGTTCGCAAGACTCTGATTGAAAGTGTGTTAGTAATAACTGCAATTTTATCTGATACTGATAATTTACTTACAGGATACGTGCATTAAGGGCTTAATTCCTCCCATGGGTTGATGCTTAGATATGATTTTCAGATTCCAATTCGTTGCAAGAGTTATTTTTAACATGTTGCTGTGATATTTCCGGTTAGAGAATTTTAGTTATTGAAGTAGAAAATGCGATAGTGTTGCAAGACAATGGAGACATCTTAACTACAATAATCTTATAATCATACGCTTCCATCGGCATCACTTGTGAGATGATTTTACTTCGTTTGTAACACGTGCCGTTTTATAGTAAAACACAAAATTTTTGCAAAATTCAACTTTATTTATCAATATAGTTGCCTTCGAGGGCGATACACTGAAAGATTTTCAATCTTTCGATACCAGTTTTGTAGTACGATTTCGGTTTAGCCTCAAAATAGGCCTCTGTTTCGGCGATTACTTCTTCATCGGTCTTGAATCTCTTTCCGACGAGCATCCTTTTGAGGTCTGCGAACAGGAAATAGTCGCTGGGGGCCAAATCTGGAGAATACGGTAGGTGGGGAAGCAATTCGTGGCCGAATCCATTCAATTTTGCCATCGTTTTCATCGACTTGTGACACGTTGCATTGTCTTGATGAAACAGCACTTTCTTTTTCTTCAAATGCAGACGTTTTTCTGCGATTTCGTCCTTCAAACGCTCCAACAACGCAATGTAATGGTCGCTGTTGATAGTCTGCCCCTTTTGGAGATAGTCGATGAAAATTATTCCATGTGCATCCCAAAATACGGATGCCATAACCTTGCCAGCCGACTGTTTTTGGTCGTTTTGGGCGAGGTTCGTCGCTTGCTCGCCACTCAGCTGACTGCCGACTTGACTCTGGTGTGAAGTGATGGAGCCAAGTTTCATCCATTGTCACATACCGACGCAAAAATTCGGCTTTATTGCGGTTGAACAGCTTTAAACACTCCTCTGAATAATCAACACGTTGTTGTTTTTGGTCGACTGTGAGCAAACGCGGCACCCACTTTGAACAGAGCTTTCGCATGTCCAAATATTCGTGTATGATATATCCAACACGCTCTTTTGATATCTTCAGAGCCTCAGCTATCTCGATCAACTTCACTTTACGGTCATTTGTAATCATTTTGTGGACTTTTTTGATGTTTTCATCTGAAACAGCCTCTTTTGGACGTCCACTGCGTGCATCATCTTCGGTGCTTGTATGACCACTTTTAAATTTTTCAATCCACTTGCGAATGGTTCGTTCGGTTTGTGCAGAGTCCGGGTAACACTTATCAAGCCATTTCTTTGCATCGGCTGCATTTTTTCCCATCAAAACGCAGTGATAAATCAACACACGAAATTGCTTTGAATCCATTTTTTTTCACAATAACAAAAGTAGCTTCACTCACAACTCTATATCTCGAGAACTAATCGTCCGACGGCGGTCAAATTTATACACGTATCTTATGAAGGTTGATACTAACTGAAAATGGTATGGATTTAATTCAAGTGGTGCCTTCTCTTAGAAACGGCACGGACTTTTCATCCTATGTGTTATAGTTATAGAGCTTCAGAGCAAGGAAACTCCTAGTCACAGCTATACAGGTCTGTAAACTAAGCCATTCACTATGTTCAATTGCATTCAGCGCCGTTGTCTTCAAACAGATGGTTCTCTTCAGCCGAAAACAATTTAATCTCTCACGAGAAACTATCTATTCTTACCACCTTGATTAAAAAGTTCCCGTTGGACAACACTGTGTGGCGCTCCCATTATTCCGATTTGAGTTCTGTTTCTTTTGTTAAGTTGGTAAATCTGTTGTTGACATTTTCTCTAAATCTTAGCGCCATAGCTTGACATTTGCAAAAGTTACGTAGCCAAGAGTACATCTATTTCTCTGTGTGTTGGCGATTTTTTATAATTTTAGAAATCGATTTAAATTTGCAACAACGAACTTGTACTCGTATTAAATTTTGCGTAAAAAACGGATTTAATGGTGCGCGAACGTTGGAACGTGAATGTTGGAAAAGTGTTTCG
The DNA here is from genome assembly GCA_963966105.1 of Volucella zonaria. Classification (NCBI taxonomy): domain Eukaryota; kingdom Metazoa; phylum Arthropoda; class Insecta; order Diptera; family Syrphidae; genus Volucella; species Volucella zonaria. Next base: position 256,786,302 of record OZ014530.1, read on the forward strand.
GCAACGATTCTCTTAAGAAAACGGTTGCTTACAAGAGGCACGAGCGCTTCAAAAGTGGTAGTGAGTTAATCGAAGATGATGAACGCAGTGGCAGACTATCGACATCGAAAACCGACGAAAACATTGATGAAGTAAAAGAAATGTTGGTCAATAACCGCAAATTAACCATTAGAGATAGCGGAGGACTTGAACATTGCCTATGGATCCGTCCAAGACATCTTGGTTAATGATTTGTGTTTCCGTCGTGTAGCAGCAAAGTTGGTGCCAAAAAAACCTCAACTTAATGCAAAAAAGAGACGAAACGCAATCCAGACATCAGGTAAGTGAATGGCCTTCACCAAATGAGCCGAGACCAAAAAACCACGTCACGGATTACAACGGTGTAGTGCCAGAAGGCCAGCCAGTAAACAAAGAGTATTATTTGGGCGTTGGAGACGCAAACATCTCGCGTGAAGTAATTCGCTGAAAGAGGCCAGAATTGTGGGCAGAAAACTCATGGATTTTGCACCATGATAACGCATCGTCGCACAGTGCCATCATTATTCGTAATTTTTTGACGAAAAATGCAAGAAATACCATACAACAGCCACCGAATTCACCTGATTTGGTTCTCTATGACTTCATTCTGTTCAATCGTTTTAAGAAACCACTACGGGGAACGCGTTTCAGCAGCCGAGAGGAAGTAATGGAAAAATCGCAGGAAGCACTGATGGACATACCGAAAACCAAATATAAAAAATGTTTCGAGGATTGGATCAAGCGCTGGCATACTTTGAAGGGGACAATATAAATTTAGATGAATAAACTTGGAAATTTTGTATAAATAAAAAAAAAAAATAATGTAAAAAGTAATTCTTAGGTTAGGTTAAAGATATCGATAAATAAGTATAAAATATTTGCGGCCCGGGTCAACCCTGGACAGATTTATTAATGCTTATTGCAGGCTTATTCTTAAAACTAACAATTTTCACTTAAAACTGAAGATAAAAACTAAAGGGTGGGAGCGGTTAAGAAAGTTAGGATGTGAGGTATAGATGGAAATAAGAGTGTTTTTAAGAGAGAGTTTGGTTAGATGGTAGTCGAAGAGAGGCAGAATATCATTAACTTCACGAAGCATTCTAGACATTGGCTCCAAGTGTCCGTAATTCGTTCGGTGAAGATTGAGCCGGAAAAGTGGCACAGACCTAAGATTGCATGGGTTGGTATTAAAAGATATAAGTTGAAGTAAAGAAGAACAATCGATATTACCAACTAAAATTTGATGAATAAAGAGAATGTCGGCAACTTTTCGACGTATAGAAAGGGGTTGTAAATTTATCAGTTTCAGCCGGTCAGTATAAGGTGGTAAGTTTTGGCTATCTTCCCATTGTTCTATGTTGTCCAAATAGTAAATTTATATGTCGACGATACTGCATGTATGTATATATACAAGTAGAACAGACTTACCATTTATTTAAAATTGTTTATCTTAGAGAGGAAGTGCACTCCTTTAATGGCGGCTGTTTTTTTGTAGGGTGTTAAGTAAGATTACACTAATATTAAAATACATACATACGTAATATCATTTGAATCAATATAAAATGCCCATCAGGTAATTCTCTTATGTTCTCAAACTTGGTTATTTAACTGTAAGCCCTTCTGGCAATGCCTTTTACCAATTGCTTAGCGGAAACAGATTTTTTCTTAGACATACATATGTATCCTCAAATGTTAATCTTCTTTTTTCATTCTCAATGAAACTCTCTCGCTCATCTTGGTGATCACGTCAGCTTCTAACTTTGATTTTTGAAATTGCGCCTTTCCAAAGGCATCATTGGTTTTTTTAATTAATCACAAGAAACATAGGGGTTGTTGTCCTTTTTCTTGTTGGTTCAATAGTATTTGGGAGAAGCAAAATCTGACTAGAAATACTTAATTATTTAACCTACTACCTTCTTAGGTCTTTGCGGGGACAAAATGCATGGAATAGGAATATGTAAGCAGGGTGTATTTCAAGCAGCTTTCTCATCACAACATCAAATTTCGGGTTATGCCTTCTAGTATTTGCTGCGCTCCGTAAGTGCGGATTTCTTCCAATGAGCGTGCAAGTGTTTCGGATGAGTGATCTTCCATCCTTCTATAGTAGCAGGCAAATGATCTTGGCAGAACTGAAAAGTTGTCTCCACCTGTGGCGATATTATTGAGTGGTACCCCATTAAATGTCCGATTTTGTAGTAGAAATTTAAAAGTCAATATTATTTTACCGTAAATTTTTATTTAATCAAATCAAATATTCCTTTTTCCTAGAAGTGCTGACTTTTTGAGGCAATGAAATCTCCAAAGGCTTTTATGACCTCTGCCGGCAAAATGAATCCAGATTGGCCGTTGGATAAATATCAGGAGAATACGGTGGATGCGGAAAAATTTCAAGTCCCAACTGCAACAGTTTTTGCACTGCTACTTGTGAGGTATGGGGTTTAGTATTGTCATGTAAAAGGATCGGATCGTGCCAATTGACCAACGCAGGTACTTTTCAGCAACCGATTCCGATTTCCTCATAATATTTGATAGCGTTTATCGTTTCTCCTGGCTGAAGAAATGAAAAGTGGATATGCCCCTTCGATGTTCACCAAATTGTCACCATAACCTTTTTTGCGTGAAGATTGGGCTTGGTGGTATGTTTTGGTTTTTCATCTGCATCCAAACACTGCCCAGATCTTTTACGATGATAATCGTATCCACTTTTCATCACAGGTGACCATGCGGTGCAATAACGGTTCAGTTTGGTTTGCAAGCGATGCGCAGATTTCCAGGCGTAGTAGTTTTCGAGATTCGTTCAGTTCATGGAGTACCCACTGAGATACACGAAAAACCAATTTATCCCAAAAAAGTCATTGCATGGCGCGCATTACGGGTTGGCGGCATCATTGGCCCGTACTTTTTCGAAGATGAGGCTGGAGAGACAACTACAGTGAATGGAAAACATTACCGCAACATGTTGACCGGCTATTTTTTTCCAAAATTGAATGAATTAGGTCTGGAAGATCTCTGGTTTCAACAGGATGGTGCTACAACCCACAGAAGCCATTAATTAATCAGTTTATTGAGCACGAAATTTGAAGATCGCCTTATTTCGGTTAGAGGAGAAGTTGATTGACCTCCAAGGCCATGTGAGGTTATTTGAAGAGTAAGGTCTATGTCTATAACCCACCAACAATTCAGGATCTCAAACATAACATCCAAATTGAAATTGCGGCCATTGACCCATTTCGTCTTCAAAAAGTGATCGATAATTTTGACCTTAGGATGGTCTCTTACAATAGAAGCCGTAGTGGGCACATGAACGACGTTGTATTCCATTCATAATTGCCATACACCGATTTCAATATTAATTTCACAATATGGTAAACGTGTGTTTAATTTAATGAAAACTTCCACACTAGCACTTGGCTCACGCTTTATGTTGTCCATACAAATCGTTCGAACTTCGAAGTTCGAAGCAAAACGTGTCATTATTTTTAATTCGACAAGCGATATATACTCATATGTGAATTATTATATAATATCTGTGCTAGAATCCTTAATAATTTAGATATTACACTTTTAAAAGAGCGATAGAGTACGCTATCACCAATTTGAAAATCCTAGAAATTTTCTTGCCACGCATAGCTGCTTTATACAAATAAATTCTATCGTTGTGCTTTCCCTTAACAGGATTACCAGTGTGAATTGCATAGATCCAGAAGAACTTACAAATACAAATGTTGATTCAAAAACAGCCGCACAAGGTCGTCGTCGGTGTCTATGAAATGTAAACTACCACCGAAATAGAAATTTGATAACAGAACGAAAATCATTTTCACTTACCCCTTAACCTAAAACAACCCCTATTACGAGTATACGATACAATCTCCACAACTGACACTAAATCCGGCTGAAACACAACCTTGAGGCCACTGTAAATATTTACGCACCTCCACTAGCTGTCATCTTTTGAATTGACTTTTGCCTCTTGAGCTTGTTTACTAGAAAATTAGTTTTAGTGTTGTTGAAGGTCGCATATTAAATTTCGCTTAAAATGCAAAGCCGCTAGCATATCCACCAGAGTTGGTAAATTCCACCAAACAAAAGATACTCCACCCCTTTTCCATTTCCTTATACAAATATTTTCCAGCTACAATTCTTCAGGAAAATCTTTCATAATCCCCTTCTCAACAATAAAGATGCATTTGTCTTTCAAATTCGATAAGCTCCAGAGGACGCTTCTGGAGGAATCCTTGAAAAAAAACCTCAAATCTCACATAATGCGTTGGAAACTTTGTAAATACCAGCACTCCTAGTTAAAAAGTTTCAATTCCTTGTTAGAAACTCTGAAGTAGGACGAATTTTCTTGCCAGCAAAGCATTTATGTAATTCCCTTACTCCAATCTGTCCACATTAAAGATGATATCCTCGATTCTGGTCGATACTAATACCAGAGAAGTACAACAACAATAGAACCTCGCACTTACAAGTACCCAGTTTAGAGAAGCATCTTGTCGTGTGATACTCGTATCTTCTCTGCGTTTGACGCAAAAGTTTCATTCTGACTCCCGGACGGAAGTGATAAATTAACACATGTGCAAGTGAAAGGAAGTGTCAGTTGGGAGGAGGAGAAGGAAAAAAAAAAGGATAACAATGGAAAACAATGTCGAGGATACATAGTCTGCTGTTATAGTAGTTGAACAACCTAAAGGCTGTGAACGGTTTGCCATGTCAAAGAATTTTTTTCCCCATTCTCGAAAGGGTTTTCTTGTTGACCGATGTTAGTTTTTGCTATCCTTTGGATACGAGATGATGGTCGGTGAAGATGATTTCGTAAAAAAGAAAACAATTAAAAGGGGATTTCAAACACTCTCAAAGATAAGTATACACAGGCAAGGGTTGAAGTCTTAGGGTGACTTTGAAGCCTGAACTTTTAAGTTTTCAAAGTAAACGAAGACAAGACAAAAGTTGGAAAATGAAATCGAAAATCCTTGCTGTGGCTTTACATGACAGGACTTTGAGGGTAGGTTAGGGTGATAGAGCGTGGAATAAGTCTAGATGCAGTAGTGCTGAAAGAAGGGTTGATGTAACTCTTTGGACAAGGGTTACGATGTTACTGACCAGATTATGTCTATGGGAAGATGTTCCTATACCAACAGTATTAAGTTAGATGATGACAAAGGGATTTCTGGCCAAGAACATGTGACATTCTGACTTTTAGAATAAATGGAATAAAATCCCTTTTTTAAAGCCTTTAAAACACCTCCAGACGTGTTTCCGGTACGCATTCAAAAGGAACACTGAAATTTTTGTAAACACTGTCTCTTCCTTTCTAACCAGCTCTATGTACATTATTTCCTCTTTGCAACCACTTAACCATTCCATGAGAGATAATGGAACATCTTATAGCTTATTTTGCGACGATGTCAGTTATTAGACATATCTTTCTGATATTTCATCCCATGATACTCGTATTTTCGAAACTTTGCCCCATAAGAGTTTGCTTTGGCATCATGTCGGTTTAACCACGTGTGCCCATCACACTTAAGTGCTGAGCGTAGCGTCCCATCATGACGCCATTAAGCAATTCGGAGATTTTTTCTGAGGGACGGCAGTAAACCTGGGATCTATTAATTTCCCCCATTAAGACGTGACTTAATGGGTTCAGCTTTTCGACGGAGTTCAACGAAGTTTTGTATTTCCAAGCTTAGAAGTGATGAGAGTGTTCAGCAAAGTCTGACACTACACATACAAGCACTTCGCCCCCTCCGGAAATTCTTCTCAATATAGTTCCTTGCCATCTTACTTATTTATTTAGGTGGTGCTACAGTTCGGAGTGAATATGGGCCTCAGCTAACAAGACTCTTCAGTTAGCCGGGTCTTTAGGTAATTACCTCCAGTTGTACACTCCAAGTCGGTTGAGGTCCCCTTCTACTTGTGCGCGCCATATAAGGTGATATAAGGTACTGCGTTGTACTACTACTACTACTGCTATCCCTCTGGGTTAGATTCGCAGGGTCTAGATTCGGTATAAATTTGATCTACATGTCTTAGCAATCTCTGATTGAATAGGTCGCTGTCGATGTACAGCTTGTATAGCTCGTCATTGAATCTTTTCCTCCAAGCGCCGTCAACGCAAACGGAATCGAATACTATTTAGCGATTTTTCTTTCGAAACGAATGGGGATATCTTCATCCACTTTTGATAGAGTCCATGCTTAAGCGCCGTAAAGTAAGACTGAGATGAGCAGGGTCGTATACTTGTAGAGTTTCCTTAGTTGTTGGGGATAGGGCCTTACTGCCGTCAGTTGCCTTATAAAACCAAAATACCAGGGACTGGAATGAGTGATTTTTCGTTTTATTTCTGCTGAGGTGTTGTTGCCAGACTTTATAGCAGCGCCGAGGTTGACAAAGACCCTTTCAACCTCGAAATTGTAGCAGTCGACTGTGAAGTTCTGTCCAATTCGTCCAATTATTGTGTGCCACTTCTTGTTAACAGCATATACATACTTGGTCATGCCCTCATTTACAACTAAACGCATTTTGGCAGCTTCCGCTTCAATACTAGCGAACGCACCGATGACAGGCAGCTGAGTTTTCCCATCAACGGCGTACGCTAACAGTCCCACATAATGTGTTGTCTTGGGAGTTCTACACTACTACTTCAAGTACAATGTTAAAGAAGTTGTATGATAGCGCATCACCTTGTCGGAAACCTTTTTGACATCAAAGGTCTAGGCTAAGTCGTTACCGAATTCAAAGGAGCAACCAGCGTTCTCAATAGTCGTTCTGCACAAAGGACGAGCTTGGCAGGGATGCCAAAATTAGACATGTCTCTAGATAGGCCGTTTGTTAACGAGCGGACGTAAAATCAATGAATGGTGGGTATCGATTTTGACTTCTTGAGCTTTTTCCAGGATCTGCAGGGGTGCGAAGATTTGGTCGATTGTTCACTTTGCTGGTCTGAAACCGCACTGATGGGTGCCAACCAAGTTGTTAATAAGATCTTGTATCGGAGGCTTTTTGCATACGGTGATGAGATTCCGTTTATAAGACATGCACTCTTCTGACAAGATCTGAGCAATGAGTTTGCGCATGCTTCACAAGGAAAAGGTTTTTCCATGTTCTTAACACCGACTGAATCTCCACTACGAGGTTTCCTACTTCATATTTATAGGCTTCTGTATGGGTCTTCTTGCATTGATATGCACTTTTTATCTATTGGTAAACCTTCCGTACGTACAACCTCTCAAAATCTTCGATCGCGCACTTGTCTCTTTATTCTTCTTCTGGAGAAGTCGATGTTCTTCCCGTCCCTTCTGCTCATAGAGCTCATAGAGCTCATGACCAGCTCTCGTCCTTTGTTGCAGCGCCGATTTGAATGTTTCTTGTTTAGCTGCAGGTGATTGCCGTCATTCTTGATGACAAGTTAGCAGCGTTGACATTTCTGACAGATTTCCGGACGCACGTTCGGCGGTCTCTTACGATTGCAGCTTTTTTAAGTTATATCTTCTCACAGAAGTTCTTCTTTGTTGCGGTGCTTGAGAAACCCACATTCGCACCTTGGCTACAATAAGGTGGTGATAGAAGTCAATGTTGACTGCTCGGAATCTTTGTACGTCCAGAATACTGAACGCATACCTTACGTCTAGCGCAATGGGATCAATTTGACCTAGCGTTTCATTCGGAACCGCCATGTCTCCTTGTTTATATGAAGATGAGGAAGCCATGCCCTTCCTATAGCGAAAATTCGTCCCACCAATAAGCCAGACGTGGTGTCGTGTATATATGCTTACCAGCTATCCGAACAAAGATGTCCTTCTTTCTTATCCTGACATAATAGACGGACATACTTCGGGCATTGCTAATATGTCTTGACGAGGAGCTCATAGAAAAATTTGCTGCTGGCGTCTTCTTTGTCTTCCGTAGGTACATGGACTCATATTAGGCTTATGATAGCGAATTTAGCCTTGATGCGCATTTAGCCATCCTCGCTAACGTGTCGGAAACTCAAGTCTACTAGCTTTATTCTGCCGCATATTACAAATCCGTATCTGAATATGCGCTATATTTTTTCCATATAGCAATCATCATAGTATACGAGTATATCACAGTTTGCCATCCTTATTACTCGTACGTTAGGCCCAACATACTTCCTGGATGGCGCTGATACCTGCGTGAGAGCAGTCTCTACTAATTGCTCGGCTGCATTTACGTGCGCTCAAGGGATTAAGTACCCTTAAAATGTTTGCACACAGCGCGGGCGAAGGAAAATCAGGGAGGATGGAAAGGGAGGTACCGGTGAACGTTGGCTTTAAATGTTTGAAGGTTATAATGACTAGGAAATAAAGAGCTAGGCACGGCATTCCATAAGCGAGTTGTACGGCTTAGGAACGAATCACGATATTTTAGAGTACGTCCCAAAGTGGGCTTGAGGGAATACTGATGAGCATTCATAGCGAGACGGGTGTTAGGGTTAAAAGTTTGAAGGGGCGGAATGCTACTGGCGATTTCTATGGAGCGCTGGTGGAAATAACTATAAAACAGAGTGAGACACGAGACATTGCGTCTGTGTTCGAGGGTGTCCATTGTTTGAGTAATATTAGTATCAATAATGAGCTTTATCGCACGGATTTGGATCCTATCTAGCAGGTGCAGAGATGTTTTGGACGCACCCGACCAGATGTGGGCATTGTACTCCAATTTCGGGCGGATAAATGCCTTTTATATTGAGGCCAGATCAGAGGGGGTAAAGTATTTCGCAGCATTTTTCACGACACCGAATATGGGGTCATTCCAACGTAAGCTGTCATTGACACACATACCGAGAATGGAAAGTTTATCGGTTTCGACGATGCAAGTGCCATCCATGGATAATGGTTGGGTGTTTAAATTTCGCTTCAACGACAGCAGACAGCATTGGGTTTTGGAAGCATTAAATTCTACTCTGTTAGTGGTTCCCCATTTAGTTATGCGGGTAATATCAGAATTTAATGAGCTTTACATACGCTAGTGTTGCCGTTCTACAGCCGAAGAGCAGGGACGTGAGTCCGGGAACGAATATGAAAAGCTGAGAGTACTGTCGTCAGCAAAGGAGTACTTATATTGGATTAGAGGTAGCAGACAACAGATCGTTGATGAAAATTAAAAAGAATGTCGGAGACAGAACGAAGCCCTTGGGCACACCAGCATTTATTTTGTTAATATCAAACTTGATTGAGGGGAGATATACCATCTGGACCAGCGGATTTGTGAATGTTAAGATCTTTAAGAACTTTTGCTACTACACGAGTGCGAAAGTGGATTTGTCCCATTGAAGATTCAACGCACTCAAGTGTAGGCGGAGACAACGACCAGTTAAAATTCCTAAAAAAGCTGTTAAGACCGCTCTAGTTATATTTTTCGTATTGCCATATGGTTCTTTTGGGAATCTTTTCTCTAACTGTGTGGTCGGTGTACGAGAAATTAGCTGATATGACACAATGGTCCGACGAGCCTAGAGAGAAGAGCACATCAACGGTGTACTTATCAGGGTGAGAAGCTAGAAACAAGTCCAGGATGTTGGCGGTATCTGGTTTTCGTGTGGGCTCATTTACAAGCTGGGCTAAGTTATTTTCCGCAGCGAAGATCTCAACACACCGTCCTTCGGGTGTTGTCTGTCCAGAATGTCGAAGCCACCCAGAATTGTGTGTATTGAAATCGCCCGTAATAACGATTTCAGTATTAGGATACAGGGATACAATTCTTTGAATGGAGTCAGACAGCGCATAAAACTCATTAAAAGTCGAATTGCTGTCCAGTAAATAAAGATATAGTGGATAATTTGCTTACGAAGATGGAATTTCAACCACATGAAATTGAATTCCGGATTGGAACAGGGACTACATTGTGGTGGAGTTTGGTAAGCTACGTCACTACGCACGTAAATGGCGAGACCGTGGTGAGCGAAGAATAATGGCACTAGTTCATAGCCAGGTATCTACAGATCAGAGTGATCTGAGAGGTGTGGGCGAGGATCTACCTGTGTTTCACTTAGTGCCAAAACAGCTGGTCTGTATTTGCAGACGTTGACGTACGCAGAAAAGTGATTACGTTTTAGCCCGCGTATATTGGCAATATCCACTCTGAATTCCCGAGTTAATATAAAGAAAGACAAACACAAAAAACACAAACACCGAAGTTACTAAGCGCAGATGTGAAGTACAAATTCAGAGTTGGTTTACCGAATCAAATTGTTGTAGGTGTCATGCCCTTACAACAATACGAAACAGCACACCAACAAAATTCATACCCACAGCCCGCTATCCATCGGTTGTTACATACACTCAGTGACTGCACGCGCTGTATGACAATGTAATACAGCAACGGCAGTGACCGAGTGCAAGCAACAGTTAGACCAGGGGCAGGAGGGTTGTGATGCCCGCACTGTGGAGGTGAATTTCGGTTTCACTGCGCTCGCGCGTTGTTGTAGTTTTTTTTTTCGCCCGAACAGTGAAATTTTTTTATTTTGGTTTTCGCACTCGCGTGCGATTTTTTTTTTCTCCACGCTACCAGCAAATTTCACAGTGCACTTGTCGGTGATCAGCTCGGCACTCGAACATTCGAACATTCCACGTTCAGATCCGTAAGCCGTTGTCCTTTAATCGTTTGGAAGAATCATCAGCAGTGAACCCATTTTTATCCGAGACCATTAGTTGGTTCGTTTCATCTTTTTAATCTCTTCCGTATACGGTTGAGAGCCCTATGACATTGGCATAAGGATTACGTATATCTGCGCTTGGAAGACATATAAAAGTTTTCTTAACGAGGAGTGAAATCTAACGCTGTCGTTCTCCAGTAAGGTCACATACTAATCCGAGTTCGAAGCCATCTGTGAAAACTGGATTATATTCCTCTCCTGGCTCAGATTCTGTGCGAAACCACTCCTGGGTACAGGGAATTCACGTTTTGTATTTTTCTGCATCAGACGGCAAATTCATCTAAGCTACAGTGTGTGTGGTATCAAAAACTTTTTTTTTAAACTGGAGATGGCTTTGAGAGTACCGCCTTTGATATGAATACCAAAAGTAGAAAGATTCATCAGTGCATCTAGATGAGAACCAGGCGGGTTCGAAAAAGTTCCTCACAGACTGTCCGTTCTTTTGAGTTTGGTAAAAGCACCAGTGACATATTTCCGTGAAAGCTTGTTCTACCATATAATCAGCGAATAGGAAATAATGTCATGCCTATGGAGAGGACCCTCCTCCATGATAAGTTCCATGTCGAGACGAAAGCTCGTTGCAAGGATAGTGAATGTTTCCGATGCGACATTCTTAGTTCAAAGAATTTAGATTTGTTGGAAAAACGAATGGTGATCATCACATTGGCCGTAGTCAGTATCCGCGATAAGTGTTCTATTACTAACATTGTTCTTATCCACAAAACTAGTAACTCGTCTATGCCATGAAGTCTGGCCATCAAATGCACCCTCAATGTGGATGAAAATCCTCAATGCGTACTCTCAGAAGAAGCATTCTTAAGCATTTTGCGCACATGAAGCTCGATCATTATTTCCAGTCTCTCCTATTAAGTCAGACTGGCGAGTGTGTAGGTAACGATTTTCAGTATAAAGGCTACTCTTATGATTCTTATGGTTTGGCAGAGGTTCGCTATATATGTTAGTGACAACTTAGCAATAAGGATTATCTTCCAAATTGTCAGCAGCTGGATTAAAACTTTTTGTAGCATAGCTCGTTATATGCCATCCGTTCCAGACGACCCGAAGGCGTCAAAGCAGCATCGTATCTAATGGTCTCATTCCTCACTAAAACCGATACATTCACAAGCCTCAGCGTGTTGAATTATTCAGCTCTGTGGTAGCTTCCGTGATAGAAGCTGGTTGTGGGCTTGTACTGATTAAGTCGGAAGCATGAGATAGAGATATTCGGCCTTGACTCAGTTTAGATGCCAGCTGACTTTCTGAGTGTTACCAGTTTGGTTGGTTTGCCCTTTCTGAGGATTTTTCTTTGAACAGCATCAACTTCATACCCTCGACGGCTATTGCTGTGATTTTACGGTAGCGATGGACTCTTGGAGTTAGCCATATCCACATATCACAGAATTATAATCTGTTGAGTTCTATGACACTTGCACACTCCATGGAACTAAGTTGGTAAAAATTGCTAGACTCGGATCCAATGAAACAAATAAAAGACTACTTTATTTTACTGGTACCTTCTCAAGCGTTCTACTAGGCTACTTTTGGATGGGCTCATATGGACCCCAGGAGAAATTATCTGCTCTAATTCACAAATATATATGCCGGACATTGTGTTATTTGAAGACTAGCGCAGCGTTAGGTATTCCTCACAACGATTTCTGCTGAAACTGCAGAGATTGAGAACAGTACATTTCCTGTAGAACTGCTCTGCTTTGCGGGCATTATTATATAATCATTTTGCAATCACCACTTCTCAGATTCGACTGATATCTGCGCCACAAATATTGCCGAACTTTAAAGGTCCACAGGAAATCTTGGTGTTTCAACTGGTCCAAGTGCACCTCAATGAAAATCAATCGAACCTTCCCTAACTATGCACCGTAGTGGGATTCGCTTCCAACGTGAAATGAAAAACCGAGCTCTCCATCAGACCTGCCTCCTCGACATGCGACGTCAACCAAATCTGACATCTCTGACACATCTCTTCTAATTGACGATTGTGACAGTCTATATAATTCAAAGATGGGGTTGACATTTTCACATTTGGCCGTGTGCACTCCTAAACGCTTCCATGAATGACAATAACTTAATTACTGGCTCTTCTGTTATTTAATCGTTTCCCTCTCCTATTCCCTGGACATAACACAATTTCAATTCATTTAACATTGGCACAAAAAAAAAATTAAATTCCATGCTACGACTAAATTGGCCAAATTTAATAGCTCCTCCATTAATTTCAGAATACAAATTCAATATTTCCACACACATGTCCTTGCATCGAAGAATTGCAAAACCCTCCATCAACCATAATCCTTAGGCGGCAAAATAATCGCCGTCGTCAACATCACGAACTCCAATGCACATCATTTCGACAGATAGTATCTGCAATAGTTAAAACGTCACGATCGACCAAATTGTCACCTTTCATTCAAAATGGGTTAATTTATCATCATCCTTTTTTTTTTTCCTTCAAACTGCCATCAGAATGTGAATAACTATTTTTTTGCCATTTTCCATTTGGCTGCCGGATATTTGCGGTAAAGCCATTGTTACTGGAATTTATGATATTTCCGCTTCGTGGAGGCTGACATTGTGTGTGCATGTCGGGGAATAATATCCAATAAAAAATAAAATAAAAATTTAGCGGCAAATTTGAGAATTTCAACTGCATAATCCTGAAATCGGCGGCCGATTCGAACTGAAATGGCATGTGCAATTTCGCATTTTTGCTTGCATAGTCAAAAATTGAACGACCATGTTCAGTGGCGGGGTTATTTGTTTGAACAATTTTCGTATCTTTTTTCTTCATTGAGTAGCCCTCTCAAATGAAGACACACGCGGTATTGGCATATCTCAATTAATTGCATTCATTCGAATTTTATTTTCTAATTGAACAGATTTGCCAATGTTTTTTGTACGAATTCAAATTAAACTGCTACTGTTATTAGTTCAGTTGTAACTGTGTATAACTTGATATCTTTTACCTAGTAACCATTGTAATGTATCACGCGCATAGTTAGGTCTAACGCTGCATATTTTTTCCACGTAACTGCATTGTGGAGGATCTGAGTGGCGATAAATTGCGAAACTGCTGACTGTCCTATAATTTGGAATGGGCCAGGAACGCAACAATCAAGTTCGTTGCGAAGTATTTGCTTTACCTCTATGTGGTGGCCCCCGGTAACTGCATGAGTAAAGCCTTGCTTAAATGGAGAGGGCATGCTCGGCCAGTTGAATAATACTGGCCTACGCAGTCGTAGGGCTCACAAGCTTATCAGAAAAGATTAAAAAGATGTGATGAACCAACTAATGGCGTCAGATAGAAATGAATTCACTGTTGTGGACACTTGCAAATGTTTGAAGGACAAAGAACTCTGGATCTGCATATGGAATGTTCAGACCCTTAACAAGCCATTAACACAGGCCCTTGACTGCTATCACGCAGATATCATCGCCATCTAGGAAGTGCGATGGCATGAGTTGGACAAAAAGGGGACGACAAACTGTTTTCCCTACGAGTATAAGGAAAATATTGACCGCTTATTTGCAAGCAGATTTGTCACATGCGGCAGGCTAAAGCAAGAAGTCTTGAGCTTCCCACATGTGAGCGAACATCTTATGACAATCTGCATCTAAGCTAAATTCGTTAACGTAAGTCTAGTATGCGCCCACGCTCATATGGAAGAGAAGGACGACGGACCAAAAAGTATTCCTACGAGTTTCTCGACAGGACATATAAGCAATATCCGAAGTATGACGCAAAAAAGAAAGGAGGACATCTTTAGTAGGATAGTTGGTAAACATAGCTTACACTGGCAACAAACTTATATTTATTGACTTAGCGGCGTGAACAAATATCACTATAACAAGCACACGGTTTCCTCATCATAAAATACACAAGGGGACACGGCGGCGGTCACTGGATCTTGGAAAGCTGAATCAAATTGATCACATTGCGATTGATGTAAGGCATGCCTTCAGTATTCTAGACGTCAGAAACTTCGCTGCCGGCAACACTGACTCGAATCACCACTTTGTTGCAGCCAAGAGGCGAATGCGGATTTCTCAAGCACCATTAGCAAGAAGAACAACTGTTAGAAGATATAACGTAAGAAAGCTGCGGTCACAGGGACTACCAAAAACTTCACTGAATGCGTATTCCGAAATGTTTCAAGAACTTCCATACTGCCAGCATCAAGTACCGAAGATCAATGTTAACTCAGCCAACGTGCCATCAAAAATGCCGCAACTGATGCGCTGGGTTTCACTCGACCACCACCACGAAATGCTTGGTTTGATGAAGAATGCCGGCAACCACATGCAGCTAAACAAAAAGCGTTCAAAGCGGAGCTGCAACGAAAAATGGGAGCCGCTCTCCAGAAGAAGAAAAAAGAGCACGAGAAGGCCAAGAATACTCGTCCAAGAAGCCTGTAGAGTTGAAGAAGGATACCCTGTAGTAGAGTCAAAAATCGGTGCTGAGAATATGGAACAACTTTTTTCGCAGACTGTATAACGGCGAAAAAGCCCGACAAGCAGAGTAGACCATCAAACTAACCAAAATGAAGTAAGGATAACAATATCTAAGCTATAATCCAACAAATCAGCTGGATCAGACGGCATACAGGACGAGGTATTCCAATCTGCAAGTTCAAGCCCAGATTTTATGAATGAAATGCCAACAATATGAAATATGAAATCTCTGCCTACCAGTAATCACTATTTTGATGAAATTTTTCATTACGTTTTCGCATAATTTCGGCTATACTCGCAAGCTCTGATATTTTCTTTTACTGCGGGAATCCTTACTGCAGCATTGACGCAAACTTTGTCTTTAACATAGACAGAAAGCAAGTGTCTAATGGGGTTAAATCGCACGATCTCAGCGGCCAATTGGAATCGTCATTTTGAGAAATCACACGCCCAGGAATTTGTCACGCAAAAGAGTTATTTTTTCACCAGCTGTGTTGCATGTGGCGCCGGAAAATAAACATCGTCCACGTCCATAGCATCAATTTAAGGTAAGAAAAAGTCAGTCAGCATCGTTCTGTAACACTATCTATACACTGAAGCGGTCGCAGTAGCTACATTTTAGAAAATATGGCCAAATGACACCACCACTCCAAAAACCGCACCATACTGTGGCTCGTTGTGGATGGAGAGGTTATTCCACTATTTCAATTGGATTTTCGGAGACCCAGATAAGACAGTTGCGTTTGTCTACGTACCCTGACAAATAGAAATGAGCCTCTTCAGTCAGAATAATTTTATTTAAAAATCATGAACTTTGTCAGCTGGCTTAAATTCTAGTGCCAAATGGACCTTATAAACATGTTGGCCAAGATCTTTATGTAAAAACAGTGCGTTGCGGGTGGGCCCGAGTTTTGTGATGATCTTGAAATGGGTTTTCAGTCACACTCTCAGCTACGGCGGCGACGTTTTCAACTGACGTTGCCGGACGTACACGAGTTGGAGTATTCACATCACTAACCTATCCGAAACGTTCAAATTTATCGACTAAATTTACTACAGCTGTGCGGGAAGGCGCTTGATGACGACCAAAAGTAGTACGAACTTTACGAAATGTTTCCTCGATATTTTTACCGTTTTTGTAATGAATTTTCACCATTCCTAGACATTGTGGGAGTATGTATCGATCCATATTTAATAACCTCCTAGTTTTGAAGTGAAACTTTTTATCGCCCGTTGTACATAAATTCCGAACTCCGAAACGAATAAGCGGAATAAAGTGGTTTCCAACTCTGATGAAACGAATCCTTAGTCCCTTTTCCTCTCACTTCAAGGCATTCAAAACCGTGCGATAATACTTGTAAATGACGCTAACATTATCCCAGAAGGATGAAACGTTCGTTGCTTCACGATGTTGTATTACTTTTTCCTACGTAGCCGATAAACTTGTTCCACTTCGAACTCTCCGCAACACCCATCCCTTTGTGAATACTAAAAATTCGATAAAACAAACAGGAGGTGGTAGGGCGCATGACGTGGCAGCTAGGCCGAATGAAGAGGAGGAACGAAAAGGCGGCAGACTCAGAGTAGGGAACAAAAAGAGAGGGGGTAACGCGAGTGGTCTGGCACAAACTCGGATGGATTGACGTATGAGTTATAAACGGGGCGTCGTAGGTGAGTGAACAATGCACAAGTTACGTTCATAGCAACAGCATCAGCACCGCCATCCTTATTGTTGCCATCGTCAAAGCATCATCAATACGTTACGGATAACTTCAGCGTAACAATAAAATTTGGCTTGGCATGTTTGTCAACGCCAAGAAGATAAGCAGCATAGAACAGCCCAGCAGCAGAAATGCTCCAGCAACATCGGTTGACCTAATTTGGGAATAGGGGTAGTAGTTGTGTTTTATTTATAAGGGCTGGACAACGACACTCTATCTCGTGCCTATACTACTGGTCAGAGTAAAGGCACATAGCGTCAAGGCTGGCTTCATATGAGTACGGCGAGTTCTCATGGAAATTTACATAGGAACTAGCTATGTAGTAGAGTATCACTACCATGCGTCTTCAGACGTGTCGCATTTGTTATTTATGGAGTTTGTACAATGTGTTGAAGCTAATGGGGTCATAAGGAAGTGAGTACAGTATTTACAAAAAATTCCAGAATAATGGAAAATGGCTTCCTTTAGCAAAGAAAAGTTTTTTTTTTAATTGTAATCTAGGGTGAGCATCTTCATTTTACCTACCTTCATTTATTGAGCTTCGTGAAGGTTCACTTCTATCGCCTAGCTTTTTAGGCTGACCATTTTGTTTACTTATCAAAAGTTATAACCAAATCTTGACGGTTCAACAATGGACCGAAATGTAAAATGACAACTCTTGTTGTACAATATAACCCCATAGGCATACGCTGATGATATAGACATTATTAAGAGAACGCAGCGAGCTGTTACCAGACGTTTGGCTAGTATCGAAACGGAAGGTGCCAAAATGGTTTTATTGATAAATGAGGACAAAACCAAGTATATGCAGTCAAAAAGAAGTCACGCAAAACATCGACGATTTGGACAGAACGTCACAGTCGACAGATATAATTTCGAGGTAGCAAGGGAATTTTTCTACCTCGGCTCAGCTATAAATTCGGCCAACAACACCTCAACAGAAATAAAACGAAGAATCACTCTTGCCAATCGCTATTTCTATCGGCTAAGAAGGCAATTCAATAGTAAGGCTTTAACCCTCTAACCGGGAGTAGAGTTAGACCTCACCTTTTGTGGCGCGCACAACTATGGGGTAACCAGATTGCAATGATAATTTTTCCAAATGTTATGTTGAGAGTGAGTACATTCGCCACCACCCTGACAGAGATTGGTGCGAAATGTTGGAAACATAGCCGCCGTAGCGTCCAGTATCGAAGAAGACCCAGTGGCATTGCCAGTGTGTCAACCCAGCTTATTTTGCGGTTGGATTGGGGTCTACATCCATATAATATTGTGCTGGCGCAAGAATTGAAGCCATAGACAATGCCGTGAGTTCGCTAATTGGGCACTGGAAATGTTGCCCGGAGATCCGGATTTTGGCCAGAAAATCATCTTCTTGGACGAGGGCCATTTTTGGCTCAGCGGCTATGTCAACAACCAAAATTGCCATTATTGGAGCGAACACAATCCACAAGTCTTCGGCCAATCGACATCCATGCATCCACAAAGATTGACTGTTTGGTGCGGTTTATGGCATGGCGGCATCATTGGATCTTATTTCTTTCGAAATGAGGAAGGAGACACCGTTACCCTCAATGGTCTCAGGTATAGAGCAATATTAACCGACTTTCCATGGTCAGAGCTCGATAACATCGATTTATCCGAGCTGTGGTTCCAACAAGACGGGGCTACATGCCATACAAGCGACGCAACGCTCGAAGTTGTGAAGGAGAAATTTGGCGACTGGGTCATCTCACGCGTGCGTTCATCAATTGGCCACCGCGATCATGCGGTTCGTCACTATTCGTTTATTTTCTCTAGGGCTACGTCAAGTGCTTAGTCTACGCTAACAAGCCAACCACTTTAGGTGACCTCCAGGTCAACATTCAACATGCTTTCGCCGGAATAATGCCGCACATATTCGACCGAGCCATCAAAAATTGGACCGACCGCTTGAAGCACTGCCAGCGAAGCCTAGGCGGCTATTTGAATGATGTGCTATTCCACAATAATGTAAGAATGTGGCTTCAAAATAAAGCCAGAATCAATTTTATATCTCACACCACTGTTGGTTTATTTAAGTTTTTTTCCTTATCGTTCTTATCTGGTTACCCTTTATGTGATCGAGTGCCGTTCCTGCTTAATAAATGGTTTATTACAATAAATATAGCAGGACCGTGTTGAGTTTCGTTCCTACTTTTACCTCCAGAGAAAGCAAAATCAACCTCTATTCGTCGTTCATCAGGCTTGGAATCGAAGACTCTACCCGCCACGAATTTGATATCTATTCGCTATACATCTCCAAGCTATCTTTGTAGATTGACGCAGCCTTTTGTAAACTGGATAGTATTACTTAACTGCCGTTTGCTATTAGATCTCTAGCTCAAAAATGTCTCGAGGAATAATATACAGTCTTCTTCCTTCGCTTACATCGATGCTTAGGTACCCTGGAATAAATCTTTGATGAATAGGTGCCTACTACACAGTGGACAAATAATTCATTTGGCCACGCTAACATTATTAATACGAGTACACTGGGAATCTTCACAGAGAACATCGATTACACCATACCTAAACTTTGGTTTGACAAAGACTTCCATGTAAACTTCCTCTAGATCCCTCTGGAAGGAAGACGCTTTCATGGAGGACAAGTCAATCCGCTTCTGCATAAATGGATCTATAACCGATAGCGGGATGGGTGGCGGTATTTTCTCATATAAGCTAAATCTAAGCCTCTCCTTCCGTCTCCCAAACCACTGTAGCGTGTTCCAGGCGGAAATTTTGGAGAGCAAGCTCTGCCCTGGCTGAAGAAAAACGTGATATCTGTAAAAGATATCCGCATTTTTTCGGATAGTCAGGCCGCTATCGAGTCCCTGGACTAAGTCTCATTAAATTCTCAACCCGCCCTTGAATACCGATCACCTCTTATGGAGATATCAGAGCAGTTCACCCTTTACTTTGCTGGGTGTGGGGCCACAGAGACATTTCAGGGAACTGTAGAGCCGATGAACTCGCCAAAATTGGAACTACTCTAGTTATTCTACCGGAAGAGGGTAGCTTTGGTATACCAATCACTACGTGCAAATTAAAATTAAAGCTGGATAACAATAAAAGTACAGACCTTAGGTGGACTGTTGGATCAACATGTCTAGCGACTAAACAGATCTGGCCAAACCTAGATCTGAATCGCTATAGGAGTCTGATCCTTCTAGATAGGAAACATCTCAACACCGTCATAGGTGTCATGCAAGAAGGCTTGACGTTTTTACAAACGATTTCTGTAGAAGCTACACGGACGAGGAGGAAGAGGAGACAATCCACTGCCTACTCTGTACATGTCCAGCTCTTTCTCAGAGAAGAAAACTTCACTTAGGAGCTTTCTTCTACAATGACCTAAACGATCTAAAGAATATAGACGTAAACAGTCTCCTACGCTTCATAGTAAGCTCAAACTGGTTCCATTAGTAAGACGAACATAGATCCACGTGGCATCACAATGGGCCAATAGACCTAAGTAAGTTGGCGTTTCCAACAGCCACTCTTACCTACCCTACACTACTTAGGTGCTTATTATCGTATATTATCTTCTAAGAATATTCCGATAGCATCCATTAGCCAAAGAAATAGTGATTAGCGAGTAAAATCTGACGAGGCGTCATTATCATAGCTAAAATAGGGTTAAGGTAGACGAAATCGCTTACTACTACAATGTTATAGCTGTCGTTGTCCCATCTTGTAGACAACATGTACTTGGTTTTGGCTTCATTCTCCGTCAAACGCATTTTTAACGCCTTCCGGACTTGCAAACGCAACAGTAATAGCTCACTGTATACTGTCAATGGTACGAGTATGTCATAAGTGTATGTGGGCTTCGTACAAATTTCTTAAGTGGAGTCACATTATATCTCATCAGCTTGTCTAAACCTTCTTTCGACTTTTAGGGAGCAGCAATCGCTTTCTATCATCGTTCTCCACAATCCTGCGAGTTTGGCATAGATGCCAAAACTAAGTTTATATAACTCCTTTCTGTAGAAGCTGACTTATGCGGCCTTGAAATCGATAAAGTGGTAATGTATGTCAATCTCAACATCTATGGGATCTCCCGTAATATAAATATTACTTAGCGTGCACTTACTAAGCCTAATACAGATCTAATATCCAGTTCAGGCATTCACAAAATACGACGGACGAGATCTTGCAAATGATGTTATAGCGCAGCTTATAGACTCTCCTTCTGGAGTAGCATTTCACTATTACCTTGATCGCAGGTTTCTCATGCTCTGGCTGTTCCTCCCGATTGGTCGGAAGAGGCCCAGCACTTCAGTTGTGGCAATTCTGACTGCTTCTTTTCATTGATCTTCAGCACTTGATGCAGGTTGAAAGGTTTGTTGCGATTGCAGCCTTAAATTTCTTCATAGAATTTTCTTGTTGTTGTGGTCCAACCCTATGTGGAAGTTTTGGACATCTATGTTGCTGGAGGATTGCCTCACGTCAGGGGCGATATTATCAGTTTGGTTGACGGTCTTATGATCAATCGATCGCCACATTTCTTGACGTGTTCCAGCTAAAGATTAGCTATGGTGCTAGGATTGACATGGCCACTTTGAAATGAAAGTTTCCATGACTATTCCCATTTCATGCACCTACTCTTTGTCAAAAAACCATTTTATTATAAAAACTGACTTAAATAGCTTGCAGAAATCAGTGCCATGTGTCCCATGAGACAAGGAGCTTTAAACCATCCGGCTTCGAAACACTATCCATTCTTTGACACCGAAGGATTTATAGAATTCCTTGACTGGATTTTAGGCACAATAATTCGTCCCAAAAATACAATCCAAGAGCGACTTTAAAACTCAACCATAGGAATGGAACTAACAACTCAGTGAAATTATTCTAATGGAATGCTTAGTGGCACGAGGAGAATCCTAGATACAAACCTAAAAAATCCTCACCCTCCGATAACCAGAGAAACGAAAATCAGAATGTATTACTTCAAGCGACATCCATATGGTGCTACATCCTTTATTCGCTTAGCAATCGAATTCAATTTGAATACACAAGATAGAAATCCTACTCTACTAACATTGTCAACAAATTTTTCCAATTTTTTCCAAAGAATCCTCAAGATTATTTCAATTTCTATCCCAATCACCCCTCCCCCCACAGTACTACCGACTACCACCTTCCCGAATCAACTCCTTAGGCTTACTTCAATATTACTCAGCAACAAAACTCCTTTATTCAACATTTAACAACCCCAAGGCAATCCACAATGTGGAACCAGGAATACTTGGGGTAAATTTGTGGGGTGTCAAAAGAAATTACGTTATTCATTACCGTAGGGAACAATTGTTGTCGCCAGGCGGTATCGACTCAATACAAGCGGCAGCGGGACGAGTATTTCCTCCGAGAGCCAGAAACATATTTCTTTCACATGCCAAATGATTATTTAAGGCGAATGGGAGAGGGTGTAAGGTCAATGGAAATTTTCGATACCGATATACGAGTACGAGCACATCTATGTATATGTTATTCCAATCGCCAGCACAAATTGGGTAACGTTCCAAGAAATTGCTCATGCTACGATATGTATCTGTTGCCATCAACCCAACTGGTAATTGTGTATCTATGGATGTACGGGTGTGAGGTGATTGCTATCAAATCACCCAAAGTGTTGCAACCTAATGAAAAACATTATTAACGCAACATGGTGTTGCTTCATGGAAGCGGCAGGACTGCTTCCAAAAATCCTCACTGGGTCACATGCATAATTACTCGATTTGTATTCTGTTGGGCATGCCATCGTTCAACTGGTGGAGTTATGCTTAGCAGACCACAAACGAAACGAAACGAAATGAAATGAAATAGTATCTTTCGGATTAATTCGGTAGATTAAATCCATGATTCGACTGTGCCACAGGAACACCAGCGACGACCGGATGTAGAAGATTTGTATGGCTGCGTTAAAGTCGGCACAGTACGATTGGAATGCCAATCCCAACCCCATGGGAAGTAATAAAATAATTCTATGGACAGTGTAACCATAGCAGACTAGCAGTACACTGAATGGTGGTACATTCTAATGGATACTGTAATTAAATCTCCTTGGATAAGTAGATTCATTGACCCCCTGTGTTTCTTTTGTCAAATCATGATATCTATGAGAGAACTTAAAGATTTTGATGGGATTTTCAGCTTATTACATGGTAGAGTGGAACGAAATGCTTTCGAGACACGATTTTGACGCTGTAAATGATGGAGCTACATAAATCTCTTTAACCTTAAACACATTCAGTCTAGCCAGGTGCCTGAAGATACACGGATTACCAAAATCTTAAATACCGCAGTGTACTCTTATATATGTAAATATATGATTCGAAAACCGAATATGGGATATTGTTGATTCCCATTGGTCTGCTTGCGTTCACAATTCTGTTTGGCCTGTAGAATTCCGTGACGAATTGCTCCATGGATGTGACATACATATAAGCTGTGCGGCAATTATGCTGGTTAACGTATAATTATTAACTCACTTGCGGAATCGTATTAGCTAAATTAAGTGTCATCTGCAGGAATGATCACAGCTATTGCTTGCAGCTCTTTGGAGTAAATGCAAAAGGGTAAAGTTGAAGAAAAGGTTTTTGCGGGTCATTCTCTTAAGTGAATATAGGGATATCAGACAAAAAATATAACATCTTCGACAGGAATAAGGATGAGGGCAGCAACGGACCAAATTTCTCATCGTCTCCGCAAAGCATTTTAGAAACGGGGAGAGAAAAGGTAACAAAAATGGAAATCACGTGAAAGCTATTATATTTATTTAGCCAATAACTGCTGCTAGAAAAGAAGGTCAAGCCTCATGCATTGATTCGAGTTATTTCAGTGCGACAACGTGAGCATCCTTGATTGATTTAGAGAGTTCGTCAGCAATACGATAGCACAAACGTTCATGTTTTAAAGACGAAAGAGCTTAGGAACTCACTAAGCACATGAAGTAGGTAAATCCACCAAAGTACTCCAGAATAGAATGCAATATTAGATACTTCAATCAGGAAGTTAGGAGGAAGCAATAGCAGGTACTTGAAACAGGGGTTGTCATCCAGCAAGTGGCATAGAAATTTTGGCCAACTTCATCCACAAGATTATGCCTATTCTTCGCAAGGCCTACTATTAGTATGGTCTGGATCGGGATAACCCTATAAGAACCTTCATTTCAGTGTAGTGTTACAAAATAAGCCACAAGAGTCATCCTGAAAATAATCCTACCTCGTATAGCCTAGTCTAATACATCTATGAGATAGACGTGGACATCGCTGTAACAAGGAAGGCGGTTTATTGGCAGTATAAGAGAGTAACCAGATTAATGACCTTTAAAGCCAACTAAGTAAAAAAGTAGAGCAGAATATAGCCCATATCATAGCTAAGTCTCATGTCGAACTATGCAAAATATCAGAAAAATTGCTACTGAGTCTAAGGATGGCTGATCGGGAATTGCTATATTATGTGAAAGTTACAACGGGGGGGATCGGACATGATAATGAGATGTAATGCTAACTCCTATTTTTTTTTTTAAAGAACTTAATACTCAAGTGGGTATGAATACACTTATAATGCCTCAGCATGTGTCAAGTTTTTTGGAAAATGGGATAGAGAGAGAAAGAAAGATGTTTGGGCTCAGTGGTTAATTTCGCTGAATGGGTGGCATCCAACATTTAATGGGGAGACTAAATTTTTAGTGGAGATTGGCTTGATGTTGATTTCTAGTCAACTACTCGTCTTACTTGATTTTCATTAACTGAAAAAATGCATCATGTATCTTTCGATCGAGGCTGGGATTCGAACACCGAACCTTCCGATTTGGAAGCCAGCCCACTATCACTTGAGCCACGGCCACCCATTCTGTATATTCTATGGGGTGTCATACACACTTTCTTTTTCTGTCGGAAAGACGCAAACCTCTTACAGACATCGAAAAGCATTCGTTTGGCATGCCGGCAACCTGGCGAGTCATGCTATCTACACGAAACCCAACTGTTGATCTTAATGGAAGCATAGGTTCGGGGCCTGAGAAACTCTACTCTTGTTGCCCTGTCCCTCCAGTTGAGCCTCCGCCCAATTATCGGCTTCGCCTATAAATGACGTTGTCTAATAAAAAGCGGGGGCAAAGTATATTACTGGTCTTATCGTAAACATCTTCAGATAACGCCTCTGAAGGTTGCTACGATTTGACCAGTAACAAGTTGCCGGTCATAGGTCTTGTTGGCGGCTGGACCACCGATAGTCCATACCAGGACTTAAATCACGGTACCATGGGAGTCAGGAGCCCCCCGGATTTTGGTCCGGGCCTGACTTGTTGAGGTAGGCCCCCTTGAGGGAGCGTCATGGTGGCTGTGGTTTAAACCCAAATCGCGGGAACGGGTCTAACCCATTGTAGAGTTGCAAATAAGTACTGGGTGCTGTGACCCTAAGAACAGTAAGAGGTTTTAGGTCGGCCTCGACTCATACCTATGGTGGAACTTGTGCCTCCAACACAGTTCCGAATTGGTATTAAAGAATTAACGGAGAGCGATGACAAGGCTCCCTATGGATGTATGGGCATCCCGTAAACATAAGGTCTACATGACAGGTGGCTTACGTTAAAAATCAAGAGGCGTTTTGTCCCTCCAGTTATGCCGAGTGGTACGCGATCCTATCGTTACCTGGGACGTTAACAAGATTGAACGAATTCAGCCTTACGACAGCGTTCAGAGAAAACCTACACTCACTGGAAGCTGTACGAGGGCTTACCAAGATTTTAAGAGCTGCATGGTTATACTTCTATACCTCCATTGAATCTTTACAATATTTTTCTTTGCCAGCAGGATTGCCTTTTTTGTTTGTTTTGTTCTTGTGTCGGAACAGAGCACTCAAAAAAAGAACTAGTCCATTTTACTACTTGTAACCTCCTTTTAATCGAACCGTTCAGTCTTTCAAAGAAACATGATTAAGAGCTTCAGTGATAAAGTGTCTACAGTACAGGCACCAACCACGTAAACGCCGAGTACCTGCAGCCTGATTCGAAAGTAAGAAGGACGTTCACAGACATAGTGCTCCGCAGTGCCGTCATGACACTTACATATCATCACATTTACATAAGTGCTTAGCAAAAGTGTAGTGCCCGTCACGACGTCTGCAGTTTTTTCTGCAGACGGTCAACAGAAAGGCCGCTGACCTATTAGTGTCATTGGGAAGCCGTCGTTTGATCGCCTTTATAATCCAGAAGATGATTGCTTCCCACGTTGTATTTGCTACTGCTCCAAAAAGTATTCAGAGCAATAGCATAGAAACATATGATAAGTGGTGGAATCACAGTTTACTATACAGTGAGCTCGGCTACCGCCTTCATTGGTGATGGCAATAATGAATCATAGAGAAAATAAGCAGACGCAATGACGAAATTCTGCATTTCTCCGTTCATTTCGTAGCTTATGTCCGCTGTTTGTAAATCTTGGTAGCAAAGTTGATGAGACTGCATCATCTAAACTCGGTACATAAGGACAAGTTCTCTATGCTTCCTATCCCTCGTCGTATAGGGGTATGAAACCCCTTAAACATCCGAAACCACGGATGTGTTTATTCCATACCCATGGCCACTGTATTTTATCTTATAAATTTTTTTTTATAACTAACACGCCCTCAAGGGATTTGTGTACCCTTCAAATGTTTATACACAGCGCGGGTGTAATTCCTGTATGGATATTATTTGGCTCTTAGTTCGACATCGCACTTGGATTCTTTTCACAACGTTCTTGCCGCGTCAAGGCAGCCAAAGAAAGTCAGAATTGCTTCTATCTTCGTTTGGAATGCCCATCCGGAAAGTTGTCGAAGAAGGGCAATTACATGAACTCCGGAATTAGGCGGGCTTTATGCGTTCTTCCATCTAACTGAATAAGTTTGACAAACATCTCGATATTTGCTTAGTGATCTTCCAGTATATATATATCCTTGCATTGCTTGCCAGTTTTTTAAAACGTGAGAAAACAGATTGGGGTAAACTATAAATGCAACCGAAGGTGAAACTACGCATTTGAAGTTCTTCAATGAAACTTAACATTGAAAGGTTTTTTGACCTAACTCCATATTTCACGGTTGAGGCAGCTGATGGGTCACACGCTATGACCAGAATATGTCACCATTACAAAGTACTCGAACAGCATTCAACAGAGGCCGCTCAATCAGTCAGGCATAAAGGGCATCAATCAAAACCAAATACGGTGGTTCGGAGGCATTGTTCGACACTCCTAATCCAAGATTTGTCGCAGATATTAAAAAATCGCACAGCGGGACTTAAAAAATTCAGGAACCAGACAGAAAGGTAGACTTCTACCTTCCCCTCAACTATGCAGGCAATGACATCAATGAGCCAAACTAACGCATTCAGTCGTTATCGGGAATGACGATAATTCTTGGAGTTTTGCTATGTCACCGACCTGGTCATCTTAGGGACATTATTTGTGCACAAGACCAGCCGAAAGATGAGTTGGATTTCACATTGGAAAAAAACGACAAACCAGATTGATCCGTAACAGTACTCTAAGTGTGGGCAACTAGCGGGGAAATATAAAGGGTGACCAGATAAGAACGATAGGAAAAAGAATTTAAATAGAACAACGACACTATGAGGTATAACATTTATTCTGGATCCATTTATGCTACATTTATGCCATTATGTGTGGAATAGCACATCATTCAAATGGCCACCTCGCCTTCGCTGGCAGTGCTTCAAGCGGTAGGTCCAATTTTTGATGACTCGGTCCAATATCTGCAACGTTATTCCGGCAATAGCGTGTCGAATGTTGGCCGCGAGCTCGAACAAAGTGGTTGGTTTGTTAGCGTAGACTAAGGACTTTATGTAGCCCCAGAGAAAATAATCGAGTGGTGTCAAATCGCCAGATTTCTCCTTCACAACTCCGAGCGTTGGGTCGCTTGTATGGCATGTAGCGCCGTTTTATTGGAGCCACAGCTTGGATATATCGATGTTGTCGAGCTCTTACCTCAGTAAGCCGGTTAACCTGGCTCTATACCTGAAACCATTGACGGCAACGGTGTTTTCTTATTCATTTCGAAAGGAATAAGATCCGATGACGCCACCATTCAATCAATTTTTGTGGATGCATTGATGATTGGCCGAACACTTGTGGATTGTGTTCGCTGCAATTAAGCCAAGTTTGCCTGTTGACATGGCCGCTAAGCCAAAAATGGGCCTAGTCTGAGAAGATGATTTTTTGGCCAAAATCCGGATCTCCGGACAACTCACGGCGTTGTCTACGGCTTCAGTTCGTGCGCCAGCATAATCTTGTACGGATGTAGACCCAAATCTAACCGCAAAAAAAAAAGCCGGGTTGACTCTCTGGCGATGCCCAATTCACCTGATCGGTGTCGATTCGACATTTCTGGGTCTTCTTCGATACTGGCCGCTACGGCGGTTATGTGTTCTTAATTTCGCACCAATCTCTGTCTGGTTGGGGGCTCAAGATCCAAAAGAGTGCACTTTTCCACGGTGCGACGTATTGCCAGCACACTGAAGCCATGATGACGACAGACATCACTACGAAATTCACGTTCAATATTTACACCTGAGCCGGGATTCCGATAATATTTTTTAATAATTTCCGCACGTTCATCAAGCGTAATACGATGCGTGATGAAATGGGAAAACTCGCTGAATATTTTGACAGTTGTATGCCATTGGTAACTAGGCAGCTCCTGAAGCATAACAATTGGAAAAACTATCATTGCTAGCTGATCCCCCAAACCTAGGCATATCGAGAGACCACTTCCTCATGGTAGCTACTATGTACTATATAACATACGTCTTTATAATCCATTCGACAACAGTATCCGGTCGGTTTACAAAAAACGTGGAGTTACTGCATTTTTAAGTTATGGGATCTCTAAGTTCTTTAAAATCTTAGCGGTCACCTTATCACCTTGCCACTACTTGAATGCTGTGCGAAATATTTTTGCGCCTGTGGCAGATGGCTGGAGCCGGATGAATCGACGATCATACTCGTTTAACACTAGAAGCTCAGCCACATTATCACAGTAGAGGGTATTGAGTTAGAAATTTAGTATCCCATGAAGGTCAGAACAAAACACCAAACAGACGATAGCAGAGATCAACTACGGGGCCTTCCTATAGGGACTTCAGAGTTTTGACATTTGATAGCGGCCATATTTTTGAAGCTACATCTGTCATTTATTCAGTCTGTTTTACCAAATCATTTTGAACGGACATAGCTTTCAACAACACGTGTAAATGATAAAATTGATTTATCAAAATGGGTGTTCCGTTCGGGCAACGTACCGCGCGCTTCGCTTATTTTACGGTCGCTATAATCGTCCGACCGAGAGGACTATTCGCAGTTTGCTGATTAAATTTGAGTCCACTGGTTCAGTAAACGATAAACCAACACCCGTAGTTCGATGAAACGCAAGATCTGCCGAAAAACTTCGCCGCTGTCCGTGAAAGTGTGCAGGAGAATCCGAGGCAATCGTTTTTCGCGTCCCTCACAAGAACTCGGCCTTTCACAGACCACAACTTGGCGAATTTTGCGTTGTGACTTGGGTCTGCATCCGTACAAAATTCAACTAACACAGGAGCTGGAGGTAAGAGCTGAGATCTAAGAGCGTCCAATGCATCCCGAATAAGCCACGGTTTGGAATATATTTTGGGCCATTTGCTTTGAAAACGACTTTGCCCAGGCCATGACCGTCAACGGCGAGCACTATAGGTCGATGATTACCAACTTCTTTTGGCCTGAATTGGATGATATGGACACCAACGACATGTGGTTTCAACAGGACGGCGCTACGTACCACAGAGCTTACGCCACATTGGAAATATTGCACTAGCGGTCCGAGGACAGGGTCATCTCATGTGGAGGTGATGTGAACTGGGCACGGAGATCGTGCAATTTGACCCCGTGAGACTTTTTTTGTGGGGTTTTCTGAAGTCGCAAGTCTATGCGAATAAGCCACAAACCACAGCGGCCCTCAAAGCCAACATAACCTATGCCATCGGTCAAATTCAGCCTGATATACCACCTTGATCAGAAAGTTCCCGAACCACACCACCGTGTGGCGCTCCCACTATTCCGATTTGAGTTCTGTTTTTTATTTTAAGTTGGTGCGCGAACGTTGGTAATACTGGAAAAGTGTTTCGGCAACGATTCTCTAAAGAAAACGGCCGTTTATCAGTAGCACGAGCGCTTCAAAAGTGGTCGTGATCGACATCGAAAACCGACGGAAACATTGATGAAGTAAAAGAAATGTTGGTCAATAACCGCAAATTAACCATCAGAGAGATAGCGGAGGACATGAACATTGCCTATGGATCCGTCCAAGACATTTTGGTTAATGATTTAGGTTTCCGTCGTGAAGCAGCAAAGTTGGTGCCAAAAGACCTCAATTTCATGCAAAAACAGACCGTGTTGACGCCGTAAAAGAGATGATTTGCGAGGCTGAATCCGATCCCTTATTCATCAGAAGGATCATTACTGGAGACGAGACGTGGGTTTATGACTACGACACGCAATCCAGACATCAGGCAAGTGAATGGCGTTCACCAAATGAGCCGAGACCAAAAAAACCACATCGTTTTCAGTCAAAAAAGAAGGCAATGCTCACGGTTTTCATGGATTACAACGGTGTAGTGCATCATGAATTTTTGCCGGAAGGCCAGACAGTATACAAAGAGTATTACTTGGGCGTTATGAGACGTTTGTGTGAAGTAATTCGCCGGAAGGGACCAGAATTGTGGGCAGAAAACTCTTGGATTTTGCACCATGATAACGCACCGTCGCACAGTGCCATCATTATTCGAAATTTTTTGACGAAAAGTTGAACAACAGCCACCGAATTCACCTGAATTGGCTCCCTGTGACTTATTTCTGTTCAATCGAGTTAAAAAAACCAGTTCGAGAAATGCGTTTCAGCAGCCGAGAGGAAGTAATGAAAAAATCGCAGGAAGCACTGATGGACATACCGAAAACCGAATATAAAAAATGTTTGGAGGATTGGATTAAGCTCTGGCATAAGTGTGTTGCAGTCGATGGGAATTAATTTGAAGGGGAGAATATAGATTTAGATGAATAAACTTGTACTTCTGAATAACTTTTTGATCAAGGTGGTATGCGCCAGAGTCATGGAAAATTTGACATTTCGGATGCGCGCCACCCAGAGAAGCCGCGGCAAACATTTGAACGATGTTATATTCCAAAAAATAAAAAAATTCAATGATATCTCACTCACACTTTTTTTATTTAAATTTAAAGATAGAAAGCGCTTAATGAAATACCCTTTATCTGCTGACCCAAGATTTAAAGGGACTACACGGAACCTATTAGCACCGTATGCAAAACGACTTGACAGATAGAGGGATCAGGATTGTGAATCATTTAGACCCGTTTCGAGATCCATCTACGTACATCACATTGAATAGTTATTAAACAATTCATCACGCTCCGATCTCCGCTTCATCTAGAGTTCGTAGATTGCTTTAATCGAAATGCTATGTGGGAAGCATACCAGAAAAAACTGGTTATAAGGCTACATTACGTCCTTTACAACTGTATTCGAAGAATTGTGGAATCCATTTGCTATTGGTGTTTCTTATTAACAATCATTGTTTGGTAGCATTGTTTGGAGAAAACATGGGACTGAGGTCAACTGTGTTATTATTTATTTATTTATTTATTTAATCAAATAATTTCCAAATAAATTTACAAAATTATTTACAAAAGGCGTCTGGGCATCTGGGCATCAAGACCATAAAGGATGCCGTATTTTAGAAAAAGAAAAATTTAGATATCTACAAATATAATAAAATTCTAAAGTTATTTATAATTATAAGTAAGACTTATTATAGACAATTGATGAGTTTAGTGGAAATAAAAGTTAAGAAAAGTTAAATTCATATTTCCTTAAATTTGCTGGGTATTGATGTAGCATCTTTTATTCGATTAATTGATCTAATGTCTGCTGGATTCAATATACTTGCTAGTTGGCTTGTTGGGGCTGTTCTATCACTGCGTACGTCGATTTGGGTTGATAAAGGACATTCCACAAAGATGTGTCTTACGGTTAAAGTAGTGTGGCAATGTTCACATACATCCGGGGGCTCGTTATTGTATAGGTGTCGAGTAGAATTGTTCCACATATCAGTAAGCTCGAGTGCCTAATTGGTGAGAAAAATTCTCCGTGTCAGCTGATAGAAGTTCGGTGTTTCTTCCTTTAGACCTATTAGGATTCCCAGATTATCTGTTAGAATAAGGCGCCACCCATTGTAATTTTGAGCGAGAGATATAGCCTTGTTAATTGCTGTCTGACTGCTGTCCGTAGAGTTACTGCCTGACTCATGCGGCAAAAGTCCTTGCCAGATCGTTGATGGATTTGCATTTTGGTCCAGTTTAATCACTGCGTATGATGAGCAGCTATCTTTATGGGATCCACCGGTGTAAAGTAAATAATCGGCTTCGCTTTCATTTACCATCTCCCTGTGTAACATTTGAAACATTGCATCCGAGTTATTCTCCTTTTTAAATTTGGCCTGACTTGTGTTAATCTGCAAGGAGTTCCGTTTCCAGGGAGGAGGACTGTATGCTGTTGAGACTTGACCCGAAGTAAAGGTTCTCTGCGAGGAAACTAGAGCTACCATTCTATTTACTTAGTGCAGATATAGAGTTCTTTCGTTTGTTTTCTGAAGAGATAGATTCAATGGCAACGTTATGGAGGGGATGTGTTGAGACTGTTAAAGCCTTGCTAATCAGATTCACGGCTCTTCTTTTCCCAAAGTTCTGAAACGATTGATATCTAGTTTCTAGACATAAGGCTTCAATGCTTGTTGATTTTAGTGTCTCTGAAGCTGTTCGAAAGCAGTTGTTAATAGCGGAATCAATATTATTGCAGTAACACCATGTTGCAAGGTGCCTTCGACTAAAGTTTTTGCTATTCTCAGCGCTGTTTCAAGATGCGGTCCTTTTTTCTTGGAACAAATTACTTTAAGTGCGTTATTCCGTTGTTTTAATTGATTAACCACTGTTTTGACTTGAATATTCCATTTCATAATTCCACTGAAGGTGATGCCTAAAATTTTTAGTTCTTTTGAAATCGTGACTGTTGTTGTGCCTCGGAGGTTCAAAGGGATAGAATTACAATTTCTTTTCCTGCAAAGATGGAGCAAATCTACTTTGGAGGGGGGAATAATAGCACCTGTCTCTTGGCACCATGAATAGGTAGCTCTATCTGCAGCTTTTAAAATAGATTTAACCTTTGTTGGTTCCCCAGAGGCTACTACGTATACATATATGTATTATCGGCAAATACTCCAACGAAGTCCAGATTAAGTGCTGGTTGCGTTATTTTGACTATGAGTGATTCTATATATGTGTTATAGATCACCACAGAGAGAGGAGATCCTTGTGGTGTTGCGTTATCAAGTTTGAACAATGAAGAATTATGCCCTGCAATATTTACCCGAAATGTTCTTCCAGTCATGAAGGATTTTATGAGTTTTAGGATTTGGTGGGAAACTCCCCCAGTCAGCCATTTGTTTGCGAAGTGAAATCATTGTCACACGGTCAAATGCTTTTTCTAAATCGGATGACATGACTACTTATACTGTGTTTTGTTTTTGACAAATTTTCTGTCAGTGTATTTTCAAGCAGATGTAAAAGTGTGTGAACGCCTCTATTCTGTATAAAGGCGTATTGCCTCGAGCTGCCTCTTTTTTCTGCCAACCAGCTTATTCGTCTAGCAATAATTTTTCAAAAAATTTTGAGAGAATTGGGAGCAGTGCGATTGGGCGGTAGTCCTCGAGTTTGTGGCAGTTTCGAGGTTTTTTAGGCATCGGTTTGAGCTGTGTCCTCTTCCAGTCATGTGGGAAAATGCCAGACAACAAAATGGTATTATATGTACAAGGAAATGATTCTATCTTTGAGAGTATCTGAACATTGTTTAACCATGCGGTATGTTATTTTATCTTCACCTGGGGTTGTGCCTTTTGCCATTTTCAGAGTCATGTCCAGTTCCACTCGTGTGATGTCTTCAATTAGAAGTTTACTCAAAGGTGTGCTGGAAGGTGACTAGGTTTAAGGTAACTTAGATTAAAAATAAATTTTTTCTTAATAATAGATTTAGGATAGGTGGTGTCTTCGCTATACTCTCTCCACTTGCAGCTAAATGCATAACCTAAAACTTCGGGATCGTTCTCAATTCTATTATTTAGATGCATGTATGGAAAGTCTTGGTGTGACCTGGATGATTGGAGTGAACGTATTCTATTCCATAAAGTTTTCGTATCTAATGATGGGTTCATTGTGTTGACAAAGTGTTCCCAAGAAGACCTTTTGGATTGAATTGATTCTCTCTTAAGTTTTGCACAAGTCCTTCTATATGCGACGCAGTTTTTTGTCTTTTACCAACTTTGCAATTGTAGGTGTAAACCAAATTGGGTTTTTTCTAGAAGTATTTTGTTTGGTAACTGGAATCGATTTTGCTGCAGCTGTTCTTATTATTTTTTTAATCTGTGATGCTTCCTGGTTTGTGTTATTCGTCGTGGGTGTAGTCAGTGATAATGTTTTAGCAGTCTTTTCAAATAAATTCCAGTCGGCGAGTTCTTCTTTAAAGCGGGGTGTAAATTTCGACGTAGACTAACGCTCTGGGGTACGGATTATAATAGGGATATGATCCCTGAACCTCCCAACGGAAGTAAGGTACTAAATTTTGGGTTCCTCGTGCTAAAGAAAGTTGGAGAGCCATCATCCATAACTACTAAATTATGGTCATTAGCGAAGTGCCTGTTTTATTCGTCGCATCTGAACCCCATAGAGCGTTATAGGCATTTAGATCATCGAGTATAAAATGATGACAATTATCATTACTTGCAGGAATTCTATCTAAGATATCTGACTAATTTGTACATCACGCTTCTTATACATAGATGTTAGTTATTTTGATAGGTATTGGGCCTGGGACTTCGATCGTGTGGTGAAGCAAATTTGAAGAGGACGTAATGTGTGAGGATATTGGAATGTTGTTCCTTACAAGAAACCCTATACCAGCCTTACAGTATAGGCTTGTGTAGTTCGCGAACGAACGAACCAACTGACCTGTGTCGTTCAATTGAATGAACGAACTACATAGTTCATGACAATTCTTCCCGGCTGTTTTTATGTCAGCGCTCACCAAATCTCTTTATCAGTGAACGAACTACCCTTTTTTGTTCTTACTATCATCATGCATCCAACACGCGCACATAGAGAACGAATGAGCCATGTGGCCGTGTCACTATCTGCCTGGGTTTGATGCATGATGAAAAAAAGTGTAGTTCGTTCATGGAACTACTGATAAAGAGATTTGGTGAGCGCTGACACAAAAAGAGCCGAGAAGTATTGACATTAACTATGTAGACGTTCATTCGCGAACTACACAAGCTTAGATATCTGTCGTCGTTCGCAGTTCAGTACTTACAGAGAGATAAGGACGAAACAAGAGAAAAGGATTTTTTTCAGGCAGCAGATAAGGGTTACGATTAGAGTCGGTTGTTCCTTCTGATTGTTCTAATTTTGCCTGGGTTATTTTGTGTTTGGATGTTAAGAGTAATGAGTGTTGAGAGTTATTTTATAACAAAGCAGTATACATAGTTAAGTGTTCTTAGAAGTATAGGTTTGAACCAAATTTAGTAAAGCAAGAAGGTTCTTTCATCCTTTGAAGTAAGTTTGTTTTCAGTTTAATCCGAATTCACTTGATTATCTTATCTATTAAAATACCATGCCTCAAGGATTTATTTAATAAATAAAAATCTAAAAAATGGTTGGTATATGTTATGGGGCGCTTTATGATAATGTTCTAGTGGATTTTGAAGTTTGGTGTTTTAAGTGTTAAGGCTATTGGAAATTAAGCTATTTAGGTACATAGTTTTAGTTATGTGTTTTTCAATCCTTCCACTGATTTCTAATTGCGTACTTTAAAATCAATTTGATACTAAATATATCAAAACAATGCCAAAATTAAAAAAAGTTTGTAGAATATGGATGCATTTCAGTGATGAATTTGAAAATAAGGCTAAATGTAAGTATTGTGCTCAACTTTTAAGTATATCGGGAGGATCAAGTGGGAACTTTTATCGACATATGAAAGCAAAGCATCCATTTACGCAAATACCAATTGAACGACAAAATGAAACGAGTAATAATGAAGATCTTGGTTTGACATTGTCATCTAATCAAGTTGCTCAAGCTGGTGTAGTGTGTATTCCTTCTGCTTCAACATTTTTAACTACATTTCAAGCTCAACCAAAAAATAAAGAAACGATTTTGCAGTATATTCGTAGGCCACCACCAATTCGTAAAGTTGAACAAATTGACAGGCAAGTTCTCAAAATGATTTCGAAAGGACACCACGCTCTACGAATTGTAGATGAACCGGAATTTAAAAAAACTATAGAAACGGTGTCTCAAAATCTATTACCAACAATTTATAATGAATTTGAGACTGAAATAAAGCAAAAATTATTCAGCAGTTTGCCTAACAACAGATACTCGGACTTCAAGGACAAATGTGAGTTACATTTCAGTAACTGCTCATTTTGTTGACTTAACCACTAAGCTATGCTCATATTTAATTTCATGCAATGAATGCAAGGAGAGACATATGGCTATCAATTTGTGCAAATTGCTGAAAATGGTAGTAATGGAATGGAATATTTCAAATAAAATTTCTGCTATTGTGAGTGATAACGCTTCTAATATTCTCTCCGCTGTTAAACTAGGTGGATGGGAATCGATAGAGTGTTTCGCTCATTCTTTAAATTTAGGTGGTTTAAAAAGCCACAAAAGAAATAGCTGATCCCTTATCGAAAGTAAAATCAATCGTTGAATATTTTAAAAGAAGTTCACAAGCGCAAAATAAGCTTAAAGATGCACAAAAACAAATGAACCTTCCAGAACTGAAAGTGAAGCAAGACGTTCAAACGCGTTGGAACTCAAGCTATGATATGCTTTATCGTATTTTAACAATAAAAGATGCTGTGATGAGTACCATTGCGATACTAAGAAGTGATTTATCACTGAGTTCTAGTGACTGGGCTGTTACTCAGGAAACTTTGCCAATCCTCAAGCCATTTTACGAAATAACCAAAGAAATAAGTGCGCAAAATAAATTAGACATTATCAAAGATAATAGTGTTCAACAATCTGCTGAAAGATTTCCTTGGAAAATGTTGTTCAAAATCTTACAAGGTAAATGAATTACTTTCAGTCTTGAAATCTGAAATGAAAGTACGATTTGAAGGTGTAGAGGAGAACTATTTATACGCCGAATGTACATTATTGGACCCACGCTTCAAAGAAAACGCATTCGAAGATCCGTTAGCCCTGCAAAACCGCAGTTGAAGGACTTAGAGACAAAATAAGTGGTATTTATTTCAATTTACAAGAAACTGAAACAGAAAAAGAAGCGACGGCAGGTTCAAGTGGTTTCAGTGAATCCACAGCAAAGGAAACAAGTATCTGGGATGCATTTGACGAGGTGATAAAATCAATTCGAAGACCTGTTAATAAAGCTGAAGCTGCAATTACAGAGCTAGATAATTGGCCCTTATTCCGGTTGTCACCTCACTTCAGTGACAAACCTCACAATCATGCCACCTCACTTTGCATTAGGTATTCTCGTTGTCGCGTGACGTGAGTCGCAAATGAAGTGAGTCCTGAATCGAGTATCGATTGTTTTGACGTTTGAAGTTTTAAAAGTTGACGCGACGAATTGAATAAAAAGTGTGATCTGTAGATCTTATAGACGTTTGAGGTTTTAAAGTTGCTAATAAAAAGTGTTAATTAAAAATGAGTTCGGTAGAATTGTGGTTTGACCATAAAACTGATGACAGTGAGGAAGGGAGAAGTCGAAATTTAACATTAAGGAGGCGAAAAATAAGAGACAATTCAAATCCCTTGGATATGCCGGATACAATGTATTTGCAAAATTATTAACAATTTATTAGTTTGGAAAATATATTAATTTTCAGGTTTGTCAGATATTTTAGAGTTTTCAAGGAAGCTTTTAATTTTCTCCTGAACATACTCAATCGTAAAACTAAACCTGTTACAAGATGCTTTGGCGTACTTCCCATTATTAAATTAACGGCAGCACTTCGTTTCCTCGCAGAAGGAAGTTACCAAAAGGGAACTGGGAACGACTTTAATGTGGGCGTATCTTAATCTACATGTTCCAAAATTTGCAGCGAAGTTTTAAATATTTTCGAAGATGAAATTTGCGCAGATTTAATTAAATTCACGGAGGAAGACGAGAGAACACAAAATAAGCTGGCTTTTTTTGAAAAATGTGGATTTCCTGGTGTCGTCCTTTTTTTTCCTGCATATCCTTATATATTTTTAATTTTTCTTTTAATATATTGGGTCTACAAGTAAGTTTCCAGCGTTTGTCAGAGATGGCGCCACCAGTGGATCCCGGGCAGAAATGTCAGACCCCATGTATTTTATTTGTAGGTTTTGTATCTGTCAACAACTTTGCAGCGTTATATTTGAGCAGCTCTATCGGTGTCGTACATTTTATCGAGCAAAATCATGGCAAGTTTCCAGCCAAATAAACGTCATTTGCGGGAAGCGCTGCTTTTATTCTTTAA
Organism: Volucella zonaria; assembly: GCA_963966105.1. Taxonomy (NCBI): domain Eukaryota; kingdom Metazoa; phylum Arthropoda; class Insecta; order Diptera; family Syrphidae; genus Volucella; species Volucella zonaria. The sequence goes on from OZ014530.1 coordinate 256,824,856, forward strand.
TATGAAGAAAAGTGCGGCTGAGGCCTATCGTTTGCTTTCGGAAACTTATGGGGCGGAATGTATTGGTGAATCGACGTGCCGCGAGTGGTTCAAACGGTTCAAAAGTGGTGATTTTGGAGTTGAAGATAAAGATCGCCCCGGAAAGCCGAAAAGTTTTGAAGACGAGAAATTGAACGCTTTACTGGATGAGGATCCGTGTCAGATTCAAGAAGAACTTGCTGCATCATTGGGCGTCACGCAACAAGCCGTTTCCCTGCGCCTAAAAGCACTGGGATTCATTCAAAAGGTTGCAAACTGGGTGCCGTACGAATTGAAGCCAAGAGACGTCGAACGGCGATTTTGCATGTCCGAAATTTTACTGCAGCGGTATAAAAATAAATCATTTTTGCATCGTATTGTCACTGGTGATGAGAAATGGATTTATTATGATAATCCTAAACGCAGAAAATCGTATACAAAGCCCGGCGAGCCCGCCCAATCGACGCCGAAGCGAAATATTCACGTGAATAAGGTCATGCTCTGCATATGGTGCGATCAAAAGGATGTTGTATACTACGAACTGCTTCCGAGTGGTGAAACCATCAAAGGACCATTATATCGAAGCCAACTAATTCGTTTGAAGCAGGCATTACAAGAAAAACGGCCAGAATATGAGACCAGGCATGAGTCCGTCATTTTTCATCACGACAACGCTCTGCCACATGTTGCGGTTTCGGTGAAAAACTATTTGGAAAATAGTGGATGGGAAATTCTGCTTCACCCGCCTTACAGTCCAGACTTGGCACCATCTGACTACCACTTGTTTCGTTTGATGCAGAACGCTCTTACGGGAATACGCTTCAGCTCAGTAGAGGAAATCAAAAATTGGCTCGATACGTTCTTGGGCTCGAAAGACGAGAAATTTTTTTGGTCCGGAATTCATAAATTGCCAGAAACATGGGAGAAAGTTGTAGCTTCCGATGGACGATAATTTGAATAAAGCATTGTAACTATGTTTTCATAACAAAACTTCAAATTTTGGAAAAAAACGCTGGAAACTTACTTGTAGACCCAATATATATATTTTTTTATATATTTGGAAATTTCCTCTGTCTCGTGGCAAATTGTTTTTGAATAACTCGTTTGCTTCTCCAATAAATCCTTCTTGTAGTCATTCTCTTTCAGCCTCTTTGGAGCCTTTCGTGGAGTGAAGTGGTGTGACTCGTGGTGGGTATAAGATGAGGTGGTTCACCTGTTTCTTGAGGAATTAATGCATCATAATTTAGCCCGACTTCTTGAGGACTGCTCTTTACTGTCGTCTGTGGTATCCCGAACGTCCTCCCACTTTGATCGAAAGTTTTGTCGAATTTTAATAATTTTACAATAGATTCCTCCAGAGGGGAAATATATTGTATCTTATTTGGTCCGCCTCCTGTTGCAGATCGTTCTTTTCTATTGTGGGCCAATTTTTTTTTTATTTTTAATTTGTAGTCAGTCCACACCTAAACTTATTTAACATTAACATTTCTACAAACTTTGTAACATTAAAAGTAACTTTTCCCAAGCAGTGGTTGTCTGAACAGGAGGCCCTAAACTATTCAAAGTTGTGGTTATCTCCTGCCACACACCGTTATATTTGACTTTATCAGTGTTGAATCCTCCGGCAAATTGCAATTTTCTGGCTATATCCACGTTCTGCTCCATAATAAGAACTAAGCGTTCAAATTGTTTTTTATTTGTTACCTTAACTCTTTAATTAAAAATAATGAGCAATTGTAATATAATTTCTATTAGAAAACCGCTTTACTTACGTTTTCTCGTTCTCCATATTTCTTCTCACTGAATCTTTTCTACCGACTAAAATTGTCACTTCGTGACGATGTAAGTGAGAACGAGAATACTACGACTCTCGATTTTTGTCGACATATACCGACAGATGTCACCCAGGGTGACAAGGAGAATACCGAATCCGTACTCTCACGTCACATGGAATGTGAGGTGACAACCGGAATAAGGGCCATAATCTTGCTGCAGAAAATTTAAACCGGAAAATGGATCCCTTACTTTGGTGAGAGTAGCATAAAAAAGTATACACTCATGTTTACTTCTTAATGGTAAACAAATGTTGTATTGTCGCTTCTTCCATTCCTTGTGAGCGTATATTTTCTGCTGCTGGACAGATCATTAACGAAAGACGAACACTACTGAAATCTGAAAAAGTTTCCAAATTAATGTTTTTACTTTATAATATGTAACATAGTTTGTGAGTTTAACTTATATTTAATAAAAAATCATTTTAACCGCATGTTTTTATTATTATTTACTTTCTACAGTCGATTAATCAGTCTATTTAAATTATAATGTACCTACGTTGACTGAAGATACATTTTAATTGAACAGAGAGGAAAGAGACCAAATAATTTATCAAGGTCAGGATGTTTACTATTATATACATTATAAACATATAAAAATCATATATAATTTTAATTGTGACTATAAATACAATACGATATGTGTAGGATCTGAGTCTGTTATTCTGTTTATCTGTTTTATATTTCTATTTCTAACTTTGTTAATGTCTGTCCTCCCTTCTTGCCCACCTACATAGCTAGTTTGTGTTGAGGTTTAATGTAATTTACGAACTAAAGAGAAATAACTACATTTAAGATTCAAACAAGTGAACTACGTGAACGACCTAGTTTAGTAAGGCTTTTGAATAAGGTAGTCCAAGCCCTTTCTAGTGAACTAATACATTGCACAACTCTACTACAGTAGTCGTAGTTTTTATTAAAATGAAATGGCTCATAGTTTTTCATTTTGAATAATTTTATGTTTATGCCTGGTTTATATTTGGCGATTAGACGCTCAAGAGCGTGTTTGTTGTTGCAATAACCTTGTATAAGACCTAAAATAAGTAATTTTTTTTTATTTATTTATTCATTGAATTTTACAGTATTAGAGTAGGGGGAATAGGGCTGTCTGGTCGTTAGGCTTCCGTCATTTGTTTTGTTTCTGGAATAAAGTAAAAATGCACCCATGTGTACTCTTAGCTCCTCTACTAAATAGCAAATGAGAATACCAAATACTCATACTTAAGAGAAAACGTATATGGTTAGTACGCATATTGATAATAAATAATTGGATTGGTTGATGGTTATATACATGTGCATGTGCTCCGTTACCAATTTTCACATCGAAATGCTACGAGGCCAGATAGGTTCATGTAAGTTCATCTAAATAAGAGTGTGCATGTAAAGGCACCGCCCACGTCTTGAGCAACGAATAGAGAGGTATATCAATTTTCCCCTACCCGCGCTTCAAGAGTGGATCCACTAACTCCATTTGGCACAAACTTGATCCATCATAACCATTTTGTGATTGTGATATTAACAATCAATATTTTATAATACAAGATGGCACATGTCTAAATCCAATCTTACTTCCGGAGCGTATAAGACGAGGTGATCACGGATGTCCTACGACTGGCGATCGCATACACTCCAAGCAGGAGAACGCACCTCTCCGAGTGTTGAACCAACGGACGGACAAGCGCATAACAACGACAAGTCCTTCCAACGAAATATGCGAATGTGAAGCACCGCCCACTTCATAAGTCACGAATGGAGAGGTATATCCCCGTATCCCCATCCGCGCTACAAGAGTGGATCCACGAACATCGAATGGATACCTCTCCATTCCATAAAAGAGCTGAGAAATACTCAGTGATTAACTCACCAACTGTCCTTTATGTCCTTTATGAAAAAGAAACAACAACCGAATCCTATGTATGTTTACATAGGTCCGACAAAAAAAGATAAGAGGATGTAAGTTAATGTAACATCAGCATATTTCTCAACTAAGCTTCTCACGGTCAAAATAAAGTTCGTTTCCCACAGACAGTTAACCGGATGCCCAACAGAATGCCACTTGATATGCGTTGACCTAATTAAGGTAGAATAAGTTAGGTGTAATGTAGGAATAAGACTAATTTTGTATTCAGTCTTAATTAAGAGTTCAATGAAGAATAAAGTTTTTTTTTTAAAATAAATTCGTATAGAATTTATTAATTGGCGCCCGAGCAGGGACAGTAGAAGTGTACGCGTTTACGAAAAGTATAGAGAGAGTTAATCAATCCAAAAGCCCTTAAGTAGTGCAAGTGATAGATTAAAGAAAAAGAGAAAGGCCTCAAGTAGTGTGAAAACAAAAGTGCCCTAAAATAGTGCAAAAATTAAATTGCCCTAAAGTAGTGCAAAAAGAATAACCCTTTTTCCTCTCCGCGTACGAAATTTTTCTACTGTCCACGTGTAAGTGAAAGTGCCCAAGGAGAAATTCAAGGCCCCTGAGTAACTGTCCATACAACAGAAGAAAAGGAGGTGGATGTTCCACCAGCCGCTCCGTGGGATACACCAAATCCTAGCTTTGTAAGAACAAATTTTGATTATAATATAAGTACAAGTTCCTGAAAATTATTTTAGAAATTTAAAAGTAAAAATAAATAATAAAGAATTTAATTTAAGAAAAAGAAAATAGTGTAGATACAAATCTTTTTAAAATAAGCAAGTTCTTAAGTGAAGTAATATTAATACGAAAAGTAATTTAGAAAAAAAGGAAATAGCTATTGAGTAAATCGAAACCACATAACCAAAAATATACAAACTAATATTCACTTAAATTTATTTGTTATTAAATATTTCTGATTGTACACTTAAGAGCATCATACTAAAGTAAAAATGCCAAACCAAAACTTATTCCGACCCAATGTTTTAAGTGCAAACAACCAACTTCGACCTGAACTGCAACCCCAATCCTCGTCCCAACCACAAACAGACCCCGTATTGCAGACCCTTATAACCAACTTAGTATCTCAAGCTCTTAATATCCAAGGAAGGGAAATTATACGAGACTTACTTAACCCTAACGCAATTCGAAGCAATGAAATAGATCAAGGGATAAGCCCAGAACTTGTTAGAGATCTGAACGAACTGGACAAAATCCCAGATGTCGTGCGAAGTTTACTTGATTTTTCTGGCAATCCAGGAGAATTTAGTTCATAGAAGAAGTCCGTGGACAGAATTCTTAGGCTCTACGAACCAGTTAAAGGAAGCCCAAAATATTTTGGTATCCTCAGTGTTATAAGGAACAAAATCATAGGCAATGCGGATATTGCCATTGAATCCTATAACACCCCACTAAACTGGGATTGTATCTCGTGATGTCTCTCGTGACATTACGCAGACAAACGAGACCTGGGTACTCTTGAATACCAGATGACGTCGTTAATACAAGGCAACGACAGTATCCAAGGATTCTACCAGTCGGTATATACACACCTTTCACTTATTCTAATCAAAATTACAAAATTACATTACACTTTCCCTACTAAATCAAACTTAGAGAGATAAGGCGGTATACCTAACCAAAACCAAGGAACAGTTAAAAAACTATTACTTCCAAATCCTCCGTCACTTCAGCCCAAAAGAAACCAAAATATCATAAAATCAAACGGTATACCCTTCTACCCTCAAACTGCGCACTTCCCCAACCAAAGACCGTCTCCGTTTATTAATACTACACCTTGTTTCCCCAACCAGAGCAACCATTATCAAGGGCAACCTCCATTTAATAATATTCCTCAACCAAATTTACCCCCAAATTTTCGTCCTCCGAACCAACCCAATAACAATTCTGCGGGACAAATGCCCCCAAGGCGGCAACCACCAGGGGAATCCATGGATGCCTCGACCATAAGAACTGGGAACGTCAATTATGCCAATAGACCAGAAGGTAGAGCCTGGCCTCCCGCACCAAAGAGAGCACCGATGCCCGACCAAAGTATACCCCCTCATAAAATAAAACAATAAAACGCAATGTTAAACTCAGGAACTGAAGAAGACGGCCAAACCATAAATGACTACATAGAACCCCAAGCATCAACGGAAACTGAAAACTGCGAACAATTAGTTTAGGAACTACCCAACATACATTTTTTAGACTAGCTAGCTCTTCGCCGCCCTATTCCGAAGTAAGGACGGAGAGCGGTGACATATTAAAAATTCTTATTGACACCGGGTCAAATAAAAATTATATTCAGTCCTCTTTGATAAAAAATCCTACCCCGAATAAAGAATCCTTTTATGCGAATTCTATTGCAGGCAAAATTAAAATAACCCATCACACTCTAGTTAACCTTTTTGGCTTAAAAAACGAAAAATAAAATTTTTCCTCCTTCCATAGTTTAAGTCGTTTCACGGAATATTGGGAAACGACAGCCTAAAAATCCTATCAGCAATAATAAACACTAGACACAACTATATGATTATAAGGAACAGCATAAAAATACGAGTAAAACAATACACGACACAATCGGTAAACGCCATCGACATTCGAACGGACCATATGACATCCCATCAAAAGCAGTCCATCCAAGCGGTAGGCAAAGAATCTCCAGATTTATTTAATGAACCAGATGAAAAATTAACTTACACTACGATCATAAAAGGGGAAATACGTACTACTTCAGACTCTCCAGTCTACACTAAGTATTACCCTTATCCCATGTCTCTGAAGGACGAAGTGGAAAAACAAGTTCATAAACTGTTAAACGACGGAATAATTAGACCTTCACAGTCGCCATACAACTCCCCAATTTGGAAAGTGCCTTAAAAGGCAGATGCCACAGGGGAAAAAAAGTATCGATTGGTAATAGATTATCGCAAACTAAACAGCGTAACGATTTCTGATCGCTACCCTATACCAGAAATCAATGAAGTTCTGGCTCAATTGGGACAAAATAGATATTTGACGGTAATCGATTTGCAAATCGGTTTTCATCAGATCCCGCTAAAAGAATCTGATATAGAGAAAACAGCGTTTTCGGTTAATAACGGCAAATACGAATTTACGAGATTGCCAATTGGGCTGAAAAATGCCCCTTCAATTTTCCAAAGGGCGCTTGATGACATCCTTAGGGAGCATATCGGTAAGATATGCTACGTCTACATAGACGATATTATTATATTCAGTAAGGATGAAGAGACACATCAAGAAAACGACCGCAAAATTTTTGAGACCTTACATTCCGCTAACATGAAAGTTCAACTCTGCAAGTGCGAGTTTTATAAAAATGAGGTAGAGTTTTTAGGCTTTATCGTCTCATCAGAAGGCAAATCGAGAAAAAGTAAAAGCCATACTTAACTTTCCACCTCCCAGGACACTCAAGGAGCTACGATCTTTCCTTGGCCTCTCTGGGTATTATAGACGCTTCGTAAAGGACTATGCGAAGCTCGTAAAGCCCCTTACTGCACTTTTGAGAGGGGAAGATGGCCGCTTATCAAAAAACCATTCCAGTAAAAAGGCAATAAACCTAAACGAAGAAGCAATGCTAGCATTCGATAAAATAAGAAAAACTTTAGCATCTGACGACATTCTCTTAGTATACCCTGACTTTTCTAAAGAATTTGAACTGACCACGGACGCATCCAATTATGCTATCGGAGCAGTCCTTTCACAGAGTGATAGACCCATAATGTTCATATCGAGAATGCTTAACAAAACGGCAGAACATTATGCCACAAAGTCAAAATTATACAGACCACCAACCACTCACTTATTCCCTTAGAAGCAAAAACACCAATAGTAAGATAAGACGCTGGAAAGCTATACTCGAAGAGTATAACTGTGAACTACAATGCAAACCCGGCAAAACAAATATTGTAGCTGATGCGCTTTCTAGACCTCCAACTACAGACCAAATCAATTCCATGACAGCTTCCCAACATAGTGACGAAAGCTCCTCACACGAGTTAATCCCAGCTGTGGAAGCCCCGATTAACGCTTTTAGGAACCAGTTGATACTACTGATTGCAAGTGAGGTAAAACAACAACTGCATTATCCCTTCCCACACTTTCGCAGACACACTCTAATACAACCCACTTACACAAAAGAGAACCTTATATCTATATTCAAACGATTTATAGTCCCTACGGTAAATAATGGTCTGATGACAGATGAAACTACTATGGGAAAAATACAGGAAATTTATCCCCTATACTTTAAAAATTATAAGATAGGGTTCACCCAGACTAGAGTAGATGACTTAACGGACGAAACAAGCCAAAACGAGGAAATTCTTAAAGTCCATAAAAGGGCACACAGAAATGCCAAAGAAAATAAATCCCAACTTTTGGAAAAATATTATTTCCCTCAGATGAATGCAAAGATCAACAAAATCGTCAAACAATGCTCAGTTTGTCGCGAACACAAATACGATCGTCACCCAAAAAAGCCCGAACTTAATTCCACCCCTATTCCTAATTATCCTGGCCACATCCTTTATATCGACATATTGGGTCTACAAGTAAGTTTCCAGCGTTTTTTAGAGATGGCGCCACCAGTGGATCCCGGGCAGAAATGTCAGACCCCATGTATTTTATTTGTAGGTTTTGTATCTGTCAACAACTTTGCAGCGTTATATTTGAGCAGCTCTATCGGTGTCGTACATTTTATCGAGCAAAATCATGGCAAGTTTCCAGCCAAATAAACGTCATTTGCGGGAAGCGCTGCTTTTATTCTTTAATATGAAGAAAAGTGCGGCTGAGGCCTATCGTTTGCTTTCGGAAACTTATGGGTGCCGTACGAATTGAAGCCAAGAGACGTCAAACAGCGATTTTGCATGTCCGAAATGTTACTGCAGCGGTATAAAAATAAATCATTTTTGCATCGTATTGTCACTGGTGATGAGAAATGGATTTATCATGAAAATCCTAAACGCAGAAAATCGTATACAAAGTCCGGCGAGCCCGCCCAATCGACGTCGAAACGAAATATTCACGTGAATAAGGTCATGCTCTGCATATGGTGGGATCAAAAGGGTGTCGTATACTACGAACTGCTTCCGAGTGGTGAAACCATCAAAGGACCACTATATCGAACCCAACTAATTCGTTTGAAGCGGGCATTAAAAGAAAAACGGCCAGAATATGAGACCAGGAATGAGTCCGTCATTTTTCATCACGATAACGCTCGGCCACATGTTGCGGTTTCGGTGAAAAACTATTTGGAAGATAGCGGATGGGAAATTCTGCCTCACCCGCCTTACAGTCCAGACTTGGCACCATCTGACTACCACTTGTTTCGTTCGATGCAGAACGCTCTTACGGGAATACGCTTCAGCTCAGTAGAGGAAATCAAAAATTGGCTCGATACGTTCTTGGGCTCGAAAAACGAGAAATTTTTTTGGTCCGGAATTCATAAATTGCCAGAAAGATGGGGGAGAGTTGTAGCTTCCGATGGACGATACTTTGAATAAAGCATTGTAACTATGTTTTCATAATAAAACTTCAAATTTTGGAAAAAAAACGCTGGAAACTTACTTGTAGACCCAATATATTCCACACAAAGCTCTTGATAAATTTTCTAAGTATGCGCAGGTTAAAGTATTGAGGTCCAAAGCCGTAGAAGATATAAAGAAACCCCTTAGGGAATTACTGTTTTCTTTCGGTGTTCCAGCGATAATTGTAATAGATAATGAAAAATCGTTAAACTCACTGTCAATTACTTTTAATGTTAGAAGACCAACTTGGAATCAGAGTATTTAAAACTCCACCCTACACCAGCACGGTTAATGGTCAGGTGGAACGATTCCACTCTACCCGTACGGAAATCATGCGATGCCTAAAAACCGACCAAATCCATGGCAACTTTGAAGAGCTCTTAGAAAAATCTGTGTACGAATATAATTGTTTCATCCATTACACTACAGGCCGTAAGCCCCTCGAGATAGTTTTTGGCAGAAATATAGCTACCGACCCTGAGCAATTCGAAAAAGTTTGGCAGGAAAATATTCAGAAATTAAGACAAAAACAGGAAATTGACCTTAGGAATCATAATAAGCGTAGAGACCCAATACAAACTTATTCAGCCGGAGATGTTATTTACGTTCGCATTAATAAATGTCTAGGTTCTAAACTTTCTCAAAAATATAAAAGGCAGGTTGTAAAAGAAGATCAATCGACTACAGTACTTACTGAATCAGGTAGAATTGTTCATAAGAGTCACATTAAAAGTTAACTTTCTCTTTCGTTTGCTCGAATGTTCAAGTACTAGATTATACAAGTTCCCGAATAATAACCTTAAAAGTAGGAACAACCAGAATACAGAATGGGAAACTGCAGTTTATCCACATAATTGAGATGTCCCCATATAGAAGTATCCTATCCGAAACCGCATCCATCATGAATGAAACTAACAACTTTTTCCCAATCCTTAATCATGAATTGGCACAAGCAAATAAATTACTAATCAACATTGAACACCATAGACCTAAAAGATCACTTAATTTTATCGGGTCCGCATGAAAGTGGATTGCGGGCAATCCCGATCAAGATGATCTCACAATGTTAGAAAATAAGATGAACAATGTAATCAGTAACAATAACAACCAAATTATTATAAACGAAAATTATATAAGTAAACTGAACCAACTGACAAATGTAACAAATCAAATATTAAATATTATAAGAAAAGATAAATTTTTCGAAAACGAATTAGCCCTAAGCTTATTATATAAAACAAAAATTATTAAAGAAGAACTAGCTAACACGATTTACGCTATGGAACTTGCTAGATCTAATACTGTAAATACAAATATTTTGTCAAAAACTGAAATAAATGCAATTATAAAAAACGTAGATAGAAATCAAATACCTTACGACAATGTAGAAGATGCTTTTAAATTCGCATATATTAAAATTGTAGTTAACACAACTAGTCTATTTTATATAGTAAATATCCCGACAACCGAAGAAGTTGTTTACGACAAATTTATTATTAAGCCAATTAAAGTTAATAGTTTAATAAATAAGATAGAATATAAGAATATTATAAGAAAACACAAAACTATTTTCGGAATTAAAAAATAATGTAGAACATTAAATGAATTATCATTATGTAGAAAGGAAAATTTAGTAGACTTAAGCAACGACACATGCATACCACATATTTTAGAAGGTAAGAACGCATCATGCACTTTAACCAACAGTCATCATATACCAGCAGTAGAAGAAATCATGACAGGCACCAAAGGGCAACATTAACATAAACAGTACTAATCAGCATCTTAAGGGAACCTATTTAATACAATTCCAGAACACAACTATTGAAATCAACAACACAAAATTTATCTCAGAAAAAGTAACAAGCATTCACGCCCTACCACCCATGTTTAGTTAAAATTCTGAAGGAACCGGTATTGCAGAAGTATTATCCATCGAGCTTATGAAAGAACTCCATATGAATAACACAAAACGGATCGATCTCATTGAAACAGAAAAAGATATCCACCAGTTTATCAATTACACAACTTTCATCACTATATTTCTAATCATAGCCATAATAATGTATTGCAAAAATACAAGAAGTAAAGAAACCAGTATAACAGTCATACCTATAGCTTTATCAATAGGAAACAGTTCAACGCCCCCACCAATAGTGGCACAGACCCAACACCATGGCAGCATTTACAATTTACCCTTCTATTGACCTGTGCGATGACGCAAAGGATTTAAGCGGGGAAGAGTTAATGTAACATCAGCATATTTCTCAACTACTTAAGCTTCCCACGGTCAAAATAAAGTTCGTTTCCCACAGACAGTTAACCGGATGCCCAGTTCATCTTAGACCTATGAACATTTGATGATAGTGCAAACGTGCCAGACAACAGAATGCCACCTGATATGCGTTGACCTAATTAAGGTAGAATAAGTTAGGTGTAATGTAGGAATAATAATAATTTTGTATTCAGTCTTAAGTAGTTCAATGAAGAATAAAATTTTTTTTTAAAATAAATTCGTTTAGAATTTATTAACATTATTATTATTTGTATGAACCATAAAATCATAAAAAAAGGATACTTGTCGGCTTGCACGTTAAGTACCACAGTGAAAGGGGTTACAGTGAAGAACAACAACAATACTACTCGTATATTTAATTTTATTTTATTTTTAGTTTATACGAGTACTTGTATATTCCATTGGAGAATGAGTAACTCCATGGTTAACCGAGTCATTGTAGTGGGTTTTGGTTTGCGGAAATGGGTGATGTAACATATTTAAAATATTACTCGTATTATTAAGTTGGTTTGGGAGAGTAGAGTTTAAAGTAGTATTTAAGAGAGCAGGTTTTGTGTTGATAACGGACTTGAGTGAATGACGCAGGGCCTGGCAGAGTACTCAGAGCCAGCTTTCTTGTTTCCATCCTTAGTGGTCATTGATAGATCGATGCTTGAGCAAGATGGTGTGGAGGACGATTCAGATGTTTGTACTTAGTTTGTCTAGCTGTTATTTGTTACTTGGGTGTTGTTTCGATTATGTGTTGTGCATGATATAGTTTCAGTTTCAACATTTTGTTTTGAACTATTAGAGTTGTATGTTTTTTGTGGTTTTGAAATAAACTGATTGGATTACTTTGATTTCTCATGTTCATTGCTGTGTTCTGTGTTCGTGTTCCTCTTAGATTTGTTTAGATGGGTGTGTAGCGCAATTGGATTTCTGCCATGGTTGGACCTCTGATATTTTGTTTTTTTTGGAGCCGGGAGCTGGTGTAGAGAGGGGTAATCAGTAAATATCTGCCAAGCATCCCTAACGGTACACCGACGATAAATTTTGATCTTGTTGACCGATTTGTATCGGAGGAAGGCAGGGCAAGCGGAATCGTTTGATGTGTGGCCCTCGCTATTGCAATTAATACAGTAAACACGCGTGCAATCATTATGTGGGGAAGGAAGATAGCAGTTTTTTCACAGAGGAGTACCAGTGCATCGATTTTTTGTGTTTCTGGCAAGACATACACCGCATAGGGTTTGGTATGTACTCGTCTACCTTGCAGTTTACCCATCCAATTTTAACCTCGTTTGGTTGTCGAAGTAAGTCGAAGGTTAATATAGCCGCACCTGTGGGAACCAAAAGATCATTTTCCTCTTTCATTAGTTTTTCCACCTCTATGACTTTGAATTTTTTCAATTCTTCTAAAAGTTCTTCTTCCGTGATTTCAGCAGTGTGCTTTGAGAAGATTCTTCCTTGTATAGAATTAAGGCTTAAATGGTTTGATACCTTGACGGGAATGGAATCAACGAATTTAGCTTTTAGGAATTTGTTAGCTACTTCCACGTTCAGCACTTTGAGAAGTAAGTTTCCTGATCTCATGGCTTTAACTTCTAGGATACCTTTAGAATTAATTGGGTTGTAGGAAGCGAGAGGCCGCACATTTTCGCTATTTTTCCCGTTCCCGTTACAACTATATAACGTGGGATATTGTTGTCGTTGTTAATGATAGGTAGCTCAGGATACTCTTCGGCTGAATGCTTGCGTTTCGTAGTTTTAATTCGGTTTTCATTAAGGCTTTTGTCTGGCGAAAGCCTTTGAACCAGTTTTTTCGAGGGGGATCCGTTCCTCCGTCCATAGATTTTTACTCAGTTGTACACTTGTTGTTTTATTTGTGTAGGTATTAAAAAGCAAACAAAAAAGGAATTACACTTACCACCGAGAGTAAATAAATAACGAGAAAAGGTTTAAGGTGTTGACACGGCTATTGACTGTGTTATGTTACCTGAAACATCTTGATTATGCTAATGATATTTGCTTGTTTTCTCTCACGATAATAGACCTATATATGATCGCCCAGAATTTTTTAGTAGAGGCGAATAAGTATCTGTGTAATATGTTAAGGATATCAAAATACGAAGGAGGAAGTGGTGGCCGATTAGCCATAACATCCATTAACCCATATGCCTGAGAAATATTGAGAGAGTTAAGCAGTGAGTCGGCCAACATGCACAATAGCAGTGGAGACAGGGCAAAGCCTTGTGAGCAACCCTGTTAACACTCGCCATCATATATTGCCTTCAGTTAGCATCTGTTAGCATCTATTCACCGGAATGGCTCCTACCAACAAAACGAGTTATTCATCTATGGCGTTCTGTTTGGGCGAGTTACACATGTCACACACTCAAAAAGTTCGTTGTTGAAAACACCCCAATGTCAAAATGCTTCTCTTTCTAAGCGACTGCGTCTTCGGTTCTGGCCACAGATTTTGAAGCCTAGTCTCGCAGGATCTTCCGCGTTGGCAAGCATATTGCATCTTGAATAGATGATATATTCGCAAATAAGTTTTGCGCGCTAAAGCTCGACCATTCGCTCTATGACTGATTGCTCGACGCGCGTGTAGTCATCTTTTCCAATTTTCCTGTTCGCCGGAAAGATAGAATATGATAAGACTAAGCCTATATGATATCAATCTCCACTATTTCCTTAAGAAAAATGCATACCTCATAGAGATGAACGTATCTAATAAAACAACATGAAACACACAACTATAGACCCGGTGGTGTTTCGAGTGCAGTCTAAGTGTTTTCAGATATCTTTCTTAAGCCCCATCAAGGGATCCAAAAACTATACAACACTCACTTAAGCTACTTCAATGTATATATAACCAGAAAAGAAAAAGAAAAAAATATTTAAAAGCAACAAAATCGAAACTTTTTCGGTTCACAGATTCTCTTCCACTCAACCGTTTAAACAGCTGATGGCACTTTCCGTCACATCTCAAAAATGGATACCATCATAGACGTTTCCTTCGCTCTCTAGAATTTTTCAACAAAATAATACAAAAACCCACCGTCATTATCCGATGAATGATCTTTATTCCCGTTGAAAGGAAATCCTTCGAAAACGGAGAAAAAAAAATCTTTGAATAACCGCTTACTGAAAACATACGCCGGGCATACAATATGCTACAGAAGACTGCCCTTTTGGATTATTTTACTGCTCTCAATCCCAACCAGAATTCAGTCTCCCATGGAAACAAAGTTTCCTTTCATCTGAATAGTGGCAGCGCCAGGAAAAAAAAGTAAAAGGAAAATAAAAAATAACACTCGTAATTATCCTTGAAATAAAAGTTTTTCATGATGCCGGTCGTGTGCGGATTTTCAGATAAAAGGAAACAGCAGCTGCTTGGTTTACTGCTTGCGAAAATGCGCGCAAATTTTGTGTTCAAAGCTTAACTGGCATATTGGAAAAGGAATAGTTTTTGAATAGTTGGCTGTCTTCACGCGACTGTCGGCACTAACTTACGAAATGGGCTTACAACAGCTGAAGTTGGACAGGGAATATGAGTCACGAGCACACTGCCAGGATGCAGCGCGCGGATAGAGATCTATGAGGGTTTCCTGTTGTGCTTCCAGCACGGGTACCTGTTCTCATGAGCTGCTTAGTGTTAAAGGTGGAAATTTTCTTCTATTGTTATGCTAAGTATGCTTTGGTGTTTATTGTAAGCAACGAGAGAACCAACACAAAAGAGTCTGTTTACGGGAAAAGTAGAGATGTAGCCATTAAAATATTTTATTTGTTACAAACCGTAGAATAGATAAAAGTGAAACGAGGTAGGATTTTTCGATATTTGACCGAAAGTCTTGCCATACTAAATCAACCATTTGATTTCATTTAGGCTGAAGAAAAGGGGATCACCTTCAGAAATTGCAGGCCAACAGTTTGCTGAACAGAGCGTCTATGAGCGGAGAAAACGAGTATTCTCATAAGTCAATTACACATGTAAGAAGCGTTTTAAATAACAAGGCGCTTTCAGCGTTAAGCTATTGGGTATATAACTTAATTCGTGCGGTTTTTTTTTCAAAATTTGAACGTTTGAACAGAACAAATGGTAGTCAAAAGGGGCAAGGTCTGGGCTGTAAGGCGAGTGGGGTAAGACTTCCCATCCACTGTTTTCCAAATAGTTCTTAACCTGAATAGCAACGTGGGGCCGAGCGTTGTCATGATGGAAAATTATTGCCTCGTGTCTGGTCGCATATTCCGGGCGTTTTTCGGCCACTGCTCTCTTCAAACGGATTAATTGTGTTCGGTAGCGTTGTCCATTGATGGTTTCACCCGGTTTTAGCAGCTCATAATATAGCACACCCATCTGATCCCACCAAATACAGAGCATTACCTTCGCGCCATGGATATTCGGCTTTGCCGTTGATTTGGCTGGTTGACCGGGTTTCACATATGATTTTTTGCGCTTGGGGTTGTCGTAATGGATCCATTTTTCATCACCAGTAACAATCCGATGCAAAAATGACTTCCTTTTGTGGCGTTCCAGTAGCATTTCGGACATGCAAAACCGCCTTTCGACGTCTCACGGCTTGAGTTCAAGTGGAACCCAATTTCCTTGCTTTTGAATATATCCAGCTGCTTTTAAACGTTTTGAAATGGCTGCTTGAGTGACACCCAAAGATTCTGCGAGCTCTTCTTGTGTTTGGCAACAATCTTCGTAGAGTAATGCTTCCAGTTCTTCATCTTCAAACTTTTTTGGCTGCCCAGGACGTTCATCATCTTCCAAGCCAAAATCACCACTTTTAAATCGAGCAAACCACTTTTGGCACGATCGCTCAGCTAGCACATGTTCACCATAAACTTCTACCAAAATACGATGACTTTCGGCAGCAGTTTCCTTCAAACACTTTTTCAGGCACAAAGTTCGACATATTTGTGTGAAAAATAATTATTGTTGCTTACGCTTCAAATGAATGACATATACTGAAATGACGTACAATGACATGTTCCAATGGAATAATACAAGTTACGCCATCTCTTAGCAAACTGAATTAAGTTATAGACCCAATATATAGTAGTCCTTCCACAAGATTACATTTTGTATATGACAACTGGTACCTGCGATAGCGATCATCTATACTTGGGCTTCCCGACCACGGCAGTAGCACCGATGCTGACCCAGAAGTTGCTAGATCATATCCTATAACTCCTGTGGGTGTTTTAGTAGATTAGGCTGGCTCAATTGAAGAGGCCCAGCCTGTTGTGGTTAAACTATAACATATCAGAATCGATACGTGGTTGATCAGAGTGGTGTGCTTGACTGGTTGTCCCGGGGATGCGAACAATTTAAACGGGCTCCAAGAGAGAATCTGAAGGCCTGCAATCTATGGCGTAGTTGAAAGGGAAAAAAGACGTCAGGAAAACGCACGGCCCAAAGACATAGCAAGTGTAATCGGAACCTTACCCTATTTGCTCCGGTGGCGTTCGGGGTGAACCAGAGCCTCAACTAAGAAGCCTATCCAGTTAGCCCAGTGTTCAGCTAAGTCGCTTGAGTTCCCCTCTTACTTGTGCGCGCCACTTAAGGCGCGGTCTCTCGCTTCCGCGTTATCCCTCCGGGTTGGATTCGAAAACTCAGTACAACGGAGCATTGGTGTTCATTCACTCTACTTTTCGCATCCGCCTCAGGCAGCGAAATTTTCTGACTCAGCCGATGTCACTGTACAGCTCGTATAGTTTGTCGTTGAATCTTCTCCTCCAAAGGCCGTCACCGCAAACGACTAAGGATATCTTCAACCGCTTTCGATAGAGTTCAACCTTCAGCACCATAAAGAAGAATTGGGATCATAAAGGTCTTAAATAGAGCTTCCTTAGTTTCCGGGATAGGACCTTACTAACTACTCAATTCTTTTCTCCAAAGAAACATCGATTGATAAGTGTGATTTTTCATTTTATTTCTGTTCAAGTGTTGCAGGCAGAATTTATAGCAGAGCCGACCTTAACAAAGTCCTTTACTATCTCGAAATTATAGTTTTCGGCTATGGCATTCTGCCCAATCCGTCGATGTTGTGTGTCCCTCGTTGCTGACAGCATATGCATACTTGGTTTTTCCATCATTTACTGCTAAACTCCTTTTGGCAGCCTCCGTTTCGATACCAGCGAACGCACCGGTGACAGCCCGCTGAGTTCCCTCAATTATATCAATGTCACCGGCGTACGCTAGTAGTTGTACAAACTTTTAAAAGTCTTTTCTTTTGTGGATCGGGCAAACGATGTTGAGACTCTATTCATCAGAATGTAAAACTCTTCCGACGAGATATATGCTCTACACAAAGCCATACCCAACAGTTTTAAATACCTGGGACAGCTGTTTTGTTGGTCGGTTGGACTGAAGAGTTGGCTATCATTGTAAGTTGAATGGTATATTTTGTCTGATGGTGAGATGTTGGGCTTCTTCGCCACTATAGAGTCTGTAGGAAAAGTTTTTTCATATTCTCACAACCGTCTGTGACTCTACTACAAGGTTTCCTTCTTCATCTCTGCAGGCAGTACGGGTCTTCTTGCATATTCTTTTTACCTATTGATAAAACCTCCGTGCGTTCTTCCTGGAGTACAACCTCTCAACAACTTAGATCGCTCGTTTCTCGTGCGGGTTCTTTTTCCGTCGCTTCCCCTCGTAGAGCTCACGAGCGGCTCTTGTCCTTCGTTCCCGTGCGGTTTTGTACGCCTTTTGTTTAGCTGCATGTGCTGGCTAACATTACTCATCAAATCAGTGATTACTTGGTGATGGTCGTGCACATCAGTTGGCACGTTGCCACCGCCCGGTATTTTGATGCTGGCCGCACTGGAATTGCTGAGAGATTTCGGGATACGCGTTCGGGGAAGGTTCTGGCGGCCTTTTGCGATTTTAGCTTTTCCAAATTTTATCTTTTCAGAGTGGTTCATCTTTCTGATTTTGCTTGGGACATACGCGTTCGTACCTTGACTGCAACAATGTCGCGAAATGAGAAAGTGTTGGCTGCCTGTCCAGGATACTGAAGGTATATTTCACATCGAGCGCAATGTGATGACCATGTCCCCTTGTGCATATTGAGATGAGGAAGCCATGTGCTTGCTATAGTGATATTTCGTTCCGCCGAAAAGTCAATAAGCCTAAGTCCGTGGCCAGACGTAGTGTCGTAGGCTATGCTTACCAACTGCCTTACGAAAGATGTCCTCCTTTCCTATCCTGGCGTTAAAATCATTGCTCATATGTCTTGTCCAGGAGCTCACAGACACATTATTTGGTGGCGTCGTCTTTATCTTTTCTAGCGGCATGGGCGCATAGTCTGTCTTATGACGGCTTAGGGCAGTATTACGCTACTGGTCGAGCATGCCTGTGCGGTTTTAGTCTTCATGAGTAGGGGTTTATTCATGCAGTTACCGAGGGCACCACTTGGAGGTAAGGCAAGCTCTTCGTTGTGAACTTTATTGTTGCGCTGCTAACAGAATCCGCTGTCGAAACCGTGAGCGCTAAAATCTCCACCAGCGGCAGGGCAGAGAAGGAGGTCGGCAGAAGCGAATCCAATTAAGCTCTTGGAATTGGAACTGCATCTTTTCCTGGGAACAACGGCTTCTGAGATCTTCAAGCCGCCGAAACTGACTAATACCATCCTCTATATGTTGAAGGGTCCTTATGCCTAGAACCTTGAAAATAATAGCGGCTCTCCTCTTGTTGTGGTTTAGATATACATACATATGGTACATGGGTATGGTTCACGACGCTATCTTCACCGTGTGTTTATTGTCCTATAAACTCGGTGTCTCGGAAAACGTGGGTATGGTTCACGACGCTACCTTCACCGTGTGTTTATTGTCCTATAAACTCGGTGTCTCGGAAAACGTGATGAATTTGGTTGGTGCTACAATATTAACCAACACATTTCTTTTTGCACTATTGGAGGATTGGTAGTGTACGCTTAATTTTCGAGTTTAAAGCGACCACAGTAGGAGAGAACTTGGTTAATCAAACATCATCAATCTAAACATAAAAACCTTAGCACTGCGTAGGAGGAAGCCCACCTTCACTAATTTCTGTATCCTTGGAATTTGGGAAACTTTTCAATTCAACCCAAAAAGCGAATGTCGGTTTCAAGCTTTTCAGCAAATTGAATCTGCCACTTCCATAATTGCCCATGACTGATCTGATTGTATAAATAATTTAGCCAAGACCTTCAGTCTCGTACAAATGAAAACTAAGGAGGACGTCCACCCTCAGAATAAAGTTCACATACAGAACTCTTTAACTTTCGCAGAAAAAATTAACGAAATTAAAAAGTTTCGACATAGTATCCATCCCTTAATTTTCCCTTTGAATACTCGTAGTTCCGACGCCCGGGAAATGGGAAATTATGAGAAAACTTTCAAAAATCAATCCAGTGAAAATATAAAAACGGAACATCGCCAGCTGGAGAGAACCTCCTTCGATTTTGCATTAAATGTCACGTCGAAAAGGTTTTGTTTTTTTTTTTTTAGCATTTTATTCGAACCAGCAGAAAAGGATAAACACTCGAAAGCAGACGGAACCGCTCGCCCTGCAGAGTCCATGAACAACAACACAGTTTTCCATAATCTTCTGCAATCTTCATGTTCTACTCGTATTGACACAAAAACCGAGTTCCATCGAAATTGCCGCTTACCAAAGTGGGATTTGGTGGAATCGGAAGAGTCGGCAGAAGGGACGAACGCAAAAATTGAAAACCGATTTCCAAAAACAACTGTTTTTTTTTTTTTTTGGAACAGCAAAAGATAAACAAACATCTCAGCGAACAGTAGTTGTATATCGATTCAGATATTCCACAGTCAGACAGACAAAATGACTGCCCTTCTAGCAGCGAAGCGGAAGAACGCAGAACAGCAGCATCTTCCAAACCAACCCTTATATTCGTACTATGTAGTATCCATTAAGCAACTGCAGGAGAGGGTAAAACCGTTAAGCTTGTAACATTAGTTCATTCCCTCTTTCTGACTGGTTGACTGGGCAGCGCTATGCTATGCATTACGAAACAAGAGGGTAAATGTAAACAAAACAAGGACACTGCTGCCGGAGCGGCGGTGTTGAAGGTCCCGGGGGTTGGTTGAAGCTGGCTAAGTCAATATTCTGGGAATGGTTGTGATTTTTGCATTTACTGCCAGAGGTAGTCGAGGTTCCTGAACTGAAACTTTGTGTCCTTTATTTTCAGGGATTTTTGTTTGTAAAACTTTAAGCAATATGGAGTACAAGTTCAGTGAGTTGAGAGAGGATTTTTATATTATTTGTGTTGTGTTTACTTATGTGTATCCTTTCCTTCATAGGACCAATACTCCGCCTCAGAGGAGGAAAAAATTGTTTCTATTTGAAATGGAAATTAATTGAAGTGGTGAAATGGTAAAGGATTGCGCAAAGTTGAAATAGAATCTGTCAACGTTGGGAAGGAGGTTTTCGTTTTTTTTTTTGTTTTTTAGTTTTCGTTAATGTCTAACTCATATTCTAAACCTCTCATCATGAAAGTAGTGGTTAACTATTGACTCTGACCTTCAATTCGAAAATGACATTCATTTTCTTTTGAGATGAAGAGAATGGAATCATGGAATCACACTTGATTAACTGCCTATTTACTCATGATGCTGATGATGATGGAATGTCATATTAATTGGGGTTCAGCATGAACACGGTTCAAAGGATGGATTTCCAACTGAATTCACTTTTGACCCTTTCAGAGGTTTCGATTTCCACTCGAATTCACAAAGTAATTTATTACTTCCGATGGTGTGCAGATACGGATTTTCAATTATTTTCGAACGAATCTTTGAATCGTTGATTGTTTGTGATCGAGCGAATACTTTGTGAGAATGTTGTGCGAAATTATGTTGGAATAGATGGTCAAAGGAACTTTTTGTGAGTTCGAGATCGTTTCTAGAAACATGTTCACAATTATTGTTTTATAGGCATTTTCCAATTTTATTATATAGATCCCATTTATACTTACAAGTTAGACAAAAACCCAAAGACCGACTTGTCTAGCAAATGGGGCTACAGCGAAAGGAAATGACGAACGATTTTCTTCCACTTGACTAAACCACCAAAATTCTTGGAGCTGCTAAGCACTATCCCTCACATCGCGACTCCTTACAATCCTACTGAATGAGGCGCTCTGTCTAATAAAGTAGAGTCACCTGTTCGCAGCTGTTCGAGCGACGTGGAATGTTATAATGACTAGAAAATAAAGAGCTCAGCAGAGCATTACATAAGTGGAATTGGGCTTGAGGATATGCAGATGAGCATTCATAGCGAGACGAATTCTACTGGCGAAAGAACAAAGTGAGACACTAGACATTGCCTCGGTGTTCGAGGATGTCCATTGTCTGAGTGATATTGGTATCACCTATGAGCTTTATCACATGGTTTTGAATCCTATATAGCAGGTGCAGAGATTTTTTGGGCGCACCCGACCAGATGTGGGCACTGTACCTTAATTTCCGACGGATAAACGCCTTACATACTGACGCCTGATTAGATGGGGTAAAGTATTTCTTAGATTGCTTGAGGAAAAATAAAAAATTCGCAGTATTTTTGACGAAACCGAAAATGTGGTCATCCCAACGCAAGTTGTCACTGACACACATACCGAGAATGGAAAGTTTTTCGGTTTCGAAGATGCAAGTGCCATTCATGGATAATGGTTGGGTGTTTAAATTTCGCTTCAACGACAGCAGACAGCATTGTGTTTTAGAAGCATTAAATTCTACTCTGTTAGTTATTCCCCGACTATGTAGATTTGCTGTTAATATCAGAATTTAATGAGCTTAACATACGCGGCCGGTCCCGTTCTACACCCGAAGAGCAGGAACCTGAGTCTGGGAACGAATATGAAAAGCAAAGACTTGTGCCGTCAGCAAAGGAATATATTGGATTAAAAGTAGCAGACATTGGTGAAAATTAAAAAGAGTGTTGGTGACAGAACGGAGCCCTGGGACACACCAGCATTTATTTTGTGAATATCAGGCTTGAAACCATCCATGGCAGACAGAATTGAACGTTGCGAAAAGTAATTTCTAATCCATTTCCCATCTTTCGCCAGATTGAAGTACGCTTTGGTTTCACTTTTCGGTGAGACATGCCATCAGATCACCAGCGCACCTGTTGCTAAGAAACTGTGCTGCCGGTCATTGGGAAGTTTTTTCTGACCGTGGAAAGTAGGTACGTAAGCGCAATGTGTCTGTAAGAGGAAAGAGAAGAAGATTCACCCTTTTTAGGGACAGGCCGGACTAATGCTGTTTTCCATCTGCTGGAAAAGAGTCCTATAGAGTAGGATTACGCAGTGGTTTTGCCAGCGTGGAAGAACACCTCTTTTGAAGAAGGGGAGATATACGATCTGGACCAGCTGATTTGTGAATGTCAAGATCTTTAAGTACTCTTGCTTCTACACGAGTTCGAAAGTGAATTGGTCCCATTGAGGATTCGACGCACTTAGGTGTAGGCGTAGATAAACCACAATCTGGAAGTGTTAAGCTGGCCGCAAAATGCGCAGCAAGCAAATTGACCTTGTCCGAAGAGCTGACAGCTGGAATGCAATTATAAATGATGGAGGAGTCAGAGTTTCTAATATTTTTGACTAACGATTAAAAGTTGTTACTACCTTTGGGACAGTGTAGTATTTTTTCCTCAGTTTTTGGTCGCATTGAAATTGTACAATAATAAGAAAGACGTTGCAGTCATTCCTGGATCGTTTGAACTCTTGACGGCCTTCTTCTGTCAGTTGGTCTTGAAGGACCCTGACAGCCTCTTTACACCTCGAGTCGTAACAAGCCTTTCCTTCTGGTTTAATACTTTTCATCCGATGAAGGATAAAGGATCTGATTCCAAATAGCATACATGATATCTATGACCATATCAGCAACGGCATCCACATCGTATCGAGGAAACATAACTACCAGTTAGGATTCCTAAAGAAGGTGTTCAGTTCGCTCCAATTGGCTTTCTCGTATTGCTATACGGTTCTTTTAAGAATCTTTTCTCTAACTTGTCGGTACACGAGGAATTAGCTCATATGACACAGCCTAGAGGGGATAGCATATCGACCTTGTATTTATCAGCGTGAGAAGTTATAGATAAGGTGTTGGCGGTATGACTATCAACATCAACACACCGTCCTTCGAGTGTTGTCTGTCCAGAATGTCGAAGCCAGCCAGAATTGTGTATATTGGAATCGCCCCTAATAACGATTTCAGGATGAGGATATAGCAAAGAAATTTTTTGTATTGAGTCAGATAGCGCATAACAAACGTTAAAAGTCGAATTGCTGCCCAGTTTGGGGCTTCTGTAAATAAAGCAATAGTGGATAATTTGCTTACGTAGTTGTACGAGTATTTTTAACCACATGAAACTAAATTCCAGACTGGAACATGGGTTACATTGTGGTGGAGTTTGGTAAGCTACATTACTATGCACGTTATTAGAAAATTCTAATTATTTGCATTGGAATTCATAGAGGCATACTTACTATAATAGAGTAGTAGTGGAATGACAAAATAACAATGTAATGATACACGGAGCTTCAGAGATATTGTATTTAAATATTTAAAACGAAAGAAACTAATTATTTTTGCGCTCCTACTTTTATAAGTGTTTTAAAAAAGGTTAGGTCAGCATTTAGACATTTTATCAATTCAAAACTAACTTAAACAACTAAAACCAAAACATCGTCACCTGCCTCCCGGCCAGTATAGTGGCTCTTGCCGCAGATTCGAATTGAAGCCCTTTTAGGGAGCTACCGCGAATGGGTCACATTTCGGGATATATTCGAGGGATCCATTTATATCAGCTCACATTTATCACCCACTCAAAAATTTCATCTCTTAAAGACACATCTTCAATCTGTTGAGTCATATCACAATCTCAGATGCAACTATCCTTCAACGAACAAAACGCATCAAGCATGATCAGCGGCTAGCGTAGATGATGCAAGCGATGCAAGGCGGTAGAAAGTTGCAGAGAACATGGTAGGGATACGCCCAGGAGTAAATCTGGTTCTGTCAAAAGTATGCACGTTTTCTCGTCATTTTATTGTTCAAAACGTGAAGGCCCTCATCTATTGCACCAGTATGCCGAGTTTTTGGAGTTAGATATTCGGGTTAAAAGAAATTTTGTTAAATCAAACCGACTACACTTCACTTGGCTTCACAGCAGCCACATTTGTGCTAGATTCCATTCTAAGTCTAGATACAAAACCTGTTGGGGCATGCAGAAAATGCTTCCACAAATTTGCAATAACTCGGTAAGGCATCTCAACCCAATTGAAGCACAAATCCACCATTTTCGTTACCGGGTTCATCAGCTCATCTGATGTTAAGTTCACTCGTTAAGTCAAGCACATCAACTAACACAAATCCTATAGACTACAGCTATTGGCAGTGTAAGAGATAACAGAGATCAATTTCAGGAAGTGTGGTTCCTCCTAGACTCAGGATCCCAAGTTTTCTTAATTTCGGAAGCCTGCTTACAACGGCTGGGGTTGAAACGTCGACATGCACGAGTACTTATCGGTGATATAGATTCCACTAGTGCAAGTACAACCAGGGGCATAGTTGGTGTGCATTGATTCATTATAGATCGGTTGATGCCTATACATTACCCCAAGTCCCTCAAATATACCAACGCATTTGTTTGATATCAAGGATTGGGGTTTCCTCAACCTCGTTTAATAGCTCGAAATCTATAGATATGCTTCTAGGGGCAGACAAGGTTTGGGAAGTTAGGCAAGCAGAATGGAAGTATATTGAAGCAGGTTACCCTATTGCTCAGTGAACAATCTTTGGTTGGATATTGGCAGGCTAACTATGGCGTGTTCGACTACCGGGTAGTATTCTTGACGTGGATTCGAAGCTAGAAGCTTTTTGGAATATTGAAGACATCAACTCCAAATCGTTTCTCTCCGAAGAGGAAAAGCCAATTGAGGATCATTTCCTTAAAACGGGAAGTATATTTCTTTTTAAGGAACCACTAAATTTCTCGGGCACACTCTTCATCGTTTAAAGTCAAAGGATTGGAAATTCCAGAAATTCTATGACTTCGTCATAGCTATACCCAGTCTGTTAAGGAATATTTATCGTTAGGCCACATGAGCGGAATATTCCAGCTAGAGGTTGACCAAGATAATGTTTTCTGCTTTCCACACAATGACGCTTTAAAGCCTGATAGTTCCTCTACCAAGCTGTGTGTTGCTTTTGATGGATCTGCTAGGTATGTCCGTGGAAAGTCACAAAATGAATCTCTGATGATAGGGCCCGCAATTAATCCTTACAGTGTGCCTGAGGTTCAGACAACCTAACATCGTCTTTTCTGCGAACATTGTAAAGATGTTTCGACAATCTGGATTTCAAGAAAGGATAGACGATTCCCTCAAATAGTTTGGAGTTGAACCATGCATCGAATCGGAGTGAGTAAGCGATCTAAAAAGATGGCGACGTTTATACCCGATTAAGCAACACTTCTGGGCTCGTTGGTCTAAAGAGTATTTGCTGGAACTTCAAAAACGAATGAAGTGGAAGGCGTCGGAAGCGAATGTCAAATTGGGTACACTGGTCTTGATCGCAGATGACAATATATGTAGTATACCAGCTCAACAGTGGTTGATGGGAAAAATCATCAAGGTTATCGCCTCACAGGATGGGAAAATTCGAGAGGTCGACATAAAAAAAAAAATGGTATCCTGCGGAGAGCTATTCGTCGTCTCGCGCCCTTGCCGATAGAAAGCTAAAGTCTCTGTAGCCGCTGAAATTTCAAGGCGGGCAGAATGTTAATTGTTGTTTTATGTCAAACATATTTATAATTGAAGCATTTTTTCTTGAAGTTTGTATACAAAATTCTTAGAATAATATTATTATTAAATCAAACATGTTATTGCGAATAAAAGAAGCATTGTTGAATTTCTACAATGGTATTAAGTCCCTGTGGACTCCGGCGAAAGATACTCTGACAGTGGATCAGAGGCAAGACTGACCAGGAGAAAGTACGGCTGGAAAGTTGGATTGTAAAGCCATCTAGTCACTTGTCGAAACAAAAGAATACATTTTTGAACTTATAACGTTTTTTGAAATAATTGTACAATAGTTTTTTTTGATCTAAGTCGGGAAGACATTTTTTTATATAGTTAAAAAGTCGCAAAAAACTGTAAACTATTACCATGTTTTGAGTTAAATGATTTCAAATAATAAATGTCAATTCCTGTTGGGGTTTAAAGCTTGTCATTCCTTTTTATAATTTTTCTTCTTCATTGAACACTTGAGTCACATTTTTGTAATCTTGAAAATACTTTAAAATTTTTAATCTTTTATAATAAATTACAACTTGAATTATTTAATTAGTTTGTTGCCTTTTTTTATTTAAAAGTGTATTATTTATATTTACAAAAATAACACGTCGATATTTTTTTTGTATTATTTGGTGAAAGGTGTAAAGATAAACTTGTAAGAGTTTCAACTTCATACGATTGCCTTGTGCTGAGAAATATTTTTTTTTTTAACTTAAGCGATCAACTGAAAAATGCAGATTGTTTTGAGGAGTGGCTTCAAGCAGCGCCCAATTGCAAAATTTTGCCAATTTATCAATGTGTTCTAGAGATTCATAGCTTGGAAGATTTATCTGAACTAGTCAAAATGAGTGTTAAGAAATCTGATAACTTGTTTGTATTAAGGGTCCACAATTATTGAAGATCAAAAAGCAGAAGTCAGAAACCAGTGGTTAAATAATACCATATTTTCAAATTAGAAGACTTTGTAATTACAGTGAGCGACAAAAGTCTACGTACGACCACCATTCTTGCAACCTAACGAACTCAAAAGCATTATGAAAAAATCTAATGATGCAGTTTTGTTTCAAATCTCTTTTTATTAATAATACACTATAAAATAAATGAATTTAATAAAAACTTGACAAGTGATACACAAAAAACGAAAAATAAATAAAATAAATCTCCAACGTACTGTTTAAACTTTGATTCGTCGGAAAAGATAACATTGTTCCACATGTCTGGAGTCCAATTAGGATGCGCTTGAGGCCAGAGCAATCGTTTTTCTCTGACTCTTTTTGGAATATCCGGCTTCAGTACTGGCTTGAGTGCTCTAAGTCTAGCTTTCACGAGCCTTTTCCTCACTGAGCTTGACGAAATTATTTTTCCTGTTTTTGATCCGATGTACAGCACCAGAAAACAAACTTCCACTGGAGTTGTCTTTTTTGGCCTCCCTTTCTTTCTGCTGGTAGTCTCGGTCTCACGATATTTTTTTAAATTCCATACCAGAGTTTGCTGAGCAAAATTATTATTATTATTATTATCAAGGGAACGATACAAATTAATTTGTAGGGGCCGGGATTTAATGCCGGGGTACTATACCCATGTGGCGCGTTTTGTCAACAGCACGCGGAGTACTGAGTTCCCATGTGGTCACCCGCCTTCCAGAAATTCCACGTGTTGTCAAATTGAGACGTGAGAGACACAAAATATTGGCTTTGCACTCCGAACTGATTTTTCCTATTTCTTTTTCAGTAAATTACTTCCGTTTGTTTCGGACTGCTAAATGCACCTCTTATTCATAATAACATCGACTTTTATGCACTATTTCAACGACATTTTGCTACCTAGTGTAAAAAAACCCCGTAGCTCACATAAATTCCACGAACTGCGCCCGAAAAGCGTAATAAAATATTTGACCAACATTTTTCGAACGGCACAGTATATAAGAATAGGATCCCGTGAATCAATGGATATCTTATGAACCTTTGGAAATGATGAAATGATATGGAGTCATTAATCGCTCGCTGGAGATCTTTGATGTCGGACGAAATAACGGGCAAATTGAAAACATTTTTTTAATTGATTAGTTACTAAAATTCTCTTGTTCTCTTAATGTTCTGAAAGGGCCTCCCAAGCTAGCTCAAAATTATCCGAAGTGAGGGGAAACTTAGAAAAACCATGTTGTGAGCTTCACCCCTAGTCTTCTCACGAAGATGGACCAGTTTTTGAACAGAGCATAATTTTGAATGGTTTGTATAAACTGCGGTAAACATGTCTCGAAATGATGGCTACGTCAAAGAGTCACCGTAGAATTTTGCGATATCAGAAGGTGGAACCTTTATGGACTGATCGATACTTGGGGTCCTAGGGGGTGTAATGGAATTGATTTTAGCGTTACCTTTATTTATAAGATCCAATTTATTCGCAGAATCGATTACTTCACTCAAACAATTGATGGATGTAGTCGACGACAAGCGATATTTCGATTTGATGCATCCCTTATCCTCACGTAAGCAAATGTGATAATAGTTTTTCATTTTAGACCAAAGATCCTTTACCAAGATGCTTCTAAATAGGTAAAAGACATATGAATGATAGGGATGTTTTGAAATGCTGATTGAAATTGTGTTAGCTGATCAGTAGCAGCAATAGACTCTCCTAACGCAGTCGTTTTACACGAAAAAAATATAGCCGCAAAGTATTAAGTGAAATAAATATGTTAAATCGACAAACTTTGCACACGCAAATCACTTGTTTGGTCTCAACTCTTGCCGTTAAAATGCTGGTAAACTACTCAACTACACTTGCCGAATGAAATTTATTAAAAAAAAATATGAATAAATGGCTTATCAATATTGGACCAACCTTAAAACAATTCTTCTGCTGTGGCGTACAGATGACCTGAGGCCTGTAACACAATGTGACAAGTACTTGTAGGACAAGTAAAATCTGACTACTCAAACAAAATTCTGTAACACAAACCAGACTTATCATTAATACTGTGACAAGTGTCACAATGAAATATGACAAGTGGGTAATTTTTTTAATTTCCCTTGTTCTGTAACAGAACGCGACAAGTGTCAAGAACCACTAGTCAAACTACTACTGCTTTTGGACAGGCGTTTTGAATATTGTCGTAAAGTTATTAGTGTACTTTATCTAAGTTAAATTATAGTGAAAATATAAAAACTTAACAAAAAAATTTATAAAAAACGTACGATTTTGACAGTGATGATGAATGTGATTATAATGAATCTCGGCACAGGTTAAAAGTCTATAAGCAAAGAATTAATTTTGCAATTGATGATCATTTGTTTATTGAAAGGTTTCGCATATTAAAATTAATGGCACAATATCTTACTGAAAGGCTTAGTGGTAAACTAAAGTCCAATCCAAATAAAGAAACCTCACTGACCGTTTATCAAAAACCTTTAATTGATCTGCATTGGTTTGGTTCTGGTGCATAATACCATACCATAGGTGACATGCACGGTGTTAGTTCAATGACGGTTTGTCGTTGCGTTTGAGAGATTACTCAGGCAGTAATTGAAGTAGAATTTAGCAAACAAGTACGTGGGCCCGAAAATGTGAGTTTCTTGATCGTCATCGCACACACTCATTGAATTGTATGTCAGTTTGCGGGCCGGACCTACAATTTTACTACTTAAGTGCAAACTGGCCAGGCAGTGTTCATGATGCGAGAGTGCTGCGAAATAGCAATTTATACCACAGGATGGAAGTAGGATGGAGGACTTTTGACAATGCTGTTATTCTTGGGGATAGTGCATATCCACTTACAACATGGCTAACGCCGCCATTAATAGCAGGTGCAGACGAAATATCAGTCATTCGATACAACAGGGCTCACAAACGCACTCGACGTTTTACAGAATGCGCATTTGGAGTACTTAAGGAAAAATTTCCCTGTTTAAATCACCTCCGGGTCAATCGTGTATATGCTGCAAACATATTCAAATGCTGCGTGATATTGTGTAATCTCTCTCGTCACAACAATGATAACATTCATATAAATGATACAGGTGCCAAACAAATTGAAGAAAATGAGGATCTACCAAATGTAAACTTATTTTCAACGCCTACTAGAGAAGCTAAGATAAGGTAGCAGCAAATTGTTACCTTTTTTAACCAAGAACAGTTTAACAGTCATAAATTCGATTTACATACTTAAAATAAAATTTAAAAGCTAAATAAAGGACTATGCACCACATCTTAAAACTTATACAATTAGAAAACCTTTTCATTTTCGCTGTCAGCAAATTCAGAGCTCTTTTCATTTTGAATGCTCATGCTATCTTCTAAACTTTTAGTAAAAGTTGAAGGAGGATAACCAAGCTTTTTCTCCAAAAGAGCAATCTCCAATTTTCCTTTATATTTGGAAATCTCAAGATTTTCAATCACCAGCTTCCTTTTTTTAAAAATGAAATGAGATTCTTCGTCGTTTGATGTTTTTCTTTCTGATAAAATTATAATGTTTGGTATTACTTAAAAAAAATGCACAAAAATGTACTAACCTCCCTTTTTTGATTGAAGAGCATTTTTTTTAGCAACAGTATTTTCCGTAGCAGTAGTGGGATTACGCACTGAATCTACAAAGTTGGAAACTTAAGCTATACAATAATATACAAACATTATGCATTAATACAAACCATTACCAAATACTTTGGTACACCTAGTCCAACAACCGCGTCCAAGCATGTCGAGCACAATGTTATCGCAAGCAGTTAATATGCAGCCTCTCCCACCTGCAGAACCAGTTTTTTTCGAGTTGTCTACTTTTGCCTAGAAAATTGTTCTGTGTACCACTTTAAAATTAAAAATAACAGAAATATTAATAATAACATATATGTACTTACAATTGCTCTTTTTTTTACGTTTTGCCAAAAAACGTCTCTTACATATTCCCAATTTTTGTTTTCCATTTATTGGGTATATAATTCGTGCGGTTTTTTTTTTAAATTTGAACGTTTATTTAAGAAAAACATGTGCAATAGTATTATTCAAAGTATTGCCAATCTGAAGCTATGACTTTTTCCCATCTTTCAGGCAATTTATGGATCCCATCCCAAAAGAACTGCGCCGGCTTGGCAGCCAAGAATGAATCAAGCCAATTTTTGATATTCTGCTCTGATGTGAACCGTATTTCAGTGAGGGCGTTTTACATCGACCGAAACAAATGGTAGTCAGAAGGGGCAAGGTCTGGGCTATAATTCGGGTGGGGTAAGACTTCCCATCCACTGTTTTCCAAATAGTTCTTAACCTGAATAGCAACGTGGGGCCGAGCGTTGTCATGATAGAAAATTATTGCCTCGTGTCTGGTCGCATATTCCGGGCGTTTTTCGGCCACTGCTCTCTTCAAATGGATTAATTGTGTTCGGTAGCGTTGTCCATTGATGGTTTCACCCGGTTTTAGCAGCTCATAATACAGCACACCCATCTGATCCCACCAAATACAGAGCATTACCTTCGCGCCATGGATATTCGGCTTTGCCGTTGATTTGGCTGGTTGGCCGGGTTTCACAAATGTTTTTCTGCACTTGAGGTTGTCGTAATGGATCCATTTTTCATCACCAATAACAATCCGATGCAAAATGACTTCCTTTTGTGGCGTTCCAGCAGCATTTCGGACATGCAAAACCGCCTTTCGACGTCTCTCGGCTTGAGTTCATGTGGAACCCAATTTCCTTGCTTTTGAATATATCCAGCTGCTTTTAAACGTTTTGAAATGGCTGCTTGAGTGACACCCAAAGATCCTGCGAGCTCTTCTTGTGTTTGGCAACAATCTTCATAGAATAATGCTTCCAGTTCTTCATTGTCAAACTTTTTTGGCTGCCCAGGATGTTCATCGTCTTCCAAGCCAAAATCACCGCTTTTAAATCGTGCAAACCACTTTTGGCACGTTCGCTCAGCTGGCGCATGTCCACCATAAACTTCCAACAAAATACGATGACTTTCGGCAGCAGTTTTCTTCATATTAAAGTAATGAAGAAGAACTCCCCACAAAAACACTTTTTCAGGCACAAAGTTCGACATATTTGAGTGAAATAAAATTATTGTTGTTTCCGCTTCAAATGAATGACATATACTGAAATGACGTACAATGACAGTAGCTTTCCAACGCATGTTCCAATGGAATAATACAAGTTACGCCATCTCTCAGCAACCGCACGTCATCTCTTAGCAAACCGCACGAGTTATTGACCAAATACAACATTTATCTTCTTCTGTAAAGACTTCGCTAAATCCAAAGAAAAGAATACCTTTTTCTTCTCTAATTTTTGTTAGAATAGCAATCTTTTTGTCTTCAGAAATTTTTACCATCTTAACCCATTGATCACTTGTTAAACAATGTGGACAAGTCGAGGGAAATTTATTATTCTGACAAGTGCAACAGTTTGCGTTGCGTTGCGTTACAGAATACACTTGTCCTTGTCGGACAAGTATAGTTTGATAAGTGAGTAAAGACTTGTCGACTTTTCACGTTGTGCTACAGGCCCCTGATGATCGGTTGAACTTTTGTGGGGCTCTAATAAGAGACAGCTGTTGACGGTTTTGGTGAGATATGATGCGTCACTGAATGGATGCTGAGCGTGTGCCTTTTAAAATATATTTACATAGTTTGATCTGGGTATGATAATTTCCTGAGCAAGTTGCAATGACTTTGCTGAGAATCAGCTACTGATCGTTTGGAGTTTCTTCCTGGTCTACGATGATAATTGACAATTGGTAAGCAAGAAACGTTGCTATCGCTGAACGTTTGAAATTGTTGATTGACCTCTGCTAACGCTGGCGATAGGTAGGTGGGGGCAAGAAGCAGATATCTTGCTGGAAGAGGTAAGTTTTCAAATCGATGGTTGACAAGATGTTATCCGACATCCACGGAACGTGTGCAGTTTAGTGTTCTGCTTGAGGCAATGAATTCGAAATATTGGTTTTCGTTGCTATTCTGTGGAATTTCGATTCCTGTGTCCATGTTTATGTGGTTGGGTAATGTGGCCTTTTTCAAATTATCCTCAGGCGTTGATGGAGATGAACCGACTGTAATTCCGCCTACACGTTGGCTATTCTCAACATTGGCGACGCTACTTTTTGCAATTGTGGGGTACAAGCGGAAGTCAGTGAATAAATCTGGAGCAGCATTGGGATGTGTAGTCGCTCTGTCATTATCTATATCTAGTCACATGTTCTTTGCATGTTTGGTTGCATTTTTCTTTTCATCATCAGGAGCAACGAAATTCCGTGGACACTTGAAGAAGAAAATTGAAAAGGACTTCAAAGATGGTGAAGGTCAACGTTTTTTGCAATGGTGGCATGGCGACACAACTGGCAATTCTCTACCTGATCGACTGTGGTAGCAGCGAGCGTCCCATTGACTTTGCACAACATTATCGTTCCAGTTGGTTAGGCATCGCTATTCTCAGTGCCTTATCATGCTGCAATGGTGATACATGGGCCAATGAGCTTGGCTGCGCTCTAAGCAAAACAGATCCCTTCCTTATCACATCGAGAAAACGTGTTCCCCGAGGAACCAATGGAGGTGTCTCATTCATCGGGCTGTTTGTCAGTTTTGTCGGAGGAATCTTAGTTGGGGCAACTTATTACCTCACTCTGATCTACGCAGTCGAAACAAAATCATACCAACTAGCTCCTCCACAGTGGCCAATCATCATAATTGGTGGAATAGCCGGTTTATTTGGATCATTAGTCGACTCTTGGTTAGGCGCCACGCTTCAGTTTTCAGATATCGACGATTAAGGTTAAATTGTCGACGGTCCGGGGCCTGATATCTTTCATCATCACCGCCGTGACTATTCCACTGATAGCACTAAAGCACGATAGCACGAACTGTAACTTTGGGTATGCGAATTTAAATTATTTTCGAATCGAATCTAGGAATTAAGTGATAGCATGCAGCTTTTTTTTTGTACTGGTGTACTGGCGAATGTCTCGAATTTGGTAAAAACAAACCCTCAGAATTGTTGGCACTTTTTGTTTTAAACGGTTGAAGTAAGTTGTGTTGTTTTTTTTTTTTGTCAAACAAATGCGTAGGTTTACATAAATAAATCGATCGGTGTCGTAGACGATTGTACTGTCCGATAATGGTAGCTGATCGGTGAGTGAGCTCTGAGTAATACTTGATGCGGAAGTTTGTATTGGCACGGCACGATAGGACCAAATGTTGAAGGGTAGACTTTCCCTGGTTGGTTGCTCCGGACAATGTCGAGTATTTACCCAGACAAAATTAAACAAATCGTTGATTGAAGACAGCTTTATTTGCTCTTAGGAAGATGCTTTACCTCGTCGAGGGTTTGTACAAGAAGAAGCAGATTTAGCTTACGGAAAATGGAAGCATGGATTCCGATTGGATGATGATGTTACTGCTTTCTATCAGTCTATGGAACATCTTAATGTCACAACTATAAACTACAATTTCTTAAAGTAAGATTACATTTTGGTCTGAACAGACGTGTAGCATGTAACTGCTCACGGCTTACCGAAAACTAAAACTTATCTTCTTAGATGACTCTTCTGAACAACTCACTTTTGTTGATGGTTCTGCTGGGGTTGTAGCAGGTACAGCATTCGACATATAGAATTTTTAAATCAATCTTTTCAAATATGTACTACCGTTGGGTAATGTGAATCGATCCGTCCTTGATTCTCCTTATTTCCAACCCTTAATTTAAAAATTGAGTTTAAAACGCATACAAAACTTCGAAATTTCAGAAGGTGACTCGACCAATGTGGCTCTTAATCACAGGTATGATCACCCACAACCTACGGCTACGGCTCCGTAATCTCTTTTTGAGCGGATAAATAATAATCAAATCATCGATATGGAGAACCAGCTTTTTACATCGATTATTCCTAAAAGGATAATGGCTTGGGGATTGGGTTTACTACCTAGGAGCTAACCTCTTTTTTAACTGCAGTGCCTTTCAACCCGTTGTTGTCATTTCTTTTCTCCCAGCTAAGCAGGTTTTGAGGTTTTTGACTGTATTCGTACTCCATTCAACATAATGTGTGCACATTAGAATTAACCGCACAGATGTGCGTCCCCAATGTCATCAGAGCGATCTCTGCCACCACCATCTGTTCTGAAAGCATAAGGGCTTACCACGCTGACTTCTGCATAAACTATAGGAACGGGGAAGAGATGCTGTGACCGTGCTACTCTCTCTGCATATAGAATGTGAATTCTAGGCAATTACTTCATCATAAAACCAGATGATGCACGCAATACCGGGCTAATAAATCTGAGATTCATATCACAATCTTGTTCCTAATCTACCCTAATCTTTTACTAAGAAACTCATTTCGTCAAAAGGTACGTTTCGATCTACTTATCAACGAACATTTTATTTTAGTGGAGCCATTGTCTGACCATTTCCTTACGATTTTGCAGAAATGTCTAGACTAATTAGTATCCATTGTTCTGGTATCTGAGTCTTTATGACACTTGTTTTGTCGTCGCAATTTATGGTACTCACATTAAATCCCTTCCTTTTAGTATATATCTGAGAATATCATTGAAAAAAAAAGTTTCCTTTCTCCGCCCAAGGACTCAAATCAATGCAACATAAAAACAAAACAAACAATTCTACGTCTTTTCTTATGGCAGTGC
Organism: Volucella zonaria; assembly: GCA_963966105.1. NCBI lineage: Eukaryota > Metazoa > Arthropoda > Insecta > Diptera > Syrphidae > Volucella > Volucella zonaria. The sequence continues at coordinate 256,860,889 of OZ014530.1, forward strand.
TAACGTCGTCCCTCTGGGTCATTAGCTTTCAGGAATTGTGGATATAGTAGTCTCACTATCGGAATACTTTAATACTTTTCACATTGTTTACTCTGATGTAATTTAAAAGAAGTCATCATCTTGAAGCTAACGATAATTACGTCAACTATTTTTACCCATCGAGCAGATGGCAATATGGTGCTTGCTGAACCGGCATTGACCTTGAACTTCAAGATACCAGCACCACCACCTTGTTGGAGAATTTCATTCTTCTTATTTTCAAGGACTTATCATCATTACCAGGATAACGCTGAATGTTGAATAAAGTCATGGGGGATGCTTGGAATTTGAACACTGTACGTGTCTGCTGTGCTGAAGATGATGAGCATATCCGGGATAGCTTAAGATGCACATGAGGGTTTATTGAACATCTCTTTTGTGTGTTCTTCGGATCCTTAAAGTTTCTTCAATAAAATGTGTGATGGGAAATAATGTTCATTTGATTGTTGTCTTAAGAGGAAATTGCTGAAATATCTAAAACGAATACCAGAAATCGATGGGATAAAGGTTAAAGGGTTTCATTCAAATATTTAATGGGAATTTAGTTAAATTTAAGAGTGGTATATCGATTAACTAGGTCGAAAGGGAAATATTTTGAGACCTTTTAACAAGTGAAAGAATTTTTTTCAAAATTAAGACGCAGTAGAGGAAGACAACATGGAAGGCTCTGCCTACTCTGCAACTGACCAGTAAACAAGATCGTTAGACCAGGTCCACCATGAACTGGTGGTACAACATACTGGAGTGAAAGGTTTATCTATGATGGAATATATGGTCCTTTCCTGATACTAAATGTCAGGATAATATTAGACAATTTCAAGGGCAAGAGTTCCTTTCTCTTTGTCGTTGCCTTCCGAAATGAATATGACGTCAGAAATAGGTTTTTCTGGTTTTTGGAGTGTGATTTAAACTCGAGTTCACTGTCAGTTCATCACCATTCTTTCGGTCTAGTGGTCTTCTAAGCCACCAATAAAAACGAAATCATGTTTTTTTTTCATGGTAATCCGAATTCAGAAAAGCAGTTAAGAGGAGCTTACGGCAAGACAAGGTTGGGGTGACTGGCTGCTACCCGTACGGCATCGGAATTTGGAAATCTTTTAGGAGATCGTGAAGTAAAAACTACAATTGGTAAACCAAATGAACTGTGAACAGATGTAGCTGTTCAGGTTCCAGAGTATAGTAAGAAAGATCACTATCATAATGGAATGGAATAGAGAGACAATGACGACTGCTTCGGGAGATGTTGTGAACAGCGCTGGTAAACTCCACCATGAATGTGCTAGACGAGGCATCTTTTGCTGCCCTCAGGACAAATGCCCTCCAACACCTAACAAAAGGTCCTCAGAATGAGGACGTGCAGCGGAGGAATTTCGATCGATGGAATCAACGCTGACCGCCAGAATACCGATAGCTTTATTTCAGATAATTATACATATTCGGAGATTTGGCCAATGATGATCTTTCAAGACTAAGGCCATAACTTGGAAAACAAGATGCTGATGGATGAAACTGGGATCAGAAAAACCAACAAATTTCGAAACAACAACAAGCCTCGGATATGGATGACCTTACTGCGGATGACCCCAGCAAACGAATAATGACAAAACAGACAACTTGCAGCCAAACAAATAGCAGAGCCCCTTAAATTCTATCATGCAGATATAACTAACTTACAGCAAGTATGATGTGATGGGTTGGATAACAGGAGGACGTAAAACTGTGACATCTACAGTGGTAATTGCTATAGGGAACAAAAATAGCCCATGAGCGATAGACGCGATAGACAGGGAAGACAAGTACGACGCGAGCAAGAATTCTTTTTCTTCTAAGAGCTCCTCAACAAGACACATGAGCAATGTCCTATGTATGACGTTTAAATCACTTAGTACCACAAGAGACCACGATATCTAAGGTATGACAGTTGGTAAGTCTGGCACCAGACATAGATTTACTGACTTTGCGGTGGGACAAAATGTCACCATACGAGTATAAAGTACACGGCTTTCCCATCTTAATACACACAAGTGGACATAGCGGTCCATAGATTATGAAATGCTAAACCAAACTGATCATTTTGCGATCGACTTAAATCATGCCTGCAGTATTCTGGAGGACCAAACATGACTACTTTGTTGTAGCCAAGATACGAATGCGGATTTCCCAAGCTCTACGACAAAGAAGAACTACAGCAAGAAAATATCAGTTCTAAAGAAAACAGGACTTTTTAGAAATGAGTATTTCTAGTGAGACGATCTATTGCCAATTACGTGCGTTGGAAACGTAGATGCTTCACTAATCATAACATTTGGGTCATCGGTACAAAAATGACTGACGACTAAATATTGCTCAGAATTCAACATTCGAAGGACATCATCAAGGAGGCCAATAAGAACAGAACTTCTTTTACAACTATGACTACTGATAAAACTCGGTATTTTCATTATGATCCATAAACCAAGCGCCAAAGTGGAGCGTGGAAGGCGCCAGATGAGCCAAAATCGAAAAAATCTCGTTTGGAGAAGTCAAAAGTGAAAACAATGTTGATCTGCTTAAATGATTCCAAGGGCATTGACCACAAAGAGTTCGTTCCGCCGGACCAAATAGTTAATAGACAACTCTATTTTGGTATTTTGAAGCCTTTGATGTATCGTATTCGACTAGAATACCGCGCAGAAGGAAATTGGCGTTTGCTGCACGATAATGCACCATCTCATCGATCGACACTTGTGCCCGATTTGACTAATAATTGCATTTTAACTGTCAATCACTCCCCGTATTGATTCGAGACCGTATGACTTTTACCATTTCGAAAAATTTATTTGCTGATGAAAGCAAAGAATTTTGTGGACGTAAAAGTCATCCAAAAGGGTTGTACCAACATCCTGAAAGTTTTCCCGGTCGACGATTTGAAACCCGAAACCCTTATAAGTCGTGCATTGCGTCGAAAGGGGACTATTTAGTTTTCCGGAAAAAGTCATGTTTACTTTGGATCAAACCTTGCATAACGTAGAAAATTTTCGATCGCAAGAGACCACCAGCAAATTTGCCTAACGAGTATTCCGAAACCTATCTACATCTTTTCCAAACAAGTAAAAAGAGCATGCCAAAACAACAAGACCTGTATAGAAACCTGTAGAAATGCGGAAGGAAATCTTTTAGTAGAGTCTCAGTCAGTCCTGAGGGTATTGAAAAATTTCTTCTGCAAACTGTATAACCACGCGCGAGGCCAACATCTCGCCGTCAGGCAGATAAACCATTCAGCTTAGACGACGATAGCCAAAGCTTCCGTTCAACTGCTGGACCTGGATCAGCTTACTGGCCTCGGAGCGACTCTGAGGAGACCATACATGGAATCTCATCATCCCGATCCACCAAAAAAAGAGACTTCCTTAATTGCGCCAACTGTAGTGCTACTCGTATAAATCTTCTCAGCCATATTGTGTGAATGTCCGAAACTTTTCGGCAACAAATTGATTGGTCCCATTCAGTGATATTTACCATCTTTTCGTCGCTTTGAAGACCTCATATAACAGCAGTTATAGAGACGGATCATATAGAACCATGTCTAGTTTTGGCATTGCTGTCAAACCCGTCAGCCTGTGAAGAATAACGACTGAGGACGCTCGTTGTTCCGCCAAAGCTGACTCAACCGAGACCTTTGATGTCAGGAAGGGTTTTGAACATGGTGACGCGTTGTCAAAAGCGTGAACTGGACGCACAATCCTGTAGAAGTCTGTGCAACTACTATCGTGCGGTAGATATTAACATACGAGTAATTGGCAGAACTCATCTGGCTGTCATCGATGAGTTAATTAGTATTGAAACGGAAGCTGCCAAAGTGAGATTAAGGTAAGTAAGGGTACTATACCATACATACAATATATGCTATCAACAAGAAGGGACGCACAACATCAAAGAAACCACACCCAACAGCTGTAACTTCGAAGTAGTGAGGGACTTTGTATACCTTGAGTCTGCTACCAATTTATGCTTTGAAGACCGTACAGATGGTATGTGGATAAACTATAAGACTTATGTATACAAAGATCCTCAGTAACGCTTCCTACACCAATGCCTTCGATTGTTTTAGAGCCGTTTGAGAAGACTTACAATAATTACTCAGTCAGTGTTGTACCCGAGACTTTCCAATTGGTGTGGTCTTAAAGCAAGTGCCTAGAACTGGGCGCTCCAACACGTTTGAGGTCTCACCCCACTTATGCGTGCCAGTTTGACATGCTCTTCTTCTACCACAACGACTTCTGGTGTCTATTTAATCTAAGAGTATATGTCCTAGTAATCTTAGGCCCCTACCTCTATTTCCGACCTAACTACCAGTGAAAAATTTATCATTGAACTAGTCCATACAATGCTCATATCATGCTGACTATTCCGGGTACCGTTGACTCAATTAAGCGGATTACATCGCGTACGTTTGTCTTTTGAGGTTGAATCACCACCAACTGGTTATTTTAGCGTTGCTTTGTTTTGTTGTCCAGAAATCGGGTTTAAAGTTTAGGAAATCAAGTCGGGTTTAACGAGACGAGTATTAGGTGATTACCACAAGAAGATAAAAATAGAAGCGCGGGACATAGCCAATTTGATGCCAGTCAGTCTCTACCTTAATGGTTTGAGGACACGTTAGCACCAAAAATAAAAAAAAGAAAACATTTGGATTGCTTTGATGATATTTGCTAGCTTCCGTATGAGACTAAGTACGCACTTCAGATTAGTTACGACTTAAAAACTGAAGCAAAAAGCTTTGCCATTCCACGAAACTTATCTTAATTGGGGAGGAACTCAGTAAACTTGAACGTCTTTCATATCTACGAGGCATGGTCACGGCTGACACTAATACATCGCTCTAGATATCGGAAGGGCTAAGGCTGCACAAGTATTAAACGTTGTGTGAGGTCCGATGGAAATTTATAAGTCCAACGTTGAGTTGATAAAAATAGCTCCAGATGGATGGCATTCGCGTATAAATAAACAAACAACGAGATGTATCCTCTCGTGATAAACGATTTTCGTCCGGTTTTAGTTTTGATGGCAATCGGACCAGCGTAATCACAGCCTCAATGGGAAAATGGTCTTAATTGTCTTATCCTTGGTGGTGGCAAATCTCCCATCAATTTGTTTGTGGTTGTTTTCCTGTGTTTAAAACAAATTATACATTCATGAGAGATTTTTTAACAATATTCTTGTCGAATTATTGCAAAGAGCGCAGAAACACCTGGATGGAGATATATGTGATATGCGCCGAGGAGTATTAGTATGCGACAACCCGAATTATGTTGTCATTATCTAGAAATGCGTTGAGACATAAAATGTAGCATCTATTAGGAAAATTACCAAACCTTTCGTAGCGATTTATTGATTTTCCGAAATGTTCAGCCTGCACGTATTGTATGAGCTTCAGTTTCGCCACTCGAAATTCCTGTATCTTCAGATAACGTGAACAAATTAGAGTTTGATGACAGCTATTTGAAATGAATATCAAAACGAATGCGACGCTCTTGATGAGTTTGTTCCAGGACGAACAGGAAGTTGCAGGTGTTTCAAAAAGATGATTAGATGTCACGACCAGAAGAGACTGTTTGATTTACGAATTTTCTTCCTTTAATCACTCAATGCCCTCTCCAGTTTCAATTGCTGCAGGCCAGTTATCTTCGGTTTCTTGTAGCCAATTTGGTCCAGACCATCAGTTATGGGGTTCCATCAGCCTTGATGGGATACTCCACGGGATGCGCAGTCCGCGGGGTCGGATATCGCCCTAACATGATACCAGCAACTTCTTGGAATCGTATTCAAAATGCGCTGTACGATTGCCAACAAAGGTGTTTCAATGACGATATGGAGAAGACAACCAAGACAATACCACTGTTGAGTCAGTCCAGGCATATATATTACCAAAGTTAACCTTTAGGGACTTTTGCACTGCTTTAGGAGTCGAGCTAGTAGAAGTTCTGCACAGAACTCAAGGCGATGAATGCTAAGTTGTTTATGAGGCAACACACATGTCTTAGATGCTACAATCTGTCTCTCGAACTGGCCATTTGGTAGCTGATAACGAGAATAAATTACAGCCGCATATGCTGCTGATGAAGTGTCCTAAAAACCACGCAGTTGAAGTGAGTTATTTGACAATCCAATGTAGCGAGGGATTGCGAGTTCAGTGAGCACCGTGAGCTCTTCTCGATATTTAAGCCACTGAGTTGAAATTGAATGTGGAACTTCATCATCTCAATCCAGTTTATGGTGCCAGAGATCCTGAAAGATAATTGTTAAACAGAAACTGAAGAAAGTAGAAAGTCAGCCAATTGACAAATGAAATCGTATTTTATTACGTTAAAACCATTGCACTTACGTCCCTTCTTTCCAAGGTCATGGAAACGCTGATAAATCGTCAGCTCATGAAATATCTCGAAACACGAAAACTTCTCAATGACCGGCAATATGGTTTTCGTAGCATCAGGTCCACTGGTGATTTGATGGCATGTCTCACCGAAAAGTGGAACCAAAGCGTACATCAATCTGGCGAAAGCAAGATAGTTGCACTTGATATTTCTGAGGCATTTGACAGAGTTTGGCATCAGGCTCTTTTGTCGAAAATGCGTGCTCTTGGGATCGATGACTCTCTTCTTCAATTTATTAGAAATTACCTTTCGGAACGTTCAATTCAAATTGTCTTGGACGGTTTCAAGTCTGATATTTACAAAATAAATGCTGGTGTGCCCCAGGGCTCCGTTCTATCTCCGACACTCTTTTTAATCTTCATTAATGATCTCTTGTCTGCTACTTCTAATCCAATTTATTCTTTTGCTGATGACAGCACTCTCTGCTTCTCATATTCGTTCCCGGACTCACGCCCCTGCTCTTCGGCTGTTGAACGGGAACGGCAGCGTATGCTAAGCTCATTAAATTCCGATATTAACAGCATAACCAACTGGGGAACTATCAACCGAGTAGAATTTAATGCTTCCAAAACTCAATGCTGTCTGCTGTCATTAAAGCGAAATTCAAATACCCAGCCATTATCCATGAATGGCACTTGCATCGTCGAAACCGATAAACTTTCCATTCTCGGTAGTGTATCAGTAACAACTTACGTTGGAATGACCACATATTCGATGTCGCCAAAAATGCTGCGAAATGTCTAGCTTTCCTCAAGCGATGTACGAAATATTTTATCCCCTGTGATCTGGCCACAATATATAAGGCATTTATCCGCCCAAAACTGGAGTACAATGCTCACATCTGGTCAGGTGCTCCTAAAACATCTCTGCACCTGCTAGATAGGATTCAAAACCGTGCGATAAAACTAATTGGTGATACTAATATCAGTCAATCAATTGACACTCTCGAACACCGACGTAAAGTCTCCTGTCTCACTTTGTTTTATCGCTATTTCCACCACCAGTGCTCCATTGAAATTGCCAGTAGCATTCCGCCCAATCAAACTTTCAACCGTAACACCCGTCTCGCTATGAATGCTCATCAGTACTCCCTCAAGCCCACTTTGGGACGTACTCTAAAATATCGTGATTCGTTCCTAAGCCGTACAACTCGCTTATGGAATGCCCTGCCGACCTCTGTGTTTCCTGGTCGTTATAACTTGCAAACATTTAAAAACAATGTCTTTTCTTCCTCCCTAAATTTCCTTCGCCCGCGCTGTGTACGAACATTTTAAGGGTACAAAACCCCTTGAGCGCGCGCCGATTATAAAAAAAAAAAAAAAAAAAAAAAGCAGATGCATGCGCAAAGTACAAATGTCAAAAAATGAATTATGCGAAAAAAGGCGCCTTTCAAAATGGCGTAATAAGTATATGCTAGTGTCATACCAGATACGACTACCTTCAGACCTTAAGGGTCTGGTGCAATTTGTGAACGATAATCCTGAACAGAATAAAGGAGGGTCCAAAAAATCAAGGTTGTCAAAAATGCTCGCAATGTCTCTTAAAATGTGACGTTTTGTTACACGATCTAGAGTTCCCAACTGTAGGCAAAAAAAAAAAAAAAAGAAAAGGCGTTAGAAAAATGTAACGCCATACTCTCATATCTGGATGGTATCATCATGTTTACATCTTTCGTAGTGATTATACATTTAAATAACGTGACGGGCCTGATCGAATGATCTGCTCGAAAAAGCTTCTCATTATCATACAAGTAATCGATATTCCGCACATTACGAACACCCACAAATTTGTTATCAAATTACTTCAAAGAGAGATGTACCAAAATTATTAGCGGGCAATGCAAGCAGCTAGTAAAAGTGCATTGAACAATAAAGTAGCAGTAACGAACAAGTAGATACAAGTTGTTTTTTTTTATTTACTGACTTCCCCCCTACTACACAAATTCAAACTGAATATGTCTACCAACGAATTCCTATGTAGTCCTAATACCTTTGTCCAGGGCTCACCGCTGCTTTCTAAAAACGCATACTTGATTTGCTCCGCATAAGGCCTTTGCAACAGTTCCTTGCAGTTACTTTGCCTTTTGCTGAGTTCCAATCCTCTCTTTGAAAGAAGTTCATCTCGATAATCCTGTGAGAGTTGTTCAAGGTCTCGAATTGATTGAAAGGGTGCAAAGGATGTACCATAAGTTACGGTGCACAATTTAAAATGCTATAATTTTGGTGGGGGCTGAGGCCCCCATTTATTGGCTTAATACAAGCTTAATCTAACTTAAAAACTAGGACTAAAAACTAACAGAACGACTTAAGAGCTAGGGACCAAGGAAGTGATGGAGGAGATCTTGTTTGAGACGAGGAGTGCTCAGGTGGAAATCAAAAAGGAAAAGGTTTGAGTTGACCTTTCGGAGCATTCGGGAGATTGGTTCGTTGGAGCCATAAGAGGTGCGATGGACCGGTAGATAGAAGAGTCGAGGACAACGTAGATCGCGGGAGTTGGTATTGAAGGAACCTGAGAGAAGTCGATGAATGAAAAGAATGTCAGCAGTATTCTTACGTTCTTCTAACGAATTCATATTTAGAAGTTTGAAGCGGTCTTGATAGGGAGGTAAGATTAAAGGGTCGTTCCATGGCAGACTACGGAGAGCAAATCGGAGGAATCGACGTTGAATACCCTCGATTCGGGAAACATGAACCCGGTGAAAAGGGGACCAAGCTTGACTGGCATACTCAAGCAGGGGGCGAACAAAGGTAACATAGAGAGATCTGGTTACATACGGGTTGGAAAATTCCTTGGACCACCGTTTAATAAATCCAAGTGATGAATTGGCTTTGAGGATCATCTTATCGATATGTGAACGGAAATTAAGCTCACTGTCGAATAATATGCCAAGGTCTTGGAAAGACTGAACCAGGGGAATTGGTTGACCATGGAGAAAATAAAGTCGGGGAGGAGACGGGTTGCATTTACTTGAGAAGGTTATAGATTGACATTTGGCTATATTAAGTTCTAGGCAGTTTTTGAGGCACCAGATTGAAAACCGATCAAGGTCTTCTTGAAGAAGGGCAGAGTCCTGGAGAGAGGAAATAGATTTAAAAAATTTTGTGTCGTCAGCTTAAAGGGAGAGGGAGGAGTGCTTAATGACACTCTCAAAATCGTTGATAGTAAAAATGAAGAGGAGAGGGACAAGATGACTGCCTTGTGGAACTCCAGATGAGGCCAGGAATGGAACAGAAAGGGCGGATCTAAACCGAACACTATAATATCGGTTTACCAGGTAAGAAGAAATCCATTTTAAAAAGAGAGGCTCAAAGCCGAGAGCAGACAATTTGAAAAGGATCAATTTATGAGATATCTTATCAAATGCTTTAGTGAAATCAGTTGCGATAACATCGATTTCTTTGCCATTTTCTAAGGCTGAGAGTGCAAAAGACACGAATTCAACTAGATTTGTGGTAGTTGATCTAACTTTTAGAAAACCATGTTGTCGGGGTGAAATAAAAGGTTTGCATTTGAAGCTTAACGCTTCGTATAAAATGCTTTCAAAGAGTTTGGGTATATGAGAGAGTTTAGCAATGGGACGATAATTGGTAACTTCATGCTTAGATCCCTTTTTGTGTATCGGGATTATAAAAGAGGTCTTCCAAATCGATAGGTCTTTCGATAGACGAAAAAGGTAGGAAAGGGGTAGAGACAGGTTGGAAGAGCATTTCTTAAGAAACATGGCGGGGAGTCCGTCTGGGCCAGGTACAAATTCATCCTTAAGATTTTGTAACTTTTCTTTAATAACTGCAGGATCGAAATTTTGAGTGAGGAAGGGACCAATAGAGAAATTTGGTAGATCATTGAAGTAAGAGGGATCTGGTACGAAGAAGTTGTTGGCAAATGATTGCTTGAAAAATGTGGCAAAAAAGTTGGCGATGGTAGGAGGATCACAAGAAGTTTTGGTTTCGAAAGCGAGGGAGGAAGGATAACCATCAGTCTTACTTTTGCAATTGACAAATTGAAAAAATGAGATTGGTTTGCGCACTATTCAGGTAGCGCTAATAGAGAGAGTTATAGAGTTCAATGAAATGAAGATGTGTACCTAGATAATTTGAATAGTCGGAAGAAGAGTGGGTGCGAAGGAATACCGCCCATAACTTGTTTCTTTTGTTTCGTAGAGAGCGAAGTCTACGATTACACCAAGGAGGGGATGTAGAAGAAGTTTTATGGCGGGAATAAGGCACATAAAGGGAGATGGATTTGAATATTTCTCTGTAAAAAGTTGAAAGGGCATCAACCGAGATAGATTGGTAAACCTAAAAGAAGCCCTGCCTAGATAGGTATTGATTTTACGGAAATTAGCTTTGTGAAAATTGTAAGAAAATAGAACTGCGGGGGGAGGCGACTGAAGGGGAGAGTTGAGGAAAAATGAGAGAAGAAGTGGGGGATGAAAGTTATCAATAGTTGAAAGCGATAGGGGACAACACGATACTGAGGAGTTGATGGGATCAGTTGGGAAGATAAGGTCTAATTGCCTTTCCATATAGTTGGAAACGCCACTGACTTGGCATAGACTGGAGTCTGTTAGCCGATCTAAGAATAGGCATTCCTTAGTAGAAATGGGATTGGAAGCGATGAAAAAAGTTTGGTCTTCAGATGGAGTACACTTCAGCTGAGGCAGATTAAAATCACCGAAGATAGTGATATCATCAAGCGAGTCTGATAAGTCGATCAAATTGTTAATTGCTGCAATAGCAAGTTGGTAGGATTCGATAGGTTGCGCCGGAAGAATGTAACAACACATAACATACAAGCATCTACGAGTGAGGGTTATTTTAACCGACACAAAGTCGAGCTTAGGAGAGGATGATGTTGCAACCAGAGAGGAGTCCAAGCTGTTGTGGATAGCTAGTAGGACACCTCGACAAGGGTATTCAATCAAGGGGGGTGCGCGATCATCATCCCGAAAAACATTAAAAGAAAGAGGGAATAACTCCTGGTTTTTTATGTTGGGGATAAGATTAGTTTCGGCCAGAGCATAGATATCAAATGGGAGAGCATTTATAGAGAATCATTAGGTGATTTTCGCCAAACTATTCAAAGGAAATCCCTGTCACCCTCGGAAATCAATATCTGACGGATCATTTTTATAATATCCGCTGTAGAAACAAAGTTATATTTGCGAATTCTCAAACAAACTGAGAATAAGTTACGTTGAATTGATGGTGCGATCTTTAAGCATTCATTAAGTGACCGCCCAAGGATCCATCAAAGACTACTCTGAGTTTTATGGAAGCACTCTCTGGCTTAAGAAAAGCGTGGTGGGGCAAGTAATAAACATTTTTCTTGGCGATATTTTCTGCCGCCACTTGACTCATATGTCGTAGTGAACAATATCCCTCGATGAATTGGCTATTCCTTGCGGAGGTCTTCGTTTTTCTGAAATTTCCTTTCCATGGAATGTAGACGATTAATTGCACCACTGATGGTGCCTGAAAACTGTGGCTGTGCCTTAAATGGAAGATGGACAGTGTACTGCCCTACTCAGTCGTTTAAGAAAATGGTTTCCGAAGGGATTTGGGATTAACTTTTCCAATATTCTAAAAGGCTTGTTAAATTTCATCGACATTACGATTACAATTATAGGACCGAACTATCTGTGACTCTGAATCTGAATTCTTTCCCAAACCCAACCAAAAATTGTTTTTTGAGCAACGGGGTGTCCTCCTTCACCATATCTTAACTCTCCTCGAAGTAATTCCCACACCCTATCTGCTCCTAACGTAAAGTATTTACATTAAACGAAGCCATCGGTAAGTTGGCTGTTACATGAGGCAATACATAGGCATCCACAGAAATGCTTTCTGTTTCCAAACAAGAGTTGCTGCGCATCAAAACTAAGCCTCTGGCCCTTCCGGCACTGGTAGAACCAACTCCATTTATTGTCACTCGAAAAATGAAGCCCATGTAGGTCGTTTCTTTATCATTCTGAGATTTTTCTCAATTTCAAGCGCACAACTTTGTATGATATCAGGTCCGGAATCAATAGATTTCACTATGACAGTAAATAATTAAAGCTCAAGCATTCAATGGAAAGCCCTCAGTAGAAGAGTGGGTCGACCAAGACAACATATGTATGCGATGCAGTGTACTCGAGGAGTCATATCAATTAGAGAAATTTTGTTAAGAGTTGACGCACAAAAATTACAGATAATCACCTGTAGGCATATAGTCAGCATGAGGATCTACAGGGGGCCTTAAGACATACGGAGATATATTTAAATATGATTCCTAACACCTAATATCTCAAAAACATAAAAAGTAATTATATTTACTACTGGAACGCGTTTCACTTGTACTACATCATCTCCATCAATTGCAATATAAAATGCCCTTAGGAACTTCTGTTAAGTAAGCTAAATAACGGTTATTCCTCTGCCCTGGAATAATTAAATAACTGCGATTTAATTATTTTCGTACTGGCAACCTTTTTCGGTTAATCGCATCGTTAAGGATTTTGACGGCCAATTAAGAGTTTGAAAATTAAATTTTTTTCCCTATAATATAAATTATTACATAACTTTACGTGATGGCTTGACTTAATTCGTTTTTTAACTTTTGTTTTCGGATTTAATTCATTTTGTTGACGTAAACATTTTAATGGTCTGCTAAATCATAAATCAGAAAGAATGAGATTTCTCATTTAGAAGAGGAAATTAGATAGATGGAGAATGAACTGCGAGGATTTAATGGTCATCTAGGTACGTGAGCTAAGGAGGAAATGGATCAATGTCGATTTTCTAGACGGAGCAGAAGTCAGTTACGAAGAAGAGCGAGTTTTTTTCAGTACTGTCCATTTTCAGATTATATCAGTGCATAGGAAACCAGAACCTGCGAAGACAAGGTATTTAATGATTTCCCATTTTATTTGAGTGTGGGAAGGAATATTTCTGTTAGTAGATATTCATTCTTCCGGTTAAGGAAATCGCTTCAATTTGTTTAATTCCTGCTTTATGAAGATTTTCTTTGTATTATGTGATTCATACCATGTTTCTACCACTGCGAAGATGTGTTTGCTGTTTTCATAGCCTTCATACTTAGAAGTAATCTGGAGTTGACAGCTACCAGAAGGTTTTTCATTCGCGTACACCAACTCTGAAGAATTTCGTCATGGCTTTGGTAAAGGAAATATCTGCAGATTAGAACTTTATGGACCAATGACATCACTTCATATATTCCACGCATACAATATCGACAGCAGTTATCTCCTTTTCCCTTCCATCCAGTACGCCAAAAAACGGTTAGATTTGAAGACTATGAGGGCCGGAGTATTGGTGTCGCTGTAAACGTCCTGGTCATCTCAGACGACTAATGCGGAGTTTTCTAACTAGGTCGATGTTGCTGTATACCTCGTATAGTTCGCTTCTCCTAGAAAGCCCGTCAAGACAAACGGGACCGAACACTATTTACCGATTTTTCTCCCGAAACGAATGAGGATATCTTCATCCGTTTTTGATAGAGACTATGCTTTAGCCCCATAAAGTAGAAATGGAATGTTGAAGATTTTATGTATGTAGAGTCTCCTTGGTTTTTCGGAATGGGGCCTTAACACCTAAAAGCCTTCTTAGCCCAAAGAAAGAGCGATTTGTAAACGAAGAAACTGCAGAATTTATAGCAGCGTTGTGGTAGACAAAGTCTCTTTCAGTCTCTAAATTATAGCAGTCCCAATTCGTCGATGTTGTGTACCCCTTTTTGTTGGCAGTATATACTTTATCTTGCCCTCATTTATAGCTGAACCCATTTTCACATCTTTCGTTTCGATGCAAGCAATTGCGCCGGTGAGAGGCCGCTGAACGATTGAGACTCCGGTGTTGGCCTGGGAGCTCTATATTACTCCTTCAAGTATGATGTTAAAGAAGTCACACGACTGGGCGTCACCTTGTCTAAAACCTCTTTCGACATCCAAGGTCTTGGTTAAGTCGTTACCAACCTTAACGGAGCAGTGATCGTTCCCAATTGTCTTTCTACGGAAACGGACGAGCTTGGTAGGGAAGCCAAAACTAGACATGGCTCTATATGTATAGCTCGTCTCTATAAATGCTGCCATATGCGGCCTTAAAATCGGTGAAACTTTTCCGGGATTTGCGGGAGTGTGTAGATTTGGTCGATTGCGGACTTTTCTGGTCGTTTACCGCACTGATAAGGTCCAATTAGGTTGTTACAATAATTAATTAGTGGGTTGGATGCTAATCAGTTGCCGCGAGTTCAGTTCTCATTAAAAATGTCCGGCATCCGAAATACTCGTATGACTAGACTCTTAGCGTTATGCAGGCCTCAGCGCGAACTGAAGGAGTTTCCTCTTTTGTGGATAGGGCAGGCAATACTGAGATTCCATGTATTAGGCATAAACTCTTCTGACCGGATCTGGGAAATGAGTTGGTGTATGCTCTCCACAAAGTCATCTCCAGCATCTTTGAATTCCTCGGACGGCAAGGCGTCAGGTCCAGCTGATTTGTTGGATCTCAGCTTAGATATTGTTATCCTTATATATACAGGGTGAATGACTCTAACTCCAAGTTTTTAAAATGCTATAATTTTTTTATTTTTTTATAAATTTTATTGTGCCAAAGCAAAAAATGTTGGAAAATACATCAATTTTCAAATTATATCAGTAGTTTTAAATGTGTCCACCTTTGGCGCGAATAATGGCCTTGAGACAGCCGAAGAAAGCATCGCACGCTGAACGCAAGTGGCTCTGCGATATTTTGGCCCATTCCCGGCGAAGTGCTTGTTTGAGGTGGTCCAAACTTTGGTATTTTTTAGTGCCTACCTTCGCCTTCAAAATACGTACCCCAGACAGAGAAATCCAACGGATTTGCATCCGGAGAATTTGCAATCCATTGTGTCGAAGAAATGAAGTGTGGGACATTGTTTTTTAACCAATCTTGGTTGACGCGCGCTTTGTGAGTCGGTGCGGAGTCTTGTTGAAATGTCCACGGTCTCTGACCGAAATGATTGTTTGCCCAAGGCTTCAATACTGCCTCTAAGACAGCTTCACGGTATACGATCGCATTAATTTTGACGCCACGGTCCAAAAATACGAGCGGAGGGCGACCATCGGCTGTTATGGCGGCCAAACCAATACAATCGGTTCTGCCTGCTTTCTGGTGGCCGTCCGAAGGTGTAAATTTTCGAAGGACCTCTCTGGCAAGTAAACTCGGTCATTTTGTTTGTTGACATATAGTACTGCTCGATAACAAATGGCGACTCATCTGGAAAAACCAAATTCGGCAACTCACCACTTTCGTACAAGCGTAGCAACTCCCTCGCTCTTTCGACTCTAACTTTTTTCTGTTGAGGTGTAAGATCGTGTAATTCTTGGAATTTCAATGGCTTGAGTTCAAGCTTATTTTTTAGTATGTGTTGCATCCGTTACAACGATATGTTGAGCTCACGAGCCATTTTTCTTCCACTTCGACGCGGATTCCGCTCAATTCGAGCCTTCACTTTCCGAACCATTTCTGCCGATGTTTCTGTTTTTTTATGACCACCTCCATGGCGTTTTGCAACGCTGCCAGTATCACGGTGACGAGCTATGGTTCGAGATACAAATGATTTATTCATGTTGAGAAGCTGGAGGGCTCTAACGATAGCTACTTGTGGTTTTCCAGTCAAATATAAAGCAATTACACTATCACGTTTGAATTCCATCGCGGATAAAAATTTTTCAACACAACTGAGACGCAAATTGTTTAAAAGGCTTGTAAATAATAAAATTCTCTGTCATGTGTCAAAATTTGAGCTCACTGTCATGAACGGTTTGGAAATTATAGCAGTCTGAAATTGGTTGCAGTTCGAGTCATTCAGGGTGTATGTATTTGGATAGATGGAAGCAACTTTTGGCTATCATCGTTTAAGTTGAATGATCGATCCGGTCTGACGGCGAGAGGAGCCCAAACTCCTTCGCCGTTATACAGTCTGCCGAAAAACTTGAGGTTTGGTCGTGGAGAATTTCACAGACGTACATTGCATAGAAATTTTGAAAATCTGCTAACGAAATGGTGAGATTTTTTCGAAAATTCGGACGGTTATGCCAGTTCAAATTCAGAGGAGACTTGTCTGTGTTCGTACAACAAATTAGCCATGGTTATTAGCAATTAAAGCTTACAAGATTCAATTGACACAATATTTGAAGCCAGCGTCGAACGTTCACAGAATGGATCTTACAGCAATAATGAATGAATAGTTGGTGGATCCACCAACGTCCCATGCATAAACCACTAGCCACTGTTTGGTACACGTTTTGGGTCGGTGGAGTGATTGGATCATTCTTCTTCGAGATAGCGGCTGGCAATGTGGTCACAGTCAACGGCGTTCTGGCCTGGATTTACAGAAATTTTTGATTTCTTCGCAAAAGTCGAAGGGAGCGGCTTTCGCAGCCCGTATAGTCTTTTTCAATTATTCTGGCTTCGATCTGATTTCAGTTTTTCTCCCAATTAGTCTTAAGAGAGCTGTTTTAAAAATTTTAGGATTTTTTACGTGAGCGGTGACAATCGGCATTCCACCCTGGAAAAAACGATCTGCCGAAAATTCTCGTGGCAGAGGTTGTCAGTTTAAAACATATGGTGTGCGCATCATTCGTGATCTGAACTGCCCCCGCAACCTTCTGTCTCGTTTTGAGTTTAGGCATACGAGTACTAGCATTGATGTACCTCATTTACGTCTATCCAGTTCGTTTTTCGGGTATTCCTCCTCTTCGATTCAGAATTCGATCTACGAGTACCTATGGTTTAACATTGAATACTTCGAAAGTACTTTGCACCCTGCATTCTCTTAAGTGTACTTTTTACAGGGTGGTCAAAATACAAGTTACTACTGGCTTCGCAGTAGCGCTTCCTGCCAACCCAATTTTCCAAGACCTTGTTGACTGTTTCTGGTCCTATCTCACGAATGACTCGGACGAAGGGCTTGAATCCTTTCTCGATTGTCCGTCGAACTTCGGGATAAAATCTGCTGTTTTGTGTTACAGTGAATATCTAGATAAAAGATAAAAGGATACTTTTGGTATCGATAAAACTAAGAGGGTTATCTGAATCTACAAATTACCTGAATTCTACTCAGACACACCTCCAATGTAACCGTCAATTCGTCACTCAATGCTATGTGGCATAAAAGAAAAAAAAATTACAAAAAATGTAGAAAATTAATAGCCAACAATAAATTATCGATTAATTTGACCTTGCTTTTGAATTCCAAAGGCGACCTATCAAACAGTCTACCGGACACAGAGAATCATTAATAAGGACTTCACCACTTCTCTCCATTTCATGATTGTTTTTCTGTTATTTCAAAAAAAAAAATGAGACTTCGGGAGCACAGGAGAAGAGCAAACGAAAAGGAACCAAATAAAAGAACAATATCAAATAAATCCTCCTCATCAACGATCTCATTCGGCAAATTGATTGAAGGTCTGTTATTTATTTCTCGTTAATTGCCATCCATTCATGTAACAGTTACTACTACGAGTGATGGTTGGAAGTTAATTTGGCCAAAATCAAAATCATAAAAAAAACATGTTGGAAAGAAAGTTGTTTTTCACTAAAAGTCTAATTGGAAACGAAATTAACAAGATACAAAAAAAAATATAAAAAAAATTGGAAAAAGGACACGCGAGCTAAGGATAAATGACGGAGGTTCACTCTGCAGGAACTAAGCTGAAAATAATGAGCGAATCGAGAGTTTTGACGAAGGGACGTGTAGGATTGTCCTAGGACTAATTAAGTGCCACTGGATGGTATACGTACGTTCAATGGAATGGTGAGTTTTACCGGAAATTTCACTTTGAAGGGCGAGTGGTTTGGATGAATGTCGGAAACACAAACAAGACATTTTGTTAAATGCAATGTTTTTTTAAGTAGAGGACAATTTGTTTGCGTATTATGCTGGTCAACCGGAGATGACAAGCTAAATATGTCGGTGCTAGTGTTTAACAAGGAGAAGGTAGCAACTAACACTATGTATAACACTCTATTGGAGATATCTAAGGACTGAAACGAATAAAATCTGTAAATTTTAATACGGGCTATACTTCCAATGCGTAGAAATTTCAATCCCATTTTGTACCCAAATTAGCCTGTATATTCTCCAGATTCAGTTTGTTATTGATTTTAGTTCGGTGCGGCTTAAAATATTTATAAAATAGGAGTCAAGAGGAACGCCGTAAAAAGATCATCGACAAATGGCTCGAAAATACTTCGCGTCCAAACCATTTTATCGCAAAAAATTTAAACGTAGCATGCAGTACAGTGGATTCTGTTATTAAATGATATTTGGAGACGTTGACTGTTAAGCGAAAACAGAAAAGTGGAGCTAAAAGTGGAGCACATGATACAAATTTGGATAGGAAAATAGTGGGTACCATCGTAAAAAACCGGACTATGTCATCCAGAGATGTTGCTCGGAAATATCATACCAACCAAACAATGGTACAAAGATCTAAAAAACGTAACGGTCTAAAAACACGAAAAAAACAAAAAATACCAAAAGTTACTGAAAAGCAAAAAAAAGCCATAAAAACAAGAGCCCGAAAGCTATACGAGTTGATCGGCAACAAGAAAGCGTGTTTGGTTTTGGATGACGAAACTTATGTCAAAACCGCCTTTACTACTCTTTCAGGTGCGCAGTTTTACAAAGCTGAGATTCGTCCGCAATCAACAACATCGATTGGGTTGGAAAAATTCGGGTCAAAATATCTCGTTTGGCAGGCCATTTGCCAATGTGGACACAGCAGCTTATCGTTTATTACAACGGGAACAATTAACGGAGAAGTGTACATTAACGAGTGTCTAAAAAAACGGTTGATTGCTTTCTTAAACAAACACGAGTGTTCAACATTATTTTGGCCAGATTTAGCTTCAGCTCACTATGCTCATGCGACGTTGAGCTTTCTTGTTGCTAAAAATGCCGACTTTGTCCCAAAAGACATGAATCCACCCAATGTTCCACAGTGCCGTCCCATTGAAAGGTATTGGGCTTTGGTCAAAGCTAAATTGAGGAAAAGTGAGCTGTGTGCAAAGGACGTAAAAGATTTTAGTGCTAAATGGAAAAGAGCGTCCAAAAAGATCGCGGATGTAACTGTCACCAACCTTATGAAGGACATTCGAAAGAAGTGAGGAAAGAATGGGAACCCAAATAATTTTTTTTATTTTTTGTAATTGTGAATGAATTAGATAAAAACAGAGTTTTAAAGAAAATAAAAAAAAATTTACATGAATTATGAAAATATTTTTCTTTTTTACTTTGAAGTTTCCAAATTTTATTCGTTTCAGTCCTTAATTCTCAAAAGGAGTACTTATAGCGCATGAACCAATTCTTTGGACAGAATTGCATTATCTTAGGTGAGCTACTTCAGCGTACTTGGAGCTGCATTCGAAATTTTAAAGACAAATAAGAACTCTAAAGGAGATATGGGGACGAATGGAATAAAAATTGGTAAAATTATGCCTATATATTGGGTCTATAACTTCGTTCGGTTTGCTAAGAGATGGAGTAACTTGTATTATTCCATTTTTATTATTCCATGGGAACATGCGTTGGAAAGCTACTGTCATTGTACGTCATTTCAGTATATGTCATTCATTTGAAGCGTAAACAACAATAATTTTTTTTCACTCAAATATGTCGAACTTTGTGCCTGAAAATGTGTTTTTGCGGGGAGTTCTTCTTCATTACTTTAATATGAAGAAAACTGCTGGCGAAAGTCATCGTATTTTGGTGGAAGTTTATGGTGAACATGCGCTAGCTGAGCGAACGTTCCAAAAGTGGTTTGCACGATTTAAAAGTGGTGATTTTGGCTTGGAAGACGATGAACGTCCTGGGCAGCCAAAAAAGTTTGAATATGAAGAACTGGAAGCATTACTCTATGAAGATTGTTGCCAAACACAAGAAGAGCTCGCAGAATCTTTGGGTGTCACTCAAGCAGCCATTTCAAAACGTTTAAAAGCAGCTGGATATATTCAAAAGCAAGGAAATTGGGTTCCACATGAACTCAAGCCGAGAGACGTCGAAAGGCGGTTTTGCATGTCCGAAATGCTGCTGGAATGCCACAAAAGGAAGTCATTTTTGCATCGGATTGTTACTGGTGATGAAAAATGGATCCATTACGACAACCCCAAGCGTAAAAAGTCATATGTGAAACCCGGCCGAAAATCCATGGCGCGAAGGTAATGCTCTGTATTTGGTGAGTTCAGATGGGAGTTCCTGTATTATGAGCTGCTAAAACTAGGTGAAACCATCAATGGACAACGCTACCGAACACAATTAATCCGTTTGAAGAGAGCAGTGGCCGAAAAACACCCGGAATATGCGACCAGACACGAGGCAATAATTTTCCATCATGACAACGCTCGGCCCCACGTTGCTATTCCGGTTAAGAACTATTTGGAAAACAGTGGATGGGAAGTCTTACCCCACCCGCCTTACAGCCCAGACCTTGCCCCTTCTGACTATCATTTGTTCCGGTCGATGCAGAACGCCCTCACTGAAATACGGTTCACATCAGAGCAGAATATCAAAAATTGGCTTGATTCATTCTTGGCTGCCTAGCCGGCGCAGTTCTATTGGGATGGGATCCGCAAATTGCCAGAAAGATGGGAAAAAGTCATAGCTTCAGATGGGCAATAATGAATAATACTATTGTACATGTTTTTCTTAAATAAATGCTCAAATTTTGAAAAAAAACAGCACGAATTAAGTTGCGAGTATATACCCAACTTAGCCCGGGGTGTAAAGGTACCTATTTATGATAATTGGCCTAGTTATTGAATTTAGAGGCCTCGGATAAAGGACAGAGTGTTCGGATTTCCACTTAGAATTTTCCCACTTGATAAGACCACATGCAGGCGAACAACAAGCAAAGATCCTACAGCGCTACAATATGATGTGGATAAAGCACCCATTCAAGAAGTTCGGTGGGATGGGCCGAACAAAGGGAAACATATTGACGCATGTGAAGCAGGATTTATTTGGGTGTCGATCTGGTTTAAACGAGAGGCTTAGGCCAGAAGTCTTGAGCTTCCACGACATAGTACCAAGCCGCATCAAGGCTGCCTGATATAGGTTCATATTCCCAACTTCTTCAGAAGAAATATTCTGAAGTTTCACTAAAAGGTAAAGAGTACATGACAAGTCAACGAAACTCGACCAGAGGCCTGCAAAGATGAGCCATGAAATTCAACAAGAGAATCACAGTCGGTGCTGAAATCATGAAAAAAAAATTGTTTCTGCTGACAGCCTTGATCCCTAAGAAGGGCGTAGATAAGGCGATGGGCTGCCATGAAAGGTTTTTAAGTTCTCACCTGAGAAAATTTTTGCGAAACTCGCAAACCAACACAAGAAGTATAGTTTTCCGAAAGCCTGTTCAAATACATACACACGCTCTTAGATTATAGCAACTTATACCCGTAACTTCTTTTGCGTTAGTAATTGATAAAATATTTCTGATAGTTGAATACTACACTACACATAGGGTTTTAATGACTAAGACGTTAGTGGTTGGGATGGTGTAAGTGGTAGTGTATTGGGTTCTGAATTGGGCATTTAATCCTGACCGGGGTCCGAAAGACAAACATTTTTGTAGGCACCTAAGATCGTGTAAGGTACTTAGTTTTAGTTTAAAGAGTTCTTATATCCTCTAGAGAGTTAGGCTCTTTAAAAAAAATAAATTAAAAATTAATTTCATGTTTTACAAAGGTAAATTCAAAGCGTTTAACTAATTTTTATTGAATCAACAACAATATTCTTAATTGGTTGGTTCCAGGTTTTGCGTCACTAACAGCTAGGTTCCATTGTTCAGTGAACAGATACACTGGGCGTGAAGTGAATTCACTTCCCTGCATGCCGAAGGGAATCAAAGCAGGCCAAACGGTGTGGAGTTGACTTTAAATCAAGCACTCCCGTGCATACTGCAATACTTCTTTGGTTGTAGACGTAGAGTTGGTCGTGGGCGAAGAAAGTCGTTCGGAAGTCTACAACGACCATCTTCAGAGTCTGGCTCTGAAACTTGTTGATGGTCATGTCGAAGGAGAGGGCGCCGGAGAATTGTAGTCATTTGAACTGGAAAATAAAGTTAGAAGGAATCAGCGGAATTCGCGAGATGAAAACATCCTATCCGCAGCCGAATCCATTTAAGATTGTGACTTTTTTGACGTTGTCTGTTGTTTTCTGAAGCGGAGTTTCGGGGATCCATGTTGTGCATGAGCATTTTAGATGATCTAACTTTTAACTTCAGCGTTTGCGCTGAGAGGTTGAACCCGTTTAATTAAAATCGTAAAATATCCCGTTATTTCGCATAGCGGTCAAAACTATTGCATTAAATAGTTTTCAAATTGTTTTACATTTCCATACCGAAATGTGTATCCGATTTGGTAATTATGTCGCGGAACACAAAATGCCCAAATAGATTGCCAGCCTACAACAAAAAGTGGCACAGACAGCTCAATGGATGTAGATAAAAGCTCTAGTGCCGGAATATCAGAGGACATTACCATCCAGCAATAACTGAAATGGGACTAAGGTGCATCCAAGTTAGTCTACAACATGCTAAGGCCGCCTCGGCAGTCCTCAACCATAGATTTATCAAGGATCACCTAGACGACGCCTTTATACAGGAATTATACATCCTTAAAAACCAGGTAAAGAGACCCTCAGTTGAGTTATTACAGGATTCCCCTAACCCTGGAAAATCCAGAGCATATATCTTAACTTATAAGAATACAAAACTCTTTCCAATTCCAGAATACACCAACAAGGATCTAGTAGCTGCAAAAGCTGAACTGCATACCAATTGTGGTAAGACAGAAGCTGTTATAGGCTCAGCTTACCTGCCCGGTGACTTGGACTTCTTGCCACTGGAGGGACTGGTGACCTATTGTGCTAAGAAGAACCTGCGGCTGTAAGCTGCGACGCAAACGCCCATCACACGGTCTGGAGCACCTCAAATATAAACTCCACTAGAATTTATTTATTCAAACAATATACGAATTTTAAACCAGGAAAGCAATCCCACTTTCATGAATAGAATTATGACAGAGGTCCTAGATCTCACTCTATGCACTACTTCTATAAAAAATTATATGAAGAATTGTCTCATCCGAAGCCTCTATGTCGGACCATCGCCCCATCCTATTTGACCTTGAACTAGGTACTAATATGTTTGAAAGATACAGACAACCTAAATCCACAGATTGGACATATACTGTCAACAGCTCATGGGTGGATATAGATAATATTGAGCTAACTGCCTTTCACCAAGCCCCTGGAGGAATAAAAACTAGACAAACTCAGAACAGAGACGAGAAAGCTCTTCAACCGGGCTAAACGCAATGGTGAATGGAAAATATACAAAAAAAAAAAACACTCACGATACACAACCAATAAATTAGAAGGGCCAGGAGAGAATCGTGGAGAAACTTCTGTCATACGAGTACAATCGATGGCACCAGAAGTTGTGGCCGCATTCATAAAATACTTTCTAAGCAGCACACTAATCCTATCGTTCCAATGAAAAAACCTGACAGCACATACGGTCAAAACGGGCTACAGACTCTTCAGATCTTAGACGAAACACATTTCCCACACTCAACGACAGTTCCAGAAGCCCAAGAAAACCCTCCCCAGAGAAGGATAAACTGACCGCTCGTTCTCTCGGAACAGAGCTAAGGAAATTTTTCATGAAGGCAAAATAAATTTAGACAATCAACACTTTTGAATTCTTCAAAGCCCTTGGTGAGGTTGGAATATTCCCAACTACTGCTACCTGTACTAATTAACTTAGTCTGAGCTAGCTAAGCGTGGGGATACTTACCAAAGAAGTGGAAGGAGGTTGTTGTCAAATAACCTACCTAAGGTAGGAGGTAGACCGTCTGAATTACCAAAGTCATATAAACCAATCAGTCTCATTTCCGTTTTACTCAAAACTGTGGAAGAAACCCTCTACATGCATGTCAGAGACGGTGCACTTCAAATGAAACTCACTCAGACATACAGAGGTTGCGGTCGGTTGTTTTCTCGGTATGGAAGGAGCATTCTACAACACAGAATTTTCCCAGATATATAGAGGCATTCAAAATAAGGGAGTTGACGACACCACATGTAAATGGACAAAATATATGCTAGAGGATAAAACAATAAAAACCTCATAAGGCAGCAATAAACTCAGTCTGATAGCTACGAATGGATGCCCTCATGGAAGGGTGATGGTACGAGTACCACTAGAATGGTACATAGCAGTTAATGAACTATTGACAATACTCAGCAATGATGGCTTCTATGTACAAGGATATGCAGACGACATTGTTATCCCAATCAGAGGTAAATCTCGGAGTGCATGTAGCAGACTTCGAACCTAGTTGCTGTACGGTGCACCAAAGTTGGCCTCAAAGCCAATCCCAAGAAAAGTACCATTGTTTGATTCACTAAGAGAAGAAGGCTAGGAAGACTTGGAAATGCCACTCTCTTCGGTGAGTTCTCAACGGAAGGCAAATATCTAGGAATCACACTGGATGAAAAACTAATGTAAAACACTTATATTTCTAGGACGGGATCTCGCTATGGACTAGCAAGCGCCTAGTTGGAAAAATTTGGGGACTTAATCCCAAAATGACATTATGGACGTACACGGCAATAACGAGACCTATCATCACGTATGCAGCCGCCGTCTGGTGGCATAAAGCAATGTCATTTCGCTGAGTTAATTTATTTTCATTTAATTTTTGCCTGCCTAAGTTGCAATAATTCGCACTGGCTATTTCTCGGTCATCGCGTTTTGTTGTGTTTTGCTGACTCGACTTGTTTATCGATTGAAAGTGCCTAATGATCTTAAAGTGCAATTAACTACTAACCCAACTCTCATTCACCGCCTTTTGTGTTGTTCTTCATTTAGCACATTCAATTCTCAACTGACCTACCCTAACTTATTCATCGTCATCATGTCAGAATTATGTGGAAGTGCGAATTGCTTCCTAACAAATGATCCAAATGCTGTTATGGTGATCTGCAGTGGACTTTGTTGCAAGCCATTCCATGCTCTTTGCATTGGCTTGAGTGGGTTGTCTTCCCCTCCACCACAACCCTCTCCGTAAATTGGTGCCACTACACCAACCCCTGAACCCACAAACTCACGATTCGGAATCTTAAGGAGACTTTCGGAGTAGAACAAGAGAATAAAAAAGTTGAACAATTTCAATGAACCTGAATCAGTTGCCTTTTTAATAAGAGGTACACATCTCGATCGAAACAGGCTAACTAGGCTCTTCAAATCAAAATTTAGAACTGATGTAAGCAACTGCAGTACGATCTCCAACAACAATCTCAAGGTAAGCATCCCGTTAAAATATGAATGGATGTTCATCAACCCTGCTTCTGACGTCATCAATCTGGGTGGAATAATCATGGAAATATTAAAACCGACGATATTAACTCTAAGTCCAGTAATTCAAATTCCACTTAACCTAGAAAACAGAGCCATATTAATTTTAAGTGTAACCCTATACCGAAGCCCAACTCTCACAAAAAAAGTCCAAAGCCTAACAAACAAGCTCCTGATCCAAACTGGAGTTTTAAAGTTGGGGCATTCCCTTTCTTCACTCCTTCTTCACTTCATGCTTCTACCCTAACTTTATTCGCTCCTATATTTTCCCTCCCCGTCTTTCTTTTTTAGACCCTATACTTCCTCCAAAGGCAAAGTTAACCAAGCAGCTTACCGATGCGGTATGTTCCCTCTCGATTAAGAGACCGCAGATTATATGATAATGTTCGTTTATATCTCGCGTACCAACAAGATAAGCCAGTCTCTGTCTGTATCGACGGTATAACGAAAACCAATGCAATGGTTTCCATTCTGCAAGAAGGCCTTCCCACTAATCATAATGATCAGCGGAAACTTTTTACAAGTTTTCATGAGCCATTAGATATGACGCCTGATGACGTGGCCAATGATTTCCCTTCTTTTGCAACTCATGTAAGTTCCAAACGCATACTACACCTCCAACGAACACGGTCTAGCTTCAAAAACAATCATTGCTCCTAGTCCACCACTCAATTCATTGCCGAAGCCTCCCAAATATATGTCCCTCTATTATCATAACGTAAGAGGATTTCGAACTAAACTTTCTGCTATATATCCTAATTCGCAGATTCTGCCCTACGACATTTTTGTCCTCACAGAAACCAATATCACACCTAATATTAAAAATAATGAATTATTTTCCCAAGACTTCGATTTACACCGAGGCGATGGTCTAGATAAAGAGGAGAGTTTATATGGTCGTGGTATATTTCTAGCTGTACACTCTCGTCTCGAGTCTAAACCCTTTAAAAAATCGTCCACTGCACTCTTGCACTTGAATTCATATATTTGTTGCTACTACATATATTCGAACCTCTCAACCAATTCAAGGTTACCAACTAGCTGTTAATACAACCGACTGCATTTATAATGCTGCTGATCCCAAAGACGTAGTTATTGTTTTAGGTGATTTTAAACTACCTAAGCTTCTATGGGCTCAGACTGACCAGTCCAACTTCACTGCAACAAATTCCACCTCTGATAAAGAAAATCTTTTAATCGACTGCCTAACTGACTCTGGTCTGTACCAATGTGTCACCAATAACATTGCAGACAACTCGACCTAGTCTTCGCCACTGATACAGATAACTGCATCGTTTTGGAAAGCAGACATCTTCTTTCTAAGTTGGATAGTTACCACCGTCTTAATCGCGTTTCTTATGAGTATCCTTGCAGATTTAATTTTCATAGGGCTAACTATGCCAAACTGTACAACCTCCTCAGTTGGGCCAATTTTGACTTTCTTTACGATAATCCCAACCTTACGGTTAACGATGCTTTCGCATCCTTTTACACCGAAATTTTCAAATGTCTCTCCCAATCTGTAACTTTTTTACCCAACAAGAATCCCTCAACGTCAACACCCTGGTAAAATAAAAGAAGAATAAAAGAGAAATACTCGAAAGCTCAGGTATACTTACTTAAAATCGCGTACCGACATCTATTTCTTCTACTACCAGTTTGCCCAAATAAATTTCTCTGGCCTTTGCCAAACTCTCTATGATAACTATTTAAACCACACACTCGTTTCCGACCACAAACGATTCTTTCAGTTCATCAAAACTAAAAGTAAATCGAATAACTATCATCCATCATCTCTGAATTTTCTTGATAGCTCCGCGGCGATCCCCAAATTACTGCAAATCTCTTCGCAATTTTTTTTAGCCAAGCGTTCGCCGTCCACTCTTACTTTTCTTACTTAAATAGCGGCCCACAAACAACTTTGGAATCTGTGTCTATAACATCTGGAAACGAAGTTGATGTGATTGCCACTGATTTAAGCAAAGCCTTTGATAGGATTTCTCATGATATAATCATTCTGTAATTAAAGGCTCTTAGTTTCCAAATAAACTCTATAACATGAGTTCAATCACTTTTAAATGAACGACATTACTACGTTCTATTTAGGTCCATTATTTCTGACCCAATTAAAGCCTCCCCTGGTGTCCCTCAAGGCAGCCACTTTGGTCTCTTATTATTTATTCTGACCATGATGTTGATTGCATCATACATATCTGTTTAAGCAGACGATATGATAATCTTCGAATATGTGGTATATCATCTTCTTCAAACAGCCTACCACTGCAGGAAGATCTAGTCGGATTTTGTACTTGGTGTCATAAGAATTTTCTTGAGTTTAAGTCAATAAGTGTCAGGCTATAACGTATACCCGCAGGCGGCCCCCTACTTCACCTCGCTGCTATCTAATCTTTAATCTGCCTATTCCTTTGTGAATGAGTTGCGTGATTTAGGTGCTATCTGTAATAAGGAACCTAATTGATAATATAATAAAAACATCCAACTCTGCCCTTGGCTTGAATAAGCGCTGGTCAGTGGAGTTTTCCAAACCTTATGTTACCAAATCTCTTTACATAACCTTTGTTAGGCCTCTTCTTGAATATGCAAGCCAAGTTTGGTCACCCTACTACAGAACTCACATCCTCCGGATAGAAGCTGTTCAACGCAGGTTTTTACGATTTGATTTACGTGGTCTTCCCTGGGGTGATAGCCAAAACTTACCACCTTATACTGACCGGCTGAAACTTATAAATTTACAACCCCTTTCTATACGTCGAAAAGTTGCCGACATTCTCTTTGTTCATCAAATTTTAGTTGGTAATATCGATTGTCCTTCTTTACTTCAACTTATTTCTTTTAATACCAACCCACGCAATCTTAGGTCTGTGCCACTTTTCCGGCTAAATCTTCACAGAACGAATTACGGACACTTGGAGCCAATGTCTAGAATGCTTTATGAAGTTAACAATATTTTGCCTCTCTTCGACTACCATCTCAGCAAACTCTCCCTCACGAACATTCTTATTTCCTCCTATGCCTAACGTCCTAACTTTTGTTAACCGCTCCCACCCTTTAGTTTTAATTGAAATTGTTAGTTTTAAGAATTAGCTTGCAATACGCCATAATAAATTTGTCTGGGGTTGACCCGGGCCGCAAATCAAATCAAAATCAGGTCAACATAGGCCAAACTCAACAAATTACAGAGACCGCACCAACAGCTGCGCTTGAAGTTATCCTAAACCTCCCGCCACTTCATCTAGAACTCAATCATGAAAGAAGCATTGGTAAATGCCTACACGCTCATCATAGAAGATGAACCCAATTCCAAACTATTTCATACTGCTATTCTTCATGAGGTTAAAAAAAACGAACTACGTG
Organism: Volucella zonaria; assembly: GCA_963966105.1. Classification (NCBI taxonomy): domain Eukaryota; kingdom Metazoa; phylum Arthropoda; class Insecta; order Diptera; family Syrphidae; genus Volucella; species Volucella zonaria. The sequence goes on from OZ014530.1 coordinate 256,890,124, forward strand.
GAACACGCTTAATAGACAAATTTCTCCTACGATATAACTTTCGGCACAACTTTAAGGTTACATTCTAGACCGTCTTAACTGGGAACAGGAAAAACCAACATTTGCCAAGGACTCACATGTACGAGGGTTGTCTGAAAAGTTTCCGAGCGCAACGTAAGGATAGCGGCACTCGTCAATAAAAGCTAGTGAATGCTAGTTGTGCATCTTTTGTTAGTTACTTACTGAAGTTTCAGTCATTTTGGACACGCAGTTTTTAGTTGACAGTCGTTTGAGTGAGTCGATGTGAGTGTTTTTCGTGAAAACGGAAAAAATTTAGTATCGAGCTGTTATTAAATTTTTGCTTTTGAAAGGCCATACGCCTACGCAAATCAAAAATAAGTTCGACTCTGTGTATGGGGACTCTGCACCATCATTTACCACAGTGAAATTTTGGGCAGCTGAATTTAAACGTGGCCGTAAGAGCTTGGGTGGTGATGAGCGCTCGGGACGTCCAAAAACTGCAACCACGGACGATAACATTGCTAAAGTTCACCGAAAGGTGTTAGACGACCGCCGAATTAAAGTGAGAGAGATAGTAGAGGTTATGAAAATGTCCAAAGAACGTTTTTCTTACATACTACCTTGATCAAGAACTTCGCGGAATGTATTCAGAAATTGGAGATACAAGTTTATTAATCTAAATCTATGTATGTACATATATTGTCAACATCAGAGTAATGCCCATCGACTGCAATACACTTATGCCAGAACTTGATCCAATCCTCGAAACATCTTTTATATTCGGTTTTCAGTATGCCCATCAGTGCTTCCTTCGATTTTTCCATTACTTCCTCTCGGCTGCTGTAACGCGTTCCCCGTAGTGGTTTTTTAACTCGATTGAACAGAAAGAAGTCACAGGGAAATTCGGTGGCTGTTGGATGGTATTTGTTGCATTTTTCGTCAAAAAATTACGAATAATGATGGCACTGTGTGACGGTGCGTTATCTTGGTGCAAAATCCACGAGTTTTATGACGTGGTTTTTTGGTCTCGGCTCATTTGGTGAACGCCATTCACTTGCCTGATGTCTGGATTGCGTGTCGTACTCATAAACCCATGTCTAGTCTCAAGTAATGATCGCAAATCATCTCTTTTGCGACGTCAACACAGTCTCTTTTCTGCATTAAATTGAGGTTTTTTTGGCACCAACTTTGCTGCTACACGACGGAAACCCAAATCATTAACCAAAATGTTAATTGACAATGTTCAAGTCCTCCGCTATCTCTCTCATGGTTAATTTGCGGTTATTGACCAACATTTCTTTTACTTCATCAATGTTTTCGTCGGTTTTCGATGTCGATGGTCTGTCACTGCGTTCATTATCTTCGAGTGACTTACAACCACTTTTGAACCGCTCGTGCCACTGGTAAACGACCGGTTTCTTTAAAGAATCGTTCGCGCACCATTAAATCCGTTTTTTTACGCAAAATTTAATACAAGTTCGTTGTTGCAAATTGAAATCCATTTCTAAAATTGTAAAAAATCGCCAACATACATTTAGATAGATGTACTCTTGGCTACATAACTTTTGCAAGTGTCAAGCTATGACGCTAAGATTTAGAGAGAATGTTAAAAACAGATTTACCAACTTAACAAAAAAAAAAAACCGAACTCAAATCGGAATAATGGGAGCTCCAGACGGTGGGTGTGGTCGGGAATTTTTTGATCAAGGTGGTATTAAATCAAAATTTAGGCATGAGAAAGCTGTCCGCGCGTTGGGTGCCACGTTAGACCAAAATCGTGTTCGAATGAATATTTCCAACGCTCTGTTGGTGCAGTTTAGACGCAATAAATCTGGGTTTTGGCGCCGATTAATTACTGTAGATGAAACTTGGATACACCATTATACGCCCGAAATGAAAATTCAGTCGAAACAGTGGACTGCAAAGCAAAAACTGTTTTTCGGCTGGGAAAGTGATGGCGACTGTTTTTTGGGATAGTAAAGGAGTTATCTTAATCGATTATCTTCAAAAAGGAAAAACCAATAAAGGAGCATACTACGCATCATTACTTGCCAAGCTGAAGGCAGAAATTGCGGAAAAACGGCCACATTTGCTGAAAAAGAAAATCCTGTTTCACCAAGACAACGCACCGTCTCACACCTCAGCGGTTGCCATGGCGAAAATCTGTGAATTACGGTTTGAGCTGCTTGACCATCTGCCTTATTCACTAGATCTAGCCCCAAGCGACTTCTTTTTGTTCCCTCATCTAAAAACTACGCTCGGAGGTCAGAGATTTTCGTCAAATGAGGAGGCTATCACCTTCGTAAACAAATATTTTGCAGAGAAAAACGCCAAATACTATTTGGACGGGTTAGAGAGATGGGAACATGATTAGGAGAAGTGTGAAGAGTTACAAGGAGACTATGTAGAAAAATAAAAAAAAAATTTTGAGAAAAAATGTCTTGTATCATTGTTCGGTCGGAAACAGAAACAGACAACCCTCGTATGGTACACAGACGGATCCAAAACAAATGAAGTAGGAGCCAGAGTATACCGTCCTCAGTGTAAGACATCCATACATGCCAGTATGGACAAAATCAGCTCCGTATTTCAGGCTGAAATCCACGCAATAGAGCTTTGCATTCGAAAGAATCTAAACAGACATATGACAAACAAAAACATCTATATTCTCTCCGAGAGCAGAGCATCCCCATTTGCAATTAACACCTTTGAAATAAAATATAAAACTGGTCTGGGATTGCCTTCTACTCCTACAACTACTGGCCACCACAAATAGAGTTCACCTGATTTGGGTGCCAGGACACAGGCAACGAAAAAGCAGACGAACTGGCCAGGAAAGGATCAATTAACACAATAAAAGGAAGTATTAAAACCTGGCTAGAGGAAAAGAAGACATATTTCTGGAGAGAAACCGTAGGAAACAGACAAGCCAAAAACTTCATACCAGTTGTTGCCACAAAAAAAAAAAAACAAAACAACTGCTACAACTAAGTTGAAGTCAGGTTCGAGTGATCACAGGTTTTCTCACAGGACCTTGCCGTGTGAAAAAAACCCCGGATGACCGTGGGCATAGCATAAGACAATACATGCAGATTGTGCAACGAGGACGTGGAAACAGCAGAATAGTATGTGTTCCTCGTTGCACAATCTGCATGTGTGTGACTGCATTCGGAACTTTGGTACAAAGAGATAGTAGTCAGAGTCAGTGTTGGCTCCACAGTCAGTCCAACTATTGGCCAACAATCTGGTTAAAGGTTTCCGATCAAGAGACTTTCTGGTCTCAGGTCAGGGTGATATTGAAGTGGGATTAAAGGATGCTAGCTATGACGATATTTCGCCCCGCTGTGAACTCGCTTAGCCTAAGATCGTTTTCAGTATCAGATAAACCCCTGTGATAAGACCATACGTCAGGTGGAGGAGTTCGTAGAAGCTATCTTCTGCAAAGATAGATAGATTTTACGCTATGGGGGTATATTGGGCTTATATTTGCGAATACATTGTAGCTTTGATGCGGTTTTCCAACAGGAGTTGGCTTAGATTCTCGCAAAGCAAAACTTTTTGTACAATGATAATGATCACAAATGTTAGAGTGTTTCATCTTTCTGTTGGCCGCCTATCGCTTGGGCATTCCCCGCTTTGAGCTTGGTTGGTGTGATCATTTCACGTACATTGTTAGATTTTCGTTTTCTAGGGATGTCAAGTACATCCATTTCTTAGCCTGTTTGTGTCATTTGGTGCTTATCGTGGCTAACCGACAGCACAATCCCCAACCTGGTGGGCCAGATAGCTCAGAGGATAGTTCCCAATATGAGGATTCAGCGCTGCTGCCGGATTGCGAGAAACACTCCGTCCCCATCTGTATTTCGGCATCCTGACTCGATGCAGAAAAACCATTACATAGCCTGAGCTCTAACTAAGCCGATGTAGCAAAAATGCGGATGTCGCAAAATCTAGCTCAAACGTTCTCATTGCTTTGGTAAAAAGCATTCGTAATGAATCGATCCTTAGTGCCGTGTGTGTGCGATTGATCTTAAATATCTATTGACTGATGTTAAGTTCACATACTCGTAGATGTACGAGTATCAAGCTTTGTCAAACTTAGTATCCAACTAGAAATTGATGTATGTTATTGCATGTCCTAGGAATTCTCATCCCAAACTGCTGATTGTACATTAATGTTTCCGGGTAATGGATTTCGCTCTAACAAAATTGTCTACTTTGTCAATGAGCCATAGAAGTACTTGCGCTTTTAGAAGAAGAAACAAAGTAAACCTATTAAGTCAGAAACACTGTTTTCACACCACCGATTGTTATCCTCTTTAAGAGGTCAGCAAAGTCTTTCGGCATTTATGTAAGCCGATTCCAAAGACGGTAAATCCTACAATAAACAAGAGCAACTTATTTCATTTCTTCGAGAACACTGAATATTTATTTACCTTATCCTGCATAGCGTATCCGCCTCCGGCTTAATCCAGCTGGCCTGAGACATGAGATTGCAAAGTACTTCAGCTCTTCATCGTCCGATGACATACTTTCTCTCAAAATTTGACTATTTTCCTTTCAAGTAACCCCCTCTGGCAACTTGTCTACAAAACGGATGTACACCTCTCCCTACATCTACAAGGCTGACAGGGCAAAATCCATTAACGTCTACGAAAAGTGTTTACCAAAACCAAAGAAGGGGAATGCCGAAACAGCCCAACTAAGGCACCAAACCAAGAAAGCAGAAGAAGGACTAAATTTCTGAATATTGCACTACAAGGGAAGGAGGTACAAAAGCCATAAAAACGTTGCTTCACTCAAAAACAAAGCAAGGACCTCAGCATCGTTTTGTGATTTTGCCAAAACAATTACACCAGACTGAAGATTATTTCCTTCCTCTGTCACACGGCCTCATCGTCCTTCACACCAAAGAAAACTACTTTTGGAGAACATTCTCTCTAATGAGCATTAAATTCTTGAAGGTACAAGAGTATATTAAAATTACTCTAAGCACCGTTGCAAGGAAATGGCAAATGGCTGTAAAAACAGGAAGCACACTCCACAGAGATGGATGTGGTTCCGCTTGGTGGTGTTTTTACTCGCTTATGTGTTCCTGAAAACCCCCAACCAAGCAAATGCCGCCGCAAGGATGTGCTATTTCATCTGCGAAGCAGGAAAACATGTCAAATACATGTTGGGTGCTCCATTCCTTTACCAAGCTATCGTAGGAGACAACGTTGCGCTACATTCAGGTTTATACAGATTGGTTAGATACAGATTGGAGTTCTGGTAGAGAGGATTTTAGGGAACGGCAACATTAGATGGGACTTGGTGTGAGAGAAGGAATGCAAATAGACACGTTTTCGGGAGAAATTTGCCATCCAAGGCTTTTCCCATATCCGGTGCGTGGTTCAGGACGAATTGGGCTGGATGACAGAAGAGGAAGAATGACTCCTTTTTTGCTAATGATGCATTGCAACTACAAGTTTGCTGTTTTGGCTTTTCAGAGACTGAAATTACCTTTTTTGATGGCAACAGTGAAAAGAAACACATTACTGGGGGTTTTGGATCAAAAAGTAGATTTACGAGTCCATCGAGCTGGACGATGGTTTAAGTTTCACATGATGCTCTCCTGATCTGATGGTTTCCAGTTCCTGACGTCTTTCAAGTGTGAAGCTGCTTTCAGATGCAAACATTTCACGCGTTTTTCTTTTTAGAGACTAAGGCACACATATTTAGATCTGGGTGTGTTCCAGGGAAAAGGCCCCTTTCATGCTTTAGTAAATACTTCGGCATTTTGAACAGTTGTTCACTTTCTTGGAGTTGCATTCCAGTGGGGGAAACGGGCTACAACCAACTAGCCTCTCAAGCTAGCGTGATCTCTTGTCAGCTGTCTCCAGTGCCACTCTCCAAGTTTGATAGGGTTCCCTTCCATTAACGTGTGCCAACTTACATGCCGTCGTCCTCTGCTACACCGTCTTTCAGGATTAGACTTGAACACTCTTTTGGACGGAGCTGCGGCGTTCATCCGCTTAACATGGCTAACTAAGACAAGCTGTTTGGTTGGTAGGGGCTGATGCCCCCATTTATTTTATTTAATACAAACTTAAAGTAACTTAAAACTAGGACTTAAAAACTAACAACAATTTAGGGTTTGGAAGTAAGGGAGGAGATCAAGTGTAAGATGAGCACTTCTCAGGTTAAAATCAAAAAGGGGGAGGTTTGAGTTCACCTTACGGAGCATGCGGGAGATTGGTTCGTTAGAACCATAAGAGCTGTGGTGGGTTGGAATATAGAAGAGACGAGGACAGCGTAAATTACGAGGGTTAGTGTTGAAGGAAATATAATTTTGAAGGGCGGCGCAATCCACAGAACCAGAGAGCAGTCGATGAATGAAGAGTATGTCAGCTACGAGAAGTTTGAGACGGTCATGGTAGGGAGGTAAGATAAAGGGGTCATCCCAGCGTAGTCCTCGAAGGGCAAACCGAAGGAAACCATGTTGAATATTCTCGATCCGGAATATATGCACTCGCTGAAATGGGGACGAAACTTGGCTAAGGGTAATGTTGAGTGACCTTGTCACATATCGTTTGATAAAACCAGGCGATGAGTTGGCTTTAAGGATTATCTCATCAATATGCGAACGGAAGTTTAACTCTCTATCGTATAATCTTCCAAGGTCGCTATGGGATTGAACCTGGGGTACAAGTTGCCCATGCAGAAAATAAGGTCGAGATAGAGATTGATTGGACTTACGTGACAAAGTCATATATCGAAATTTGGAGACATTAAGCTCTAAGCAAGTTTTTAGACAACAAGCGGAAAACCTATCGAGGTCTCCTTGAAGTAGAATAGAGTCTTGGGCTGAAGAAATAGTCTTGGGAAACTTAATGTCGTCGGCGTAAATGGATGGGGAGCAATGTTTAATAGCCTTGTCAAGATCGTTTATAATTAAAATGAAAAAGAGGGGGCCTAGATCCTCGTGGGACACCAGAAGTGGCTAAAACCGGGTTTGAGAAGACTGAGCTAAAATAATGGTTATCCAGATAAGAAGATATCCATTTTAACAATGTGGGGTCGAAACCGAGGGAAGCCAATTTGAAAAGGATCAATTGATGAGATATTTTATCAAAGGCCTTAGGAAAATCTGTAGCAATAACATCGATTTCATTGCTATTTTCTAGGGCCGAAAGCGCAAATGATACGAATTCAAGTGACTTGCACTGACAGCTTAGAACTTCATATAAAAAAACTTTCGAAAATTTTAGGTATGTGGGAAGGCTTAGCAATGGGACGGTAGTCGGTTACTTTTTTTTTTAACACTATTTTTGTGGACCTGGGTTATGAAAGAGGTCTCCCGAACTTGGGGAATTCTCCTTATGTGACGGACAGATGAAATAGAGAGGAAAGTGGGTGCGTAAGATTTAAGGCACACTTTTAGAGAAATATTGATGAGAGCGCGTATGGCCCGTGTAAAAATTTATCATGAAAGTTGTCGACAATTGATAGGAAAAGGACGAAACGTTACTGAGAAGTCAATGGGATCGCTAGTGAAAATAATGCCTAGTTGCCTACCGATGGAGATAGGGACGCCACTTACTTGGCTCGTCTTGAGTCAACTATTCTATCAATGAATAGACATTCCTTGGATGAACTAGCGGAAGTAATCATCCGATGGAATCCACTTCAGCAGAGACAGATTAAAGTCACCAAAGGTAAGAATACCGTCGATGGAATCACTTAGGTCAATAAGTTGTTCAATTGCTTTAATAGAACTGATGTAGGATTCGATAGGTTGAGTTGGAAGAATGTCTTAACACATAACGTACAGGGACCTATTGGGAAGTGTTATTTTAATTGAAACAAAGTCAAGTTTGACAGAAGAAGGGATAGCGATGACAGAAGAGTTGATGTTATTGTGAATAGCAAGTCGGACCTCTGGGCATGGAGAATTAACTTTAGGGAGGGCAGGATCATTAACCATAGGGAGAGAGTGATCGTCATCTCGGAAAATATTATAAGAAAATGAGAATATCTACTGTCTATGTCGGGGATAAGATTGGTTTCTGTAAGAGCATAGACGTCGAAAGAGAGGCTATGCGATTTCGACAAAACAGCACTAGTTGGTTGGACCTGATGGCGTACCTGTCGCGGTATTAAAAGCGACTGGAAATTACTTTGTAGAGAGAATATCTGGTCAGAAGTGCATATGCCTGATGAATAAAATGAACAAAAAAGGAGACCCCCTCAACTGCGCCAACTATAGAGGCATAAGTCTCGTCAACATCGCAGACAAGATCCTATTTCCCACATTGTGTGAATATCTGGGCTTTTTCGTCAACTATCAAACTCTGAAAGTTTACAATCGACCAAATCTTCTCATTCCGGCCGATTCTGGAAAAAACTCAAGAATTTCAAATCGATACCTACCATCTTATCATCGATTTTAATGCCACATGCGGCAGCGTTTATTAAAACGAGTTGTGTAGAACCATGTTTAGTTTTGGTAGCCCTGCCAAGCTCATCCGTTTGTGCAGAATGACGATTGAGAATGCTTGCTGCTCCATCGAAGTCGGTAACGATGTAACTGAGACCTTTGATGTCAAATAAGGTTTTAGGTAACATCATACTAGAAAGAATTGTGCGGAACTCACAAGCGAAGAATGGAGGCACAATCCTTTAAAAGCCTGTGCAGCTACGAGCGCACGCAGATGATATTGCATAATTGGCCTAACTCAGCCGGTGCGTTTGCTAGTATTGAAATGGAAGCTGACAAAATAGTTTTAACAGTAAGTGAGAGCAACAAGAGGAGACACACAACATCGACGAATTGACTTTGTAAACATAAAAGTGAAGCTAAAAGTGAAGCACATGATACAATTTTGGACAGAAAAATAGTGGGTACCATCGTAAAAAACCGGACTATGATGTCATCCAGAGATGTTGCTCGGAAATGTAATACCAAACAAACAATGGTACAAAGATCCAAAAAACGTAACGGTCTAAAAACACGAAAAAAACAAAAAATACCAAAAGTTACTGAAAAGCAAAAAAAGTCATAAAAACACGATCCCGAAAGCTATACGAGATGATCGGCAACAAGAAAGCGTGTTTGGTTTTGGATGACGAAACTTTTGTCAAAGCCGACTTTACTACTCTTCCAGGTGCGCACTTTTACAACTCGTTTGAAGCTGAGATTCTTCCGCAATCAACAACATCGATTGCGATGGAAAACTTCGAGTCAAAATATCTCGTTTGGCAGGCCATACCAATGTGGACACAGAAGCTCATCGTTTATTACAACGGGAACAATTAACGGAGAAGTGTACATTAACGAGTGCCTAAAAAAACGGTTGATTCCTTTCTTAAGCAAACACGAGGGTTCAGCATTATTTTGGCCAGAGTTATTTTCAGCTCACCATGCTCATGCGACGTTGAGCTTTAACTTAATTCGTGCGGTTTTTTTCAAAATTTAAACGTTTATTTAAGAAAAACATGTACAATAGTATAATTCAAAGTATTGCCCATCTGAAGCTATGACTTTTTCCTATATTTCAGGCAATTTATGGATCCCATCCCAAAAGAACTGCGCTGGCTTGGCAGCCAAGAATGAATCAAGCCAATTTTTGATATTCTGCTCTGATGTGAACCGCATTTCAGTGAGGGCGTTCTGCATCCACCGGAACAAATGGTAGTCAGAAGGGGCAAGGTCTGGGCTATAAGGCGGGTGGGGTAAGACTTCCCATCCACTGTTTTCCAAATAGGCCTTAACCGGAATAGCAACGTGGAGCCGAGCGTTATCATGATGGAAAATTATTGCCTCGTGTCTGGTCGTATATTCCGGGCGTTTTTCGGCCACTGCTCTCTTCAAGCGGATTAATTGTGTTCGGTAGCGTTGTCCATTGATGGTTTAACCCAGTTTTAGCAGCTCATAATACAGCACACCCATCTGATCCCACCAAATACAGAGCATTACCTTCGCGCCATGGATATTCGACTTTGCCGTTGATTTGGCTGGTTGGCAGGGTTTCAAATATGATTTTTTGCGCTTGGGGTTGCCGTAATGAATCCATTTTTCGTCACCAGTAACAATCCGATGCAAAAATGACTCTTTTTGTAGCGTTCCAGCAGCATTTCGGACATGCGAAACCGCCTTTCGACGTCTCTCGGCTTGAGTTCATGTGGAACCCAGATTCCTTGCTTTTGAATATATCCAGCTGCTTTTAAACGTTTTGAAATGGCTGCTTGAGTGACACCCAAAGATTCTGCGAGCTCTTCTTGTGTTTGGCAACAATCTTCATAGAGTAATGCTTCCAGTACTTCATCTTCAAGCTTTTTTGGCTGCCCAGGACGTTCATCGTCTTCCAAACCAAAATCACCACTTTTAAATCGTGCAAACCACTTTTGGCACGATCGCTCAGCTAGCGCATGTTCACCATAAACTTCCACCAAAATACGATGACTTTCGGCAGCAGTTTTCTTCATATTAAAGTAATGAAGAAGAACTCCCCGCAAAAACACTTTTTCAGGCACAAAGTTCGTCATATTTGAGTGAAAAAAATTATTGTTGTTTACGCTACAAATGAATGACATATACTGAAATGACGTAAAATGACAGTAGCTTTCCAACGCATGTTCCAATGGAATAATACAAGTTACGACATCTCTTAGCAAACCGCGCGAATTAATAAAAACGTCGACTTTGTCCCAAAAGACATGAATCCACCCAATGTTCCACAGTGCCGTCCCATTTAAAGGTATTGGGCTTTGCTCAAAGCTTAATTGAGGAAAAGTGAGCCGTGTGCAAAGGACATAAAAGATTTTAGTACTAAATGGAAAAGAGCGTCCAAAAAGATCACGGATGTAACTATCACCAACCTTATGAAGGACATTCGAAAGAAATTGAGGAAAGAATGGGAACCCAAATAATTTTTTTTATTTTTTGTAATTTTGAATGAATTAGATAAAAACAGAGTTTTAAAGCAAATAAAAAAAGTTTACACGAATTATGGAAATATTTTTTTTTTTTACTTTGAAGTTTAAAATTTTTTTTCGTTTCAGTATTTATTTGTATGAATCCCAGTAGGTCATTTTTGTTGTGCTTTTTGGTAGGTTGAAAAGTTTTTGCGAACATTTCTAAGCGGTCCCAGTGCGGCTTTTGATTTCCTCTAGGTTGGATAAAAGGTCAAGAAGCATTCATAGCCTGGTTGAGAGACAGGGTGAATTTTTTGACTTTCACGTCAAGCTCGTTGGTGTGATGTGGGTTACTGAAAAATGTAGAGGATAGTGTTGCTGACAGTATTCCTCTGTATTTTGGCTAATCTTGCACTTCCTGTTGGTTTCTTGTTATAAAACTGGGCTCATTGCCAATATTGCAAACAATGAGGTTAGAACTTATAATGCAATCAAAAAGTGGATCACCTCCATCGTGGATGTCGGTACTGCCTCATACCGTATGATCAACGGTAGCGTCGCATCCAATGATGAGGCTAGTTTTTTGCCGTCCAGCATCCAGTACCACCCTTTCTAGGCTATCACCAGGGAGAGGGCCCACATAATCGTGGACAAAGTAGGCCGATGTCAGCCAGTAGCCTTTGGCAGTCTCTATTCTGGCAACGGATAGGAAGTAAAAATGCATTAAGCCTACGTTTCACTAATATACAAGTTCTCGAACCACGCCTTCTACAATCCATGGTTCCTGAATTAGGATAATGTCTTCTGCGTTTTTGGAGAGACGCAGAATGAGTGAGGCCTTTTTTGAGTGATGGAGTTTAATCTGGAGAAACCGTATCATTGCTACAGTTTCCGAGAGTGGCCTCCACCACGGTGTTGTTGAAGTTCTCCGATTCTGAAGATGTGCTCAAGAGCTCAAGAGCTCATCTTCTTCCTCTGATCGTATAGAACATCTTTTATCTTCGTCGTCGATTTCCATTTCCGACAGGATGTCAGAAGAGGAGACCGACGGCTTAATTGTCATCTTAGATAGATTAGAGTCGTCGCTATCCATTTCTGGAAAGGATATTGAATCGTGCCTTTTATCTGCGCTAGAGGGTTAAGGGATTCCTTATTGATCACGATCAATGCGCATCTATAAGAGCCCCTTAGTTCCTCCACCTTCGCGACTTTCCAGTCACGAGTCGGAAGGGTCGGGTTGCTGAGCCTGATGATTTCCAGAATGCTTTCTGGGGAGGAGGGTTCGGCTGGGATCCAGGTGCGAGTTTGAGGTCTGCTAGGGATGACTTCCTTAGGCACGACCTCGAGTTTTGTACCTGGCCAAATCTCTCCTAACGCACTTATGGCCTTAGTGTAGACATCAAGAGATCTCCGATGGGCACATGCAATAATCTTGAAGTGGCCTTGGTGCCAGCTGACGTCGCTTGTGATGGGAGGTCTTCCGGGGTTATCTCGCATGATGGCCAAGAAGTTGCTCAAACGCTTTAGCTTGACCATCTGCCACCGTTAAGGTGTTATTGATCCGTCGGTGTCATTCCTGTCGATTACCGCGATCATTATTGGACGTCGCTGAAGGACCTCAGAGATGTGCTGTTGAATGGCCCACGGGTTTTGGTGTTGAAAGTTTTGGGCTTCTTGGGAACCGGCGCGGTTTTCTTCAATGATCTCTGGCGCTTGGAAGAGTCGTATGTTGTTTTGGGAGCAGTGGAAGTAGTTGGTATACTGTCTTTTGCGATGTTGCTAGCCCACTCAATCTTGCTCCTTATATCCGCGCTTCTCTCAACGTCCGGAGTGGATCTGAAGGTTTTGATGATGCCCAAAACATTTCGGCGTCTTACGTAGTGCGCCTTAGATGGAGCTTGCCGATGGTTCTGAGCCCCAGATTTCACTTTAAGGGCGGAGGAGCTTTAGAACCAGCGACAAGTCTGTGGCCTGCCACAAAGTTGCTACTGCCGGAGATGGAGGAAGTGATAGGACCATGGCTTGAAACAGTCTTAACACTCCTTGAAGATTTAGAGAATGGTGCACCATGGCCTGCCATAGTTTTACCTCCGCTCGACAATGCAGGAGCCTTTCCGGTAGTCGGTGCAGTTACCGTTCTACCGCCCGGTATTAAAAGGGGCTTTGTTTTTTTTTAGGTATTAACCATAATATGGTCCCACGGGTAGTGGAGAAAGGATGGTCCATCTCCGCAGAGATCCGTTGTGTACAGATAAGGCGTTCGCGACTGAGCTATTTTCAGAGATGGTGGCCTCAGACAGGTTGATCTTCGGCATGGGTCGTATGACACCTTGATCCAGCCCATGGGGAAAACGGTAGGGTTGGTAGTGCTGGTGGGGGGTGGGCATCCTTCAATTTCAGGACTCGTCTGGAGAATTTCTCTAGATTCGTTGAGATCGAGAGGCTACTCAGCCTCTACAACTCGACAAGTTCGATGCTCACGCACTCTTTATAGTGGTAATACTTTTGTGGCCGTTCATGACATGATCTCATATTCAAAATTAAATGTTAGATTTTCTTATCCCAAACCCGCTTTTGCCCGTAGGGTTTGAATTTCTTAGATATGCATGCCTTTGAAATAATAAATAAATTCCTTACGAACATATGCAACTAGAGTCTAACGCATAATAATCATATTCATATTGAAATTAAAAAAAAAACATCTTTTCTGTTGAATCGTTTTGCCATCAATCTAATCATTCCTGTCTTCTAACGATCAACAACCATTCACTTAATACTTCATTCCGATTCCATTTAATGACAAATCTACCCCCACACAGTTACTTCAGTAACAAAATCTCACATATTGGGTATCACTTGTTGCCAAAGTTGAACAGCTTAAAGGATTTTAAAACAAAAACGGCCAGGATTTTGCCACAACTTCCTCTTGCTTGTGATTGCCCACAAAATATAATACACATCATGCAGTCGATACCTATGCCAGAATGTTCATTTTGTAACATAAAATGCCAAAGAAAAGTTTAAACCGAAACAGGAGTGCAATACACAACTTCAGTACGAAGGTAAACAGCTTAATTCGTTTCGTACATTGTAGGAAGCTACAATACCAACAGAAAGTCCTACTTTCAGAATATTCGAATATGGTGTGTATCTCTGGAAATCTGGGTGTGAGGAAAAACCCTCATCCGGTTATCTAAAGCTGATGGCTTTTATCTGTCATATCATTTTCATAAGCAAAGAACTGGAATCGATATCCCGAAATCAAAACCAGATTTAGGAACATCTTATCCTGGGAATAAGTTTCTTAAGCAAATGACTTTAGAGTTGTATCTCCATGAAAGTTTTAGTTAAAGATACGTACTCGTACATATGTATTACGCATCCAATTTAAAGTATGAATGAATGTTCAATGAACTGAAATTGTTATGAATTTGTAACAAGTGATCGCCTTTGTAGTGTCATGCTGGTAATGAGGCAGAGTTTGAATGAGAGCTGAACACCTTTCGATTCGTTTGGAATACGGACATGAAGTGACGCATGCATTTTTAAAGAGCTGCTATGAACTTAAAATAGGTAATACGTAGAACTGTCAGTGTTTTGTTTGCTTACTTGTTCCATTGAAGATACACCGTGGCAACAGACAAGACATCCGGTTGATATAAGTGTCCTTGAAGTTTATTTCTCACAAAAAAATCCCTAATTTAAGGTGGACTATCATATGGCGAATAGCCTCAGAAGGTGAAGTTACCAGGCGATCTTTGATTCCCAAATTAGCCTTCCTTTCCTGAAAAGTGCAGCACAGGATGTAACTTCGCTGCCTGCCATTACCACTGATACTACAGTCAATTGGACCAGTAATGCACTGTCTGTTGTAGTTATACGCTAAGTAGATAATGTATACTTTAAAACCCTCAGTACCAAGGCATCTGCGCGATCTAGCAACATGAGCAGAGCTGAAAAACTACAGCGTGAACTAGTTGTTGTAATAAAGACCATATTGTATTTATTTGAACATTGCGATAAACTTTGTTGCATGCATAGTCTGACTAATCCCAAGAGTAGTATGCCATTTCGTTTTAACGAACTAGTGCATATATTTTAAGCCTTCGAAAGGACTGGAAATAAGAAGAAGTAATACATTTTCTGCTTACAAAAAAAAAATCATATGAGCTACCTCCAGCAGGCTGAACCAAGACCTTAAGCAACAAACTAAACCCTTCTTCTGTAGACAAAAAACATAAATGTTTGTAGGTAACTCGTACTAAGAAGAGTGTAATATTTTCAAGGGATAGGGATACAAGCGAAAGCCTTCAGCCGATTCTGCGCCATAAATGACCAGACTAAGGGCTGCTTTATTTACCAGCATGAAAATTAAATATCGTGCTATCTTTCTGACTTAAATGGCACTACAGTTTGGGGTGGGTCTTGGTCCCTATTGCGTTTTCCTACAAAAATTCAATCTTTGGCGTTTTTTTTTTTTAAAGAACAGAGAACTAAGCAAGGAACACATCTATTGTACTCCTTGTATGTTCCTTTGTCCTGAGCTGGTTTAGTCTTCCGTAGAGATATAAAGTGCCTCTTTTACCACCACCAACTACAGCAGCGCCGAGTACATGCAGCCTAATGTGAATATAGGCCGAAAATTCACAGAGATAGTGCTCTGCGTTCTCGTTATTACTCTTACAACAAGCACCGCAAGATGTTGTATCTAGTATACTTAAGTGCGTTACGATGCCAGTAAGCAATCTACAGTTTTTCTACTGCAATACAGCAGGAGTGCCGTTGATGACCTCTTAAAAATGTTGGAAAGCTATCGTTTCGTCTGCTGGCATTCTGAAGACGATCCTATCTGCAGTTAAGCTCGCATGAAAAGAAACCCAATAGAAGCCTAAACAGATAATGTAGGAAGTCTTAAAGCAAGTTTAGGTTCTGGGAAACTCTCCTTTTAGCCTTATCCAACAAGTTTATTGACGGTCTTGTTTCCTTTGATCCCATTGTGACCTGGGACAAAAACAAGACTCAATAAATTCATACTTCAACCAAGCTTGGAAGTAATGAATCAAGGCCTTTAGCCCGACTTACTTATTTGTAGAGGATATACACAATTTGCCTTAGCATAGCCGTGTAGATCCAAACGACCAGGTGACAGGCCCTAGGTCTTGCCGGCAGCTTTCAATGTAACATGTTTAGTCCATAGAAGTTTGTTATCCGGGATAACATCCAAATTCTTAGCTTGTTCGGAGAATTAGATGGCGATGCCTTGAACCACTATATGAGTCAGATCAGCTTCCTCCTTCTCGTGAAGAGAACAACATCGGTTTTGAAAGGATGCCTATTTCTAGTGCATCAATCGTTGATCGCGTCTAGGGCGGCCTGCGTTTTAAGCAGATAGTGTAATCATCTTTTCAGATTTTCAGTACAAGCGTTCAGTATGTTCGTATACCATATGTTATATGGCAGTGCCGGGAAACTAATGAACATTTTTTTCAGAATTACTAACAAATGTTCCGTAACTTTCTGTAGCATAACGTGGCATATACCATCGATGCCATGCGACTTTAAACCACTAAAGGAAGCAACAGTCTGTAGCTTCATCACAGCAGGCAATGATGTATACGAGCTACGGTGCAGAATGGTGGCATACGATTATCTGAGGCATTCCAGTCAGGCCTACCTTTTGAGGACTTTCATCAGTCTGCTCGTTGAAGCAAATGCATATTTCAATCCTCTCACAAAGGTATTCAAAAGGAATTCTTCGGCTCTTATATTTCTTTTCCTTCGGTCTGTAGTCTTCCACCAAATTAGCCTTGATGGACTACATAGAAGATTTTTGGTTTCTTAACGTCGTTGCTTAAAATCTCCATCATATCATGGAACAGATTTGCAGGAGATTTTCCGAGGGTTCCGAACAGCCTTTTCTATCCTTGTTTCGATCTGAGTTTAGGCGGAGCATTGATGGACTTGCTGAGCTCTTCCTTAAAATTGTTTTCCTTTCCTATTTTGGTGTTAAAATCACATTAAACGAATGCTTAGGACAATGTAGGTTTCATTGGAGAGCTTGTAGAAATATTGGTAATATTGTCTGTTTCTTCTGTGGAGACGTGAGTGTATATTAATCTGATGTTTGGGTAGGTAGATAGTTAGAGGTGGCGGTTTTCTATGAACGTAAGTAGCACTAGAATGAGCATTTTGTTACCACGTCTCGTGTGATCTGGTCAATTGATACATATGTGTGTGTTGTTAAAGATGTGAAACAGTCGGTGCCTAGATCCAGCATGAGGTGTTAAGAAAACGGATTAGATCGAGATATCGTTAAGGGTGTCGAAGAATGGTTTGCCTAGTGCACGCAGTATGGCTCTTGCTAGCACCGCCGGGCATTTGCATTCAATTTCTTTCCGCAATTCCCGGATACCTAGTTTGGGCGCATGGTCTCCAATTGGCAAGTGCACCGTGATTATCGCCGTGATTCTGGCGATATCTGGACGGGTTCTATTAGTAGGTCTTTTGTTCTATTCTTATTGTAAGTCGGCCATATCATTGATGATCTGGCGCAGTTATTTAACCCCCTTCATTGCAGATTGGTCTTGTGTAGGAAGTGTAGGAGGGTTTGTCCTTTAAGCGAGTGAGTCCTTGCTCCGAGTGAGCCGTACAGAGCAGAATCCTACCTGGCCAGTTCATCCGCACACTTGTTTTCTTTTATATCATTGTGCCCTGGAACTCAGAGCAGTGTGACCCTGAAGCATTCTCCCTGGCGGGAAGGCTCGTCCCGGCACTTCTGAACCAGTTTGGAGTCGATAGCTTTGATAGCGGCTTGGCTATCTATGAGGATAGCAATGTTTTGTTTGTACGCTGTGTCACGCCCAATTTGTGAGCAACCCTCTCGGATTTCCAGTAGCTTTTCTGATATTGACATTTTCAGTGATTCAGAGCCGACAACGGCACCCACACCACAGTTCATCTTTGATCCGTCGGTGTAGATAACCGTATCGAAGTCCTTTACTACTTCGTCTTTCTTCTACTGAGCTCTGGTGGGAAATCCTAGTTCTACTTGAACTCTAGTTTGGGTGCGATGTAGTCGGTTTTAAACGTGACCATGCAGTTTGGTAACGAGTCCAGGATGTTGCTGTGGCCATATTGCTGAGTAGTTCAGCACCCTGATTCTTTGATTCGTTTGGCTGCGCTGCATAGTGCGGTATTTTTTATATGTAGGTCGAGAGGCAGAAGATGCAGAACCACAGTAAGGGCATCCGTTGGGGTCGATTTCAATGCGCGCATGTTGCCTATGCTGGCTGTTCTTTGGAGCCTTTTTAATTTCACGAGCTTGTAAACTTTGCTCAATGCGGGCCACCATACTAGTGACCTGTAGGTGAGAAATGTATGCACTACAGCTGTGTGCATCCACAAGATCATCTTTGTTTGAAGTCCCGACTTCTTTCTAATGGTTTGCTACAGGCATAGAAGGCGACGCATGCCTTCCTTATACTGTGTTCGATGTTTTTCTTCTGCAATAGTTAAGTTTTGGGCAAGCATGGTACTCAGCTACCTAGCGCCGGATGATAGTTTAAACAGTTGGCCCTTAAGACTGGTAAAGATAAAATCAGGTATTTTAGTTTTGGTAGTAAATAGCATCAATTCAGTTTTGCTCGGGTTGACACCTAGTCCACAACTTACCCCCCAGGTATTTACCTTGTCCAGAGTAGCCTCCATGATTTCACTTATCACGGAAAGAAATCTCCTTGACACTACTATCACCATGTCATCCGCATACGAGACCACTTTGACTCCTTCTCTGCTTAGCCTTGCAAGAGTTTTGCTTATAACTATAGTAGAGGAGAAATAACGCCACCCTGTGGCGTTCCTCTATGGGCGAATTTAGAGCATAGAGACTATCCATTGGTTAATAAATTTCTCTATGTCCAGCTCGACCAGAAATTTGTGAATAGCGTACGTTATGAAAAGCTTCCTTTATGTCTAGGGAGGAGGTTAGGGTATATCCTTTGTAGTGTATGGATTTTTCGCTTATTCGCGAACAGTTCTCTACGTCGTGGAGAGCTTGTTCCATCGATTTTTCCTTGATGTAGGCGTACTATGATTTGGATTGCGATGATTTTTCAAGAATGCTTCGTATGAGTATGTCTTAGACACGCTTTAAGTAGATAGGAGATTAAACTAATTGGTCTGACATCCTTCGAGGATTCATAAACGCATTTACCTACCTTCGGAACATCACTCAAGCTCGTCTCCAACAGTAAGGTAAGTGGTTCAATATTAAACAGCTTCTAAAGATTGAGGCTAGGCAAGGTATTGTTAGGTTTTGCGTTCTCTGTATCATAACTGGTGGTATGCCGTCAGGTCTCGGATACTTGAATGGGGGACGATAATTTCCTCGGAAATGATTGAATTTATATTGCTTTGGGATACAGGTTGTAGTTGCCGAGACCTTCTAGGTTCCGTACTGTTATTACTGCATCTGGGAAAGTGTGTTGTCATCAGGAGTTCTATGGTCTCCGTAGAGGATTCTGTCCATCCTCCATCTGACCTTCTTCGAAAAGAAGGGTTGGAATGTTCCTTGGACAGAATGATGTTTGGGTGCTTAGTCTTAATGTGGATTGCTGCCGACAGCTCTTAACTTTTTGCACATATTACAATTTTCTTCCTCCTTTTATCTAGCCCATCTCACTACGCTTCTGGATGCCAGTGGAATCTGCTTTATAGACTCTTTTGTATTAATTTTGCAGAACCGCCGCTATCTCAAGTCATAACAATAGAGTCTTTACGTAGTTTAATTGAGAGCCGTACGCGCGACCCCCAACCTGAAGGGCCAGGCCCTCTCTGAGAAACCTTTATTCGCTAACGTGAATTCAACCGCCGTATGTCTGTCTGCTTAGCGCTATTGCTTGTAAGCTTGGGAATCGAAATCAGATTGAACGACACTACTATTTTTAGATTTGAAACCAAGTGAAATGCAACTTTATTGATTTTAGGGTGCGTAATGAAAGCCGTAATTATAACCGTGGAGTGTTAGTGGCTTAGGCCCTGAACCACCCATAACTGTTGCGTCATCTACGTTCATATGTAAGCAAAAAATATCTGTAATCTAATTCAATTAGGCGGAAACTCTGCTTGGCCCTTCTTACCCAGGTCAAGTCTCTCTGTGATTTAGCATTTCTTAAGTATGAAGCTATTAACTATGTACTGCAATAACAGAAGCGTTTTATGTGGTGTGTTTCCACATTATTTAAAAATAGCTGAAGTGACACCTTTGTATAAAAAAGGCGACAAAACCTTAATAAACAACTATAGGCCTATCTCGTTACTGTCGATTTTCTCGAATATTTTTGAAAAAGCTGTTAAAATAAGAATGGTCAGTTTCTTAGAAAGAAATCGTTTTTTCAGTGAGTGTCAGTTTGGCTTTCGTTCTGGTTGTTCAACTGAGGATGCCCTCCTTAAATTCTGCGCTGAAATATATAACGGTTTTAATAATAGGAACTTAACCGCTGCACTCTTCATAGACATAACTAAAGCCTTTGATACTGCAGATCATGATATACTTCTGAGTAAACTCTACAAATGTGGTTTTAGAGGTATTATCCATGATTGGTTTCGATCCTACATTTCCAATAGAGTGCAAAGAGTAAAAATTAGTGGCGTCTTTAGTTCCTTACGTTCTGTCCCTGTCGGTGTTCCTCAAGGTTCTGTTCTTGGTCCTGTTCTATTTCTTATATTTTTTAACTCATTATTCTTACAAAAATATCAAAGCAAAGTCACTGCATTTGCGGACGATATGGCGTGTGTTTTCACAAACAATTCAGCATTAAATCTTTGTGCTGATATCAATCATGATATTGAAACTCTAAGTCATTGTTTCAAAATGCATAAAATGGTTATTAGTGACAAAACAACAATTATGATGTTTAATCAGAGTGGAATAGAAGCAGACTATGGACCTTTCGTGTTTCATAGTAGTAACTGTAATAGATATAAGCATAGTATGACTGTTTGTAATTCTGATGTAAGTTCACAGACGTATTTTGATAAAAAATCTTGCTCAGACAAATGTTTTGGTATAGTTAAAGTTAATTAGTACAAATATTTTGGAGTTCTGCTTGACTGGAAGATGATGGCAGCTATTAGATAAATCTATTTTGTAAAGTCTTACTGCTCACAGGATCTTCTAAAGCGTATTTATTATGGTTTAGTGCATTCTAAACTGGAATATGGTTTATCTTCCTGGGGTGGCACTCACCTTAATAAAATGCATCCTCTCCTCATAACACAAAAACATGTTATTCGTCTTATTTGTAACAAAAACCGACGGTACAATAGCTTAGTGCTTTTTAAAAACCTTAACATTTTACCTTTGAAACATTTATATTGCTATAAAGTCTTAAAAATATTCTTTAAAAGATCTGGCTATTTATTAAATAGACGCTCATCTAACTACCGAATTAGAATAAATGAACTAAATCTCGTCCAAGTACCTCTCACAATGTGCAAATCTTTTTTAATTTTTTTACGATAACCGCTCCTAGACTTTTTAACAGTATACAAAACAGAAGATAGAAATACTTATGTTTATCATGTTGAAGAAACTGGCTCTGAATTAGATATAGGCGGCGGAATTGGCTCAGAAAATATAAATATATGTACAGTATACGCGACACTGAATCGACGAGATACTCTACGGCAAAAAGAAGGAACTTCAATGGCACAACATGTCAAGTGATAGTTCGAAGTTGGATCCCCCTAGGCAGCTAAACGGGCCTCTGGTTCCTTGGCAACGAATTGGAAAAAGAATTTAAACGCCATGCAGAAAACCAAACCTAGTGCCTTTTTATCTTGTACTAAGCTGAATATTTCCAAATTCACTTTTTACTTTGTTTTTGTACTAGCTGATAATGCTTACTTCGTTAAGTCCATTTATTACATACAATCGCAATTGCAATCACTTGTCATGGATTTATAGGTGAGTGAATTATGTTTGCATTGGATAAAGTGCCAAGTGTCAGATACAACATTAAAATGACAAGAACTGAAATCAATCGGTGGTAAAACCACTTTATCAGATTGAAGCGCTTTTAAGCAAAATCCGTTTTTTTCGGATTTAATCTCAAAAATTAAATAAAGTAATTGCGACCGCAAATAAATTTGGCATTATGCGTATACTTACCGTCATTCGACCTGCAACCGTCGTTTGGCATTTAATTTTATGTATCCGGCTGACCATTATGTTATTAATGCACCAAACGCCCATCCTGATTTAATTGCATCCACAATCTACCGCACACGGCATTTTAAACGTTTTATGTCAAAAATAATTGAAGCTGCCCACAATGTGCATTTAAAGTTAATTGGCTATTTAACGGTGAAGGGTTGATCTTGGATTAAGATTCCAAACTGCAACAATTGGACGATTGTAGCTCGTATATAAAAGACCAATTATCACCCATTGACCACGAACTGAAACATGTGGGGGTAGCCATTGTTCATGTAGAGGTTCTACACCCCACAACCGGTCAATGGAATTGAAATAGCTTTGAGCACATCAGCTTTGGGGGGAGAAGCCTGATATTTAAGGTCAAATTGAAGAAGCTATTCAAGGACTATAGGTCTAATTTCGGAGAAGTCATCAATCTATATATAACGATGGAAAATGAGAATCAAGGGAAACCTCGAAATTTAGTTGAATAAATAGAAAGTCGATGGGATAATGACTTTCTGTATCTCAAGAAGCGACAGAGATTAATTGATTAAAGAAGTAACTGATATTCCTTATTCCTTCTATCAGAACAATTCTATCTCTAGTAACACAGAAGAAGTGGAGTAAAGTGAAGCTTAAGGACAATCAGTTTGACAGAAAGTAAATCCGTCAAAATCATCAGGTAGCCATACAGACAGACAGACAACCAAAAGGCTAAGTACACCAAAATCACACAGTAGAAGCAAACCTGATAGATAATCCGGTCGACATGAGATCATGCAATTGAAAATGTAAGTGTAGGTGTCAACCCTTGCTATTTCACCTAAATTACACTGGCAGCCAAGACTTCAAAGACAACTTACTCGGCCTGCTTCCTAGGCTAGGGATTATTGATATATGTAGGTCGACGAGACTCTATGCGATACCAAGCAAACATCATTCCGGTCTTACGGACATGTTCTGTGACGCAACGATGTCGAGTTTATTACAGGGAAAAATTCTACAAACACTGAAAACATAGGTGGTTATACCAAAATATGGTATAAGAAAAAAAGAAGAATTATCAACCAAATTCTATATATATTACCAGTTATATGTAGAAAAAGTCCAAAAGATGTAATAACTGATAGACTTCACAACTTCATCGATAAATATTAACTAGTACCAGAGTCAGTACATCTTTCAAATCAAAAAAAGCTCGCTAATGTTACCAGGATAATTTGCTAATTGTATATATTAACGAATGCCTAAATAAAAGTAATCATGCCACCGGTGTTTTTAATGGTTTTAGTAAAGCGCAGCTCCTTGCAGCACTTGAACTCAGTGGCATTCGTGAAGTAATGCCCAGCTGGCTTAGGGACTATTTAGACAATCGACTATTCTGTGTACTTAAACACAGAGCACAGGAACTCCTTTAGTGAAAACAAATCCATCCATTATAATGCCCCACAAGGATCTAAATCCTGCTTGTTTTTAGAAACAGTATCCCGTTTTTATACGCAGATGACACTACTCTAGTGGTTTGCCACAAATCTCTGGAGACGGCAATTCAAATGGAAGATGATCCGCAGCACAAAGCAATTCAGCAGCAAATATTTTTCAAAAACGTTTCCTGTAACCCAACACCTAGCCTGCTAATCGACGTTGTTGAAAACTAGAAATACCATAGCTTGATGTTATTATCGACAGTCATTTTATCTGTAAAATCCAAACTGGAAAAGTACAATGCCATCTAAAGAATGCTCTTTTGGTCTTGCACACCAATAACATCATGCTAACCATCTATTACAATAATATACAAACAGGTATATATATATTATGGTTTCATATAATCGAAACCGAGATTTGGCATATTTACTTGGTTCAGTGCATTTCTGATACTACCAGCATCAATTATTGGTGCCATCAGAGATGACGCCACTGATGTGCTGTGTTTCACTCGATCACCATAAAAAAATCCTTGATTTGAAGAAGAATGTCGGCAGGCACATCCAGCTAAACAAAAGGTGTATAAAGCGGTGCTGCAACGAAGGACGAAAGACGCTAGTGAACTCGGGAAGAACATCGGCTTCTCCAGAAGAAGATATTGAGAGTTTGTATTTCAGGAATGACGTACGGAAGTTGGATCAACAGGTAAAAAGAACGTGTCAAGGCAAGAAGACCACAACAGGAGTCTGTACAATAGGGAAAACTCTGCAGACTAAGTATACCCGTGTAACGGCGAAAAAGCCGAACATTTCACTGTCAGACAAAGAAGAACATTCAACTTAGTCGATGATAGCCAACAATTTCGTCCGCCTGACCAAAATGAAGTAAGGATAGCAATATCTAAGCTGAAATTTACAAAGCAGCTGGAGATGATAGCTTATCGGCATAGGTGTTCAAAGCTGCTGGAAATGACTTTGTGAAAAGTATATACAAACTCATTTCTTAGATCAGTCCAGAAGAGCGTATGCCGGAAGAATGGAACTTCAGCGATCCACAAAAAAGGAGCCTGCTCAACATCGCATACAAGATCTTATCTGCCATATTGTGTGAATGTCTGAAACCCTTGTCAGAAACCCGGTTCGCGAATATCGGTGCGGTTTCAGATTATGAAACTCCACAATGGACCAAATTTTCACAATCCGGAAGATCTTGGAAAAGAACTCAAGAAGTCCAAATCGATGCCAACCATATTTTTATCAATTTTAAGACCACATATGACAGCATTTATTGAGACGAGCTACGTAGACCCATGTCTAGTTCTGGCATCACTACCACTTTCGTCCCTCTGTGCAGAATGACGATTATGAGCACTCGCTGCTCCGACAAGGTCAGTAATGGCTTAACCGAGACCGTTGATGTTAATTAACGTTTTGGATAATGTGACTTCATTAAGAATTGCACGGAACTCACTGGAGGTATAATCTTTAAAAAGTCTGTGCAACCACTAGCGTACGTCGACGGTATCGACATTATTGAGAGAATTCAGCGGGCTGTCACCGGTGCGTACCCTAGTATTGGAACGGAAGGTGTTAAAGCGGGTTTAGAGGTAAATGAGGGCGAAACCATGTATATGCTGTTAATCTTGATTTAATTTAATTTAATTTTGATGGGGACTGAGGCCCGCATTTATTGGCTTAATACAAGCATAGTCTAACTTAAAATCTAGGACTAAAAACTAACGCAAGACGGAATGGTTCCCTTGTTGAATCTGCTTTCAATCTTTTGACCTTGAGACTGGGTAGATAACCTCACGACATAGCAATTTGAGTCAGAAATGTCAAGCATTCAGCCAAGAGCCATCTGCGAGTGCGACGACTCGTGGAGTAATTTGAACACCTTTGGTCGAGTAGAACCACTCCAATTATGGTTTGCTTATAAAAAAGGATTATCTAAGGTCTCTTGGTAGTTTCATCAACATTTGGCAAGGAAGTACCTCGACAGACACTGCTTTATTCTGCTTTGGCACATATAGTGATGTGTTTATTAAAACCAAAAACCGTCGAATCAACGCTTCTGTGACGAGCTGCTAAGAATTCAGGGAGAATTTCTTTTTGGTTTTTTCTCAATGTTTCTACGCCGATCAGTTGTTTCTTTTTAAGGAAATCAAATAGCTCAATAGAAGTGTACCAATTGTCAATAGTAACGTTTCTATTGGATTTTTCGATTGGGGGTATAAGACGCATTACAGCTTGCGTGGGTTTCTTCAGTCGCTCATATTCAGGGGATAAGTTTAGTCCATCCGAATCTTTACCTTGATATACATATAGTATATAGACATTGAGAAGGTATCCCGATCTTGCATCTGTAAGACATTAAATTTTGATGCCATATTTTACCGGTTTCTTTGGCATGACCATTTTGAACCCACATCGACCTCGAAATGCGAGCAACGTTTCATCAATACATGCACAGCTGCCGATTGCAAAAATACCTTGCAATTGGTCAATAAAGGAGTTAAAGAGCTCAGTAATAGGTGCGGATGCATTAGTTTCTCGACGTTTCAAAACGTAGGGTTTTCAACAACACTTCATACCTGCTCTTGCTCATGATACAGCAGTATATGTATTTCCCATCTAGTGCCATCTGTATAGTACCACGACGCATAATGTCCGTGATTTTCTTTGAAAATTGAAGTATGCAATAGGAACCCTATAAATGCCTTCAATTCCATGAGACCTGAATCTTGAACACTGGTTGAAATTTGGTAGTTCGGCCTGATTTCTCTTATTTTCATTTAGTGTAATGAACGATTTTTTTAAGCATTTCGTCAGTACAAAAATGCTGCCAAAAATCCAGCGGAGAAGACGAAGCATTCATTGCGATATGCTGTTTTAACACCTTCCCTCTCCAGCACTATACACCCTGACTGACTCGAACTGTAACTAACTTTAGACTGCTCTAATTTCCAAACCGTTCATGACAATGAGCTTAAATTTTGACACATGACAGATAATTTTATTGGGAATACAACTTAACTCGTGCGGTTTTTTTTTCTAAATTTGAACGGTTATTTAAGAAAAACATGTACAATAGTATTATTCAAAGTACTGCCCATCTGAAGCTATGACTTTTTCCCATCTTTCTGGCAATTTGTCGATCCCATCCCAAAAGAACTGCCCCGGCTTGGCAGCCAAGAATGAATCAAGCCAATTTTTGATATTCTGCTCTGATGTGAACCGTATTTCAGTGAGGGCGTTCTACATCGACCGGAACAAATGGTAGTCAGAAGGGGCAAGGTCTGGGCTATAAGGCGGGTGGGGTAAGACTTCCCATTCACTGTTTTCCAAATAGTTCTTAACCTGAATAGCAACGTGTGGCCGAGCGTTGTTATGATGGAAAATTATTGCCTCGTGTCTGGTCGCATATTCCGGGCGTTTTTCGGCCACTGCTCTCTTCAAACCGATTAATTGTGTTCGGTAGCGTTGTCCATTGATGGTTTCACCCGGTTTTAGCAGCTCATAATACAGCACACCCATCTGATCCTACCAAATACAGAGCATTACCTTCGCGCCATGGATATTCGGCTTTGCCGTTGATTTGGCTGGTTGGCCGGGTTTCACATATGTTTTTCTGCGCTTGGGGTTGTCGTAATGGATCCATTTTTCATCACCAGTAACAATCCGATGCAAAAATGACTTCCTTTTGTGGCGTTCCAGCAGCATTTCGGACATGCAAAGCCGTCTTTCGGCTTGAGTTCCTGTGGAAAACAATTTCCTTGCTTTTGAATATATCCAGCTGCTTTTAAACGTTTTGAAATGGCTGCTTGAGTGACACCCAAAGATTCTGCGAGCTCTTCTTGTGTTTGGCAACAATCTTCATAGAGTAATGCTTCCAGTTCTTCATCTTCAAAATTTTTTTGCTGCCCAGGACGTTCATCGTCTTACAAGCCAAAATCACCACTTTTAAATCGTACAAACCACTTTTGGCACGTTCCCTCAGCTAGCACATGTTCACCATAACCTTCCACTAAAATACGATGACTTTCGGCAGCAGTTTTCTTCATATTAAAGTAATGAAGAAGAACTCCCGCAAAAACACTTTTTCAGGCACAAAGTTCGACATATTTGTGTGACAAAAAATTATTGTTGTTTGCTCTACAAATTCATATACTGAAATGACGTACAATGACAGTAGCTTTCCAACGCATGTTCCAATGGAATAATACAAGTTACACCGCACGAATTAAGTTATAGGCCCAATATCATTTACAAGCCTTTTAAACGATTTGCGTCTCAATTGTGTTGAAAAATTTTTATCCCCGATGGAATTCAAACGTGATAGTGTGATTGCTTTATATTTGGCTGGAAAACCACAAGTAGCTATCTTTAGAGCCCTCCAGCACCTCAACGTGAATAAATCATTTGTGTCTCGAACCATAGCTCGTTACCGTGATACTGGCAGCGTTGCACAACACCATGGAGGTGGTCATAAAAAACAGCAACATCGGCAAAAATGGTTCGGAAAGTGAAAGCTCGAATTGAGCGAAATCCGCGTCGAAGTGGAAGAAAAATGGCTCGTGAGCTCAACAGATCGTTGGAACAGATGCAACACATACTGGAAAATGAGCTTGGGCTCAAGCCATTGAAGTTCCAAAAAGCACACGATCTTACACCGCAACAGAAAAAAACTAGAGTCGAAAAAACGAAGGAGTTGCTATGCTTGCACGAAAGTGGTGAGTTGCCGAATTTGGTTTTTTCCGACGAGTTGCCATTTGTTATCGAGCAATATGTCAACAAACAAAATGATCGAGTTTACTTTCCAGAGAGGTTCTTCGAAAATTTACACCTTCGGACGGCCACCAGAAAGCAGGCAGCACCGATGGTGATGGTTTGGGCTGCCATAACCGCCAATGGTAGCTCTCCGCTCGTATTTTTGGACCGTGGCGTCAAAATTAATGCGATGTCATACCGTGAAACTGTCTTATAGGCAGTATTGAAGCCTTGGGCAAACAATCATTTCGGTCGGAGACCGTGGACATTTCAACAAGACTCGGCACCGTCTCACAAAGCGCGCGTCAACCAAGATTGGTTAAAAAACAATGTCCCACACTTCATTTCTTTGACATAATGGATTGCAAATTCTCCGGATGCAAATCCGTTGGATTTCTCTGTCTGGGGTATTTTGAAGGCGAAGGTTGGCACAAAAAAATAGCAAAGTTTGGAACACCTCAAACAAGCACTTCGCCGGGGCCAAAATACCGGAGAGCCACTTGCGTGTAGCGTGCTATGCTTTCTTCAGCCGCCTCAAGGCCGTTATTCGCGCCAAAGGTGGACATATCGAAAATTACTGATACAATTTGAAAACTGATGTATTTTCCAACATTTTTTGTTCTGGCACAATAAAATTTATCAAAAAATAAAAAAAATTATAGCATTTTAAAAACTTGGAGTTCGAGTAAGTCACCCTGTATTAGGTTGCAGCGTTCTTGATCGTAAGGAATGTGGGCGGATGACCCACGAAATAATTCTTCTTCCTGGTTCTCGATCGCAGTTGAGATAAAGGCATATCATCTTCAGATGATAATTCTTGCTCATCAGGTAAAGTCAAAGATAAATCAATTTCGAGAGGAGCATTTTCGTTATTTCCCACTTCATTTGTCTCTTCGCATTCTGAGTCTGACTTTCAACTTTCCTCTAACACGGCCTCAATTTTTTAGTTTTGGTGGGGGTAAATGCCCCCATTTATCTAGCTTAATACAAGCTTAAAAACTAGGACTTAGGTGAAGGAGATCGAATTTGAGGCAGAAAGTGCTGCGATTAAAATCGAAAACGGAAAGGTTGGCGTTTACCTCACGCATCATATGGGAAATTGATTCATGAGAACCATATGTGGTGCCGTGGGATTGGTAAATAAAAGAGACGGGGGCAACGTAGATTTCGAGGGTTACTGTTAAAGAAAATGGAATTGTAAAGAGACGTGCAAGCGACGGAGCCTGAGAGGAATCGGCGAATGAAAAGAATGTCAGCTGCGTCCCTTCGCTCCTCAAGGATACTCAAATTAGCGAGTTTGAGACGGTCTCGATAAGGAGGTAAGTTTAGAGGATCAGAAGGTAGACCTCGAAGAGCAAATCGAAGAAAACGACGCTGGATGCTCTCAATACGGGATACATTAACTCATTAAAAGGGAAATCACGACTGGCAAGCGTAGTCGAGAAGAGGGCGAACAAAAGTGATGTATAGTGATCTGGTCACGTACAATCCAATTCCTTGGACCATCTTTTAACAAAGACAATTGGTAAGTTAGCTTCAGTAATTATCTCATCAGTATGCGAGCGGGAATTAAGCTCCCTGTCGCATAATATGCGAGGAGACTTGTTGCACTTACGTGCGAAGGTAATCGATTGACATTTGGTGTCATTGAGTTCTAAGCAGTTCTTGATGCACCATGTGGAAAGCTATTTAGATCTATTTGAAGGAGGCTGGAGTCGTGTTGTGAGAAAATGGGTTTAAAAAATTTGGTATCGCCAGCATAGAGAGAAAGTGCTGAGTGTTAAAAGACCCTTTCAAGATCGTTAATAGTTAAGAGGAAGAGAAGTGGACTTAGGTGACGACCTTGAAGAACACCTGAAGTGGCCAAGAAAGGGGCCGATAGGACGGACCTGAATCGAAAACTATAAAAACGATTATCCAGGTAAGAAGATATCAATTTTAGCAAGTTGGGTTCAAAGCCCAGGACGGACAATTGAACAGGATTAGTTTATGAGATATCTTGTCAAAAGCCTTACTGAAATCAGTTGTTGTAACATCAACCTCTTTACCATTTTCTAAGACTGAGGGAACAAAGGAGACGAATTCGACGAGTTTAGTGGAAGTTGATCTGCCTTTCAAAAAGCCATGTTGATTCGGGGAAATAAGAGATTTGCACTGGAAGGTTAAGGCTTCGTACAAAATGCTTTCGAGTAGTTTAGGTATATGTGAAAGTTTAGCTATGGGGCGGTAATTAGTAACTTAGCTCTTTAACCCTTTTTGGGTCTCAGTGTTATGAAAGAAGACTTCCATATCTGTGGAGAATTACCTTGAGAGAGCGATAACTGGAAAAGATTTGTAATGCGGTGGGAAAGTCTTGAATAACACTTTTTAAAAAATATGGATGGAAGGCCATCTGTGCCGGATAAGTATTTTTTATTACTGTATGATCAATACTTTGAGAAATAGAGGGGCCAATAGGGAAGATAAATAGGTATTTGAAATAAGAGGCATCCGGTACGAAGGAATTATCGGCAAAAGATTGCTTAAAAAAGTTGCAAAAAGTTGGCAATGGTATGCGGATCGGTTGATGATATGTTTTCGTATGAGAGGGATGAAGGAAAACCGTCAGATTTTTTTTGTAGTTCACGAATTGGTAGAAAGACTTAGAATCGCATTAATTTTAATTAATCTTAATCACTTTATTTTTCTCATAACCAAATTAGATCTATAAATTATATTGTATTATATAGTATATTCAGATTCAGATTCATTTGTCAATGTTATGAAAAAGATCGTATGGAAAGCGGGGTTGTATCGTTAACACCCACTAAGTTACAGAGTGTTTTAAAAAGTTCCTTTAGAGAAGTACGTATCAGCTATTATTTAGTTATAACTTCTACTCTGTTAAATCTATAGCAACCAAACTGGCCTTGATTGATAGCCAATCGATTAATGAGTAATTCATATTTGAACACTATACCCATCCCTGCTTTCATTTTGGAGATACTGGTCTTCATAAACAATATTTTAAAATCTTTTTAATATATTTTTGCGAAAAACCCATTGCACAAATTCACCATACAAGTTTTTATCTGGGACTTACAGTTTTCCATGTATAAGCTACGCCTTTCCACCGCTTACCTACATTAATATTACAATACCAAAGCGGAATTTGTGTTGGAGGCAGAAGCCCCAAGCTTGGTATGGCTGGACACCGATCTCAAACCTCTGACTGATCTTAGAGTCACAACACCCAGTACTTATTGCAACTCTGCATTGAGTCAAACTAACAGGAAAAACCTTCTCGAAATTTGGGTTTAAACCATTGGAACCAGGACGCTCAACAAGTCAGCCCAGGACCGAGATCCGGGGAGCTCCCATGTCACCGTGATTTAAATCATGGTAGGAACTACCGGTGGTGCTGCCGCCAACCAAACGTATGACCGGCCGTTTGTAACTGGTCATAGCAATCTTCGGTGGCGGTGAAAACCATTACGATAAGACCATTTCTGTGCTCCTATCCGCTTTTTATTAGGCAACGAGTTTGATGGGCGAAGCTTTGATAATTGGGCGGAGCCCAGGAGGTTCAACAGAACGTACCTGGATTTTTAACGTAAACCTCCTGTCATGTAGACTTAATGTTTACGAGGTGCCCATACACCCATAGGGAGCAAGGATACGCCTTGCCATCGCTAATCACTCGCTTGTATTATTTAATAGTTCGCTTTTGAATTATACCAATTCGGAACTGTGTTGGAGGCACAAGTTCCACCCTTGGTATGAGTCGAGGCCTACCCAAAACCTCTTGCTGCTCTTAGGGTCGCAGCACCCAGTACTTCATTTGCAACTCTACAATGGGATAAACCAAAAAGGAAACCCGTACCCGCGATTTGGGTTTAAACCACAGCCACCATGACGCTCCCACAAGGGGGCCTACCTCTAACAAGTCAGGCCCGGACCGAAATCCGGGGGGCTCCTGACTCCCATGGTACCGTGATTTAAGTCCTGGTATGGACTACCGGTGGTCAAGCCTACCAACAAGACCTATGACCGGCAACTTGTAACTGGTCAAATCGTATCATCCAGTCATGCAATAAAATCTGGATGTTTACGATAAGACCAGTTTAGAATAATCTACCCCCGCTTTTTATTAGACAACGTCATTGATGGGCGAAGCCTTGATAATTGGGCGGGGGCCCCCAGGAGGTTCAACAGTTGCATCATCCGTATCTGAGGTTTCTTGGGTATAAACGGCCTTATAAACAGCTGTCAGTAGCTTCGCACAAGATTATGAGTGCCGCCGTTGACTCATTGTGGATTCTACCCCTCCTATCTCAATTTAAGAAGTCCAGTTTGCTAGTTTTGAAGCGCCTCTCTAAGCTGGGCCTTGAATGTATCAAAGAGTGTATGAAGAAGGCTCACCAGGTCAGGAGGCTGGATTTGATCTGCGGAGCTCTTCCGCTGTTGCCTTATCCAACATTGAGTCTTGGCTCGGGCTTCCAATGTTAGCCTGCTTATATGTATGTGACGATATTATTTCTGTACTTCGTCACATGGCCGATCTTCTTTAGCCGGAACTGGTTTCTTGTTGGCAGTATGGATGGCTAAAATTCGAGGAACATAAAATTGTGATTTCGTACTATTTCTAACAAGGCGGCGAATTTGATTACACGTTGCCTGCCGATCTTTAGACCTGCAACAGATTATGACAGGTTTATACCCACATAGGGTTTCCCCTATGTCTTGCTGATTGGTGTCGTAGATTTTTATTAAAGTTTCAACGCATTCAATGCAAACAGCAGAGCCATATGTTGCGACAAATGACGGAGGCTGTGTTAAATCTTCCATCAAAATAACAACACTAACATTTTGTGTTGTATTATGGGCAACTGGGCTGCAAAATTTATCTTAAATGGAGCACTTTGCTGGCAGCATACAGAATACTCTATTCAGAAGCGGCTTTCTCCTGATGCACTACCGTTCGTACTAGAGTGGCATATATTCATTTATTGACGCAGTTAGCCATTTCATCTATATGTCCTTCAATAAGCACATTTCATAGAATTAACAAAAAAAAAAACATCTTTGCGAAATTACCTATGGCCACGGTCGTTATTAATAAGCAAAGGGAAAAGAAGATTAAAATCGTTACAAAGTCGTGACACTCCATCGATCAATAGCCATTCATCTTATGAATTACCCATTAAGAATTCTTACGGTGGCGTATATTAAATGTCACCGTCTGTGCGCGCATAAATGAACTTCATTACAACCCACCTTCAGCGAAAGAAATTACTCATCATTATCTTCATGTCAGCCCACTTCCTTATCGTTCAAAATCGAAGTCGAAAATTCATCAAAAAATTGTCGTTAAAATCAATTTTATTTTTTCTAGAACTCCTTAGTTCACAATCTTGAGGATATAACACCATAATTGAGTATCCCTTTCCGCATCCGACAAAAGTTTGTTGTGAGTATTCCCTGGCCAGGGCTAGGGTGTCAATCACCCAACAAACGAACAACTAGCCAATCGATCTAATCAGGTGGTTGCGACAAGAACTGCTCTAAGGAGAGCTGCCTACGAGTTGATTTATGAATAAAAATTATGGCCCTCATCAATTTCAGTGGCAGCCCACACGGTTTTTAGCCTCAGTGCAGTGGTGATATTAAATTCTTTAATCAAATACAATGAGGACTTTTGTCATCCTACAACTCACCCTATGACAAGACCACCGCGGAAATGTTTGGTGCAAACTTTAAATCCTGAAATATGGGAGGCAGCTCATCCATAAGCTATAGTGGTTTTGATATATTTTATCTGATATCCACCAGTCGCCCCAGCGGCCTTGAAGTCTAAAGTTGAAAGCAAGTACAATCGTAAAAATACATAAGGGATGAGTGGTGGAGCTGGTTGAAACAACTCGTCTTTTTCCTTATCTTGGATCATAATCAGCAATGTGTCGTTCGTACCTGCTGAGCAGCAAAAAGCTTTTGTGTCCCACCAGTTGGTTAGGTAAAATTCTCATTTTTAGAGCACAACAGGTGAAAGCTTCTGTGAGAGAGTTGTATCTGCGCAGAGTTGTTTTTCAGCTGAGGATTGGTGAATTTATTTTGCATTGAGTATCAACTCACCAAGCAACAGGAAATTCATTGTTGCAGTGCATATCTATGGTCGATGGGGTACAGGATACATGTTGTCTGGGCAAGGACTTTCGCTGAGAGGGTTTTATATATTGGAGCTGCGAATTGAATTCTGAGTGACTTACACGGTTCCAATAAGATAGATTGCGTATGAAACTCACAATGAGTCTGAACGGTTCCTTTAAATGAACGAGTTAATCGGAGAATAGAGTTTGTCTTGGTGTTTTTATATTCTCCAATATTTAGTTAAATAGGATTTGATTTTTCAGAATATATATAGAAGCAATTCAATGTAGCACCTCATCAAAGAGATGGCCGTATGATATCTATAGACAGTGAGGAAGCAAAGCAACAGATGAGCTCAAAGAACATACGAAAAAACTAAACAACTCACTTCGACGTGTATCTTGATAGGGGCCCCCGCCCAATTATCAAGGCTTCGCCCATTAATGACGTTGTCTAATAAAAAGCGGGGGCAGAGCATATTACTGGTCTTATCGTAAACATCTTCAGATAACAGCCTCTGAATGGTTGCTACGATTTGACCAGTTACAAGTTGCCGGTCATAGGTCTTGTTGGCGGCTGGACCACCGGTAGTCCATACCAGGACTTAAATCACGGTACCATGGGAGTCAGGAGCCCCCTGGATTTCGGTCTGGGCCTGACTTGTTACAGGTAGGCCCCCTTGTGGGAGCGTCATGGTGGCTGTGGTTTAAACCCAAATCGCGGGTACGGGTTTCCTTTTTGGTTTGACCCATTGTAGAGTAGCAAATAAGTACTGGGTGCTGTGACCCTAAGAACAGTAAGAGGTTTTAGGTCGGCCTCGACTCATACCAAGGGTGGAACTTGTGCCTCCACCACAGTTCCGAATTGGTATCAAAATATTTGTGGCGAGCGATGGCAAGGCGTATCCTTGCTCCCTATGGATGTATGGGCATCTCGTAAACATAAGGTCTACATGACAGGTGGTTTACGTTAAAAAATCATGCAACGTTCTGTATCTTGATATTGGCACCGTATAACATAGACAACCAAAGAAGACTTGACGTGCTGTTGATGATACACTATCTTATTTACTTTCTTAAGTCGCACCACAGTTCGGGATGAATCTGGATTCGGGATGAATCAAGCCTCTGAGACTGAGGCGTAGTTTTCTGACTAGGTCGATCTGGCTATACTGCGCGTATTCTTCGTCGTTGGATCTTCTCCTACAAAGCCCGTCAATGCAAACGGGATCGAATACTATTTAACGACTTTTCTCTTGAAATGAATGCGGATATCTTCATCCGCTTTTGATAAAGTCCATTCTGGAATGGAATGATAAAACTCTTATATAAAGTCTCTTTAGATTTTCGGGATAGAGCCTTACTACTCATTTGGGAACGTTTGGACATAGTGATTATTTGCTTTATGTCCGCTGAGGTGTTATTGACAGAATTTATTGCAGAGGCGATGTAGACAAAGTCCCTTCCTACCTCGAAATTGTAGCTGCCGACTGTGACATTCTGTCCATCTCGTCGATGTTGTGTGTCCCTTCTTGTTGGTAGCATACACGTATACTTGTATTTGTCCTCATTCATCGTTAAACCCATTTTGGCGGCTTCCGTTTCAATAATACCGAATGCCTCAGTGACAGCGGGCTATGTTTTGCCAATTATGTCGACATCATCGGTACTATCATTATGTGGCCTGTTAAGGATTCGAATATCACACGTGCAGATCTGGAAATCGTGTGCTTTAAACGTTTGTAAGGGTCGTCAACGTTCGTCATATATTCTTAGTCTCTTTCGTATAGGGTTGTGAGACCCTTTGACAGTATAGGCCAGTATTATGCGTCTGGCCGGGTATGCCTTGTCTTTTCTCATGCAGTTACTGGGAACCACAACTATAACGTAAGGGAAGCACTGCGCTACGAACTATATTTTTGCGCTTCTGGCCCAATCCAGGTTATAGTACAGTCAGCAACTTCCCGATCAATCGCCGCTCAGGCCTGCACCAGTAGTGGAAAATGATTGATCGGAAAAATCCGTTTTCACGCTAACCTCTGCCTATATGTCTTACGAATCAGCATATGGATCCTCGCCAGCAATATTTAGCTCCCTTATCTCTAATTTCGAATTGGACTGGTCGAACCTAATAATTTGATGGGACTTTTAATCTCAGTGCACTCAGTGGGGTAGAACGGACATTTACTCTTAAGGTCAGCCTCTCTTTCAATAGAGTATAAAAATATTAGGACTGATTTTCAATGATATAATAGTTGAAAAAAAAACTATGTCATGCGAAGATCGTTAGCTCTAAAAGATATTTCGACATTGTTGGACCAGAGAGCTGCCAAAAGCCCTAACCGTAGCTCAGACTGGTTCAAATACCAAGCCAGTCAGAGGAGATATCTTGCGTAGTTGATATTTGTTGTGCTAAAAGCCAGTCATTGAAATGTTCTCCTCTTACATTAAAGCCATAACTGCCCTGGGCAAAGGAAAGTACGTTCAGAAGTAGAAGTCGTAAAACTTTCCAGGAATGAAATCCTAGGCCTCTTTCTTGAAACTCTTTTCCTGGCTATGACATGCAAAAAATTAATCCAGGTGGTGTACTTGATTATGTTCTGATACTTAGTTCCCGTCCTATGTAGCATCCTAAGGTATTACCTTAGCTCTGATAGTCACAAGAAGCTTAACTGACATTGAGTGGCACTCAGCGTTGTATTCGTACTCTGTAAAGCCTCTTATAAAGCAAGCAGCTTCAGGTGAAGCATTTTCAAATCTTCTTCCTTATTCCTTCATATAGCCACAGGTAGCCTAAATAAAAAAAAACCTTCTATTGCAGCATTTCATTTGAAAATAGTCAGAGTATCCACATTAATACAGATACAGAGAGTTGCATTCAAAATTCTGACAAATTGCAGAAACTACAGAAGTACTCGCCGTAAATTTTCTCATTTCAGTTTCAATTTCCATATTGACTTGTGCATCTATGCATGCATTTTACTAAAAACTTGGCTGTATCTGCTACTCGTATGTCACGTTTTCATGATACTGCAAGCATCTAAATCATCATCCAACAAAAACTTGCTGCTTCTCTCTGCTTGTATAAAACTCACGAACAGATGCAACGATATCGATGGAACTTTGTTTTTCCAAGCACGTTTCCACGATTTCGATGAAAGTATCTTCCAGCTTTATTTCACTACTGAGGAGTACTACAAGGGTTCCAGCATTCCGGAATCTTATTCAAAACTTGTGCATTCATTAGAGTAGTTGAAGTTGAAATTCATGTGCGCGCTTGTGAAGTTTGTTTTCAAAAATAATTGTGTACAAACCAAAATGTGAAGCTCTCAGTTGTAGTTGTTGAAAACGGCACTGAAGTCAAGGACCAAACGATTTTTTTTAATATGTTAAATGAACTGTACTTAAGACTTTATGTGTCGACATAGGTGGTAAGAGGTTTTGAGAGAAATTTTCGGCGAAAGAAAAATTCCTAACAATATGAAACTTTTATGTGGCAGCAAGGGAACTCTTTTTTTAAATAAGCTTCAGATGTCTATCAAGGAAAATCCAAGCTCACATAAGTGTGTACCGAATTTAATTTGTCTTGAAGATGAAAGGCGCTTTTCAACAAACTCGAAAATTTCTTGTACTAACGGTATTTCCTGGAGTTGATAGGAAAGCTAAAAAGAATTATTAAAAACAGAGAGAAAAACTTTGTATTAAGTTGCAGAGAACGAATATGTTCGCATAATCACAGGCAGTGTAGCTAGAGTATGTGCCGAATCCAGTCTTGGAACTAAAACGAATTTTTCATGCTGACGTCGTTCCGCCGGGAGTGCATTAATTTTCGTATATTATGTATTGCTGATTCCAATATAAAAATTACGGATTGAGGTCGTCTCAATTTTGAGAGCCACTCAACATAGTGCGCGGCTTTTTGTTAGTCTAACCAAACACTCAGGCAGGAGAAGATTATCCAAACTCTATTACAAGCCCTGCTTTTCTGTCAGAACAATGTAGAGCCTTGTCAGTCGATCTTCGTCGAAACTCTATTTGAATATCTTCTGAAGAGACAGAGCTTTACCTCAGATATCCTTTGTGAATTGCTAAGCTATTCGACATTATATGTAGACTACCGCAGGGATGATTTGCCCGAATAGCATGATTGGAAACGATTGAAAGGTGGAGGTATAAATTCATGCAGCACGGAATGCTTGGTACTTACCATAACTATCGCTAAAGCATCTCCCTCAGGTTCGAACAACTCGTGAGTAGCCTACCAGTTACTACTTTAAGATGGGTTGACATATTGGACAAGTGTCTAAATGTAGGTTTGTCTTCTCAAATGTATGTCCATTTAATGACGACCCAGATCAATGTAAATTAATTCAACTTTCTCAACCGTTTGTCCTAAAATGACAGGTTGAGTGCAAGTATTTGAAAGTCTCCAGGCTTTTTTATTTTATTTTTTTATCTATCAGTATTGCTCTATTACGATACCAGTTAGAAGTCTATGCTGTTACGTGACGTGATACAGCAGGAACACATGCAGTAGCATTTATTTAATTTACCTGTTACTTAGAACAGGAAAATTCTTTGATCCACCAGTAATATCGGGAAGTATTCTTTGGGCCAGACGGCATTCAGGATAGTTATGATTATATGAAACCCAATTATCAATAGCAGCCCTAACCGAGTATGCCGGCAGTTCTAACACAGGTTTAGATCCTGGAAAACTCTACTCATTTCCCGCAATCCTATTCCCACCTGGCACCCAAACAGGACATTCGACTGCGACCAGAGAAGTCTTGCATTCTCGAATTAGCTTGGAAATCATGAGAGGGTTAAGCAAGATTTTTAGCGAGGCACGGCTGTCGCTACCATAGCGGACAATTCACCTCTTCGAGTTGTTCTTCAATAGTGAAGCCAATTTAAGATACGAAGGTCCGGATTCATTGAGTCAGACGGCATGCTCATGAGATCATAGTCAAATGATATTTACCATTCAATCAGACTCCAGTAGAATAAAAACCACTTCTTTTTAAACGGAAACGGCCTTGAGAGGACCATTGCGTCTAAAGGGCATACTGGAAGAAGCGTCCAAACATTGAAATGAGTTATTCTTTGCTGTATGATAACATTAAAGCCTATTCCACCAAACGACTGACGCATAGGGGCGAATTGGATTTATCATAGCCGTATATTGTAAGTAGATTCAGAGAAGCCTTGCTTTACCTCCTAGTTGTGGTTCCCGGTAACTGTATAAGTAAGCCGCTACTCATGCACGTTAAAATGGCAAGAGCATACTCGGCCAGTAACATAATACAGGCCTATGCCATCATAGAGCTCACTACCCTGTACGGAAGAGATTAAGAAGATATGACGAACCAACTAATTCCGACGTGTGAGAGAGTGTCTTATGATATTGCTCAAGAAGACAAGGACGACGCCATCAACAAATTTTTCTACGAGCTGCTCGACAAGGCGTACGAGCGTTGTTCGAAGTATGACGTTAAAATCATACTAGACGATTTTAACGCCAGGATAGGAAAGAGGGATGTCTTACTAAAGCATGCGCACGGTTTCCTCATCTTAATATACGCAAGCGGAGATGGCAGTCTCCGAATTATGAAACTCTAAGTCACATTGATCACATTGCGATCGACGTAAGGCATACCTCCAGCAATCTGGTCGTTCGAACCTTCCGAGCAGCCAACATTAACCTGGATTACCACCTAGTTGCACCCAAGGTGACAATGCGAATTTCCCAAGCATCAGAACAAAGAAGAATTACTGTGAGATGATATAACGTAGAAAAGCTCCAATCGCAAGAGACCGCCAGAATCTTCGCTAAACGCGTATACCGAAATCTCTCAACAACTTCTATGCCGCCTATATCAAATACCAAAAATCAATTGCAACAATACCATCGTGCCATCAGAGACGCCGGAACAGATGAGCTAGGTTTCACCTGACCACCACCTCGAAGTCCCTGGTTTGATGAAGTTTCATTAGCACCCAATACACTAATTAATTAACAACTTGATAGGCAGTCCGGTTATAGACCATGAAAGTCCACAATCGACTAAATCTTCACACTCCCTCAGATCCAAGAAAAAACTCAAAAAGTCAAAATCGATGCCCAACATATTTTCATCGGTTTTAAAGTCGCATATAACAGCATTTATGGAGACGAACTAAATAGAGCAATGTCTAGTTTTGGCATCCCTGCCATGCTCGTCCATCTGTGCAGAATGACTATTGAGAGCGTATGCTGCTCCGGCAAGGGTGGTAACAACTTAACCGAGACCGCTGATGTCAAAAAATATTTTAGGCGCTGTCATGTGACATCTTTAACATCATACTTGAAAGAACTGTGCGGAACACAAAACCGAACATCTTTCAAAACTCTTTGCAATCAGGATAAATGAGGGCAAAACCAATTACATGCTGTTAACAGGAAGGTACACACAATATCGACGAATTGTAAGGGACTTTGCTTACTTTGGCTGTGCTATAAATTCAATTCAACGACACGTCAGCAAAAATAAAACGAACGCCTTCAACAAGAAAGAGCAGGTGCTGGGCACTTTCATCGACATTGAGAGTGCTTTTGACAACTCGAATTTTGACGCCTTGTACGCACATATGTACAATATGTGTTAGTCGGCCAGACAACACGGAGGCGCTGGCGAATCATAAGTTTTTTGAATAAGGGTAGTGTCGGTGAATAGGATTCTGGTAAACAGTGGTCGTACGTTCGACGCGCAGGCATATGCAGACGTTGTACCTGTACAGTCTGTTGGACCAATTCAAGAGAATCTGACTGGTCTGACTCATCTTAAAGGCATCACCATCAGTTTCTCCAACGAAGCTTAGTTTTTGTGTGTCATCCTGGATAACAAACTTCTTTGGACAAAACGGGTTTTCGATGTGACATATCGTCTTTCTGGAACTATATTGTGAATAATCGGTGGAGTGGTAGAAGTATCTGCGGCTGTAGCGCCACCCAAGCTGGGCTTAAGGCCTTCCTGAACTCTATCTCGACTTCTAGCTTAGAATACAATATTTCTCTGAAAGCAGTCAGGAGATAGAGTTTACTGATCCTTGTTTGGGTTCCAAATCACAATGGGACTACGGGAAATAAAATCGCGGATCAAGTTTCTATGCAAGGTTCAGAGGAGAGTTTTTTAGTATTCGTACCTCCATTCAGACCACCTGAGCCCCTTGTAAGGGCTTCCATTGACAGTTAGGTTTCTGTTGAAATTTTATTTCGCCGCGGTTGTTGCAATTTATTTTATTTATCACGATATTTAGTAGCCGGTCTGCCGGCAGGAATCAAACTTAAAAAAACAACACCACGCTCGCGAACCACACAGGGGGTGGTTATTTCGGTAATGGCGGACTGCAACGCCAACAACAAAAAAACCAAAAAAGGGAAATTTGCAACAGGCAGCCGGTTGAGTGCTGCCACTTTCGGCTGCTCAGCTGGGGGTGGGTTTATGGTTAAAAAAAAACGAAATAAAAAAAATATATGGAAGTCGCAGATCTCAAAAAAATTAAAGATACACAAAAATGTGTCCGTAGGCGCCACGCAATCTTTTTAGGAAGGAATTGCGAAACCTCAAAACGATGGAAAAACACAGCAAAAGCCGAAAGTCACGTTATAAAGGGGTACTTTATTGATCGGATTTCTTTTTTTCGAACAAAGGAATTAAGCTGTAGACACGGTTTACAGAACCAGACAGTTAAAACTACCGTAGCAGAAACAGCTTAAGAGTGGGCCGCTATCGTCCGCCTTCCCGAACGATTGAAACTAATTTATTTCTAGCGGGTCGCGTGAAAGGTAAACGGGCCTTTATTACGGAGTACTAACAACTTTTTTTTCTCTCACGTTGGCGAAAGCCTACCGGGATCTCACTATCCACTGTCACTACACAATACATAGCTTGCTGGGTATCCTTATTTCCTCGTCTTCCCAGTTCTCCCTGTGGTTCCCTGATCCTGTCTTTTTTCCTCTCGCTTTGCACTTAAATTTCTTTCTTGTTTTGTTGTTTAAATTTAAATTTCCTCTACTTTCTTGGTCACTTGGACCTAGATCACTTTACTCGTTTGCTTAAAAAACCTCTATCCCGTGTTACGGTCAACCAAGAAGTGGCTGCCCTGATTCGACTTATGTTCACTCAGACCATTGGTCACTCACCCACACATTCGTGCATTACATCTACTCGGTTAGCGGGCCCAATGTCTGGTATATGTGTACAGCGCTCCGCTACCTAGCTGGAGCGTGTAACCATGGCTTGGGGCACCGCTAGACCGCTCTTTCATACACTCAAGTGTGCCACTTTGACTACCCAGATCTTCGGGGAAATTTCCGAATTCTGGGGATTTCCTTTGGCCTGAGTGAACATTTCCCCTGAGTTGTCTTGGGTTCAAATAACCCCTTCTTTCCCCGAATTTGATCCCTGAAGTAAGTCGAAGTGACAAAGAAAGTTCCTTTTCTATTCGTTTGCAATTTCGAGTGGGGAACTAAGTCAGGATCTAGGGATCTCAGGTTGAACTTTTGAAAAGTGACGGAGGCAGAAGGAAACTTTTTTTCGACTTAAATTCCCGAATGAAAGGTGGACCCGGTGGGCTTCCGTGCAGATTTTGGAGGGGGAGAAAAGGGAATACCAGATAGCGTCCCACTCTTTACATTAATTATGTTTTATTTTTAATTGTACAATTTGTTGTTTCTTTTTATTTGTTTCTGTATTCTGTTTCGTTTGCTGTGTTTGTTTTTTTCTTTGTTTTTATGGGTGTGTTGTGTGGTGTGTGTTGCAGAGAGTTGCAGGCGGTCCGCCTGGCTCTAGGCAACGTGTGCGGGTTGTAGATGTTTCATTTACACAGAGGGTTCCAGACCGCCCATCTGGCTCTAGGTGTATAGTCCAAATAATATGGCCGTCCGCCATATGCTCAGAGTGTTCCAGGCCGTTCGCCTGGCTCTGTCTTTCCCGTGTGGACCTACTGGTTGTCACTTCCGAGGAGCGTAAAGGCAGAAGTCCGGGATTGGAAGAATCCACAGGTACCTTTCGCAAATACGTTCCTCCAAAGCGACAACGGACATAACAGACAAGGCGGGTCAAAAGGTGAAGGGGTTAGGAGCTGGAAGGATGGAGCGGATGCCTTAGCTCTACTTAAGGCTGGAGACTACCCAGTAGGGGAGACAAAACAACATTTGGGACAAGGGTCGGCTATTTCGTGTTGGACCCTTGCACAAAAACTAAAACCTATAGCGCTTTCCTTGCGCTCTTGTAGCAGACCGTCCGCCTGCTCTGCGGGGTTCTTCCTCGAGTTTTATTTATTTTGACCGTCCGTCGTACCTATTTATGTTGTCTTTCCAAGATGCTGAGAAAGTGCACCGATGGCTGATGCGCCCATGGCTGCCCATCACTCTCTCAGAATTTTGGGCGAACAACCGTTACAAGGGGAAAGGTTCGAAGGAGTGAAGCGAAGGTTTCAAGGAAAAAGAGTCCAGCTTGTTGTGGTAAATTTTACCGCAACATTTCTTTTGTGTATACTGCAGATGGCAGACTCACCAGGCTACCGACAGATCAAACGAATTGCTTTCCAATGTCTCTAAGAGGCCATCGACTTAAGTGCTATCTCTCAGTATGAAAGACTGTAGACTGCTTACTGGTACTATGTTTAAGTCCAATATTTTACTGTGCTAGGCATAGGTGACGGAAAATCCTCTGTCGTATTTACTGTCATAGCAAACGGGGATATAGGACTCGGAGTGTACCTAGGGCCTTGGTTTTCTTTCAGTCTTAAGGCACTTTTAGCTGTGAATGCGTGTATTTAGAGATCTATGTCTTGTAATGGTTTTGTTCTCTAGCCAACATCAGTTAAAATATCCATCAGAATATGTGTGATTGGGTCCTCAGTTTCTACCGAATGTGCAGATCGATCGATGCTTCGTTGACACGTCCTACAACATTGAGCAGCCAATTCAGTT
Source organism: Volucella zonaria (assembly GCA_963966105.1). NCBI lineage: Eukaryota > Metazoa > Arthropoda > Insecta > Diptera > Syrphidae > Volucella > Volucella zonaria. Next base: position 256,934,521 of record OZ014530.1, read on the forward strand.
TACTGCCTTAGTTCAATTTTATGCGCTATTGGATAGTTGGAAGGCTGTCGTTCGTGTGGAAGGAGATTAAAATTTAATTTTTATATTTTTGGAGGTTTATGCCTAGCCTACAAATCTTAACGCATTTAGAGTTGCAGAAAGTTAAGATAAGATAAGATAAGGTAATTTATTTATTCCATTTCAAATTTACATTATTATACAATTAATTATTCATTCAATATTTAAAATTCAATAATTTAAAAGGTACATTCACAGGTATTAAGATAATTTTCTAGAATTTTAACCATGAATTTTGCAGTAAATATACTTTATGAAGGTATTGAAATGGTGTCTTTTGAACACTAAGTGGTACTTGGATTACCAGTGGTAAGTGTATTATTTATTGAATATATTAATTAATTTCATGAAAGCCGCGATAAGAGAAAGAAGAAATTTTCGTTACATGCAATGAAAGGTAAACAGTAAGAAAAGAAAGGCAAAAATTTGAGGGCAAAAAGATGAATACATACAAATTGTAATGAAACACATATAAAGATTAAGAAATAACCTGCATTAGTTCCTCTATGCTTGACCTGGAAGCTAGCCAGGTTTTTAAGTTCTTAAGGAATCTAAATTTGCTTTGGACAAGATTGCACATATCTAGGGGAAGTCTGTTGAATATGAAGGGTGCTATAATGGTTGCAAATCGTCTGTAGTTCTCTTTGTTCACTCTTGGCACTGTGACTGCAGACGGTTGCCTAAAAGTATATGTTAAGGTACCACCTCTTCTGCGGTTCAAGTAACCGCCTCGCAAATAAAACATTCTCAACACTTTATAAACAAATAGGTGTCTGAGTGGCAATATATTAAGAGATTGGAATAATGGAAATATATGGATCCCATTTGGATTTAAACATCATAACACGAACTATCTTCTTTTGGGCGGTGATAACAGGTTGTAGGTTTTTAGCATAGGCGTCGCCCCAGCACGAAATTCCATATTCTAAACGAGAGTTGACAAGCGCATAGTAAATAGTGGTCAGTAGATTAGATGGCACTAATTTACGTAGGTGAAAAATTTTGCTCATAGCTATATTTAAACATTTAAACATATTTAAACATACTTAAATTCTGAGACAGATTCTAGTTGTATGCAAGTATTTGTGCAGTTATCATTGTTACAGTTAGAATCGTGGAGACAAACTCCTTCGATGATCAACTGATTGCAAAAAGAAAATGACATTACTTTGGATTTGCTGCTTAAAACCATTTGGTGGAGCGTAAACCAGTTCTTTAGTATGGGGAGGTCAGTAATCATTTCTGTTTTTATGGTGTCCGCACTAGTAGTGACGTAGGAGAGAAGCAAATCATCAGCAAATGCTCTAATATTTCCCTTTAGTGTTAATTTAAAAATCGAGTTTATATAAATAATAAAGAAGAAGGGCCCAAGGTCCGATCCTTGGGGAACGCCAAGCCCGGGGCTATCTAAAGACGAGCTTAGAGTATCGTTTACACGCACAAACTGTTTACGGTTTTGAAGGTACGAAACGAACCATTTATTAATATTGCTTCTGAATCCAATTCTATGAAGAATTTTTATTAAGAGCTGATGATTGACTAGATCAAATGCTTTTGTTAAATCAAGAAAAAGAGCAGCAGTTTTTTTACTCTTGTCGAGTCCATCGCGAATACCTTCTAAGAATGACAATATGGCAACTTCAGTAGACTTGCCTTTGACAAATCCAAATTGATTCTTGTTCAAGATTTTAAATTTATTGAGGAACTTAAGCATTCTATTTGTAATTATTTTCTCCAAGATTTTTGAAAAAACCGACAACAATGAGATAGGTCTATAGTTATTTGGATCACATTTGTCTCCCTTTTTGTGTATTGGAACTATTATAGAGGTATAATATAATATACCACTTTCAAAACTGAGATTAGTTAAATAAGTTATCGGCTTAATGATGTGATCACTCATTTTTTTTACGACTAAGCTACTAATACCATCAATCCCACATGAATTTCTCAACTTTAAGTTGGATACAACAAGAGATACTTCATTTTCAGATACAGTACTGAAAAAGAATGTTGAAAGAACTTCGTTGTCTAGAAGATATTCCGAAGCGCTTATTGCATTAATATTATAAGAATTCGGTTTGGAATTTTCGGCAATATTTCTAATGTGACTCGTGAGTGGCGTGGGGTGCGCATCTCAGTAGAACAATAAATAAAAGTTTTATACCTTCACTATGAAGTGCTCTATTTGTACTGAAAAAATTGAAAGGAATTGTTCCACTAAAATATCGTGTAGTGATTGCCTTGCATTCTTTCATCTATCCTGTGTAAATATAAGTGAACAAGATGCTGATTTTATGTGCTCTTCCGGAAAGACTTTCCGTTGTGACAAGTGCGAAGTGCTCAGGCGTAGATCTATGCGGATGCCTGATACAATTATCAGCAACAACAACAAACAATGCGGAGAAAGAAAAGAAAATGCACCATCCTCCACTGCTAACCGAAACCAAGGAACTAACAACAGAGGTCAAACTACTGAAGCACATCTAGATACACCTGCACACACTGTAGCTGAATCAGAATTCACTCTCCAAATGATTTACCTTAAGCTAACCAAGCTGGAAGAAATAAACAACCGCTTCCTGGCTTCACTCAACGATGCTGACATAGAGAGATGCTATGTAAAGAATGTGCGAAACAAAAACAACGGACCTCCAAACAAATCGATCATCTGTGTTAGCTAAGAATAAAATGCTCCAAGAATCCCATGAACCTTTGGCTGAAAAATAAGTTTAAAAAGCTATGTTTGGACTTAAAAAAAGAGATTGCTTTTTGCCGCGATAATTATTATCGAACTAAATTCATTTCTGCTAAGGGTAACCTTAAATCAGAATGGCAAGTAGTGAATGATATTCTGAACAAGTCTCGTTCTACAACAAAACCCCATTCAATTTGTGTGAGCAATTGCGAACTGTTTGACAAACTTGGCATTGCTAATGCTTTCAATGAGTATTTCACCTCAATAACAAACAGCATACCAACACAAACAGTCCTAAGAAATTGCACTCGTTGTTACAATTCAATAAGTGCGGGTGGTGACCTGTCGCAATATACGAGCTTTGCCTTCGAACCCATCACTGCTTTAGACCTCCTAAAAGCAATTGGATCCCTAAAAAATTCGAACTCTTGTGGCTTTGATAATATTTCGAATATACTTGTTAAACAAATAGCATACTATGTGATTGACGTCCTGGCAGTCATTTTTAATCGCAGCATATTTGCAGGAACATTTCCCGTGGCACTCAAATGCGCCGACGTAATTCCGCTGTTTAAAAAAGGCTCTGCAGACGATATGAAAAACTATAGGCCAATTTCACTTCTGCCCACTTTTAGCAAAATATTCGAAAAAGTTATTAAAGAGAGAATAATGTCTTACTTGAAAAAAATTGAGTTTTTCAATCCAATGCAATTTGGTTTTCAGCAGGGTAAATCTACCGAAGACGCTCTTCTAAATTTTTGCTCAAATATTTTCTCTAACCTTGATGGTAAAAAATTCACGGCTGGTTTATTTGTTGACATCACAAAAGCCTTTGACATGGTCAACCATACTATACTGTTGGATAAAATGGAAAAAGCTGGTTTTCGTGGGTTCATACTAGAGTGGCTTAGATCATACCTATCAAACAGATCTCAAAGAGTGAAGATTGATGGTATGAGAAGCGAGATTCGTTACTTCAGTTTGGGAGTTCCTCAAGGTTCTGTGTTGGGACCCATTTTATTTCTAATTTATATAAATTCACTGTTTTCACTAAACTTCAGAAGTAGAATTACGGCGTTTGCAGATTATGTTGGCTGCTCATATGGCTCTGAAAGTGTCTTGGACTTAATCTCCGACATTAATTGGGATCTTAGTCTATTAAGAATTTGGTTCGCAGAGCACAATTTGAAAATTAGCTCAAAGACAAAAATAATGTTTTTTAACTTAGCTTCCCCAATGAGTATGAATGCGGACGTTTACTTCCACGCATCAGAATGCCAAAGGTATGGATTAGCAGGCTGTAATTGTGATTCTAGTCAAACACTTCCAACATTTTGTAGCAGTCTTAACTGTAGTGATAATTGCTTTTTAATTGAAGAAGTAGACGAGTTTAAATATCTTGGGCTCACAATTGATTCTAGGATGTCATTTGCAAGCCGCACAGAGTCCCTAAGGAAATATTTTCGAAATTCCCTGCGACACTTTTTTTATCTAAAAAATGTTTGTTCAAAGCAATTATTAAAAATCATTTATTATGGTGTCTTTCACGCTAAACTCCAATATGGAATTGTTTGTTGGGGGGGCGTGTATCTGAATAAAATCAAGCCCTTACTAGTCTTACAAAAAAGTGTAGTGAGGAAAATCTGTAACAAGAATCGGCGTCATCCAAGTTTCCCATTGTTTTGTGATATGAAAATTCTTCCAGTTCGTCATTTGTATTGTTTTAAAGTGTTGAAAACGTTCTTTCAGTGATCAGGAAATTTAAATTACAGACTTATATCTGATTACAATCTACGGAGAAACTTATCTTATGTTGTGACTGTACCGGTTTTCCGTACAACAGCATTTCGTAATTTTTATACTATTTCTTCATGTCGACTATTTAACAAGCTCCCTTTAAATATTAAAATGATAAGAATTTCTGGAATGTTTGAAAGGTCCATAAGGTCTTGGCTTTTTAATTATGATTCACAGAACATGGAATACCTTCTCTCTGATATTCTGGTGTAAATAATGGTTTTCTTTTTCTTCTAACTTCCTCTTAACTTTTCTTCATTTATATGTAGTTTTTTTATTTTGATTTGCATCCTTCACTTTTCTTTGTAAATATACAATAATTGTATCTCAAATTAACTTATTCTTTGAATGTAATTAAACGGGTCATCCCACCCACATATTAATAATATTAAAACCCATTGAAGTGGCATTTGGCACTATTTTAATACTTTATGTATAGAGAATATAAAATGTCACTATATTATTTCTATTATATATATATTTTTTTTTAATATATTTAATGAATTATTGTGTTCAAATCATGTAAATTTTACACATGTATTATATATAATGAAATAAAAAATACTACTACTACTACTACTACTAGAACGAGTTTAAATTGTCGGCCATTTCTGAATCATTTGTAGTGGTCGTACTATCAGAAAATCTTAGACATCTTATGGCTTTATCAACATTATTTTTACCAAGCAGATCATTAACAATGTTCCATTGCTGTTTTGGATTACATTTGCATTCGTTAAACTTATGTTTATAGTAGGATTCTTTTTGTATATTTATATACTGCAGTATATCTTTCCGCATCCTTTGATAAACTTTTTTTATTGAAGACATATGCATTTTATTTTTATTTTTGATATAAAACTTGTTTTTTTGTTTAATTTTTTCGCAAAGTTGGTCCGTCATCCATGGCTTAATTTTTTGTGGTCTACGTTTAGGATTTGAACACCGACTTAGAGCCATATAGTTAGAAAAAATCTTCACAAATAAGCTAAAAACTCTGAAGAACAACTATTGTTATAGACACTATGCCATGTTTCCTGTGACAAATATTCCTTCAACTTACGAAAATCAACACGTGAAAACTCACCCACTTTTATCGATCTTAGTTCATTATCATTGTTTAATGATTTTCCCAAGAGATTGTCGAGGGATACACCTGTAGCATAGTGATCGGTTATATCCCATTCCAGTACAAACGGACAAACATTTAGAATATTGTTTTTCGTTGGCTCATTAAGGAGAGATTCAAAACCCATGGAACACAAAAGGAGTATATAATTATCGCAACTCGAAGGAAAGTTCAATATGTCAATATTGTGATATGTGACTGTTCATCCCACTAAGAAGGTCTTCAATTTCTTTTAGAAAAATATCCCTGTGGACAAACTGCAGCCGATACATGCATATAATGTCCAAAGAAATATCATCAATTTGAAGTTTTATGATTAGAGAATCTGCACTAGTTAGATCAGGAGTAGAGAATTTCGCCACCGTTAAATCGTCTTTGACAAAAGCTACTACACCACCGGCTGGATACTTTTCACTGCATTTTCCGTATGGAATATAGCCCTCAATCGAGAAATTGCTAAATTCATGTTTAAAAATCCAAATTTCACTTAACACTATTACATGTGGTAAAACTGGAAAACAATTGTACAAATATGAGCAAAAGCTATCAAAATTAGTTCTCATACTTCTAATATTCATGTGGAAAATGGTTAAATCCTTTAAGGATGCTCGAAAGATTGTATTAATTATTGTTTCATTACTTAAACTACTCGTAATATTACTGAGATCAATTAATTCGTTGTTACGTGACATAATAGTAAAAAGAATAAAAAATATTAAGTCTTAATCATAAATGATTAAGATCATCAAGACACTTAATATATTTGATCTCCATACCAGGTTTCCGTCTCATCATAATTTTACCAAATCGTACCCAAAGAAATTCATAGTTGTAATTATTTTTTGCCTTTTTTGCTTCCCTCAGCAGTGCTTTAGATTGGCCTGATAACCTGATGTTGATGAAAATGTTGCCTTTACATGAAGAAAAGATATTCTTCGCATCGATCGGTGACTTCTTGGCATGCGAAGCGGCTAGAATTTGATCTTTGATCTTTGACCTCTCGAAGTTCGATGTAGTTTCTGTGTATCATATACTCAGCATTGCTAAGTTTCTCTCCAGTCTCCTTGAGTTGAAGTTTTAGCTGCTCGTTTTCTTTTTTCATTTCAGCTAACAATTGCGTCGACTGTTCCAAGGTCACAAGTTGCACTTGCATGGATTGTATGGTTTGTACGAATGTAGCGAGAGTTGCACTCAATTCTATTACTTGGAGGTGAATGGCCTCAACAGTAACATTGTTGTGGTCACTCCCGCTGCTGGTAGCACACATTGAAGAAGACATTGATACGAGTAATCTACGCGGATCATTTCTTTTTTGTTTAATACAAATTTGACAACTCCACGGTTTGTTTGATTTTGTTATGAAATCTACATCAGCAGGTTGTAATTTTGCACAATTAGCATGCATAAGACAGTACTGCAGATAATCTTGCAGGAGTCTCTCACTATTTTTACACTACAGATTTTACAACTCATCGTCTATGACTTAACTCTTCGGCGGCTAAACACGAACTCTATTATTTAATGGTATCCATGATTGCCACAACATTCCCATACGGAGTGACTTTAATTCCATCCCGTACATAATGCCAGATGTATTTCATTCAAAATTAGGGTCTATACTCGCAGAAGGGTGAAACCATGGAATGGGTGCTTCTAATAAGGATAATGAGATAATGATGTACGGTTGGACGCGAGCAATACCCAGAGGCTTCCATAAGGAGGTAAAATAAGCGCAACTGATGTTGACGTCGATCAGTGTCTACTTTAATCGTACACACCCAGCCGCCTGCAGCAGTACAATGAACTTAAAAATTTTTGGGGCATCTGCCAGAAAACTTGTCAGCAGAGGAATGCCACAGTTTTGGGGCTAGCAACTCTTACATACATTTTCAATAAGCCAACAACAAGGATAGATCGATGTAGGTTGGGCATTATTCCGCACAAAATCGTATGTGTCCAACTGACTTCAATACATTAGTAGAAAATTAAGGTGTTCGCAAAGTCAGTTACATACATATATATATGGATGGAGGATTCCTTCCTCCTCCGGTTTTTAGTTTTAAATGCATTTTATTTTTTAAATCATTAATTCTTACATACTAACAAAAAATGCTTAAATGCTAGCTTAAAATTACTTAACAATCTTATACTAACTTACTGGCCCCACACAGGCACTCTAAGCTACTCTAAATTCTTATATCTATGTATTTCGACTTTATTTACATTTTATTGAAAAATATATTTTGTATACTTAAGGCTAAGAAAAGAAATTGTTAACAAAAAACTTAGCATATGATCCAGATTTTTTATTTTTTCTATAAAAACTTAATATCTAACTTAAAATAAATCTTAGTCTAACTAACCTACATACACAATACACACATACATACACAGACACTATGCACAATGACATACATATACTAGTATATACCTTTATATATACTAATATATATATATATATTCCTTAAATGCTAACCTAAACCTATGCAAGCTGGCCATCGCTATTTACAGAGCAAATAGACTGGTCAGCTCTGCCTCATTAGTGAGGCTGGTCCGTAATTGACGGAAACGACGACGAAGCATCTTCTCCATCATTCAACCACCAGAAATGCTGGTGCTGCCGAACGACATCGCTCTTATCACGATTCCCCACCGCCCTACTGAACCTGAGACGATCCACACTGCCGTGTGCGACGTCTCTGCCGTAGTTGAGTCGCCTGTCCCCAGCTTTCCGAGCGACATGGAAGATTAACGGGACCGCCGATCTATCCTGGATCAACCCTATCTGATCTAGGTAGAGGAATGCTTCCGGTGGAACGAAGCCGTCAGAACGCACACTCTCGTGGTAAAGGTAGTTGGGTAGTAAGCCCCAGATATCAGGTTATTCGTCGAGGCCATTGCTCTTGCGATGTGTCTTCGAGTCAGCTTAATTACGAAGTTGTCCACTCGTATTAGGTTCGCTCTGTTGTAAAGGACCTCATTACGATAAAATTTTTTGTACTCCGACTCTGGTGTTCTGTACAAGCGAAGGCAAGCCCTAAGGCAAGCCCTCTCAAACACCCGAATCTTTTCCATTAAGCTTGCTCGTACATTGAACCACACGGGGCACCCGAATACCAGCATGGGCCTGATAAGGGCCATGTAGCAGATTACTTTTACCCTCTCATCGAGTTGGCTGCTATAAAACAGTCTCTTTGTAAGGGCAAAAGCGCCTTTAGCTCTGGCCAGAGCAGCATCTACATTTTTATCAAAATACAGAAACCGATCTAGCCAGATCCCAAGGTATCTGACTACATTCCGACAGGCAAGAGGCTGTCCGTGTTGTCCAATGATCGAGAACTTACGCCAATTTTTCCTGGTATCCCTAGAGGCTCCAGACAACGGCGTCCTAAAGAGAATGGTTTCCGACTTCTGAAAGTTGATTTTCAACTTCCAGTCATCGCAAAATCGTCTTATCTTATCGAAGTCACGCTGCAAGAGAGTATTAATGACCTCGATTTTTGGACCTGTTCTGTACGCTATCAAATCGTCTGCGTACGCAATAGTATGGGGAAGTGAACCTATCAAGTCGCTTGTATAAATGTTGAATAGGATCGGCGAATTGACCGCGCCTTGCTGAAGACCATTTTTAATTTGAAATATTCCAACAGAAGTCACATCGCCATTTTTTACGATGAACTGTCTGTTGGTTAGCATACTATAAAGAATGTACAAGAGTGGTTTACTGATCCCCAGCCTAGTCAGCTTATAGAAAAGACCCTCTAACCATACGGTGTCGAAGGCCTTCTCCAGGTCAACAAGGCAGGCACCAGTACATTGGTTTTTGCTTTTATTCCATTGGATATCGGACACCAGTTTAGACGCGGCATGTGAGATATCATGTCCCGCCTTAAAACCGAATTGATTATCCGGAACTACGAGGGCGGGTCAATAACTCAGTGACTTTTGGATTAAAACAGATTTTTTGATAAAAAAATAATTTTATTTTTCAACGTAGTCTCCCTTGAGCTCTATACACTTTGTCCAACGCTTCTCCAATTTTTTTATCCCTTCCAAAAAAAATGATTTGTCGAGGTCCTCAAAATGACGAGATGACTTCATCATTGGAGTCAAATCTTTTTCCACCAAGCCATTTCTTCAGGTTTGGGAACAAGAAGTAGTCGCTCGGAGCCAAATCTGGAGAATAGGGTGGATGAGGGAGCAATTCATAGCCCAATTCATGGATTTTTGCCATGGCAACTGCACATGTGTGCACCCTTGCATTGTCTTGGTGGAAAAGAACTTTTTTCTTGGCCAAATGAGGTCGTTTTTTTTTCAAATCGTCATTGAATCGGTCCAATAAGTTGGCATAATATTCCCCATTGATTGTTCTTCCCTTTTGAAGGTAGTCAATGTGGATTATCCCGCGTGCATCCCAAAAAACAGTCGCCATAACTTTATTGGCTGACAAACCCACCTTGGCCTTCTTTGGCGCCGATTCACCCTTAGAAACCCACTGTTTTGACTGTTGTTTGTTCTCTGGTGTGTTGTGATGGATCCATGTTTCGTCCACGGTTACAAAACGGCGCAAAAACTCCTCCATATTGCGATTAAACAACGCCAAACCTTCCTGTGAAGTTGTTACACGATTGCGTTTGTGGTCGACTGTGAGCAAACGCGGCACCCATCTTGCGGAAAGCTTTCTCATGCCCAAGTGATCATTCAAAATTGAAACCACTGAGCCATGCGCGATCCCTACGGCTTCCACAATCTCTCGCACTTTCAATCTTCGGTCGGCCAACACCATATCGTGAATTTTTTCGATTGTTTCGGGTGTAGAGACCTCAACTGGGCGTCCAGGACGTTCGGCATCTTCAGTGCTTGTACGGCCACAACGAAATTCAGTAAACCACTTTTTTACCATTGAAATCGATGGTGCAGAGTCCCCATAGTATTTATCAAGCTTAGCCTTGGTCTTGGCAATGGTTTTTTTTCGCAAGAAATAATGCTTAATAAGCACACGAAATTCACTTTTTTCCATTTTCTCCTCAAATTAGTGAGTAGTCTGATAAAAATAGCTGTCAAACACAAACTAACTGACGCAGCAAGTTTAAATTTTGACAGGAGTCAACTGACATATGCCTGTTGACAGGAGCAGTGTTGCTGTTTCAGTAAAGAGGTCAGAAATTCAAAAACTTATTGACTTATTGACCCGCCCTCGTATATGTTTGTCCTCAACCCACCTAGACAGAGCTCGATTGATTACCTTTTCAAACACCTTACTGATATTCGGAAGGAGACTTATCGACCGGAGATTCGCCGGATTGGATATATCCTTTCCCTTTTTCGGGATAGGTCCTTCCTCCTCCGGTTGAGTACTTTCTTTCACGCTACTGTGGTGTTTCATTGCCGCGCTCTTTGCGTGAATCACCTGTCACTTTCTTATTCTTCCATTGGCCTTCTCTCAGGCTTAGGCTTTCATTTAAGTCATCCAACCGTATCACTCGTTTCGGATCTTAAATCTATAAGCGACCTGAATTTTCAAATAATCCATCGAGAACAATGCATGGATATCGTAACAAGAAAATGAATGGAGTATGTTTGCAAGGATTTTGACACCTTCTACACTTAAACACCTTTAGATTGCTTCATCGACAAACCTAACACTAATACCTCTGTGATAGGCTCAACTGTAGTGTAGTACATTGCCCCATAGAGTCTACAACTTCTCACCCACATTTGACAACATAGCATTTCTTCTTCTTCTCCTTTCTAATTTATGAAAACAAGAGAAGACAACCTTTTGTTCAGAATCGGTCTCATCTTCTATTGTATAAGTAGGTCCATGTAATCAAACATCTCCACCTCTTCAATTCTCGACTGCCCTTACGAACTCTTAAATCGCAATCGGACTAGAGTAGCTTTTAGTGAATACAACGCACAATGGACATAATGCTTTGTTCTTATTTCTTTCTTCAATTAAATATACTTTACCAGCAGCACAACAGTATCCGAGTATCCTAAGACATTTGTGCCCACCCCAGAGTCCCCACTGTGAAGGCATTAAAACATACATCCCGAAATTAAGGCCTGTTCTGGCATTTTTGTCCCATATTTCATTATTACTAGTCTTAGACGTTATCCACCTTCCGCCTCGATCGTATTTTCCCATTTTGCATAGGCAGGGAACGAGTTTAGGTTGACACCCCTACACAGACTTCCTGCCATCGTCTGTTGTCACAAACTTGTGAATGGAAACTTGTTGAACAAAAGTGGAAATAGTGTTCGCCACCCCTTCTGAGAGTGCTCTGATGGGGATGGTGGCACTCGTTAACGCACATATATTACTTTTTCGTTGTGCCTTCCCCTGACTCTTCATTTATTTCAATATAACGGATGATAATATTTATTTCATGCTGGGCCATTGTAAGTCCACGGGAGGTATCCTTCCGAATCTACACATCGAAATGTGGTCGGTTCCTGGGGACATATTTTTGGGAGACAACGAAATTGAATGGGTGACCGGGAATCTGGCGTAAAAAGAACTCTCGGTTCTCGGTTCTCGGCTCTCGGCTTTTGATTGTGAAGTAGAGCCATTCATTTTCCAAGACCAATGCCCATCGAATCTGGTGTTGCGTGTGGAGGGATTTGTTCGTTCCATCCGGTTTCCTGTCAAAAGCGATTTAGCACAGGCTATTGAATTTCATTGTCCCACCGGCACTGCCCTTAATAGCTATTTGGGAGGGATGAACAGGCGAGGCCCATCACTGAATGGGATTGTAATAATCGAAAAATTGGTTTCATTTGGTTTTCGAATGTATTTATGGTTAGCCACATATTTGAAACCTGTCCATTTCACGGGTGGTAGCCTTTTGGTTAGAATGTCATACGTTTGTTGTGACCAATTCATATTCAGAAGCCGTGCGTGGAAAGATAATCAAATCTGTTTTAATGCAAACATCGCGAGCTAATGTCAAAAAGGAGGTTACAAATATTTTTCCACCCATATTTAGGATAACAATAAGAGATGAAAACGCGCCTCAGTGAAGGTGTTCCTGATTGCCTTGGAGTAGAAGCTCCTTTGTTCCGTTGGAGGCACATGTTAAGGAGCTCTTTCTTATTCAAGTGATCGGTGGGAGTATAAACCAGGAATTCTTTTCTCGTCTTGAGAACTGAACATTCTCCGTATGTGCCTGAGCATAGGAAAATTTAACGACCCACAGTTTTTTCTTGTTGGCATCTTTAATAACTAAATAACTAAACACAAAAAGGGATATTACTTTATTGTCTTGAATGTGGATATAGGACACAACAGTACTTCCTCATGCCTTCAGCTATAGGAGAACTATTTGTTTGTAAGGTTGAGCACTTCCAGGCAGATGAAGATATTACGATAATAAACAAGCAGCCATCGAAACATCGGGTTTCTCTGGACAAATCACCAATAAAGAAGCGGTGCTTAGTCGTCATGGCGAATTGGACCAAATTTAAAGGAATGTCTCGACGTTTAGTCTTAACGATGACATTATCGCTCAATCAAGCGTCTATTTTGAGGAACTCAACTGCTCCTATTTATGGAAGGGGTTCACAAAGTCAAACCCTCCAGCAGTGGGTATCCATCCACCCATGTCATCTAGTAGTGCTAATAGTTTCTTTAGTAACAATTCGTTTAAAGGGGATATATAAAATTGTACTGGAAGACCAGACAGGGATTCTATCAAATACAAGCTAGTACTGTGTGGTATTATTTGTAGCCCTCGAGTATTACAGCCAAACCTTGAATAATCCAACAGCACCTCCGCATGTCAAACCCAGTGATTTTAAAATAAAATCGACATAGGTATCTGTGTGCCATTGGTGACTTACTCTTCTACTTTTTCCAAAAAGGGTCGAGTTTAAAAAGAAGTTGCTGTCAACCAAAGAAACTAAAACAGTGCGTCTAATAACTATTATCTTACCTTGTACATATGTTTGCGAACTCATTCTAAAATGACTAAAGAAAATGTCACCGGGAAATGTTTGTATCAGTTTAAAAAATCCTTTATTTTTGATGAAATGGCGCTGCATTCCCCATATTTTAGCGTACACCATTTTTTTTATTGTTTTATTTTTACCTCTTTTGTTATTTCTTCTTTGATAGCTATTTACCTTCACTTTGTCGTCAATAAAAAAACTCTTAATCTTGACAGTAAACGTCGGGGTATAGAAATATAACTCTCATGTATTTTGTATGGAAATTTTCAGGCACACAAACAGAAAGGCCGAGAATGAGTACTGTAAATGGAATGCAGAAAATTCTGATAAGAAGGGAACTATTGGCATATACCATATAGGACTTCTGATTGTTATTGGGAGCCACCGATCAAATTACGAAGCTGTTGATCAACTTTGGAAAAAGAATGCTTTTCGTTATATCGAGCAACTATGTCTGTTCGGCGGTTCTACAACATAACGAGGTTTATTCGCTTTGATTTTGATGCAACGAGGCAAGCAACAATTTAACCCGATACGGCGGTACCCATTAGCGAAATTTCCGAAATGCTGAACGCCAATCTAAAGGACAATTTTAGGCCAAATAGTTCTATAACAATTGATGAGCAACTACTTGTATTCCCTTTTAAAGGTTGCACCAAATTCACTCAATATATTTCATCAAATCCAGCGAAATATGGGATCAAGATATGGTGGGCTTGTGATACGGACACGGCATATCCATTGAGCGGGCAGAGATATAAGGACTGAAACGAATAAAATTTGGAAACTTCAAAGTAAAAAATAAAAATATTTTCATAATTCATGTAAATTTTTTTTATTTGCTTTAAAACTCTGTTTTTATTAAATTCATTCACAATTACAAAAAATAAAAAAATATTATTTGGGTCCCCATCTTTCCTCAACTTCTTTCGAATGTCCTTCATAAGGTTGGTGACAGTTACATCCGTGATCTTTTTGGACGCTCTTTTCCATTTAGCACTAAAATCTTTTACGTCCTTTATACACTGCTCACTTTTCCTCAATTTAGCTTTGACCGAAGCCCAATACCTTTCAATGGGACGGCACTATGGAAAATTAGTGGATTCATGTCTTTTGGGGCAAAGTCGACATTTTTAGCAACAAGAAAGGTCAACGTCGCATGAACATAGTGAGCTGAAGCTAAATCTGGCCAAAATAATGTTGAACCCTCGTGTTTGTTTAAGAAAAGAATCAACCGTTTTTTTAGGCACTCGTTAATGTACATTTCTCCGTTAATTGTTCCCGTTGTAATAAACGATGAGCTTCTGTGTCCACATTGGCAAATGGCCTGCCAAACGAGAATTTTCCCATCCCAATCGATGTTGTTGATTGCGGAAGAATTAGAGCTTCAAACGAGTTGTAAAACTGCGCACCTGGAAGAGCAGTAAAGTAGGCTTTGACATAAGTTTCGTCATCCAAAACCAAGCACGCTTTCTTGTCGCCGATCAACTCGTATAGCTTTTGGGCTCGTGTTTTTATGACTGTTTTTTAGACCGTTACGTTTTTTAGATCTTTGTACCATTGTTTGGTTGGTATTACATTTCCGAGCAACATCTCTGTATGACATAGTCCGGTTTTTTGCGATGGTACCCACTATTTTCCTGTCCAAATTTGTATCATATGCTCCACTTTTAGCTTCACTTTTCTGTTTTCGCTTAACTGTCAACGTCTTCAAATATCGTTTAATAACAGAATCCACTGTACTGCGGGCTATGTTTAGATTTTTTGCGATGAAATGGTTTGGACTCGAAGTATTTTTGAGCCATTTGTCGATGATCTTTTTACGGCGTTCCTCTTGACTCATATTTTATAAATATTTTAAACCACACCGAACTAAAATCAATAACAAACTTAAACTAGAGAATATAGAGTCTAATTTGGGTACAAAATGGGATTGCAATTTTTACGCATTGGAAGTATAGCCCGTATTAAAATTTACAGATTTTATTCGTTTCAGTCCTTACTGGGAAAATTGGCAATATCCGAGACAAGCATCAAGGCGAGCGTGTTGTGAAGGATTTAGTTGTTCCTTATAAAAACACTGGCAGAAATGTGACAATGGGTAATTTTTTCACATCGCTTCCTCTTGGGATGGAATCTCTCTGTGCTCGGCACCATGAAGCAAACCAAGCGCTGTATCCCTGTCGAATTTAAAGCTTCGAAAACTAGAGAGGTTTTATAAACTACTTTTGGTTTTGCAGAAAAAATGGTGCTTTGCTCCTATGTACCAAAAAAGAACAAGGCTGTCGTATTATTGTCTACCCAACATAATGATGATAATGTTTCTGGGCCAAAACTGAAGCCGGACGTTATTCTGTATTACAACAAAAGCAAAGATGCAGTTGATACGATGCTGTCCCAGTATACTACGAAAAGAAACACAAATCGATGGCCATTAGCGATGTTCTTCAATATAATTGACACAGCAGGACGAAAAATAACCCGTCAATCAAACATAATGTCGCAACAAGCAGACGAAGGGAGTTTCTGCAAGAATTGGGTGAACACTTTTGCATTCTAATCATCAATAAAAGGACTCAAATTCCATGAGCGATGAGCCACTTTCCAACAAGAATTGCTGTAGAATGCATTCTAGGTATCTCAGTAAAAAAGTTACGAGAACCGCAGAATGTGCCGTTCGTACCGGATTATTTGATGGATCGAGATGAATCTGGTCATCTCAGTCAAAGAAGCCAATGCTGTATGTGCGAATGGGAGGAAAAAAGAAAAAGGCCTACTAGGAAAGTCTGCGTACAGTGCGAAAAACCAGTTTGTCAAATGCACAGCCTAACACAAACAAAATGTGAAGAATGTCACATTATAAATAATATGTTTTTGAATTAGTAATAATTTTTATATTCTTTGTACCTTTATTTAGTAAGTATATGCATGGAGTTAGTTTTTTTTCAATAAAATCAATAAATAAAGATGTAATGCATTCAATTTCTTCGTAACATCGAACAACTTGTAGAGGTAAATTACATTCATCAAACCATATAATCAAACAATATGGTATATACTCTGTATGTACATATGTATGTATTATACATACGTTTGTACTTATTTTCTATTTACTCGTATTTGTGAAGTTTAAAAATTATTTGCATGAACACATGAAGAAATAATTTCTATACCCTGGTACTTACTGTCAAGGTAGTCGAAAAAATGGTAAAAAAATGCCAACTACATTATCACAATCTTTTTAAAATGAAAAAATTGCATTCTCCGAAAGAACTCACCATTTTAGTCACTGAGTAGGAGCCGTTTAGATTAATAAATCTCGGAGATATGCGAAATTGAAAATCGCGATCTACCCCCAGGTATACACCGATAAGGTGAAGGTTAAGAAGTGTATTTAAAATTACGACGAAACTTGGTTGAACCTCCAAGTTGTTTGAAAAGAGTAAAACGAAAGAAAATAAAATTGCGCAGTGAGCTGTTCGTAGACTTTTTAAGTTTGCAAAGCAATCATCTGCTTTTGATGTTTCAACTGTTTTTTTGCACGTGCTTTCCAGTAGTATGCTTTGCAAAATCTTGCGTTTACGAATTCACCCTTTCTTTCAAAATCTTTAAAGCTTATTTACAATTTGATAAATTGTACCATGTATTAAATATTATATTGAAGTTTCTTGAAATAAAATAAAGACTTATAATGTAGGATTGATATAATATTTATTAAGTTACGATGAATTAGAAAAGGATTGATATAATATTTATTAAGTACAACGAGTTGAAAAAAAAAAAACTAATATTCGGCATCGCTGCCAGCCGACCGCTCGTGTTGAAGACTCGGACTAGAATCCCCTCGCCATGTTATCCCAACCAGTGCCAGACTCCTAGCCCGTTCAGTACATTGTACCATGTCCATACCTTCATCAGCAACGTCAGCACAAGTACGCCACCGCCCAGACCCAACACAATCGCTACTCCTCTTAATGACAACATTTGTGTTATTGCTTTTGTTAGTTAATCGCCTTCGCTTTTTATCTTCGTCCAAATGTAGGTTAATTCACTGTGCGACGGTTCATGCAGGATCAGTTACTCACAATCGTTACTCGATTCGTAAACAATCAGATGGGTGCCTGTGGACATTAGTCATGGAAATAAAATAAAACATTGACTCCGAAATGCGAGGCTCGGTGGACATGCAGTCGGCGGGCGACGATCTGAAAATGATACTCAACAACTTAATCATAAATATAAGTTAAATTTTCATTTATTTGTTAGTCATAAAAAAAACTATTTTTATCTTACGACTAAATGCCAACTTTATTAAACAAACGTTAACACTGTTTGAGGACTTAATTACAACTCTGAATACTTATTTCTAAATGCTCCTATTTATAAGGTGCGAAATGCTGTTTGCTCAGGTGCAAACATAGCGTCAGCAATAATGCAGCTTGGGAAATATTCTGTGTTATGATACTAAGTGTCTGATAACGGCATGTGCAGTGCATTCGGCACCTGCATGAATTCTGTGGGAATGGAATTTCCCTCCTTAAATGGAAATGTCCTCATTTTCAGAAGAAGGGTATTTGACTGACCCTGATGAATTCTTGCGATGACATCGGTGACCTTGTTTGGTAATCTGGTCTCACATCGATCATCGGAACTGCTTTTGCTTCTATGACTGTAGTACTTCTTATTGATTGGTTTTTGCAGAGTGTCAACGACCGCATAATCATAAGTCCTATCAAGAGGATAATCGTCATGGTGGTAAGGCCAATATTTATGAGGAAGCTAGATTGATTTTGGTCTTCGATCAGTTTTATGTGTTTGGTATTGTAATTCCTGTAATTCCTTCATACTCGTAGTTTGAAGCGTTAAGATTTTTTTGTATGGTCCCGAGTTGGAGTCTGGGTGCAAGATTGGAGGAAGTGGCTGAGTACTTGTAATTCCATTAAAGATGTAGGATTGATGGTTGACGGTAATTGTTGTATTGCGAAATTGTATAATGAAGCCGCTGATCAGATTTGTTGGTTCACTATTGACGAATATCGTTCCATTGAATTGGTTTAATAGTATTGTTCCTGGGAAAAGTTCTTCTACTGTTGCAATGTGTTGGTTACTTATTTCTGTGCAGTTAGACGGTCGGCTCCTGAGCAAATTAGGTATACAATAAGATTCGCTTAAATCTACAATTTGATTTTTCTTACATATGCTTATTTTATTATTTGAATTACATTTATCTCTTATTCCTTATTACTTAGTACTACATTGTAGAATGTTTTCATATATAATTTTTGAGGTAATTTTACCTCGTTTTACAATATATTTTTACATGATTCTTTTTATGTATTCGGTAAACTTATAACATAAAGTATAGTATAATTATTGGTTGCTATTTTTATTTCAGCAACATCAAGTACGTCTTCTATATTTATATAATCTACATCATATTTTTTCAAAAAAATCTTTTATTACATTTATTTCGTTAAGTGATAAAATAAAGGAATTTATTATTCCGGATTTTGCCCAGTTTAAGGTATATTCAATATTGACAATTTCTTCGTTAATTAGTTCTAGCTTAAATTTAATATGACTGACAATGTTATTTTTTTCGTTTATTTGATAATTTTCAACAATTTTATTTGTAATATTGGTAATTTCGTTTATTCTCTCAATTGTTGATTTATTTATTACTACTAGTTTATTACTATTTTCTAGAATATTATTAATTTTTGATTTAATTATTTCGAAGTCGTCATGGTCAGGATTACCTGCAACCCATTTCCACACGCTTCCAATAAAGTTCAAAGATTTTTTTGTTCTAGTGCGGGGTTTCAATTGGTTAATAAGGGATAAGGTTTTGTTGATTTCGTGAAGGAGGAATGGGTAAATTGGATGGCTTGGATCGACCTCGTGCTGAGTTTTTTGTTGTAAATCGGAAATAGTTTCTTCATACGTGAATAATTTTGATTGTTCCAGTTTGAATTTTTGATGTTCCGAAATTAAGTGTAATTGCTCTTGAGTTAGAGTAATCCAGAATTTGAATTTCTGCAAGACAATTGGCTATAAGCCATCTAAATTTTAGCTCTTAATGTTATTCTTATGGAGGGTTCTGTCTAACTCCGTGAGGACGGTGTAAAAAAGTTTTGTTTTACTATTTCTTTCTTAAATCTAGGAGATAATTTTGATACTACTCGTTTGTTTACTCTGACATATACTATAGTAACAGGTGGGTAATCTTTGATGGGCTGTTTCTTTTTATTGGCATATCGTAAATCAGTTACCTGTTTCCGTTTAAGTCTGTTAATATTATCAAGCCTAGCTTTCTCGAAGTCTTCTGGATTGGTACTGAGACCTCCCCCAAAGAATACTTCGAGCGGTCTTTTACCGGTTGTTGAATGAATGGAGAAATTGTACTCATAGACGGCTATGTCTAGGAGTTCGGGAAATGACCTATATGTTTCGTCAGCCTTTTTACAACGCATGATTTCAGTAAGGGTGAAGTGAAATCTCTTCACTTGTCCATTGACTGAGCTGCTATAAGGGGGAGTTTTAAAAATTTTAATTTTTAATTGGTCGGTTAGCATGAAGTTTATGGATAGAGAATTCAGGGATTTTTGGAACGCCAAATGCAAAGATTATTTCGCGTAACGGATCTCTAATGTCTTCTATGGCTTTTGACTTTAGTAATTTCACTTGTGCAAATTTGGAAAACTTATCTATTGCTGTAAGGACTAGTTTTATTTTTTTAGAAAAACATGTAAAACAGTATTATTCAAAGTATTGCCCATCTGAAGCTATGACTTTTTCCCATCTTTCTGGAAATTTGTGGATCCAATCCCAAAAGAACTGCGCCGGCTTCGCAATCAAGAATGAATCAAGCCAATTTCTGATATTCTGCTCTGATGTGAACCGCATTTCAGTGAGGGCGTTCTGCATCGACCGGAATTAATGGTGGTCAGAAGGGGCAAGGTCTGGGCTATAAGGCGGGTGGGGTAAGACTTCCCATCCACTGTTTTCCAAATAGTTTTTAACCGGAATAGCAACGTGGGTCCGAGCGTTGTCATGATGGAAAATTATTGCCTCGTGTCTGATCGCATATTCCGGGCGTTTTTCGGCCACTGCTCTCTTCAAACGGATTAATTGTGTTCGGTAGCATTGTCTATTGATGGTTTCACCGAGTTTTAGTAGCTCATAATACAGCACACCCATCTGATCCCACCAAATACAGGGCATTACCTTCGCTCCATGGATATTCAGCTTTGTCGTTGATTTGGCTGGTTGGCCGGGTTTGACATATGATTTTTTGCACTTGGATGTGTCGTAATGGATCCATTTTTCATCACCAGTAACAATCCGATGAAAAAATTACTCCTTTTGTGGCGTTTCAGCAGCATTTCGGACATGCAAAACCGCCTTTCAACAACTCTCGGCTTGAGTTCATGTGGAACCCAATTTCCTTGCTTCTGAATATATCCAGCTGCTTTTAAAAGTTTTGAAATGGCTGCTTGAGTGACACCCAAAGATTCTGCGAGCTCTTCTTGTGTTGCCAACAATCTTCATAGAGTAATGCTTCCAGTTCTTCATCTTCAAACTTTTTTGGCTGCCCAGGACGTTCATCGTCTTCCAAGCCAAAATCACCACTTTTAAATCGTGCAAACCGCTTTTAGCACGTTCGCTCAGCTAGCGCATGTTCACCATAAACTTCCATTAAAATATGATGACTTTCGGCAGCAGTTTTATTCATGAAGAAGAACTCCCGGCAAAAACACTTTTTCAGGCACAAAGTTCGACATATTTGAGTGAAAAAAAACTATTGTCGTTTACGCTTCAAATGAATGACATATACTGAAATGACGTACAATGACAGTCGCTTTCCAACGCATGTTCCAATGGAATAATACAAGTTACGCCATCTCTTAGCAAACCGCACGAATTAAGTTATAGACCCAATATTTCTCCTGGGAAATTAGTAATTGGGGTTTCTTTTAAGTCGGGTTTATTTGGGTGTCTGTCGTACTTCTGCTCTTTGCAAGTGACACATTGTCTTATTAGATTAGATATTTTTGAGTTCATTTTGGGAAAGTAGAACTTTTCTAGCAACTGAGGCTTATTTTCGCGGGCGTTGCGATGTGCTCTTCTGTGTTCCTTAATGATCTCCTCTTCTTGCTTGGCTGTATCTGTTAGATCCTCTATTCTTTTTTGGGTGAAGCAGACTTTGTAATTTTTGAAATGTGTAGGAAAAATATTTTGGATCTGGCCCATAATTTCTTCTGTAGTCTGCAGTCCATTCACTACACTTGGGTTGTGGTATCTTTTGAAAATTTGAATGAGATCGTCTTCAGTGTACCTTGGTTGAGTTACTATATGTCTATGGTAAGTGGGAAAGGAAATACTAAATGCATAGTTAGTTGTACCTGTAGTAATTATCAATTGATTTTTCAAAACGTTGATGGGTATTTCAGTGGCTGGAATTAAATCTTGACCTGAGCTTTCGGCACTGTGTTGAGTACCGGTGAGTGAATTTATTGATGTTTTTGGGGGTCTAGAAAGAGCATCTGCTACGATATTCATCTTACCTGGTTTGTACTTCAGCTCGTAATTGTATTCTTCCAGTATGGCCTTCCACCTTTTAAGCTTACTGTTGTTATTTTTGCTACATAGAGCATAAGTTAGTGGTTGGTGGTCCATGAATATTTGAACTTTTGCTGTACCATATAGATAGTTCCTTAGTGTATTTAAGGCCCAAATAATGGCTTGCATTTTTCGTTCGTTTGTAGAATAATGTTCTTCTGTTTTATTCAAAGTACGGGAGATAACGGTTATCGGTCGGTCGTTCTGTGCCAATACAGCTCTGGTTGCGTAATTGGAGGCATCGGTTGTGAGTTGAAATTCCCTGTTAAAATCGGTATAAATTAAGAGCAAGTCGTTTGATATAAGTGAATTTTTAATTTTTTGGAATGCGTTGGATGCGTCGTCGTTTATACAGATTGGAGTTTTACTTGAAGAATTTTTCGAAATTCGTCCTCCTTCCCCTCTTAAAAGGGATGTAAGGGGTTTCGCCAGATCTGCGTATCCGTTGAAGAAGCGGCGATAATACCCTGAAAGACCGAGAAAAGAGCGGAGATCTTTCAACGTTTTTGGGCAAGAGAAATCCACTATCGCTTTTACCTTTGCAGGATTCGTTTTGATTCCTTTCGCAGAAATAACGAATCCTAAAAATTCTACTTCTTCTCTGAAAAATGAGCATTTATCCAACTGGACCTTTAAGTTCGCCTTTTGTAGTGTTTCAAAAACTTTCCTTAAATTTTTAGAGTGCGTAGCTTCATCTTCTCCGATAACTACAATGTCATCAATATAAACGAAGCATATTTTGCCGATATGTTCTCGCAAAATGACGTCTAGGGCTCTTTGAAAAATAGCCGGTGCATTTGTGAGACCAAAAAGAAGTCTTGTAAATTCATATTTACCATTATTGACTGAGAAAGCTGTTTTCTCAATGTCTGACTCCTTCAGCGGTATTTGGTGGAATCCGCTTTTAAGGTCGATTACTGAAAATAATTTGCTTTGGCCTAATTGCGACAGCACTTCATTAATCTGGGGTATCGGGTATTTATCTGAAATCGTGACAGTTTTCAGTTTCCGATAGTCGACAACCATCCTGTACTTCTTCTCGCCAGAAGAGTCAAGTTTTTTTGGTACTATCCATATAGGAGAATTGTAGGGCGACTGGCTGATTTGTTTTCCACTTCATCCTTTAGAGCCATCGGATAGGGATAAAACTTTAAGTACACAGGAGTTTCAGAGGTTGTGCGAATCTCACCTTTTACCAGTGGTAGTGAATGTTAATTTCTCATCCGGTTCTGTGAACAAATTCGGAAATTCCTAAACTAACCGATTAATATTGTTTTTTTGCTCAACATTCATGTGGTCCGATCTTATATCGATTTTGTTGACTGCCGTGTAGGCTGGTTGCTTTACTCTAATTTTAGCCTTGTCTTTTATTATCATGAAATTTTCGTCAGTATGGATTATTGCAGAGAGTTCCTTTAGGCTATCGTTTCCTAAGATAGCGTGGAAAGATTTAAGTGTGGGTAAGAGAAAAATATTAATGTTCGTATCCTTATGACCAAATAAGTTCACCATTGCGCGGTGACTGATTTTAATATTACCGCTTATAGAATTGGCGTAAAAGGGCTGTTCGTTAAGAAGGGGTTTCGAGATAAGTGCCAACTGAATATAATTGTTATTGGAGCCCGTGTCTATTAAGATTTTCAAAATTTCTCCACTCTTCGCCCTGCACTCAAAGTAGGGCAGTGAAGAGTGATTTATTCTAAAAAATGGATGTGTGTGTAGTCAATTAGTTGTTCTTGAGTGTCATTTGGATTTCCATATGACGCCACGTACTGCATTAGTGTCTGGTTGTATTGGTTATCGGTAGTGTTGATAAGTTGTTGATAATTCGCGGTGTCACTTCTTTCCGGTTCGTTATGGAAGTTTGCTTGTCCTTGTGTTGGGTGTTGGTGGATATTGGTTTTGGGGTTATTGAACTTCGGTCTCCTGAGGTTGGATATGGAAGTTTCTCTGGAGTTTGTTTTGGCCCTGGACTTGTTGTGTTGAGGGTGCATACCTTTTCCCTGTAATGTTACGGTCTTGTTGGGGCCTGTTCATGTAATTAATCGCTCCTGTTTGCACTCTAATGTCCATTGAAACTGGTCGTGGTTGCGGCTTAGGTGCTATTGGACGTGGAGGTATTGGTTGCTGAATGTTATTATTAAATTGATTGAAGTGAGGTCCTTGTCGGTATCCGAAATGGTTTTGGCTGAATTGAGGCTGCGGTATATGGGCTAAGTGAGGATAAAAGGGAGCTTTATTACCTAGAGGGTTTCTGGGAGAAAAATGTTTTTGTGAAGGCATGGGAGGTTGTTGAGTTCCACGAGATGGTCCAGCGTGGATATGGCGTGATGAGACCTAAAATTTCGGTTTTCAAGCTTTAGACAGAGGTGTAAAGCTTGGGGAAGGTCAGTTGGTTCTCTTATGCCAAGAAGTCTTGGCAGGTCGCCTCTCAAACCTCTGACAAATGTATCTAATGCCTTGTCTCGGTAAGTTTGAGTGAGAACGTTAAGCGTTCTCATACATCCTATCTTATTTAAAATTAGAGTTGAGTGGGAATAGACAACGTGGTAGAACTCTTGCGTCGAAAGGTTTCCTTGGACTAAGCATGTCATCTGGTATTCGAGTGTAGATAAATCTCGTTTATCAGCATAGTGCATTGTCAAACAGCGACCTGTTGCCAATCCAACGGAGTATTGTGCGATTCTAATACAACGTCAGCTTTACCTACGATTTTATTGCGAATCACATTAAGGATCCCAAAATATTTGGGTGTTCCCCTAGTGCGTTCGTAGATTTGCAGAATTCGGTCTACGTTTTTCTTCCAGGAGTTAAATTCTCCTGGTTGACCGGTGAAGTCTTTAAGGCAACGAACAACATCGGGTATTTTATCTTAATCAGAAATATTCTGCCTAAATTCTGGGTTAATGGTTTGGTCTATGCCAGAGAAATGATCATGGTAGGGGTTTACAACAGATTGGATAAGTTGTAGTCCTTCGTTTTGAAGAACGCGAGTTACCACACCTATAATGAGGGCTTCCAGAGCCTCATTTGTGACAACTCCATTGATATTAGCTACAGATGGTCGTGGGGTTTCAGGATTGGAGGTAGGAACATTAAGAACAGGAGGTTTGATTACATTGTTGGGATTTGCCATGTTTAAATAAATTTGATTCAATAGAAAAAAAGGAAAGGAACAATAAAGAGAATAGAGATTACCAAATATTAACACTAATTAAATTTAATTAATTACGGTTTTCTTCTTAATTTAATCACTTAAATTAATTTTTTTTTCTTTAAATTTTTAAACACTTCACACAATTATTGGGTCCACAAGTAAGTTTCCAGCGTTTTTTTTCCAAAATTTTAAGTTTTATTATGAAAACATAGTTACAATGCTTTATTCAAAGTATCGTCCATCGGAAGCTACAACTTTCCCCCATCTTTCTGGCAATTTATGAATTCCGGACCAAAAAAATTTCTCGTTCTTCGAGCCCAAGAACGTATCGAGCCAATTTTTGATTTCCTCTACTGAGCTGAAGCGTATTCCCGTAAGAGCGTTCTGCATCGAACGAAACAAGTGGTAGTCAGATGGTGCCAAGTCTGGACTGTAAGGCGGGTGAGGCAGAATTTCCCATCCACTATTGTCCAAATAGTTTTTCACCGAAACCGCAACATGTGGCCGAGCGTTGTCGTGATGAAAAATGACGGACTCATGCCTGGTCTCATATTCTGGCCGTTTTTCTTTTAATGCCCGCTTCAAACGAATTAGTTGGGTTCGATATAATGGTCTTTTGATGGTTTCACCACTCGGAAGCAGTTCGTTGTATACGACACCCTTTTGATCCCACCATATGCAGAGCATAACCTTATTCATGTGAATATTTCGTTTCGGCGTCGATTGGGCGGGCTCGCCGGGCTTTGTATACGATTTTCTGCGTTTAGGATTATCATAATAAATCCATTTCTCATCACCAGTGACAATACGATGCAAAAATGATTTATTTTTATACCGCTGCAGTAACATTTCGGACATGCAAAATCGCCGTTCGACGTCTCTTGGCTTCAATTCGTACGGCACACAGTTTCCAACCTTTTGAATGAATCCCAGTGCTTTTATGCGCAGGGAAACGGCTTGTTGCGTGACGCCCAATGATGCAGCAAGTTCTTCTTGAATCTGACACGGATCCTCCTCCAGTAAGGCGTCCAATTCCTCGTCTTCAAAAATGTTCGGCTTTCCGGGACGATCTTTGTCTTCAACTCCAAAATCACCATTTTTGAACCGTTTGAACCACTCGCGGCACGTCGATTCACCAATACATTCCGCCCCATAAGTTTCCCAAAGCAAACGATATGCCTCAGCCGCATTTTTCTTCATATTAAAGAATAAAAGCAGCGCTTCCCGCAAATGACGTTTATTTGTCTGGAAACTTGCCATGATTTTACTCGATAAGATGTACGACACCGATAGAACT
This sequence comes from Volucella zonaria, assembly GCA_963966105.1. Taxonomy (NCBI): domain Eukaryota; kingdom Metazoa; phylum Arthropoda; class Insecta; order Diptera; family Syrphidae; genus Volucella; species Volucella zonaria. The sequence continues at coordinate 256,961,231 of OZ014530.1, forward strand.
GCTCAAATATAACGCCGCAAAGTTGTTGACAGATACAGAACCTACAAATAAAACACATGGGGTCTGACATTTCTGCCCGGGATCCACTGGTGGCGCCATCTCTGACAAACGCTAGGAACTTACTTGTAGACCCAATACTTATTATCTAGACTTATTTGTATACAAGATGGTTATGTGTAATAGTAAATTTCTTTAACTATTTTTAAATTCTTTGATTTAATTGAATTGTTTCTTAAAATTAAACTTATAGTACTACAATCTGCAGGCAATACATTGGTCCTGACTTTTGCGATGTGGTGGTGCGGCTAGCGGTCAAACGCTTCCTTTTCCCTCGTCGGTCCAGTGTTCGGGGGGAGCCACAGGGTATTTTAGTAGTTATCGAGAACACACGCGAAATTTCCGTCCGTACTACTTAAGGACTCCTTTTACGGAATTAACGCGAGCTTGGTGCTACTTGAGACCTTTTATTCATAATGATTTACCGAATATAACCCTGTGGTCCCTGCTCGGGCGCCAATTAAATTTTCATTTATTTATAAGTCATAAAAAAAACTATTTTTATCTTACGACTAAATGCCAACTTTATTAAACAAACGTTAACACTGTTTGACGACTTAATTACAACTCTGAATACTTATTTCTAAATGCTCCTATTTATAAGGTGCGAAATGCTGTTTGCTCAGGTGCAGACATAGCTTCAGCAATAATGCAGGTTGGGAAATATTCTGTGTTATGATACTAGGTGTCTGATAACAGCATGTGCAGTGCATCCGGCACCTGCATGAATTCTATGTGAATGGAATTTGGCAACGTAAACTTGTAAGATGATAACTTGTACTACTTAGCTTCTACTGTGTGGTGGGTGACACATCCCTCAATAATACCTGACTGTGGGACAAATAGCCGAATTTCAGGTAGAGGCGAATTTAATATTGTAATAGTAAATTTTATGAAAAGTTTTCCAAAAGCTCGCTGAATTCCGCTGTACAGCGGATTGCCAAAATTCTGAAAACATCCCACATTGCCACCTACTATATTTGTAGGGGATAACGACTTTCCACTGGAAGAAAAAAAAAATTCAAAATTCAAGCAATATTTTATTACCGAATGTCACGAGCCAGAAGGATTGGTGTCAACGGTTAACATTTTCCGAAAATCAATCAGTCTTCATCTTGATAAGGTCGCAAAAATTGTTCTGGCATTGTGTTATTTACATGGCTGTCTTAGGCGTGACAACCTTGAAAACTATATTAATGGAAGTATTGATATAGAAGACACGAAAAAGGAAGAATTTATGCTAAGACAATGGAGGGAAGAATATCAATTCATAGACTAATGACCATCGTATTCCAGAAATTCAAAAGTTTCAGCAAGTCATGTTAGACGCAAACTTCGTGACTATTTTCTTGGTATGCAATAAGAACTAAAACAAAATCCTTGTTTCATTAAAAGTTTTTTTTATTTTCTTTTCAAAAAATTGAAATTAACAAAAAAAAAAAACAGAAAGAAAATTCTTTCTTCATATCCTGTCTCCTAATTCGTCAAGGATAATTTGGGGAAAGATTTTTGGGTATATTCTAAGATAAAAACAGTATGGGTCTATCTCCAATCGAGGATTTAAGAAAAAGCTTAATTTGATATACCCTGACCCATGTTAATGAAAATTGCTCCGTAAACACTACTAAGCCTGTTGCATTTTTCTTGCCCGTGCTCATTTTTGACTTTGAGCATGGGCAATTGAGGTCATTTTTCTGCAGAAAATGCTTAATAAACATAATGTTTTACAATTTTTTTCCTTATGAACGTAGGTTAGGTTAGGTTAAATAGGCATGTGATAGATATTCCATCACTAGGCACCAAAACAGGCCCATCGCGGTCCTTGTGGAACCAATTGAATTTGTCTTCAAATGGCAAAAGCCTATACAATCGCGCTGGTGAAACACCCAATTTCCTTGCAAGGCCTTTGAAGTTAGTTCGTACCGTCTATTTCCTCTAGGTTTTCGAAAAAGTATTTCCCGTTAAATTTTCTTCGACTAAGCGATATTGCCTCGCATCCACACAATATCTGTTTTATGTCCTCAACTGCTGCAAACCACCGCAAAATCTGCAGATATCCGTATCTGACAATTTGAGCCTCTTTGCGTGTTGCAGCAGGAGACAACAGTGTCCTGTCAGGATTCCTATTACTGCCTTAAGCTTATCGCTGTTTAATGTTATTAACTTTCTAGATCTTCTGCCGTCAAAAAGCGGTAGGATACCCCGTGTCCTTCAACACTTAGGTTGGCAGTCTTTGTGGTTTTTTCCTCGATAGTGCCCCTCACTAAGCAAAGGGGTGGTTTGATTTTGGCAACCTCACTATTGTCGAGTAGCCCTCCTTTCCTTGCAAGTTCGTCCGCCTGTTCATTTCCTTTAATACCGCAGTGTCCTGGCACCCAGCACAGTCTGACTGCATAATGTTTAGAGCACTATGTGACAGCCCCTGAGGTTGAAGTTGACGTTGGTTGATTCCATTGCCTTGAGTGCGGCCTGGCTATTGATATAGATAGCGATATCTCTTTCGGATACTGATCTCATCTGCATTAACTCAGCCGCCCTGTCAGCCGGACAGTCAGAACCTCTGATTGGAAGACACTGCTGGCGTCGGGTAGTGTTATAGGCACTCTAAGCTCTGGGTCCTCTGAGAAGGTACCAGAACCTGTTCCTTCCTCTGTTTTTGAGCCATCTGTGAAAATTGCAATTTCATTCGACCTGATTATTTCATTTTTTTGACAGTCCTCCCTCTCCGGATATATTTTATCATACGGGATGTCGAAGTCAACCAAGGGAGGGATTTCATCCGTTAGAATCGGATTGCCTGACAGTAGCTTCGCTAGGACCGTACCATGTCCGAAATTACTGCTCTTGAAGTAAACCAGATTAGTGAGTCGTATCGCACTGCTGTCAGCAAGTTTTTTGGTCTGTAAATTAAGCGGTGTTAGGTGGAACCCTAACCACCCCGTAGGCGTGGTACGGAGCGCACCTGTAATGGCTATGGAAGCCGTTCTTTGAACCGCCGCTAACTTTCCGTAAATCGTTTTCTTGTTTGTTGCTTTCCACCATTCTAGCGCGCCATATGTAAATATCTTATGAACGTAACAATAATAAAAAAAAGTCATCAACAAGTTTGGGGAAAAACCCATAGATTTTATGATACTTAAGAAAACATTGAATAACTTTGAAAAATTTGAATAACTGCGTGAGGTATGAATTTCTTCTGCTTTATGGACATTTTGAATGCAATATGTTACGTTTATGTATGTGCTCGTAGTTGAACCACGCGCAATGCTTTGAAATATTTGGAATGAGAGTGCTGGCGTAGACGTTGACGTTGAAACTGGTGTTGAACTTCGTGAAGGATATAAACAAAATTTTGAAGTGTCTTGCCATGTTAGACATGGAGTTGAAGTTGAAAAACTGTCTGAACATGATAACTGCATCCACAATTTTCTTTGCAAAATTTGTTGTTCTTATGACATCTTTCTACACAAGCATATCCATCCTTCTGCACGAATATTTGCGTCAAGTCGTTTAGGTCCATCTTCCGCATAATTTAAATCTTCAAGTTCCTCCACGGCCGATTTAATGATTTTGGTTCACAAATAGTAGATATTGAGTTCAACTCAGATCTACGTACATATCGTCAACTTCATCAACTGTAAAGGAGCCGGCCATTTGTTGAAAAGCCGATAATCTGAGTCTCTTGGTCTTTGAAAATATCAAGTCGCCGAAATATCATATGTTAGGAATATATTTGCTTCAGAAGAGCTTCCAGTTTTATTTATACTTTTTCTAATCACTTTTGTCGATTCTGTTCGGGAAATGGTTCTGATGTTATCGATCTTTTTTTTAGCATTTCGATGTTGGGGTTAATATCGATTCCTTTATATTTTGTTAATAATTCTTCCCATGCTTTCCCTTTTGCGGCCTTATTTTGATAAATTTCTTTGATCTTCAACATCGCCGGTAAACTTTCGAATTTTGCTAAAAATCCCTTCCACACTTCATAGTTTGCGTTAGTTCACAGAAAGAAAAACTTAACAAAGAGCGCACAATACAAAGAATAAGACCAAACTGTAACGTATGCAATGCAAAAATTTATTAAAAGAAGTCGACATACAGGACGGTAAGTCAAAATCCAAATATTCAGATTTTTGAACGACTGGTTGGCAGACTTTATTAAATCGTTCAACTCACCGTTAGACTTGTTATTTGCAACCATTCTGCTAACTAGTTTTTTAATTAGTTTGTCGTCGGTAGCATGCTAAAAAAAATTTTTACCGCATCTGCCAGATACTCGTGTATTGAGACCTATGAAATTCTTCTTGACCTGCTCTGACTTGTCGGTAAAATATGGCTGCAAAATCAAAGGTATAGTAATAAACTATTGTAGACTAACGAGTATCTCACCTTTGCCTCCCCAATTAAAACGCATTGTAAAGTGGGAAAGGCCTTCATTCTTGCACCCGCTCTGCTGATCAGAAGATGTAACTACTATCCTGCTTATATATTAGAGGCTGAGCTGGAACCACTGTTTGACCTTTTACCCTTGCAAGCACATAAATGTTATGAAGACTTCTGCTGCAAGTGCACTAAATCTTAGCATTCTATGACAAAAATGGAAAACACTAAACTAGCTGAAAAAGCTGGAAATCTGAAAAGAATTTATCTCAATCCCTCTTTGAAGTCTATCTTCCTCGTTTTATTGGGATCATTCTCGAACTCCTCATACACAATCTTAATCCAGCTGCTATACTGATAATTTGAAACATCAGTGGAAACCCACCTGCCAGATAGCCATAATGCTCACAAAGTTCTCAAGTTTTTTTTTTAATTCAAAGTCTAAACCGATTTGGACCTTGCATGCAATAAGATACCCTAATCACACCACCGAGCAAATCCTGACTTTAAGACACGAAACAGCCCACTTTGTGAAGAACGAATACCATGTCACTGGCTGGCAGTATGGTGATGTCTATTGGTTTTAGCCCTGTTCTAATTCGTATGAGATAGGTTCGCCTAGCTAGCCCATAACAAAATAAGTAGACAACTATTCACAACGGTTTGTAGCCCGAAAGAGAAGTGGTGGTAACACCGCTATTTATGAAATATAAATACATAAGTGTTGCAGTGCAAAGAAAGAACAAGCCACGGATCTGTTAAAATGGTTTATTGAAAACTAAGAGAAAGTACATTTCAGGAAGTTCTATATATCGTACTCCAATGTAAGTGGGTAGTGGTGTGAGAGAGAGTTAGTAAAATATTCATAAACAGTTTTCTCTTCAATCAATCCACTTTTATTAATATTTTTTTTCAAATTATTAATTCGACAATAGATTCTTGAAAAGTTTACAATTGAATGTTTGAACAAGGAGAATTAAAGGTTAGTGGAAAAATTCCAACCATATTTCTTTGTTTTTCAAAACTATCTCGAGGAAGAACCTTAGTCAGGATATCTGCTTTTTGCATCTTGAATGAAACATTTATGATGTCGAAAGGCTTTTGTTTCGTATAAAATGATACTTGGCATCGATGTGTTTGGTTCTTTTGTGGAATTCGGGATTTTTAATTATCCGAACTACGCTCTCGTTATTCAAAAACAATGTTGAACTTTGGCAACAAACACGAAGATCTTTCAGCAACAATGTGATCCAGGACAATTCCTTGACTGCTACAGCGGCTGCTATATACTCGGATTTAGTCGTAGAAGGTGCCATACATCGTTGTTGAGTGGAACCCAAAAAAAATGGAGCATCATCGAGGAAACAAAAAAAAATCATTAGTAGAACGCCTCGTATTTCGATCTCCAGCTATAAGTTTCAAGTTTAAATTCATCATCTAAATTAAAAAGTATACCATAATCGCGAGTTCCTTTAATGTATCTTATGATACGCTTTAAAGCTGTTACATGAACTTGGGATAGTTTCTCCATGTATCCACTGCCAACTCCTAGAGCAAAGGATATATCCGGACTTGTCTCGATGGCAAGGTACATCATACTGCCCACAGCTCTGTGCAGTAAGAAAAATTGTGATCGAAATTTGTACTGTCATCTTTTTCAAAAGTTTTGTCTGCTGATGTTGACACAGTATTTGAGTTCATCATGCCAAACTTGGAAATAATTTTTTTGCGAGGTTCTTCTGGCTTTGATGTATAACGCCGTCATTAAACTGTTTTCGAATTGCTTTGCTTCGAAAACTTTGAGCACAAATTCTTTCTGGAGATGTTCAACAAGTAATGTAATCATTTCATCAGTATCTGCTGCTACAATACCGACGTCGATATATGTATATCGCCAGAATTATTACTTCCACAACAAACCCGCAAGGATCTGCATCAGATGCTTTCAAATGAAAAGACTGAAGGAAAATATTGAATCTTTCATTCCCGCAGCGCGATGCTTGTTTAAGCCCGTAAAGACTCTTTTGAAAACGACACACCCGTCCTGTTTTGTCGTTGAATCCAGCGGGCTGCATCATGAAAATCTCTTCTTTAAGTGCTCCATTTAGAAAAGCAGCTATGACATCAAACTCTCTTAATTTGAAATTGTTTGAAACTGCTAACTGAAGAATTGCTCTGATAGACCTAAATCGTGCTACCGGGCTAAAGGTGATATCATAATCTACTCCTTTTACTTGAGAAAAAAACCTCTTATTACGAGTCTGGCCTGCTGGAGCCTTTTACCTTGAACACCCACTTATTGTCAATTGTTTTTCGCTCGGGTGGAGAAACAAATTCCCAGGATCCATTTTTTTGAACTGCGTCCATTTCTTCTCTCACTGCCGCCTTACACTTTTTGAAATCCTTTGAATTTAAAGCCCCATTAAGTGACGATGGCTCCGAACGTTTTTCTACATAAGCGTACCCCGCTAACATCGTTGAAATAGAGCTTCGATGCATTTCTTAAACGATCTTTAATTGGAATGTCAGGATCATGTGTCTCCTGTTCATCAGCAGATTGATACACGTCGTCATCTGAATTCGTGAAACTTAAAATAGGCTGCGTAGAAGAGTTGTTTTCAACATCAGAAAATAAAAATGTCACTTCTTTTTCGACAGACTGTCTCTTTCTCATCCTATCACCTGGTTCAGAATCTCTAAATTTTACATCACGACTAACCTTGATATTATTTGTTCCTTTCATTCAGACTCTGTAGCCCTTAACTGCATTTCGGACTTAACATCCCATTTCTGTCTCTTTTGGTTGGGAATGTGGATAAAACAGTTCACGCGATTTGAGGCCAAATCCTGGTGATTTGTTGTTTGAGTTTAAACACGTCCGATTGATAACAAAAGCAGAAGTGTTAACCGCCTTCGCCCACAATTTTATAGGTAAGTTCTTCGCATGCAGCATTGTCCGAGCGGCTTCCACTAGAGTTCTCATTTCTCTCTCTGCACGGCAGTTTTGTTGTAGACAATACGGCACAGATGTTTGGTGATAAATTCGATGTTTTTGCATTATACGGTTAATAGCTTCATTCTTAAATTCCGTAAGCTTGTCACTTTTTCAACAAAAATTCCCAGTAAAAATGTCGGCTCTAAATTTAACTGTTTGGGTTCATCCTGTTGACGCTTACGAGCGTCTAAATGCCGATTCCCATCGTGTTACAGGGACTTTGCTGGGTTCGGTTGATAAAGGCGTCATCGAGGTGACAAATCGCTTCTGCGTACCTTACATGGAGCACGATGATCAGGTGGATCCCGAATTGAGCTATGCCATGGATTTATACGATCTGAACCGAAAGGTAAACAGCAACGGAAATGTCGTAGGTTGGTGGGCGACTGGTAATGAGGTATAGTGCTACAACTCAATGCATCTGTCAGTCGGCACCCCCCTGTCGGGCGGCCGCATGGGTCTGAAAGTATACGTTTGCATCCAGTTGGAAGTTCCTGGTGGAAAGTCGGGCTGTATGTTTATGCCAATTAATGTTGAGGTCACTTGCTACGAGCCAGAGGTGTTTGGTTTGAAACTTTTGCAAAAAACAATTAGCGTGAGTCCAAACCGCCCAAAGATTATTTCTCCCATGGTGGACTTGGGATGCTGGATTTTATCTTAAAGTATGTGGAAGATGTTGTAGCATGAAACCAACAGCACGACAATGCTGCTGGTCGCTCTTTGTTGGATCTCATTCATTCAGTGCCCAACATGAGACACTGACAGTTCACACAAATGTTCAACGCCAACATTCGTAATCTGCTGATGGGGGTCACCTTATCCCAATTGATCAAGACGCAGTTGCAACTCAACAAGAAGCTTACTTTTATGCCGATTTTTTAAATAGAATTATGTGTAGGAAGATGTAAATACTATATGTTGTCGCAGTTTCCATCTCTAATTCCAAAATGTACTTTTCCAAACACTTAGCAACTTCATATTAGCCCTTCAGAAAATAAACCGCTAGATAATTTGAATAACCAACTTTAAATAGCAGGAAATATTTCGAATTTGTCGAAGAAAACTGTTGCATTGGACACATAAATCCACATGCACTTATTCACCAGGCTTTTGTGCTCTGCTATTGCTTACAGGATACTTTATTTTCGACTGTTTACCAAAAACGCAAACTTCACAGATAAAATTCTTTGAAACATTTACCGAAATGTTCTCCTTCAACAAAAATTTCGCAACAGTGGGTTTATTTTGATGTGCTAATCGCTCATGCCACGTTCGAAAATTATCTAATTTACCGGCAACATTAGCAAAACAATAGTTTTCAACTTTAAACATCATGTGAAATGGTGACTTCTGCCGCAGTCCCAATGCCACAATATTCCCTTCATCTCGCAACTCAAACTTCATGTTATCTGTGTGGAGCAGGTACGCAAAGTGGAGCGGAACAAACAACGCGAAAATCAAATTTCACCTTTAAATGATTACTTTAATTTTAATAGATTTGAATCAGTTCTGAATTCAATGAACGTCAGGAAAACAATAAAAAAAAAAAGTTTATGCCAGAATGACTGATGAAAATTAAATGATAAAAGGATATGTTTGCACGAGTATGTTGGTATGCGTGATCGCGAATTGATAGGGATGTCCAACAATCTGATACAAGACAAAGTCGCATTTGATGAAAATAGGTTAACTTTTAAATCGGGAACTAGACATCTTTTAAAAATGTCTTTTGCGAAATAGAATTATTGTAGGCAAGAATGTTGATATTTCCGCGGCCAATAGCAAAAAGCAATTCTCGGTTTCCCACGCGAACACCTTGAGCTTCTCATTTTACTGTATGTAGAAAATAAGTTTTTATTAAACGTCATGTGGTTCGATTCTCCCGAGTCCAAAATCAAAATATCATTGCGGTTTTCAGTATTACCAAAAGCAAGACTAGAAATGAACGCATCTTTTTGATTCCGCATGTCACTCTGGTATTGGTGAGAGAATTTATGCTGATTTTGGAAACGGTTTTGCTTCTTTGGGCAATCTGTTTTCCAATGCCCTGGCTTCTTGTACTAAAAGCACTTACCACCCTCGCTACCACCAGCTTTGTTCGTTGAGTGAGAATAATTTGTTGGTTTTGCTTTCTTGCAGTGACAAATGCACTTTGTTGTTGGTGAATGTTTGGGTGCAGTAAAGTTCGCATTTCTTCGACAATTAGGCGGCCGGTTAAATTTGCGAGTGTCCGTTCCTGTGCACTTGTCGATTCCCATGCAATATGAAAGTGCTTGTATGTTCCTGGAAGAGTCATTAACACTTTTGTAATTAGCATATTATGTGACACAGTCTCATGCAGATCATGTAGTTGCTGCACAATTGACTCCAGTACTTCTGTTGTAGCTTATGAATATTTGTGAGTGTCTTCTGTTCCTACATAGCTTTCAGTTTCTCACACATTTCTTTAGCCGCATTGCAGTTCCTGCCCTAATTCCGTCACAATGATTTTCTGCACTTTATAATCAGACGTAATAAAAGTTTCATATTCTGCCGAATCTGCTGCTGGTTCGACCAGCCTACCAGTAACCACATTATATAAGCCGCGTGACAGTAATATGACTTTTATCTGGAATTTCCAGGACGGCCATTGTTCTGCAGAAATGAATTTTTCGATTTTCACTTCAATTTCCATTGCTCCCAAAAACACACTAACCCGTTCAATTCACTTTACTTTATGTTTCTTGGAACCGAAACAGTCAAATAAACTATTTAAAAATTGTAACTTCAGTGCACATAACTTGTTGCAGTGAAAAGAAAGAACAAGCTACCGATCTGTTGAAATATTTCGTGGAAAACTAAGAGAAAGTACATTTAAGGAAGTTCAATATACATATAGTATTCAAATGTAAGTGTGCAGTGGTGTGAGAGAGAGTTAGCAAAATAAGTAAATTAATAAGCCAAGGACACAACAACTATCTGCACTCACAGGACTATGCACCTCCCATCCAAATTGCAAACGAATGCTGAAGAACAAAACCGTTTAATAAATTTAATTCATTTATGCTTTCTCAATTTAACTTTTTAGTATGCATATGTACGTGTATGTATTGTACTGTAAGTGGGTGAACATCATTCTTGCTAAAGGAGCATCCAAACAACAAACAACAAGCAAACATTTGCGATTCTATTTTTTGTTTTTTTTTTGATTGATTTGAAAGTAATATCCGTAATTGGCGAAGTTGGTAGGATTGGCTCTTTTTCCAATCCACAATGAAATTGAATAGTAGTTAAAAGGATTGGTGATTCAAGAAAACAGAGATAAGCACCCATCGAGGGAATTTTGAGGTGGAGAATTTCAATTCATTAGCCGAGGCTGCCAGCACTAAATGAATTGCATCAATAACGTGTTTCTCGTCGAGAAAATATTGAGGTGGAATTTTGAGTGCTAATGCAAGATCATTGGAGGCTCGTGATCCTGGAAATCTAGTCGCCGAATTTTGTGAAAATGTAGATCAGTCTAAATTGTGAGCCAATTCATTAGTGTGTCCATCTCTCTGACCCTAAGGTAAAAATTAAAAGGTATAGTAAAAGATAGTTGTCTAGATAGAATAAGTTGGAGAAATAGTACTTTAAGTAATCTCTTGTAGATTCTGTATCAAATTACAAAACGAGTCATCAAGGAAAGGTTAAAAATTTAGACACGTGTTTTTCGGTTTCACAACTAAACTTACATCAGCATACAGCTGAAAATATAGGTATTAGAGATATATCTAGAAAAAATAGCAATCTCTGAGGTCTTTCAGCGAAGTCCTGAAGGACGCAATAATGATCCCCATAATCGACAAAAACGACACCGACGGATCAATAACACCTGAACGATGGCAATTGGTCAAGCTATAGCTTTCGAGTAACTTCTTGGTCATCATGTGGGAAAACACTGGACCACCTGCCATCACAAGCGACGTTGGCTGACACCAAGGCCACGTCAAGCTTATCGCTCTCTTGATGTCTTCACTAAAGCCATAGGTGGTTAAGGAGAGATTTGGTCAGTTCGTGTCTAGGAAGGACATCCCTAGCGGACCTCGAACTCGCACCTGGATCCCAGCCGAACCCTCCTCTACAGAAAGTATTCTGGAAATCATCAGGCTCAGCAACCCGATCCTTCCGACTCATGAGTGGAAGGAACTAAGGAGCTCTTATAGATGCTCGATGACCGTGATCAATAAGGAATTCTTTAACCCTCTAGTGCAGATAAAAGGCATGATTCGGTTTAGCTTCGAGCCAATACACCTAAGGGTCTATAAAAAAATATGAGCTGGATGCTGATAAGCAACTTCATCCTCCTTTTACGGAGATACCACCAAATACAACCTTAGATTTTGGAGCGTCGATATCCTTTCCAGAAATGGATAGCGACGACTCTAATCTATCTGAGGTAACAATTAAGCCGTCGGTCTCCTCTTCTGACATCCTGTCGGAAATGGAAATCGACGACGAAGATAAAAGATGTTCTATACGATCTGAGTAAGAAGATGAGCTTTTGAGCACATCTTCAGAATCGGAGAATTTCACAACACCGTGGTGGAGGCCACTCTGGGAAACTGTAGCAATGATACGATTTCTCCAGATTAATCTCCCTCACTCAGATAATGCTTCGGCTGCACTCAATCAGCGTCTCTCCAAAAACGCAGAAGACATTATCCTAATGCACGAACCATGGATTGTAGAAGGCGTGATTCGCGGACTTAGGACATTTATATACGGTCTGCTTTATACAAGAGGTAAGATTAGAACTCGTTTTGTATATTAGTGAAACGTAGCCTTAATGCATTTTTACTCCCTAATCTCAGCGATCCCCACTTAACCGTTGCCAGCTTAGAGATTGCCTACTGGCTGTCATCGGTATACCTTGGCCACGATCATGTGGGCCCTCTCCCTGGTAATAACCTAGAAAGGGTGGTACTGGAAGCTGGAAGGCAACAATTTGGCCTCTTCTTCTGATGCGACTATAACTTTCATCACACAGTATGGGGCAGTATCGACATCAACGAAAGAGGTGAGTCACTTTTTGATTGTATTATAGTATAAGTACTAATCTTATTGTTTGCAACATGGCAATGTGTTGACTTTTATAACAAGAAACCGACAGGAAGTGCTAGATACCAACCACTTTTGTCTCCGACAACAACCCTCAAATTCCCCTCGTGACAACAACGAGGAATTCACCCTGGCTCTCAATAAGGCTAAGCCTGCTTCCTGCCCTCTGACTCAACCGAGAGGTAAGCCGCATTGGTGGACATCAGCACAGGGACCGCTTAAAAACCTTTGCAGAAAACTTAACAAAAAGCACAACAGAAGTGACTGATTGGAACTCATACAAGGAATTCCTAAAAAAGAGATCATTCTGTAAAATTACAGAAACCTCTGCATCGCGGCAAAAAAAAATCTTCTCAACAGGTGACGAATCACTCAACCTGCTATTGGTAGCTCCCTAAACGCGGCCAGTAGCAACTCAAACAGGACTATTGCAACCGTGGCCAAAATTTGTTGGCTGATTACAAGATACATTCTGCTTTGGGCGCTGCATAGCCATAAACCATACAAGTCTGCTGTATTCATATTACATTATCATGGAGGGATGTCAATGTAGTTTTTATTTCCAAAGGCGGAAAATGCTTTCATGTTGGCCCAAAGGACCTCAGACCTATATATAGTCTATATATACGGGCTAAAATTGATCCAAGGCCAACAGCCCAACATACCTACTGCAAAGGAAAGTCAGTGGATGGATTGACAGTTGATATTTGTGTGAAATCTGCATATTATAAGACATCTGCTCTGTGGAAAGGCAAAACTGATTCAGAGGAATATCAAAATTGGCTAGCAGACCATTCTGAATTCTGTAAAGTAGATTGCGTTGGTTGTGCAGGCAAAACGGAAACGGATGCTATATTTGAGATGTTTCAAAGAGCGGGGGAATTACACGGAACGAAATACGTCAATTACATCGGGGACGGCGATTCGAAAATGTACTACCTTGATCAAAAAGGTATGCATTCAGAAAATTGGAAGTACAAGTTTATTCATCTAAATCTATATTTTCCCCTTCAGAGTAATCCCCACACTTATGCCAGCGTTTGATCCAATCCTCGAAAAATTTTTTATATTCGGTTTTCGGTATGTCCATCAGTGCTTCCTGCGATTTTTCCATTACTTCCTCTCGGCTGCTGAAACGCGTTTCCCGTTGTGGTTTTTTAGCTCGACTGAACAGAAAGAGGTCACAGGGAGCCAAATCAGGTGAATTCGGTGGCTGTTGGATGGTATTTGTTGCATTTTTCGTCAAAAAATCGCGAATAATGATGGCACTGTGCGGCGGTGCGTTATCATGTTGCAAAATCCACGAGTTTTCTGCCCACAATTCTGGTCTTCACGTTTGCTTCACGCAAACGTCTCATAACCCCCAAATAATACTCTTTGTTTACTGGCTGGCCTTCTGGGAAAAATTCATGATGCACTACACCGTTGTAATCCATGAAAACCGTGAGCATTGCCTTCTTTTTTGACTGAAAACGACGTGGTTTTTTTGGTCTCGGCTCATTTGGTGAACGCCATTCACTTGCCTGATGTCTGGATTGCGTGTCGTACTCATAAACCCACCTCTCATCTCCAGTAATGATCCTTTTGATGAATGTGGGATCGGATTCAGCCTCGCAAACCATCTTTTTTGCAACGCGGTCAACACGGTCTATTTTTTGCATGAAATTGTGGTCTTTTGGCACCAACTTTTTTGCCACACGACGGAAATCCAAATCATTAGCCAAAATGTCTTGGACGGATTCATAGGCAATGTTCAAGTCCTCCGCTATCTCTCTGATGGTTAATTTGCGGTTATTGACCAACATTTCTTTTACTTCATCAATGTTTTCGTCGGTTTTCGATGTCGATGGTCTGCCACTGCGTTCATCATTTTCGATTGACTTACGACCATTTTTGAACCGTTCGTGCCACTGGTAAACGATCGTTTTCTTTAGAGAATCGTTGCCGATTCAGATTAAAAACATTCAATTGTTGGAATTTTGATTTAAAAGAAAGTTTTTTATGTCTTTTTTTCTAGTTATAAAATTTCTAACGTTTTTTAGCTCTTGTGGAGTTGTGTTGAGAATTTCAGGCACATTGCATTTCAACTGTCTTCTTCCATAGTTGTTGTAGAATCTGGGTTCTTCTTGTGTTTCTCCCATGGTTAATTTGAGTGATGAATCTTATGTCGTCATAATACTCTAATATAATCGTCATCTTGAAGATGTCTTTCGCATTAAGGACATTGAACCTTCCTCTCTCAGTTACATTTCGATGAGTAAATATATTTATTTTTTTCAGTGCTGCAGTTTGTAGTTTCTGAAGTTTTTTTAAATGAGTTAACGATGCATTACCCCAGGCAAGTATTCCATATCTTAGTTTGGATTCCACTAGCGCAAAGTACACTTGTCTTAGCACAGATGTTGTAGTTTGGTACTGCAGATGAGTTAGTGCGTATAATGCTCTTTTAAGACTAGAACGTAACTCATCAATGTGCTTATCCCACAGAAAGTTATTGTCGATTATCACTCCTAGATATTTGTAATTTTGAACTATATCTATAGGACAGCTAGTCGAGGTATGGCAGTTATCATTCCTACAGTATATTTGTTGTTCGGTAGCCTGGAACTGGGGATTTCTTATATGCATCATTTTTGTTTTGGATGAGTTGATCATTAAACCATGATCGTCACACCATTGTGCTGCATTATCAAACTCTTCCTGAATTATTGTTGTTGCCGTCTGCAAAGATCTGTGACATACCACTATCGCTGTATCGTCGGCGTAAGCATAGGGTTTGGCTCGCTTGAAAATGCGGGGAAGCTCATTAGCGTACAGTATAAACAGAATCGGACCCAGTTTCGATCCTTGCGGGACTCCGTATTCTGCATGTTCTTTTTGGCTATGGGTCTCGCTGATCTTGACACAAAAAGGCCTGTTATGTAGATATTCCTTTAGCCAATCGGCCAGTAATCCTCGTATTCCCATACGTTCGAGAGCATCTATTAGCTTAGCGTGATTGAGCGTGTCAAAAGCTTTACTAAAGTCCATAAGTATGACCAATATGTGGTAACTTTTGTTAAGATTTTCATTGACATGGTTTGCGAATTCTCCTAATAGTTTACCAGTGTTGTTCTTTTTCTGGAAACCGTATTGATTTTCGTGGATGATGGAGTGTTTTTCAATAAAATTCTGCAGCCTGTTTGTTATGACTTCTTCGAGACACTTTTCTACTACTGGCAATATGGATATTGGCCTGTAATTGTTGAGCTGACTTTTTGTACCACCTTTGTATATTGGCCTGACCACAGCAGTTTTTAAGGCTTCTGGAATTTTTGCTTGTGTAAGACTCAAATTAATAAATTTGCACAAAATCGGCGCAAAAATTACAGCGTGAGTTTTGATATCCAACGCTCGAATTCCATCAATACCAGGCGACTTATTTTCGTCAAGCAAACCAATTATTGTTGACATTTCAAATACATTTGTTTCTTGAATAAAAATTGATTTATCTAGCGTTTTATTTAGGTGAATCGATGTAATCGAGTCGCATTGGTGCACGATGTTTTCAATTTGTTCTTTAAAGTTTTTTGCACATTCGCTAGCGAGATTGCGCACACACATTTGACCAGTGAAATTCTTAATTATAGTTTCATCTAGGCTAGGCTTTTTCCTTCCCATTATCTCGTTTATTAGGCTCCATGTTTTTCGAGGGTTTGATTTGATCTGGTTGAACTTGGTTTTGTAAAAAAGAGATTTTTGCGTTGTTATTGCTTTGTTTAGTTTGTTTCGAAAAGTCTTATAATCCAGTTCGAAAGTCCTGCTCAATCTGTTATTTTTCCATCTTTTGTATAACTCATCCCTTTTTTTACACTTAGCTATTAAGTCATGTGACATCCATGTGTTATGCTTTCTTTCCTTTTTTATTGTTCTTACAGCTGTAGACTTTTCGTATATGCTTTTCATTTTATCGACAAGTTTTTGGTAAAGAGAAATTGCATCATTTTCATTAATCACTTCTTCCCAATTTGTTTCGGCGATTAATTCGTTTACTTTCGCGTTGCATATAAGTGACATGCTGGACAGTTTTTCTTTTACGACTGATTGTTCTGAATTCGCAAAATATAGGGTTGGGTAATGATCTGTTATACAGCTTTCAATCACCGCTGAGTTTATTTGGTAATCCGTTACATTAATTAAAATGTGATCAATTGTCGATTTTGTCTACCAGGTTTACGACATATTTTCCTGACCACATTCTTTTGCAAGACTAACAATGCTTGTACTTTATTCTAATAGCCACTTCCCCAGCAGCTTATACCGTATTGCAGTTTAGAGTGAAAGAGTCCATAATAAATTGTGGTTAAAAACTTAGTAGAACATATATTGCGTAGGTAATAGAAATGCCTAAGTGTAGAGATAAAATACTTCTTCAATCCACTGACGTGAGATGAGAGTTTTATATTTGAATCCAGTAAGAGTCCTAGGTACATAAATCCGTCCACATTCTCTATCAAAAAACAATCATTACTAAAACTTTCACTAGTACAAAATAACTGACCAACTACACTTTTCACACAATTACAGTGATATAATTTAAATATTTACAATTCGGTGCGTGAAAATATACATTTGGGTTAATAGGACAAGATAAATTAAAATAGATTAGTTTAGTCTTAGAACTTATTACTAGCTTGTGTTCAGCGCACAGTGTATGTAAATCGCAATTTATTTCAGAAGTAAGATCTAAGGGATTATCTAGGCGATACGTTAACCCAACTGATTTGAACAAAAGCATTATAAGTGAGTAAATGAAAATCGAAATATTAAATTGGAAATATTAACATTAGTTTATTTTTCTTACTACAGTAAATTATTTTATATCATTTTAATTATACCATTGATTGTAGATGCTTACGTTCCGATGGTTGAACTATGACAGAGGCTGAGTTAAATACAAAATTGATTAATTACCATAACGAATGATCACACAGAGCATAATAACAATTAGAGCAATACGAATATTAGAGAGTAATGTAAGAGCGCAATGTAAAAGAGGAGTATAAGAATAAAGAAATGATTTGCGCTTGTCGATATGTGACCAAATGATACATCAGTTAATACAAACTCTTATACGACATATGGAATGAGTACAATTTTAAGTTAACGTATGTGTGTTAATATACAGCAAATAGCGATTGAAATAGTATATAAAGTACAAAAAAAAAATTGGATAAGTTATGGATGTTTGTCATATGTAAACGCTTAGTAAGTCCCGAACACCAACATTATCAGCAAATGCAGTACGTAAGCCTTTGAGATTTAGGTGGAAAAACGAGTTGATGTAAACAAAAAAAAAAGAATGGGATCCAAGACTGAACCCAAAGCCTGATCAATTGCACATCACTTTTCGTCTCATCCAATTTTACTCTCTCTGATCTATTTTTCAGATATGATTCAAACCATTTAAGTATTAAACCACGTACACCTCCATTTTCCAGTTTTTTTTAACAAAATTTTATGGTCAACCATGTCGAAGGCTTTGGTGATATCAATGAATAACGCAGTTGTACATTTATTTTGTCAAGGTTGTGTCGTATTTCAATAAAATACTTGTTATCTATTTGATGTTCTTTATTCAAGTGCCAGAGTACAAATTGGCCTAACTCTAAGAAATTGCCAAAGAGTGAAAACCACCACGCTAGTTGATTGTGTATCTAGTATAAATGTGTGATTATGTACAATATAATATAAGCGGTAATGATAATAGAGATTAGTATGTAAAGGTTATGATAATTATGTTAGAGATGGGACATTGTACATCATCTCCCTTCTTTTAATTGGCTTTACAATTCAATTCATAGCACTCAGATGTAAGGGTACAAATAATATGAATAAAAATAATAATTTTCGAAATTTAGTTTAATTCAGAATTTCATGTACAAGAATTCAGTTTGACTGAGGTATATAAAAGTTTGGTTTCCGACTTATTCGGCCAAATCTTGTGGTATACTCTCCGCTCGGTTGCTGCACTGATTCGGGTTCTTGATCGGCATTGTTGTTATACGGTAACGGAGATGAGTTGTTGTGATTGGCATCTTTCATTTCAAGAGATGAGCGATTATTGTTTCTAGAGGCAACAGATGTTCTCTCTTCCGCATCGGGTAGCCTTATGTGAGGACAATTCATTGACCTGCGTGTGTGAAATGTATTTCTACGAATGATTCTGTTATTTTCATTTTGAAGTAAGTATGATCTTGGACGTTCATGTTTGGAGACTACTCTAGCAGGTTCCCACTTCCCATTATGTCTATATTCTATGTTTTCTCCTTCCTTGAGATTGATTTTGCGACGGGGTCGAACCGGATTGTTACGTATTAAATTTTTTTCTTGTCGTTTTTCTAATAATGCTTGCAAGGGATTTGGAATTTTCGATTCAAGATCTTCATCTTTTATCGGTAGCCATGCTCTTAATTTACGATTCATAAGCATTTCTGCTGGCGAATACACAATTCCTGGAATTGGTGTACTTCCATACTCTAAAAGTGCTTGCTCTAAGCTACCTACGGACTTACTAATTTTTTTAAGCATTGATTTGGCAATATGTACTGCTTTCTCAGCAAGACCATTTGATCGTGGGTATTTCGGATTGCTATAGTTAGAATTTTTTGCAAAAATTTCGGAGTTCATATGAATTGAAAGGTTGATTGTTGGCGACAATATTTTGTTAAATGCCATGAATCGAAAATATTTTGTTTAAAATTTTAATAATGCTTGATGCAGTTTTGTCTGCGATTGAGTGGAGTTCTATCCACTTGGAGTAGTAGAGGTGCACTTAAATTCGAAAAGTTAGGTATGAAAGCGCGAAGGTAATTGAACATGCCCATAATGCTTTCTAATTGTTTTTTGTCGTTTGGTTCTTTTAGTTTTATAATAGCTTCAACTCGACTTGGGTCCGGACAAATTGTATCACCAGTGAAAATATGACCTAAATATCTAACTTTATTATCGCATAGATGCAGTTTATCTTTGTTAAATTTAACGTTTACTTCACGAGCTCGTTTTATTACTCTCTCAACATTTTCGTCGTGCTCCTCCTTTGTTTTTCCACCAACTATAACATCATCAATGTAAACAAATGTGTCAGGTAAACTGGCAAAATATTTTGAATTTAATTTTTGAAACTTCTCAGGTGCCGTTTTAATGTCGAAAGGTAAAACATTATATTGATACGACCCAAATGGCGTGCTAAAAACTGTCAGTTCTTTTGATTTTTGGCATAATTCAAGCTGCCAAAATCCCTCCTTTAAGTCAAAAACTGAAAAGTACTTAAGTTCTCTCATTGCGTTACAAAAATCCTCAAGTGCAGGAATTATACAGTGCTCATCTTTCAAATTCACGTTAAAGGCACTAGGATCTAGGCATAGTCTCAAAGACCCGTTGGCCTTTTCTACAGCTATTAACTGGTGTGACCATGCCGACGGTTGATCACGCTTGCTGACTATTCAGCGACGCTCCATATTTTCAAGTGCTTCCTTGACTTTTTGTCTGATACCAATTGGTATTCGCCTCGGAGGTTTACTTACAGAAATACTATTTGGCTTTAATTCTAATGAGCACTTATCTGGGAATCGTCCATCACCCGAAAATACATCATTATGTTTAAGAATAAATTCACTATTACTGCCCACTTCATGCACCCTTTGAATTAACCCTAAGTCTACACATGAACTAAGCCCTAATAATGGCTTTGAATCATTGCCGCCTACCATAAAATCTGCCTCAATTATCTGAGAGCAAATCTCTAAAAATGCATTGCCCTTTTGAAATCCAAATTGCGAGGGATGAAAGTTCACCAAACTCAGGAAAAATTCCAGAAAAAACGCTACGATTACTCGTAAATACTTCAGTTAATACATCCACAATGAAGCATGCAATATTTTTAAGGACAACATGAATTTGAGTTATTTAAACTGCCAATCGTTTTTAAAATCTCTAAAGGAGTTATGAGGTCAAAAACACAACTTCCACTGTGGACTTCCACTGTGTATGTCACCACCAACAGATAAACATTGAGAACACAGATTTTGAGTTTGTTGAATATGAAGATAATGTCCGATGCTTGAGAAATGTCTGTTAAAAGCTTCAGCATTTTCATGTTTATTTGTTATTTCCTTATTATTAATACGCAGAACAACAATTTTTTGACTAGATGACTTTTTGTTAAGAATGGTACTTACAACTATCCACTCCTTCTTAAGATTACCTCTAGCTGTATAAAATTGAGCGCGGTAATAAGAATCACGGAAAATTGGTATTTCCTTTTTCAACTCAGTACATATTTTTTTGTATATTGTTTTAAGAAATACATTGCTAGGGTACCTTTTGTACTTAACTCTAAGTTTATTTTTTGTTGTTACTTTATTAAATAAATAATTAGATAACCAAGGTTTAAGTTTTTTTTTTAGAGATTGTCTTGTGATCAGTGAACTGCAACTTGCAATATGGCTTTTAAGAGTAGTTATGAAATTAGTCACTACAGTTATAAATATTGCGATAAACACAACTTATTTGCGATTCATCGTCACCTCTGAAAGGTAACTCCAAACATGCAAGATGGCAAGCACATCAATTAAACTTTTTAATATTTCTCGGTTTCTTTTCGCTTCTTCATTATATATACGAATAGAAAGCAAACGAAATGAATCAATTAAATTTTCTATGCGAACAGAACCAAACATTTTTTAATGAAACCATTGCACTTAAATGTGAACCGCACTCTTTTAAACCCAGTACTATTCCAAACACTTTTTTCATTTGAAAACAAAAGGCATGGCCAACAGTACAGTACTTGTTTATCTTAAGACAGCCTATTAACCACGAAAAACTTACATATAATTGCATAGAGAAATGCATAATGCGTCTTTTTGTAACGGTGTTAATGTTTACAAACGGCTTCGGTCTCCCACCATCTATTATGTTTTTTTTCCCGTCAAAACCTCTAGCCAAAAATGGTTTATTTAAAACACTTTCTATTAAGCCATAGATTCCATAGATTGTGGCTGACCACCCATGGCAGCATAATTTTTTTTCACCACTCCCCGCCATAAAAACAATTGAAGAAATACTTACCTACTTTATTCTCAAAAAAAAATAAAAAAAAATTTAAAGTACGAGTATTAACACGCACCCACTGTTCAGAAAAAATAATTTCAAAGTAAATTTCGCTTTTTTAAAAATCGATTTAGCTTGATTAAAATATTAAATAAGAACATTTCAATGAGACGGATGTTCCTGGTGAATATTTGTAAGTTTCTGAATGTCTGGTTCAAATTTAGTTAAATAAAGTCGTAAGTCACCTCGCTCCGTTGGTTACAGTTTATTCCTTTTCTTTGTAATTAAGGCAACTACTGCAGTAATAAATTTTTGAACAATTTTCCATAAACTGAGGTACAGGGCTGGTATTTTTTTCGGGAGCCAGACCTGCTGGTATCCGCACTTAAACTTTATTTTTAGCTCCTAATTTGTTGTAAGCTCAATAAGCTCTTCTTCTAAATGGGACGATACATCCGAGCTATTTGTAAAAGGGTCCAGTAGCCAGTCGGGTATACTCATATCGAGAATATCCTGCAATAGCTTCTTAGAACCTCATGAGGCATTTCTAAGTGTTCGCAGTAATTTAGCAATTCATCCTTTTTGGCAGATACTGCTGCTAAGTTTTGGTAGTTTTTCGTATATTCACCTCCACAAAAGCAGCAATAACGTTCTTTATTTTTATTAGTTTCAAGTGAACACCTTGCAGGTGGAGATTGACATCGTTCAATATTTTAAATATGCTTGTCATATAAGCAATATCATGTTTTGATTTAATTAAGTTGTTTCGCAGTTCGTTGTCTCTAGTTTCTAGAAATTCTAGAGCAGTATCGAACAGACTAAAAAACCGTGTCAAACAGATACCTTTGGAGAGCTAGCGAACCTCCGTGTGCTTCAGTAAACAATTGTAATCTTCGTCATTTTCGTCACACTATTGGCTAAACAACCGGTGATTTAAGGAGTTGCTCCTTATTTTGTTGACAGACTTAATAACAATTTGAAGAGACGTATGCAGAGGTTCACTCAGATTTTTTCCGACAAAATGTTGACGATGTATGACACAATGTACGGCGAGTATTTCGGGTACGGCCCGTTTCAAAAAAGCAATGAAGCCCATGTAGCGTCCTGTCATTGCTGGAGCATAATCAGTAGCCGCAGGTAAAACATTCAGCGAAGAAATATCTTTTTCTTTAAAAAATCTATCAGTGGCCTTAAATATGGTTTCTCCCTTTGTGTCCGTTTTCAATGTTTTAGCAAATAAAAGTTCTTCACAAATTTGCTCTTCTTTAATGAATCGTACAAAATGCTAAGAGTAATCTCCATTATTTGGATGAGTAGATTCGTCAAGTTGAATGGAAAATTTACATGTCTTCAAATGATCGCACAATGTTTTTTCAACATATTCGATTATTTCTCCAATTCATCATTGAACCGTATTATTGTCCAAAGGAATTCTTTTGATGATCTCACTTCCTGATTTATGGAACACGGTGTCTATTACTTCCTTCACAGCAGGTAAAAGTAATTCCTCACCGATTGTGTGTGGTTTCCCCATTTTAGCAATCAAATGAGAAATTTTATAGGAAGCCCGCAACCCGTCATCATGTTGCTTAGAGGAGGATGCCTAAAGATTTGATATAGTAGGCTGCTTATAAGATTTTTTTTTTAATTCTTGGAAATAGGGCAAATCTTTGTTTTTTTTTTGTCAGCATTTTCATTAAATGTTCTTGTAACCGAGACGACTTCATTGCTTCGTTTGTTAAAAATTTTTGACAAGTCAAACAGATAGATAAGGATTGATTCGTAGGAGATGGAATAAAGCCATATTTTAAAAATTCAACGCTATACTGATAGATAAATAGATAGATAATTTTTATTTACTTCTTAAAATCCAGTTACAATTTACCAGTTACATTAACATGAAAATAAATAATAATGACATAAGTATTTTTGAAAGAAAAATAGAGATACTCGTAATGTTATTTCAAGGCTATGTAGTTAAAGCTTTAATAAAGAAATAAAAGAATGGGTGGTCCCATAAATTAAATCATACATATTATGACAACAAAAATTAACAATTAGTTTATACAATTTTTTATGAAAACCAAATCGAAAACTAAACATTACACCAAAATATCAGAGAAGAATATTAAACAAAGATTCAACACTCTCAACATCAAGGGAAAAGAGCCAATTTTTTACAAGTTTTACAAAGACAAGATGAGAGTTAATCGCTCGGATAAGAACTGGAAGTTTGTTAAATAACCGACACGATGAAACACTATAAAAGTTTCGAAACGCGGTTGTACGAAAAACTCGTACAGTGACTTGATTTAATAAATTGCCACGTAAACTGTAATTGGCGATTTGTCTGAAGTTTAGATTTCCTGATCTTAAATAAAATATCTTTAGAACTTTATAGCAGTACAAGTGACGGACTGGAAGAACCCTCAAATCTCTGAAGAGTGGAAAACTGGGATAAAAGCGGGGCTTATAGCTAAGTTTCTTCAAGATGTGTTTTTGGAGTATCAAAAGAGGCTTAATTTTGCTGAAGTATATACCTCCCCAGCAGGCAAACCCGTATTGTAGTCTCGAATGAAATATACCATAATATATCTTTTTCAACAGTTTAAAAGAGCAAACATTGCCCAGAAAATAAAAATTCCTTAGTGTGCCACGAAAATAATGTATCAAATACTCTGTGTGTTTAAAAAAAACTCATCCTAGAATCAATGATAAGTCCCAAGTATTTAAAATTATTCACAATTTCAACTTGAAAACTTTTATCGCTGCAACCGAAACAATTATTAAAAGTCTGAGAGGTGGAACTGGGCTTGCAAGAGCAATAAGAGAGTTTAAACCTCCGACAGTCGGTTGCATGAAAGTAAACCTCAGCACCAAAATTGTTATGCGCTGACAAATTAAAAAACATAATTTTAGTTTTAGATCTTATAACCAACTTATGCTCTGCAAACCAGATTCTTAATTAAAACAGATCCCAATTTATGTCTGCGGTAAGATTCAAAACACTATCTGAACCATAGGCAAAACATACATCATCCACAAAAGATGTCAGCCAGCCCTTAAAATCCAATTTAAACAAGGAATTGATATAAATTAAACAGAGGATCGGTCCCAAAACACATCCCTGAGGTGAAGATTTTTTAATTCACTCCTGCTATCACTAATTTTCACTCTTTGTTTTCTATTTTTTCAAATAAGATCTGAACCAATCACATACAAAGCCCCGAAAACCAATCTTACGTAGCAGTATATCATGGTTCACCATATCAAATGATTTTGATATATCAACAGACAACCCAGGGGTTAACTTTTTTTTGTCAAGATTGCCAAATACCTGAGAACGAAAGTGTAAGAGGGCATCTTCTGTAGATTTGTTTTTCTGAAAACCAAATTGAACAGCACTGAAAAAAGTTGTTTTATTTAAAAAACTCACCATTCTACTTTTTATAACTTTTTCGAAAATTTTGCTGACTGAGGGTAGGAGGGAGATCGGCCTATAATTACACATTTCAATAGTCGATCCATTTTTGGAGAGAGGTATAACATCCGCACATTTAAGTGCATCCGGAAATATCTCAGAAAAAATGCGTTTATTGAAAATATGCGCCAGCACATCAATTAAGAACTAAGTTTGATATTCCATCCAGCCCCAGAAGAATTTGAATTTTTTATCTTTGTGGGCACTTTTTTTTAGCTTTGGACATTATAGTAATATTTTATTAAATTTTCTTTTTCAAGAAGCACATAACAAGTTAATGTTACAAAAATTTATAACCCACAACTCCTATCACTCAAGTTTTTTTTGAAGTCTTAACTCGTAGTTGGACAGTTCACAAAGTCACAATTACTAATGAACGCATGTTGAAGTATTGGCTTCGTCGTTTTTAACTCGCACTTTTCTTCTTCATCTTGATCGCGACACTTTTTAATATTTAATGTAGTGTCCATCCATATTTCTACTAACAACCGTCCACCAAGGCACCAAAATCTACACAGCACGATTGCGACAACAACAACAGCTGAAAGATACTTTGTTTATTTTTGCTTTGTTGAGTTGAAAACATATATTCACAGATAGGTCGACATAAGAAATGTAAACAAACTGGTTTGCGGGAACGGGGGCCTGCTAAGTGGTCACCCTCTTAAGTATAATTCTCTCTGGTGTGCGTTTTCGTACATTGTTTTCAGACAAAATTTTCTTTCTAAGACGAACAAAACGCAACTTTCCGAGAATCCGAGAAAATATTCCTTGGAGGCAAAAGTCCTCAATGTCAGTGCGAAGTCGGTATAGAGTTGATATGTTGTCGGTATTTTCATTTTGAATATCCCTATTGTTTGATGTAGGTATACCATATGTATATGTTTTTTTTTTTAAATTTAAAATATAATTTTTTTAATAAAGGCGCCCAGGTGCCTCCCCCCCTAGATGACTTCAGCGCCCCCAGGGGGGCAGTAGGAACCACTTTGTGAACCATTGTATTAAGCAATTGCAGGTATTCATTTTTGAAACACAAAACAAATCGAAAATTACATAAAAACACTAGAAAATTATTAGTATTACCCACTAAACAATCAAATTAATGAACACAAATTACATACCACCTTTTCATTAAAGCACTTTGTTCTCGCGACATAAACATAACGCACAATCGTAAGAAAAACTTTTCTACCCCCTTTTTCAAGGAAATTTAACGTAAGACAGTAAGACAGTAAATTTATGTATCTGGTGCCTTGTCGTTAGATTTCCTTATTGAATTTTCGTAATGCATGCACTCAACTCATTCCTTACACATTGGTCAAAGGGTAAGAAAAGAGGAGATTTTACTTTGACTTTGTTGTGGGATTTGAGTTTAGAAGGCGATATCCAAGGAATGCCTACATAGCTGTTGTGCATTCTAGCAATTTTTTTGTGAGCATTATTTATAGTGGGTGATGTTGTGCATTCTCAGTATGCTTGGAGTAGGAAGGATATCTTTTTGAGTTCTAGGGTTTTTCCGGAGTGATTTTTATAAAAATGTTCCCATTATGATGTTGGGAATTCGTTTAATGTACAGAACGGATCAAAGGAAGGTTTTTCGATTTGTACTTATTAGTAATGTGAATTCATCCACGATTTGAAACTTCGAATAAGTTATTTCTTGCTATGCGATTTTTTTTGAACTGCTTAACGGAACCACTCATTCCGCTCAATATATGGAGGCTTCGTTCCTAATATGAATGTATATTTATTGGGTCTACAAGTAAGTTTCCAGCGTTTTTTTCCAAAATTTAAAGTTTTATTATGAAAACATAGTTACAATGCTTTATTCAAAGTATCGTCCATCGGAAGCTACAACTTTCCCCCATCTTTCTGGCAATTTACGAATTCCGGACCAAAAAAATTTCTCGTCTTTCGAGCCCAAGAACGTATCGAGCCAATTTTTTATTTCCTCTACTGAGCTGAAGCGTATTCCCGTAAGAGCGTTCTGCAACGAACGAAACAAGTGGTAGTCAGATGGTGCCAAGTCTGGACTGTAAGGCGGGTGAGGCAGAATTACCCATCCACTATTTTCCAAATAGTTTTTCACCGAAACCGCAACATGTGGCCATATGCAGAGCATGACCTTATTCACGTGAATATTTCGTTTCGGCGTCGATTGGGCGGGGTCGCCGGGCTTTGTATACGATTTTCTGCGTTTAGGATTATCATAATAAATCCATTTCTCATCGCCAGTGACAATACGATGCAAAAATGATTTATTTTTATACCGCTGCAGTAACATTTCGGACATGCAAAATCGCCGTTCGACGTCTCTTGGCTTCAATTCGAACGGCACCCAGTTTCCAACCTTTTGAATGAATCCCAGTGCCTTTAGGCCCAGGGAAACGGCTTGTTGCGTGACGCCCAATGATGCAGCAAGTTATTCTTGAATCTGACACGGATCCTCATCCAGTAAAGCGTCCAATTCCTCGTCTTAAAAACTTTTCGGCTTTCCGGGGCGATCTTTGTCTTCAACTCCAAAATCACCACTTTTGAACCATTTGAACCACTCGCGGCACGTCGATTCACCAATACATTCCGCCCCATAAGTTTCCGAAAGCAAACGATAGGCCTCAGCCGCACTTTTTTTCATATTAAAGAATAAAAGCAGCGCTTCCCGCAAATGACGTTTATTTGGCCGGAAACTTGCCATGATTTTGCTCGATAAAATGTACAACACCGATAGAACTGCTCAATTATAACGCTGCAAAGTTGTTGACAGATACAAAACCTACAAATAAAACACATGGGGTCTGACATTTCTGCCCGGGATCCACTGGTGGTGCCATCTCTGACAAACGCTGGAAACTTACTTGTAGACCCAATACATAAAATATCATATACCTGCATATACATTACATCAACTGTACCATGCCGATTGCTCTAGTAGTAACAGTATTAACAGAAAAGCAAGACAACAGAACCAAATAGAACAGCAGATACCTTCAATAACAAGATAGTGTATTGTTTCTGAAGTTTTTTTTTATTTTTATCAAAATAGTGTTATGCAACTGTACAGGTCTGTTATACATGCTTTCAGAACTGGTGGCACTGTTACCTTACTGCTACTATAATTCTTTTAATATCATTCTAATTTTCCTAACATTTTATAATCGCGTTAATTTTGATTTGATTTGCGGCCCTGGTTAACCCCGGACAGATTTATTATCGCTTATCGCAAGCTTATTCTTAAAACCAATAATTTCAATTAAAACTAAAGATAAAAACTAAAGGGTGCCAGCGGTTAACAAAATTTAGGACGTAAGGCATAGGAGGAAATAAAAATGTTCGTGAGGGGGAGTTTGCTGAGATGGTAGTCGAAGAGAGGCAGAATATCGTTAACTTCACGAAGCATTCTAGACATTGGCTCCAAGTGTCCGTAATTCGTTCTGTGAAGATTGAGCCGGAAAAGTGGCACAGACCTAAGTTGAAGTAAAGAAGAACAATCGATATTACCAACTAAAATTTGATGAATAAAGAGAATGTCGGCAACATTTCGACGTATAGAAAGTGGCTGTAAATTTATAAGTTTCAGCCGGTCAGTATAAGGTGGTAAGTTTTAGCTATCATCCCAGGGAAGGCCACGTAAAGCAAATCGTAAAAACCTGCGTTGAACAGCTTCTATCCGGAGGATGTGAGTTCTGTAGTAGGTTGACAAAACTTGGCTTGCATATTTAAGAAGAGGCCTAAGAACGGTTATATAAAGAGATTTGGTAACATAAGGATGGAAAACTCCTCAGACCAGCGCTTATTAAAGCCAAGGGCAGTGTTGGATTTTTTTATTATATTATCAACTGGGTTCCTTATTATAGATAACACCTAAGTTAGTTTAGTTTTAAATGCATTTTATTTTTTAAATCATTAATTCTTACATACTAACAAAAAATGCTTAAATGCTAGCTTAAAATTACTTAACAATCTTATACTAACTTACTGGCCCCACACAGGCACTCTAAGCTACTCTAAATTCTTATATCTATGTCTTTCGACTTTATTTACATTTTATTGAAATTCGTATTTATTTTGTATACTTAAAGCTAAGAAAAATTTGTTAACAAAAACTTAGCATATGGAGTTATTTTTTTATAAAAACTTAATATCTAACTTAAAAAAAAACTTAAACCTAACCTACATACACACCACATACACATAGATATTATACACAATTATATACATATATTAGTATATACAAAAGTATATACTAATATATGTATATATTTCTTAAATACTAACCTAAACCTATGTAAGCTGGCCATCGCTATTCACCGAGCAAATAGATTGGTCAGCTCTGCCTCATTAGTGAGGCTGGTCCGTAATTGACGGAAACGACGACGAAACATCTTCTCCAATAGATAACACCTAAATCACGCAACTCATTCACTAAGGGAACAGGCAGTAGGGGGCCACTTACGGGTATACGTTATAGCCTGACACTTATTGACGTTAAGCTCCAGAAAATTCTTCTGACACCAAGTACAAAATCTGTCAAGATTTTCCTGCAGTGGTAGGCTGTCTGAGGAAGATGACATACCATATATCCGAAGATTTTCATATCACCTGCGTAAACAGATATATTTGATTTTTTTATGATGCAATCAACATCATGGTCAGAATAAATAATAAGGGACCAAGGTGGCTGCCTTGATGGACACCACAGGAAGTTTTAATTGGGCCAGAGACCATGGACCTAAATAGAACATAGTAACGTCGTTCGTATAAATATGATTGAACCCGTGTTATAGAGTTTATTTGGAAACCGAGAGCCTTTGATTACAGAAGGATGATATCATGAGAAATCCTATCAAAGGCTTTGCTGAAATCGGTGGCAATTACATCAACTTCGTTTCCAGATTCCAGTGCATATAAAGTGCTTGATACGAATTCCGTTAAGTTGGTGGTCGTAGATCTACCTTTGAGAAATCCGTGCTGGTTTTGGAAAACATTAGATTTTCTATGGAAAAGCATTATATCAAAGATAATGCTCTCAAAAAGCTTAGGAAATATCGTCTTTTGGCCTTTTTTATGTTGGGGAATAATAAAACACCTTTTCCACGTTGAGGGAAATAATCCCTGGGTGATAGAATGCTGAAAGAGAGCTGTAAGAGGTTGGGCTAGATGCATTTCACATTTCTTTCAAAATATAGGGGGAAGATCATCAGGGCCAGCAGAATAATCATCTTTGAGGTTTATTATTTTATCTTTAACCTATTCTTAAGTTATAGATACAGATTCCAAAGTTGTTTGTGGGCAGCTATTTGAGTATGAAAAGTAAGAGTGGTCTGGCTCTTGGGAATGGGTGGCGAACGCTTGACTAAAAAAAATTGCAAAGAGATTTGCAATAATTTGGGGATCGCCCTAGGACTTATCTAGAAAATTCAGAAATGATGGATAGTTATCCGATTTACTTTTGGTTTTGATGAGCTGAAAGAACAGTTTGGGGCCGAAAAATGAGTGTGTGGTCCATTTGGTTTAAATAATTATCATAGCGAGTTTGGCAAGGTACTGGGAAATTTGTTTAGGCACACTGGTAGTAGAAGAAATCGGTGTGGGAACGCGATTGTAAGTAAGTATATCAGAGCTCACGAGTATTTCTCTTGTTACGAAGAGATCGCAGCTCTTTATTTTACCAGGGTCTTGACGATGAGGGATTCTTGTTGGGTAAAAAAGGTACAGATTGGGAGAGATATTTGAAAATTTTGGTATAAAAGGATGTAAGAGAATCGTTAACCGTAGTTTTGGGACTATCGTAAAGAAAGTTAAAATTGGCCATACTGAGGAGGTTGTTCAGTTTGACGCAGTTAGCCCTATGAAAATTAAAACTTTAAGAACACTCATTGGAAACGGGATTAAGACCATTGTCATACGTCAGCGTAAGAGAGGAGGGTGGTAACTATCCAAATTAGAAAGAAGATGTCTACTTTCTAAAACAATGCAGTTATCTGTATCAGTGGCGAAGACTAGGTCGAGCATTGGTTTTCGTTATACCGTCGATACAGACAGAGACTGGTTTATCTTGTTGGTACGCGAGATATAAACGAACATTATCGTATAATTTGCGGTCTCTTAATCGAGAGAGAACATACCGGTCATCTTCCCCTGAATCGATAAGGTGCTTGGTTAACTTTGCCTTTGTAGGAAGTATGGAGTCTAAAAGAGAAGGTGGTGTGGTATTAGGGTAGGAGTATAGCTTAGAACATGGGGAGAGATTTAAAATATGGGAGCGAATAAAGTTAGGGTATGCCGTTTTTGTTTGAGTGGAATAAGGAGATGTTGATGGGTTTTTTAAATGACTGACAGGAGGATCCAGATTAAAAGATACACGTTTGGGAATTGGGTTGGACGGTGTGAAAGAACGTTTTGTGTACACGCGATTGGCAGGATGAAGTGAAGAAGTAGTGAAGAAAGGGAATGTCCTAACTTTAAAACTCCAGTTTAGATCAGGAGCTTGTTTATTAGGCTTTGGATTTTTTTGGTCAGAGTTGGGCTTCGGTATAGGGTTACACTTAAAATTAACATGGTTCTGTTTTCTAGGTTTAGTGGAATTTGAATTAAAGGTAGTATCCTTGCAATGCTTGTTGTTTCCTGTAGTCGGTTTGAATATTTCCATGATTATTCCACCCAGATTGATGACGTCGGAAGCAGGGTCGATGAACATCCATTCATATTTTAAGGGGATGCTTATCTTGAGGTTGTTGTTGGAGATCTTACGGCAGTTGCTGACATCAATTTCAAATTTTGATTTGAAGAGACTAGTTAGGCTGGTTCGATCGAGATGTGTACCTCTTATTAAAACGGCAACCGATTTGGCTTTGTTGGAATTGTTCAACTTTTTGATCCTCTTGTTCCTTTCCGAAAGTGTCCATAAGGTGCCGAATCATGACATTGTCGGTTAAGGAGTTTGTGTAGTAGCATCAATTTCCGGAGGGGGTTGTGGTGGAGGAGAAGATGACCCAGGAGTTATTGGTGGTTCCATAATTGCAGATTCAAGCATCTCAGTCAGAATCGAGGTGTTGTATGATGCACTCGGTAGAGCCTGGGAGTGCACCGGTAAATCGTCGATTTTACTAGAAGCTATCCGGATGTGATCAGCAATTTCGTTTAACAGCGCGCGTGATTCGGTTATCTCATTTGGCACACAATGTTTTGTTTATAAGCAACTGATCATTATTTTGCGGAGAGGGAACGCTGCTTCGGAGAAGAAAATCGAGGGAAGTCCGTAGAGAACTTAAAGAGTCTGTTATTGTGGGGATGTACGATTTAATTATTCATTTAACACTGTGGGATATACAATTTTTTAAATCTTCACTAATTTCGTGTTTATCGTTTCGTTTAATTAAGTCACTATTTTGAGCCAACTGCATAGATAAGTTTCTGAATTGACTCTTATTATAGATTGCAGATTGCTCGAGGGAAATTGATAAGTCTTCAACTGATTTTAAAATGTCATCATATTTGGTGATTTGATTTCAATGCATGGTTATTTTCCACCGCAGGGTTATTGACCGAATCACTGAGATACTGAATTGCAAGCAAGTTGTGGAGCGGAGTGATGTCCTTGCACTCATCACGATAGCACAAAAAGTTGTTTTTAAAATCTCTTAGGTACCCGATGGATTTCTTACTCAAGCCAATGCATAGAGCATGGAACGACTTGCAACAAAGACCACTGCAAATCACCATAACAGCGTTTGGATCATTTGTTAGGGAGCAATTTGCGCTTCCACATAATTCAGACATGATGACGATGAACACGTTAGGGTAGGTCAGTTGAAAATTTACACAATAGGCGGTGAATGAGAATTGGGTTAACTTTAAGATTATTAGGCACTTTATTCAATAAACAAATCAAGTCAGCAAAACACAGCAAAAGGCGATGACCGAGGAATAGCTTGTGCGAATTATTGCAAATTAGGCAGAAAAAAATTAAATGGAAATAAATAAGCGGAGTGAAATTTAAGCACGCCCGAACCTAATGAACTTCAATTTGCAGAAAAATGTACGCAACCTAATTCATATTTTTTTTGTAAAGCCAAACAAAGAAACAAAGTCAGAATTCGTAAAAACAAAAAACAAAAAAAAAAAACATACTAATATGTATATATGTATGTATATCAGACAGAAAAACAGCGGATTGTGCACAATCTACAGTTCAAGACCTCATGCTATTAAACGTGAGTATCTTTTTATATGCTTTCTTTGGCTCTTTGTGGATTTCACAATTTTTTTTTTCAAATTTTGATTTAATTACATACTTATAATAAATACTATCCTACTTATGTACCTAGCAATACTTATATTGGATTAATTTTTTTTTGCTACTACTATTTACCACTTAAAGGCGAATTTCCTTTTTTGTTACATGTATGAGTATATACGGATAATGCTTATCTAATATCTAATATCTAATATCTAATATCTCATATCTAATATCTATGTACGAGTAGTATCTAATATCTTATATCTAATTTCCATATTTTTTAAAGTAATTGAATGAATAATATGCTTCTTTCAGAGAAGTATAGAATTATATTGTAATAAACAGTTTACAAAATGAGAAACAAATTTGTACTAATTGCTAAGTAGCTATGCCTTAAATTTAATTGAATTAACTACTTAAGGGCGGTACAAGTGTCGTGTGAGAGACTTTTCCTAGTAACGCATTGTGAGTCATCGTGCAAGGGGAGGGTTTTCTCAGATGTTACCAACACCCATAGCATCACTTTAGATCAAGTACAAATTTTCATAAGAATACTTCAACTTTTTTGTTGAACTATCTGTGTTTGTCATTCCTCACTATTTCCCCTTCAACATGGCATGATTTTGTGTAGTGAAGAAAGAGCTGCAGCAAGATCCCACCCCTCCCACGACCTAAGCCCGTGCAATCGCAAGCATGCCAACTGCTTCGCAAACGCAAGGATCGTATTCTATCTACGAAATTTTTTTTCTGCTACTCGCCACAATGAAGGACCAACAGACTGAATTATTTATGAAATTAAAATTTTTTTGTATAATATACATATTAATTTTATAAAAAATCAGAAGTGTTCCTTTCTTATATTAATTAAACACCGAAAATAAATAAATAATTTCAAAAATTATTTCAATTTTTGTCTTATACTCGTATCTGTACCAACCCGCATAAATGTGTGGGTTCAGTTTTGGGTAAACTTGATGTCGCAGCACAATTTTCTTTGCAGATTTTTCAGTAGAATACTCTAAAGACCATTGTTTCAAATTTGGTCAAAATCCATTGACTCCATATATTATATAGAACATCTACAGATTGGTGTGAAATCAAAAATAACATTATCATTCATTATTCTGATAGGGGAAATGAAATCAGTCTTATTCGTAATTTACATCAAAACACTCTTGAGACGTTCTATGCCAAAATTTTTGACGTATCATCAACACTAAGAAACCACGTGAAAGTGCACAAAGTTATCATATCCAAACCAAAGTTGTATGAGGAAATGTGTATGAGCACATTTTTGTCGGACCTAGAAGAACCATTCGGGTCCCTCATTAAACCTATGAAATCCAAAAAGCTTAGTGAAACTTTTAATTTATGTTTGCGACAGCAAAATTGCTATTACATCGGCGATTCAATAAGATCCTCAATTTCAAATACTTCAAATACCAAATACCAAAATCCTTAATACAAATAGACCCAGTAATATAAGTAACAATTAAACAAAACAAGTTCATAACCCATATACTCAAAATCCATATAGATGGCCAATTGTTAACCCTCACACATTTGCAGCACATTCCCCATTAAGTAACAATATACAAACATCACATTCTTATCGATTCCCAAAACAAACAATATATTGTAATTCGAATAGGAACAACAATTCTGCCTATTATACATACAAACACACAACACCCTATTAGCAATCAGGTTTCCACTAACAGACAGTTTCCACCACCGGAAGTAATGGACACTTTAAGTGCTAATAGAAATCGAAGTTTTGACCAAAGGAGAAACAGTTCACAGGCCCC
Source organism: Volucella zonaria (assembly GCA_963966105.1). Classification (NCBI taxonomy): domain Eukaryota; kingdom Metazoa; phylum Arthropoda; class Insecta; order Diptera; family Syrphidae; genus Volucella; species Volucella zonaria. The sequence goes on from OZ014530.1 coordinate 256,996,363, forward strand.
TAGAAGCAACCCCAACATCAATATCGAAAATCCTACACCCTTAAACCAAACAAATTCCTTTTATCGAACCTTAGATACTGCCGGCCATTACGATCAAGATAGTATGGTAATATTAGAATCACTGAGGATGGAAATTTTCCATCACAAGCCTCGGAGAATCTATGGGTTACATTGGCACTCGTATTAAAAACAACAAATCAAATATAATATACGAGTACATACCGTGCATATTAATAAATTGTGTAAACAATAAAATAAAACAAGTCGAACCAGTTAGAGTAAATACTATTTTTACGACGCAATTGATTGATTTGATACAAAAATATTTTTCAACGGATGATAAGCTCTCTTTCCTCATTTTTAAGTTTCACGTAACTATGGCGGTCTGATAGGGCTAGATACTCGCATGTTGAAAGAATTGGAAAAACAATTTATATGAAAAATTCGGTTTTAGAGATCAGTAATAGTGAAATTCCTCTCAGCAGCAAACCCAGTTTCATCTCACAATTATACAATATCCCGCCACTAAACAAAGTTATTGTTCATTCGCCTTTTGACGTAGAGAATGAAAATATTTATATAAAACCAATGCTGATCAAAAACTACTTAATCGTCTTAGAAGGCATTTGTAAAGCATGCAAATGGTACACTAACTGTAGCATTTGTAGAGAAATCAGATAACCTTTTCTTAATAACACAAACTTTCTATTCATCAGCACTGAACGCACACATTTAAATATGGCAAGGATTTTCATCCTGACCCACTTCTAAGGTATGTACAATTCTTAGCCTTTCTCGTTGTTCCCGTTTTTGTATACCTACTGTGTTTCCTAAGGTTGAAAAAACCCGACCTAGTTTTTCTTTTATACTCGAGGTTGTGATAAGCTCCCATCCGAAAAAAAGGCAGATCCTTGGATCCTTGGCGAGGCATTCGCCAAGATTATTCTCCGAACATGAGTCTTTAAAAGGGTACGTGAACGAGAAAACGTTAGGATAAACACTGACCAGCCGGTGTAACCACAATATAAGGAAGAACTCTCTTTAAAGACCTCTGTTGTGCAACCTTCCAAGCATCCACGACAGCCAAATCCCCACTTATCTGAGCCTCGTGTCACTTCTTTTTCGCCACTATAAGCCAACAATAAAAAATAAATACCCCAGAAGAATTAACAGAATAAACGAGAAAAAGACATCAAAAGCCTAAGAGTGATCTAAGTTCCTAGAAAAATAAAATTAATTGTAATACCGAATTTTAATTGTGAACCGCGATTGTATCTTATGCTAAAAAAAAGAGAAAATATACGGGTACCTATGCCACCCTTTTCCGTTAGAATTGGTAGAGTGGTTCCAATTTTGGTGAGTTCATCGGTCCTACAGTTCTTTGAAATGTGTCTGTGGCCCAGCACTCAGCAAAGGTGAAAGTTGGACTGATCTGCCATCTCCATAAGAGACGATCGGCATTCAAGAGCGGTTTTCGAATTTAGTGAGAATGAGTTCAGGAACTTCATAGCTGCAGTCGCAGCTACTTGCCTCCTGAAAATATCGAGGGGTGTCAAAAGACTCTGCTTAGTTTACAGTTGACCGCATTGTCTAAGGCCGTCCACTACCGAGATGTATAGCCAGTGGATTATGCTGGGTTGAAGGCTCAACTTATTTCCGATGGCTTTTTTGCAAGACAATAAAGCTATTGTAGCTTTATTGAATCTTTCTTGAATGCTAGGTTTCCAATTTAGTGTCCTGTCAAAAATGAAACCAAGATATTTTGCTGTATCGGAAAAGACTAAGCTGGTACCGTTTATTGAGGAAGGGTCTATGATTGGCAAAGAGGACAAGATCAGTTTTATGGGGGCTTACTCCCAATCCACAGCGATCTACTCAACTGGTTAATCTGTTGAGATTTAGTTGAAGTAGTTTTTTAATTGTATTAAGATGCTTACTTGAGACGGCTATAGCAATGTAATAAGCATAGGCAATCACCCTGCTATCACCCACTTACAGGTATATCAGCAGTTCATTAGCCACTAAGTTCCAGAGAAGGGGAGATAAAACACCGCTTTGCGGCGTATCTCTACTCACTCAACTCCCAGTTTGGAGTTGATTATCCTGCTGTTAAGCACGAGACTGATGAACTCCCCAAGTAATTCGTGTGCCTCCAGAGTTGGCAGCGCAGTCGTGATTGCGGATGTGTTGACGTTGTTGAAGGCATCCTCTCTGTTCAGGACCATTGTGTACTCTCTATATTGTAGGGATCGTTCGATGTGGCTGGTCAGTGAATGCAGAGTCGTTTCCATCGACTTTTCTTGACAGTAGAAGTCTTGGATCAATTTTGCTCGTAGTAGTATAGTTTTCAGAAGCCAAGATGATAGACTTATAGATCTGAGGTCCCTTGGGATAACATTTTCCGGTTTTGTGAATGAAAACTACATTGACTTCTCTACATGACAGTGGAGTGTGGATTAGTGCTATATAGCTCCTCATAATATTTTCTAGCGAAGGCAGAATAATATCTAAGGACCTCTGTAGCTCGGTAGAGCTACCAGCAAACTTGTATGGTTTGAAGCTATGATTCTTGTAATCAAAACATGAATTTTGGTCCCGGTTGCAGTAGGCCTGTGTGAGTTGCTAGTGGCCGCGAATTGGGAGCTACCTGGAAAGTGGGTGTCCAGTAGCAGGATGAGTGATACATCACTTGAGGTTGTCCAAGAGCCATCGGTTTTTTTCAAACAGCTAGGCATTATAGGATTTGTAGAGAGAATTTTTCTTAGCCGCGATGCCTCAGAGGTTTTCGTGATTTTGTCACAGAATGACCTCCAGGATTGTCGCTTTGCCTTTCTTAGTTCTTTTTCGTATAATTTGACGAATTCTTTGTATGAGTCCTAGTCAGTCACTTTTCTTGTGCTTTTTGCTATGTTGTAAAGTTTTCTGCAAATGCTTCTAAGCGGCCTCAGTGCAGATATCCACCAGTGTGGCTTTTTCTTGGCCTTTGGTTGAATAAGACGGCAGGAAGCAGCCTTAGCCTTATTGAGACCCAGGGTGAGTTCCTTGACTTTCATATCAAGCCCGTTGGTGTCACTCGGGGGGCTTGAGGGTTCAGAGGATAGTGTTTCTGACAGTATTCCTCCGTATTTTGGCGTTCATGCGAATGCCTTTTGTTTTTAAAGAATCCACCATCTACTTTTCAAAGCGTAATGGATAACATACTTCATGGTTGTCAAGGTAAAATATGCCTCGTCTACATGGGTGACATTATTCCTTATTCTACATCTCTGCAGGAACATAGGCGAAATCTTGAGCAAGCATACGATTATAAAATGTTTCGAGAATTCAGTTGGTTAAATCGAAGTTCTTTCATAAGGAAGTATCATTTTTAGGACATATTATAACATTTGATGGTGCCAATCTCAATCCTGAAAAACTGTTAGCCATTTAGGATTAAGTTCTTTCCAACGCTGCTCGATTATTACTGAAATTTGCTAAAAATTTGGCAAAATTCACATAACCTTTAACTGAATGCCTTCGGAAAGGAAAGCATACCGTAGTAGATTCTAGTTCGACCACTTGTATTCAAACGTGCAAAAATCTGCTGTGCAGCGTTTCTATTTTTCAGTATCCCGATTTTAATAGACCTTTCAATCCTACTACGGATGTGTGAAATTTTACAACAGGTGCTATTTTATCCCAAGGGCCTAGAGGATCGGATAGACTGGTTTGCTATGCAAGCCCGATATTAAAGCTATACGAACAAAATTCGCCTATGTTCGAAAAGGAAGTACTAGCAATTGCTTGGTCTACTAAGTATTTTCGCGCGTACTTATTTGGCAGGAAATTTCAAGTTGTAACAGATCACAAACCTTTAACTTGGCTTTTTCCATTGAAAGAACCGAATTGAAAATCAGCTCGTTGGTGCCTCACACTCGAAGAGTTAGACCATACTATTGTGTGCAAAAAGGGGATACTTAATTCAAATTCAAACGTTTTATCACGGATTGAAACTCAAGCTGATGAAGATTATAGCGATGGAATACTCGTAGCTATCTCGGAACGGCCAGTCAACGAATTTTTTCACTATATCATAATTAAACACAGGGTCTACAAACCTCATACAAAACTAACAATATTGTTTAAACAGAAATGTTAAACAGAAAAATAGAGCGGAGTAATATATGTAAGTGATGAACCTGCCATGGCTAAAGTACTTATGGATTATATAAATACGAAGGGACTAACAGCAATCCTTTATAGACGATAAAACTTTCAAAGCCATTCAACAGGTTAATTCAAAAATTTTCAATCATAGCCGTTTTAAACTAGTCCGAAGCACCATCTTTCTAAACGATGTAATAGAAAAGGACGATCAAGAAAAATTTGTTAGAAACTAAAACGGATAATCGAATCATTGAGGTACCTACATACCATATATTAGATATATGTAAAGGGTGTTTTTTTCAAGTTATACAAACTCAGGATAAAATAAAGCACTTCTAGGTAATGTTAATGTCGATGATATTAGCTCTATAAAATAGACAGTTTTACGCCATTAGCGCTTAAATATGACATCGGTCATATACATGCCACAGTTAGCTCGAATGAAGCGCAATCATGAAGTCCAATTTTGAACAATTTTATCTAGCAACTGGGGCCGTATATCAGCAATAACACGGCAAATGTTGACTTCCAAATCGTCCAACGTCTCTGGTTTATCGGCATGGACTAGTGACTTCACATACCCCCGTATTCACTCAGCAAATGTTTCCGCAATAAATTGATAGTGTCGCGCGTCGTGTGGCATGTTGCCCCATCTTGTTGAAACCAAAGCTCTGTCACGTCAATGCCATTCAACTGAGGAACGAAGATGTCAGCGCTCTCAATCGACGGTAACATTCTGGCCGGCATCGTCCTTAAAGAAATATGAGCCGATGATTCCATCAGCCCATAAAGCACACCAAACACTGAGTTCTAATGGTTGTAAGGGAGTCTCGACAAAGGCTTCTGGGTTTTCTCCATTCCAAATTCGACAATTTTGCTTGTTTACATATCCATTTAACCAAAAATGGGCCTCATCAGAGAACAAAATTTTGCATTAAAAATGAAGATCAAGCTGAATCATGTTTTCTCACGTTTTCGGCCGATTTACCGAACCTACGACGCGTATAATTGTCACGCGGTTTCAAATCTTGCACAAACTGGATCTTATCAGCTTTTAAACCAAAATCTTCCACAAAGTGGATGGGCATAGCACCAATTGCTCTGCACGAAGGCAAACCGACTTATTCGGATTCTTCTAAACTGTTTGTCGTCTTTGGGGATGCGTATTCTCCACTAGTGTGTACGTGGCGCGAAAACTATTCATCGTGTTCCAAATAACTTACTCAGATGGACAATTATGTCGACCGTAAAATGGACGTAGAGCACGATAAGTTTGGCGAACCGAACCATGGTTTTCAAAATAAGTTTACACATTTTGCATGAGTTGTTCTGGCGTTAATCTATTCGTCGTAAAATGGCAAAACGTACTTACTTCAAATGAACTTTTAACTGTCAAATTGACAATCTGTGGGTACAGTGTTGCTAGTTTAAAAACTGAAACCTTAAGAAAAACATCCTTTACTACAATACATGTATTTATATTTATTTATCCAATACCTACTTACTTACTTAAGGTGGCGCTACAGTTCGGGGTGGACTGGGCTTCAAACAACAACCGCCTTCAGCCAGCTGGATCTTTAGCCAGCTGCTTCCAGTTTCGCACGCTAAGTTGTCTAAGGTTACTTTCCACTTCCTGTGCCACCTGACTCACAGTCTTCTTTGGGTGGCAGATTCGAAGAATTTTCGGACCGCTCTACATGACCTGATGTCATGATATGTCGATGACGCTGTACAGCCCGTACATTTCTTCGCATCTCCTCTTCCACTCACCGTCTACGAGTATGCTGACGGTACCGAAAACCACCTGAAGAATTTTCTGTCAACGCTGCCAAGAGCACCCTCATCCATTTTTGATAAAGTCCAAGCCTCTGCGCCATAGAGCTGGACTGGGATTATTAATGTCTTATACATATAGGGTCACTTTTGTTGTTTGGGAGAGGGCTTTGCTAGTCAATTTCCTTCTTATCCCAAAGAAGTATGAGTTAATCTTCGTTTGATCTCAGCGCTGGTGTCGTTGTCTGAATTAATAGCGGAGTCTTTAATTACCTCAAAGTTATAGCTGTCGAGGGTGACATTCTGTCAGAGACGTCGGTGTTTGGGTGTCCTTGCTAGTTGACAGCATATGCTTGGGCTTGACTTCGTTGACTCTTAAGCCCACCTTTGCCACTTCCGTCTCGAAACTCGCGAAAGCGTCCCTGACATCATGCTTTCTTCCGATTATTTCAGTATGATCGCCATATGCGATTACTTGAACAGGCTTTTGTTGACGCATGAGTTTTGTACTATGTATTCTTTCAAGAGTGATATTAAAGAAACCGCATGAGAGCGCATTGCCTTATCTTAATCCTTTTTGACATCAAAGCTTTCGGTTAGTTCTTTACAGACCTCTATTGAGCGCGTGCATTCTAAATCGTCATTCTGCACTAATGGACTATTTTGCCGTTATATGTACGTGGCCTTGAAATCGATGAATAGGTGGTGAATATCGATTAGGCGCTCATGGGTTTTTTCCATGATCTGCTGTAGTGTGAATATTTGGTCGATTGTGGACTTTCATGGCATAAAGTCAGACAGATATGAACCAATCAGGTTGTTAACGAACGGCTTCAGGCGTTGCAGACGATGTTTCTGATGCTGATGCGTGTATAGTTGGGTTCCATTCACCGGGCATACTTTCATCAGACCACATTTCACAAGTGAGTTATTGTATGCTCCTTACCTTGCAGATGATGTTTCTGATGCTGATGCGTTCGTAGTTGGCGCAGTTCAGAGCATCTGAGGTTCCATTCATCGGGCATACTTTCGTCCGACCATATTCCACAGATGAGTTAGTGTATGCTCCTTACCATCGCCTACCGCTTTGTAGATCCCGGCATTCAGGCCGACCGATCCAGCAGCTTTGTTGGATTTAAGCTTAGATATGACTATCTTCACTTCATCCAGGTCGGGTGGACGGAATTGTTGTTCTACATGTCCAGGGTGAAAGGTTCATTCTACCTGTTAGCGGTATCTGGTTCGTCGTCGTCATTATACAGTCTATAGAAATGCTCTTTCTAAATCTTAAAGGTTTCATTGTGTTAGCCGGGTGAAACCTAGCACATCAAAGCCGGCATCTTTGATAGCTATTTGGCAAAGCTGCCACTGGTATTGGATACTTAATAATAGCGACATAGGACTTCTTAAGAGATTAAAGGAGACACGATCGGAAAAAGATTTGGCGATATCTTGTGATTGTAGCCCCGTCCGACGCCAAACTTCCTCACAGTATTAGCTTGTCTTTGAAATGTTCGGAATATCGGCTAGCATGCCTTGGATACAACAAGATAATTGTCCGAGACAATATTGGCCCTTTAGAATATTCGAACATACCTATAAAGTATAATACTGGTGGAGTGCCTTGCGTCGATCATCGCAATATGATCAATTTGGCTGACGGTTGATTGTTCAGGAGTTCTCCCGATTCCCTTGTGAATATCGAGATGTGGGAACCGCTTGCTAGCTATGACAATATTTCCTCCCTCTGCAAAGTCCTTTAGCCCTCATCGGTTATTGGAGTTGGTGCCGTACATGCTACACCTTCCGAAAGTAATGCCAAAGATGTCCTCTCTTCCTAGGTTTGTATTAAAATCACCGAGGACAATTTTAACATCATAGCTTGGGCACTATTCGCAGGTCTTATCCAAGAGCTTGTATTATAGAAGCTAGTAAATTTGGTGTCGTCATCTTTCTTCTCTGTAGGTGCGTGCCCGCATAAAAAGCAAATCAACATTAATACAGATTGTAACGAGGCGCTCGTTCACATGCCGGAAAGTCAAGACTTCTTGCCTAAGTCTGCCTCTAACACCAAATTTGTATCAAAATAGGCGCTTCTTTTGCCGTCGATAACAATCGCTGTAGTACGAGTAGATATAGCAGTTTTTCATCCTCTCTTTGTCCGACTCATTCTATCGCATTTTTTGGATGGTGGTAATATTTGCTTTGGAACAGTTGGTTGTTCGGCTGCACGTGGGCTATTAAGGGGCCTAGCATTACACGTGCAGATCCGAAGGCCGTTCTCCTTGAATCGTTTATACAGTATCTCTAGCTGGTATGCTGATAGAAACTTTTTCCATCATAACATGCTATCGAGCTATGTGCCAACAAATACATCAGTGGAAATGCACCTGCCATTAAATTGGCAGATAGTTAAGATGCTTTAAAAACGCTCAATTTTCTTTAATTTTAAGTCTAACTGGTTTCGAACTGTTATATTCGAGCAGAAGCTGACCTTAGGGCTCGAAACAGTCCACTACGTGAAGCGCGGATATTATATCACTGGCTGGCCATATAGTGACTTCTATTGGCTTTAGCTTTGTTCTAATTCATATGAGATAGGTTTAGCCAGATAGCCCATAACAAAATAAGTAGACACCTATTCAAGATGATTTGCAGCTTGCAAGTGAGATGGTGGTTACTGTGTTGTACGCAGATTTTTTGGTATGTTACCAAACGTAGCTAATCCTTGCTGGAGCTACTGCCCACATCAAGATCGATGCTGCGACGATATTTTCTAGATTGAAGAAGTTGTCTATAGATATCATTTTCAGTAGATAACATTAGCGTAGTCAAGATGATTTAGATAAGAACCGCTTTCCTCCGTCATACCTCACTTCTCTTATCCCGCTTTGGACTTAAAATTCCATTCAAAATATTACCGTGTTACAGGTGATAATGTAACACCTATGTATCACCTTCGAGTAGCTTTAATTGTAACTTATGCTTTCCTGGAGTGCACCTCTCATGGAAGGCTGATTTACACTCTCAAAATTACGAACAACAGATATAGCTCACACTCGATCAACGTACGTAGTCGACGTAGAAAGGATGTTCTGCGAAAGCCTGCCTATTCGATAACGAGAAGTTAGTCAGTACAAAATTTTGTTTTGCTATTCTGTTTGCTACTCCCAGAAGTTTCTCAGGAACTCCATCAATGCCTGCTGTCGCTTTGTTACCGCATGAGGAGCGGTTTGCTGCTTTGAGTTCAAGACCACTGGATAGACACTCAAATAATTCAACACTGTTCCAAAATATTTTGTCCGTTTCCTCAGATTGTCCTAATCCGAATTTAAAATGGAGTCGTCTTTTGATTTGGCGATAAATCTCTGTGCTTCGGTTGGCAGAAAAATTGTTCACTGTGTTCGTTGATATTGCATGATGAACCCTAAAGTGTTAACGGAATGCTTGCCCGTAATAGGAGCTTGTTAACGCGATTGTTGCTTGCGGATAGAGTACAAAGATGAGAGCTATCATAAGATGGTGATGTTCCATAAGATGGAACAGCAGGTGTTGTGATTAAACAACGCTTCTGGTTTGATCAACTCGAAATTGACATTACAGAAGACATACTGCTTAATTTCTTGCTCCAGTATGAGGAATCTTGTACTTTAAACCTTTTTTCTGTGAGTCGATGAGTGTTTCAATGTTCCAGAATCCTAACATTGTCTTTCATTGATAGCCAAATGTCGTCAAAATATATCACTTAGTAGGCGATGCAGTTGTTCATGATTCTATCATTTCCCTGTTCCAGCTTCGCAATTTTCGGAATTGCATTTTTTAGTGAAAGAAGCATCTATCAGGAGATAGCGATCGCACTCGCTAAAGATACCCAGGTATAATATTGATTTTTTTTTTATAATCAGCGCACGCTCTTTTGTACCCTTAAAATGTCCGTACACAGCGCGGGCGAAGGAAAGGAAGGACAGGTACCGATGTACATTGTTTTTAAATGTTTGTAAGTTATAATGACCAGGAAACACAGAGATCGGCAGGGCATTCCATAAACAAGTTGTACGGCTTAGGAAAGAATCACGATATTTTAGAATACGTCGGAAAATGAGCTTGAGGGTATACTGATGAGCATTCATAGCGAGACGGGTGTTACGGTTGAAAGTTTGAATGGGCGGAATGCTACTGGCGATTTCAATGGAGCACTGGTGGTGGAAATAGCGATAAAACAAAGTGAGACAGGGGACATAACGTCGGTGTTCGAGGGTGTCAATTGGTTGACTGATATTAGTATCACCAATGAGTTTTATCGCACGGTTTTGAGTCCTATCTAGCAGATGCAGAGATGTTTCATGAGCATCTGACCAGATGTGAGCATTGTACTCCAATTTTGGGCGGATGAATGCCTTATATATTGTGGCCAGATCAGGGGCGGTAAAATATTTCTAACATGGCTTGAGAAAACCTAGGCATTTCGCAGCGTTTTTGGCGACTGACACACATACCGAGAATGGAAAATTTATCGGTTTCGACGATGCAAGTGCCATTCATGGATAATGGCTGGGTATTTGAATTTCGCTTTAATGACCGCAGACAGCATTGAGTTTTGGAAGCATTAAACATTGCGTGTGGGATGCCCGCCAACAGATTAGCGACCACCTTGCCACAAATATTGCATCTATAATACATTCCTGAGAGCATCGACGATCGCTGGAAAGCGATTTTTTTTGCTTGCGGTAGAAGGCAAAAACGCGAAGCACGTGGCTGACAGCAGACACCTGGAGACGAATCGATGATCCTATTGCACTTAAAGTTCGAATTGCAACGGCCTTAATAATAGAACGCCGCGAACTAGAAGTCCAGTCCCGGATGAAGAGAAAGAAGAGCAGCGTAGTGTAAGATAAGACATCAACACACTATCCACCAAGGACACAGCTAGTGGGTGCAACAGCAGGGTTGAAGTCCTAAACTACATCTACTAGTAGTGAATAGTCTAGATGGAAATCTGCTGTGTTCGGATGAGATAAAGCTTGCCAGATGACGGCAACACTTTCTAGGAATGCTTAACCACATAATCAACATTAATTGAAACCAGTCTCAAACAGCAACAAATATCCATTTTCCCACCTATGCGGAGTTCGTCATGTAATGGAATCCACTTACACAATCTGGTGTAAGGGTGAGTGGCCCTATGCAGACATGGAATACGATAGTGGAGCAGTTATCCAGATCTTTCAAGGTGATTTGGGAGAACCTCAATTGACCTTCAGAATTCATATGCTTATCATTGAATTATCCTTCAAAAATCTCCCGTCATTTAATATCGTTAATCATTTAACTAAAGGTGCCCACTTAATTCGAGTGGATAGCTGGGTGGATGTTAAGATACCTCAATGCTATTCCATGAACTTTTCGTTATTTTACCGTTTGAGTGCTCCCAACCCCCATAGCAACATAATTAAAACTTTCAGACATTGATGAATGAAAGGATAATAGTTAGGCGAGATTATTAATTAGTCACTTTGTTCTAACAATCTTATTGCCCACAAAATGGAGTTATGCTCTTGGATTTGGTTTCGCTTTGCTACCATCGAAATTAACTTAATAAGTTGATGAGCTAACAAGATACGGTATAGAAATCTCGAACATGAATCACTTGAAGAAGACAAATTCCCCAATACAGAAAAGAACAAAAAATGAGACTCAAACTATTCGACATGAGCGAAAACGATTGTACGAGTATTCTCGACTTTATCATTCATCAGGACGAACTCGTGCGAGTAATTAGTTTTAGTTGCCTGTTGCTTTTCCCTTTGTTTTGTTCCTAATTAAGCTTTGACTAGAGTTCTAACTGATTGTATGGTATATTAGAAATCCCCGGAAGCAGGTGGATGTGTATTGCGGTAAAAGGAAACAAGACATAATGCACAAAGGATCAAATAGATTGTTGACAGTTCATTGCAACACTTTTGAATGCCACCGAGTGGCAGAATGGTGAGAGGAGAAAGGAAAATTAATTGCATGCTGTCGGTTAGGATGCAAATATTCGTGAGCCTGCAGGACATCTTTTCTTTCCTCTTCCGGAGTTGATTGCTTTGAAATAACTCTAACAAAGACAAAGGATATAAAATGACAATGCGATTGTAATTGACAGCGCCATGTATCCAGGAGCAATTTTTTTTCCTCTCTGTTCACATAGGATTGCATGCAATATGAAATAACTCTTTGATGATTGTGTTTTAATAAAAATTGTTAGCAAAAGCTTGGTATGTGGTGAGATGAAATCCACCTCAGCGTCCCCCACAACAAGCAATTTGATGAGATCCGCGATTGGAAAACATTTTTAAAAGACAATGGGAGCTGATTTTTAGCCCCAAACATAGTTTTTTTGAGGTTCTATTGAGAATATTGCCACTAATCCTCGTGGAATTTTAGACGAAATTATGTAGCAGTGAGAGGAACTCTATCTAGTGGGACTTTCTATTAGATCAGACACTGCCAAGGAGTAGGTACCGCACTGGATATACATACTCTCTTCAACAAGTCGATACAGCGGCTGGAATACGTAGACGCTATCAAAACCATCGGTCGCATGCAGCTATTAGTGTGGAAGTGGTAGAGCGCTTGACTTCTGAGCAAAAAACGACTTCTATTGAGCTCAAAGAAGTTGTAAATATTTATAAACACAAAAGTCTCCAAACATAATCTTATTGATTGCCCATTCTGTCCACAAATATGTAGACTCGTACATATTTGGGGATGAAAAAACTGACTTTTCAAGTATAGGAAATCAACACTCTAGCACTGTGTTACTCTTTGATGCAGAAAAAACTGGGCCAAGCAACATACAGAGCGAGTAACTGCTGGCCAAGGTTAGGACTATTTACTGGAGTAGTGATCCATGGTTCCCTCCATGTTGTGAACACAAATTGGGTTGCAATCCCTTTCTACATGCTTAAGTACGCCACCCAATGCGAGATCTTTCTTTACCGCATTGTGCCTCCTGTGCAGGCGATGTGTTTTTCTGGGGTACCCACATTCACACGAATGGCTGCTAAGGCTGCAGGTTTACCCGCGGCTATACGCAAGCCACCAGCCCAGTCAGGGAAGGTACCTCCACCTACCTGGTCGGTGGTAATTAATGGTAGGAAGGCTGCAATGACCTCTAAACAGATCATGGAGTAAATTTTAAAGGCGGTTGCCACCACCCTGGGATTAAGGGTTGATGCGGTAAGACCGCAACAGAACTGCAGGGAGGGAAAAGGATGTAAGCCTTGACGTGGCAGTGCCACAAATGACATGGTTATTGTACATGGGGTGGACACGAGCATTACTCCAGAGAAGTTTTTGATGGACTTGCACCGTCTAAATTACTATAAAAAAAAGCGAGTTAAAAATGATGGCTGAAATAGGAACCACTAATGTACTCCTGTAATGCACCGTTGCAGCTGTTAAAGCCGTACTTAAGGCAGTATGTTGTAAAATCAGCTGGTCTTCATCCCTGGTAAGGGAATACAAAACTCGAATGGAGTGTTTCCGCTGTCTTGATCTAGGCCACAGCGTAGCTGTTTGACCCTTTAAGGCAGATGTCAGCTGCTGCTGCCTGCAAGAAGGTCACAGAGTCGCTTTCAGCAAGTGTAGAGAGCGACCTGCCGGTCACCTCATGAGGTCAGCTGACTGTCCCCTGTACGCAGGTGTGTGGGCTAGCGCAGCATCTAAAAACTAGGATGTTGCCCTGGTTCAGGAACCCTATATGTAAAATGGATATATGAAGGGCTTGCCTACAGAAATGCTAGCATTACCTGATACCAGACGTAACGCTGAAATTATAGTCAGAGACGTGAACTTAGTTCGCTTAAGCATAAATTTCATTCAATGGGGTGCATACAGGGTGAATGACTCTAACTCCAAGTTTTTAAAATGCTATAATTTTTTTATTTTTTGATCAATTTTATTGTGCCAGAGCAAAATATGTCCACCTTTGGTGCGAATAATGGCCTTGACACGGCCGAAGAAAGCATCGCGCGCTACACGCAAATGGCTCTGCAGTATTTTGGCTCATTCCCGGCGAAGTGCTTGTTTGAGGTGGTCCAAACTTTGGTATTTTTTAGTGCCTACCTTCGCCTTCAAAATACCCCAGACAGAGAAATCCAACTGATTTGCATCCGGAGAATTTCCAATCCATTGTGTCGAAGAAATGAAGTGTGGAACATTGTTTTTTAACCAATCTTGGTTGACGCGCGCTTTGTGCGACGGTGCCGAGTCTTTTTGAAATGTCCACGGTCTCCGACCGAAATGATTGCTTGACCAAGACTTCAATACTGCTTTTAAGACAGTTTCACGGTATACGATCGCATTAATTTTGACTCCACGGTCTAAAAATACGAGCGGAGGGCGACTATCGGCTGTTATGGCGGCCCAAACTATCACCATCGGTGCTGCCTGCTTTCTGGTGGCCATCCGAAGGTATACATTTTTGAAGGACCTCTCTGGCAAGTAAACTTGGTCAGTTTGTTTGTTGACTTGTTGCTCGATAACAAATGGCGACTCATCGGAGAAAACCAAATTCGGCAACTCACCACTTTCGTGCAAGCATAGCAACTCCTTCGTTCTTTCGACTCTAACCTTTTTCTGTTGCGGTGTAAGATCGTGTGCTTTTTGGAACTGCAATGGCTTGGGCCCAAGCTCATTTTCCAGTATGTGTTGCATCCGTTCCAACGATATGTTGAGCTCACGCGCCATTTTTCTTCCACTTCGACGCGGATTTCGCTCAATTCGAGCCTTCACTTTCCGAACCATTTCTGCCCATGTTGCTGTTTTTTTATGACCACTTCCATGGCGTTTTGCATCGCTGCCAGTATCACGGTAACGAGCTATGGTTCGAGACGCAAATAATTTATTCATGTTGAGGTGCTGGAGGGCTATAACGATAGCTACTTGTGGTTTTCCAGCTAAATATAAAGCAATCACACTATCACATCGCGGATAAAAATTTTTCAACACAACTGAGACGCAAATCGTTTAAAAGGCTTGTAAATAATAAAATTATGTGTCATGTGTCAAAATTTGACCTCACTGTCATGAACGGTTTGGAAATTATAGCAGTCTGAAGTTCGTTGCAGTTCGAGTTATTCTCGACATACATCCTCTCCGTTGTTGTTCAATAACTCTACTAGCCAGTCGTAACCGAAGCCAAAAGAGGGGAGAGGTGCTTGATTAGCGGATTATCGCCAATGTCGTCCACGTCATCAACGAGCCAAGTGAGCTGTATACCTTTGATGTGCAGTTAAGGCGTTTAGCTTTAGGTGGTACATCGGAATAGGCATGAATGATCACAACTGCATTCGAGTTGAGATCTCTCATGAATCAGGAATTCATCGACTGGATCTCCATCCAAATACTAATAAATTTTATATTTTTTGTGGAAATATTTTTATTGTGGAAAATAAATAAAAGTGCTGAAAATAGCTCAGCTCTTTTCCAATAATGCTATGACAAAATCAATAAGGACATCATTTCCATGACACACAAAAAGACGCTAAAATAGAAAACTGAGGTAGGTTCGCATGTCTTTTCTGCCGATTAGTCATAAATCAATAACCAGTTCGCGTGTGTAACCTTACATTTAATGTCAGGGCTACCAAGGATAACTAATGAACTTTCCTTTACCTAATACTTCATCGATTGGGTTCATAGAGAAATTGGGACGGTTCCTTAAAAAAATCTCAGAAAAGGATTACTCTTAATCTGACTTGATTTGACCGATCTAATGTAAGACAAATTAGGGCTCTACGGCTGATAATCGGTTCAGTTGCATATACTCATAAAATATCTTCGTTAGTTATCTGATATACTCGATGTCAGCAGATACGCGTATGATGTTGATTTGTTTTAAGGGTTAATCCTGCCTTTCCTATTCGAGTTTCCTTTTGTTCATCAACATGTCCTGAATTACTGCATTTGCATGTACAATTCTAGTCCCGGATGGATGATGGAGAAAATTCTTCAAGGGTGTCATAGAATTATTCCTCATCAGTGATTTCGATGAGGCAAATATTTACGAAATTCAAAAATACGCAGAGAAATGTGCGTAATCCTGATGGTAATACTGGTACTGGCACATTGACAATATTTGTTTGTAAATTGAACGACTTACGGACGACTTTAACTTCCCACTGTTATTGACGATGTCTTTACTGTAGCCTGTTAAGGTTGCCTCTGCGGCTATTGTTGCTGAGAATCTCCATCGGTACAAATATGGTATATGCAAAATTTTATCCGATGAATTGTATGAATATTGCGAACAAGAGGGGAGGGCAAATAAAATAACAAATCAATGAATCGATTCTGGGAATCTTGAATTCCCATAAACAGCTTCTCCTCGGGCTTATTGGGGAGACGACTTATGTTCTTTTCCAAAGACTAACGTTTGAGGATATTAAATTTTTGTCTTTTTGTTTCTTTTGTTACTGGTGTAAGATGTTTTGCTTGACCGTTAAGCGGATTGAAGTACCCTTAATAAAGAGACATGGGATGTAAGCTCGAAATTGAGTGGTGAGTAAGAGTGATTTTTGGAAAATATGTAGAAATATTGTAGGGATGCTTACCGTATAAATGGGTCTTTGTCTGACGCAACTGGTTGTGAGTTTATGTAAATTCTCTACAGAAAAAGGGACTGAAGGTTAACGTAAGAAATGACTTCAAGGTTAGCTATTTACATAGCCAGAATCCGAACATTGAAAATAATTTTTGAATATATGTATCTAAAGTACATATAAAGCAGTTAACTCGTCTGATTTTTGATGTTAAAAAATCCCCTCCAGATTTTTTTAACTTCAACCTAAATTTCATCTAATATAATTATGCAGAGACTCACCGTCAACGAACTGTTTGTTCCAGAACTTACTTTGGATAGCGTTACATCGATAGGTAGACCTATTCCTCAACAAGTTAGACTTTCCAGCTAATTTGGTGATTCGGAGTTAACATTAGTCAAGACTTCTCTCCACTTTGCATCCAATAGCGGATGGGATTTCAGATTTCTTCACTTAACCCCGATGACTTAAGACTACCTTAGCGCATCAAATTACTAAATGATATTCCTTAAATTTTGTGGACTTAAACCGATAGTGCTTCAAGTCAATGGGTAGTCTTTTTTATGAAAGCCCACATTTTGCAAACAGAGTAAGTAAAGATATCCTGCCTGACAGCCTGACACAAGGGTTGATTAGTCTCTCTATTTTGACTGTGGTGTTAATGTGGTGATTTTGGGCATTCAACTTTTTGCCGACTCCGAACGTATGCTTAAGATTGTGCATTCGAAGATTTGAGTCAGGACCTTCTTACGTAGTAGTTGTATTTTAAAAATGAACCCTCAGCCGACTTGTAAAGAAATTTAGTAAGCCTCTGAAGAGTTTGTCCAAAACAGGAGGAAGGAGACCCTCTAAACTGCACCAACATCACGTTATGATCATGTCTTCAGCAATCTGCGCACCCTTAAAACAAATTGTCAATGACTCTAGCTTAAGTTAGGTTAGGTTGGCGAGTAGTTGAGGTATTTGAAGCGGAGTCCATTCTATACCTCATCACATTTAGGTCTGTGTAGATCCATTGTGATACCCTGGTGGTGGAATTGAAAGCGGATGAGGATTCTTAATTCTGTTTTCCGCTTCCCGTCTCCCGTTGTTTATCGTTTGACCCTAAGCGGGTCTAAGCCGTCTTATTGCATCGGAGAATCTGAAAAGAGATGTAAGTGAAGCAGCAAATAGTTATGAGATATAGTGGAAGTAATAAATTCCTAAAGTTCTTTACCTCAAGTTACAGAGGCTTTGACAGTGGCACAAAAAGTTGAGGGTATCATCTCGTGAGCCTATGTCCTCACAGCCTCTGCAGAGGTCATCGTCGATGAGGCCCAGATTTTTAGCTCTGCTTTTCAAGATAATCTTACTTGTTCTGGATGCGCTGAGTTTCAGCCATTTTGTCCTGAGGTCTCGCAGGTTGGAGACCTTTTATTGGCTTTTATTTGTATCGTTCGCTCCACTTATATTCTCAGAATGCAGAGTGGAGGTTTGATATTTTGATCTGCCAGTACCGTCGCCTGTATGCTCATTACCTGCCACTACTTTGTGTCCAGGGACCCAGCGTGGCATAAAGTTATGATGAAAGCAACGAGGTTTAAGGTCTTGCGACAGCGCTTCACAAACCTTAATTTGATTCCGACTGCCGCAGTGGCGTTGGTGGCAGCCTGGCTGTCAATAAATATAGTTACCTTTTCGTGGGATATTGCCTTTATTGACGCAAGTTTGGCTGCTTCTGCCACAGTACAATGAAATAAAATTGGTTTTCATTGGTGAGTATTTTGTTATATTTCTTTTATCAAATTACGAACACCAGACATATATTCGGCGTTACCTGTTTCGGAATAAAGAATAAATAAGGCTCGATTAGAGTACAGTTCCCTCTCCACTTGTATGAAGAAAGAGAAAATGTAGAGACAATTGGTAGTTCTCGGTTACCTAGTAGTGTGGGAACTCTAACACCATTGCTTATAAGATGACTGCAAATCTCCTGATAACCTTCTCCTCCTTCTTCTCCAAACCCAATCATTTTCGCCATTTTGCCATCATTTTAAGAGTCAGCAAATTGCTCCACAAGATTCATATGAAAACCCAACTCATGTTTAACATTTTCTGCATCTCAATTTTTCATTCATCCTGTTGCACTTTATGCAAATTGATGATGACAATGTCAAACCGGTAATGATCTCTATTAGGAGT
Organism: Volucella zonaria; assembly: GCA_963966105.1. Lineage (NCBI taxonomy): Eukaryota > Metazoa > Arthropoda > Insecta > Diptera > Syrphidae > Volucella > Volucella zonaria. The sequence goes on from OZ014530.1 coordinate 257,015,049, forward strand.
TCTTGTGTCAATCTGTTTTAGGCTGCCCATAATTGTTAGTATTGCACCACACACATAGTCATTGATGAACTTCTGTCAGACATAATATTTATGGTTTTACCACCGATCATTTTCATGTATACTTCATGCTCTATTTTTGCTTGATTAATCTTTGTGGGGATTAAAGTTGGAATTTCAGGTTCCACGCGAGTTTCTTGCAGTACACCAATTCCAGAGGTCTGCGAAAATATATATATCGACGATGTGTTATCACTTGAAAATTAAATCGCGTGAGATTTCACATCACCCTTACACATTCTTTTAATTCCCTCCAATCATCTGAAGGCGTGAGTTTTCGTAACGAGAAGCGAAATCTAACGTTGTCATCATCCAGTATGAAACCAGTGTCGCATATCATATATGGGGTTTGGAGCCGTCCTTGAAGACCCGACTGCATTCCTTTCCTGGCTGAGATTCTGACCGAAACGGTGCGCAAGAAAATCAAAGCTCGAGTGCGTGTTGTACCAAAGACCACTTCTTCGTGGGCTTTGAGAATGCATCTTATGATATAAATATCAAAGGGAGGGGGGGAAAGTACCCAAGCAGCCGGGACAGACCGTTTTTTGGAGTCTGGTAAAAGCAACAATAGACTATTTTCATAGGAGCTTATTCCACCATATAACGCCACCTTGCGGGCAACCCCTGTTTACACCTGCCGTCACAGTTCGCATCCGCTGTCAATGGTTCTATTCATCAGCATTGCTTTTGTCCACAAAACTAGTGATTCGTCTTCGCCGTCTTCTTTGGGCGTCAAAAGTTGCGTTATCGAAAGCACCCTCAATCTCGATGTAAATGCCGAAGGCGTATACCTTAACGGGATCGCAAGATCTTCTGCGTTGCATCACAGACAGAGGATGCATTCGCAAGACAATTTTGCGCACATGAATCACGACCATTCTCTTCATGCTTTTCAACATCAAAGAGGTCAGATTTATAGGTATGAAACTCTTGGCGGGCAGGTAGTCCTGCTATTCGATTTTTAATAAAAACGCTGCTCTCACTGTTACCAGCAGCTGATATATACCTTTTTGTAACATAAGGAGTATGTGCCACCGGTGCCAGGGGTCTTTAATCCATTAAAGGAAACAACAGCATGTTTAATGGCCTCATCCGTCACCGCAACCGAAGAGATATACCAGCTACGGGGTGTTGTGTTATTCAGCTTACTAGCAGCTTCATTAATATAATAGCAGTTGGTTGTGAGCTGGTTCGATTAGGTTACCATTGAAGTAAGCCTCAAGCATGAGACGGAGAGTCTCTACTTTGGACTGAGTACAGGTAGCATACAATTTTCTGAGTGGTTCCAGCCTGGTTGATCTTCCCATTTCGAGGACTTTGACCAGCCAATTTGTTTCACCGGCAGTTTCGACCTTCCCTCAAAAGTCTTTATAAGACGCACTCTTCGAAATTCGAATTAACATCTTGTATACTGTTTAATTCGATCAGTAAAGATTAGAGTCTTTCTCCAAATTAGCCTCAAGTGGCCTGTCTAGAGATTTTCTGGTTTCTTTACGGAGACGCTGCAGATCTGCGTTCCAGCAAGGAACGGGAAATGTGTAGGATTGATTACTCTCTGGACATACCATTTCAAAACGCTTGTGGAGGATACCGTTCAGATTCTGAACAGCTTCTTCTTACTTTTGTTAGAGCTAGAGTTCAAGTTCTAACGTTTACGCTCAGGCATATGAAGGTACTCTTAAACGCAAGCAGACTTAGACCCGATTGATAATAGATCCACTTGAAACGGGACTTGAGTTAAATTAATCTTAAAACTGGAGTTGCTCTCTTTAAAAAAGGAGGAAGCTCCCTGTTCCCTTTCTCTATCAAATCTTAGTATCCTGGAAATCGTTTCCGGACTCACGTCCCTGCTCTTCGGCTGTAGAACGGGAACAGCAGCGTATGCGAAGCTCATTAAATTCCGATATTAACAGCTTAACCATTTGGGGAACTATCAACAGAGTGGAATTTAACGCTTCCAAAACACAATGCTGTCTGCTGTAGTTAAAACGAAAATACCCAGCCATTATCCATGAATGGCACTTATATCGTCGAAATCGAAAAGCTTTCCATTCTCGGTATGTGTGCCAATGTCAACTTACGTAGGAATGACCACATATTCGTTGTCGCCAAAAATGCTTCGAAATGTCTAGGCTCTCTCAAGCGATGTAAGAAATACTTTTCCCCTTTTGATCTGGACTCAATATATAAGGCGGCATTCATCCGCCCAAAACTGGAATACAGTGCTCACATCTGGTCAGGTGCGCCTAAAACATCTCTGCATCAGCTAGACCGGATTCAAAACCGTGCGATAAAACTCATAGCTGATACCAATATCACTCAGGCAATGGACACCCTCGAACACCGACGAAATGTCTCGTGTCTCACTTTGTTTTATCGCTATTTACACCACCAGCGCTCTATAGAAATCGCCAGTAGCATTCCGCACCTTCAAACCTTTAACCGTAACACACGTCTCGCTATGAATGTTCATCAGTATACCTCAAGTCCACGTTCGGACGTACTCTGAAATATCATGATTCGTTCCTAAGCCGAACAACTCGCTTGTGGAATTCCCCTGCCGAGCTCTCTATTTCCTAGTCATTATAACATTCAGACAAATAAAACCAACGTACATCGGCACCTATTCTTCTTTCCTCCCTAAATTTCCGTCGCCCGCGCTGTGTGCAATCATATTTTGAGCACGCGCTAGTTTATAAAAAAGAAAGAAAAAATCGTGTCGGATATCTGGCACTGTAAAGGAGCTTTCAATAGAACATAGGGCTTGTCGCTGGAGAGAGTCCTTTGCATCTTCACGTCTGTCATATCTATACGTTCGTTATCTGGCGGGACAATCTCTAACGAAAATAGTCACTGAAGCTTTTACCAGACACCAAAGAATCGTCTGTCTCGACTATACGGAGGTTTGGAGGACAACATAGGATTTCCCTCCTCATTATGGAAACTTGCGTCTATCTTGCGGATTAGAGCTTCTATTAGCACAAAGTCCTGATGATTACAATTGTTAGTGGTATGATTCTCCATGAGTTGGACTTTACATAGATTATCAAGTCTTTACTTGAATCAGTACTTAGAAAAGGAACTAGTCCATTTTACTCCTTGCTCGTTTCTCTTACTACAATCTCGCACTCCTTTGTAGTAAAATGAATAAGCACTTCAGTGTTAAAAGGACTATTTTACCAGAACTAGCCACATCAGCGCCGAGTATCTGTATACTTAGGTGCACATAGTGCCTCGTCACGATACCAGTCTACTGCAGGACAGCATGAAAGTCGTCAACCTGCAAAGCATGTGTTTAGTTTGCGGGCAATCTCGAAAGTAATGCGATATGAATCGGTGGAAGCCCCAACTACAGCCACAAACAGTCGTAACACAATTCCGGGTCATGGACTCTCCTCTGAGTATTGGTAATTGATCTCATAGGCAGTTTCATTCGCGTGATTCCATTGTACCCTGGGACCCAAACAATATTCAATGAACTAAAGTTTCCAAATGCCTTCAGAGAAGCCTTTCATTCCCGAACTAGCTTGAAAGTCCAGAAAGGCTTAAGTAAGGCTTCAAGCGCAGTTTAAATGTCATAATAAAGTATTATATTGCCATCTGTATTGCGTGCATATCGGCCTTTAGCAGACACAGGCGTGCATGCCATATCATTCACTGGAGACTGATAAAACCAGCAGTTACATATTTCTTGAAAGCTTGTTCCCCGTTTAGAAGCCATAAGAAACACCTCCTTGATTAACCCGAACTCTACCGAAAGAGTTTTCGATTTGACATGTTTAGTTCAAAGAAGTTGGTTATCCAGAATGACACACATATACTGAGCTTCGTTGAAGAACCGCATGAGATTGCCTTTAAGTACTAGAGGTTCCGATGGAAGCTTTCTCCATCTCGTAGAAAGAGGAACCTCAGTTTTGAAAATGCCATTCCTCGATCACGGGGAACATTAAGGATTTCTCAGTTTCATACTAAAGGCATATAAGACTGACGTTTGAAGGAGAGTCTAAAAGTTGGTATAGCACATGTATCAAGCCTCCTATCACAATTTGGGCAGATCGCCATCTCCACTATCTAAAGTCGTTCAGACGTACGCAACAGAAGCAGTTGAGGTTATGCAATTTCCTTGTGAAGGAGAGTTTTATTTCTTTAAGCAGAAGTATCTCCACACACCTCCGTTTGAAAATTTGCGTACGTCAACAAGAGATCTGACTTAACATCGCCTAACCGTGTATCTTTGTGAGGTCTTAAGGACCTTTTGAACTTTCATTCAGCACTTTCCCTCCTAGTTAACCGAACACACTTTCGGCGAGATAAAAACTTGATGATTTTTCACTCCCAATGTTGATCTTGTGGCACCCACACTTCAATCATTTCTATTCTATGCTATTCCAACCTTTCCCCCTAGAAAATAAAAAATTTTCCCGTATCTGAAGTCGATCAAAAACTTAATGCCTTTTTTATTCGAGATCTCACTTGAATAGCACGTGTGCAACTCCACTTCAATTTCTAAATTCTTTATACCCATAGGAAGGAAACTGGAAACGTAATATGAAATAAGCATGGTCGGAGTTTCATTTGGTTGAAAACATAATAAATCCCCACACGTTCCAGAGTGTAAAATAAATTAAAAACACAAAAAAGGACGAACGGAAAACTTTCCAATTGCAGTGTCACCAAAAACCAATTACACTGTCCATCTGTATCTCATTTCGTCACAAAAACCCGCAAACATAACAAGAGAGAAAATTATTCGCCGTGACAGATAACCGGATTCACGTTGTCCTGCCAACTGAGTTCAAAGTGCGGTCAATCGGGGCCACAAATTGCACTGCCAACGTAAATGTCGCCTCGTTGGATTCCGCGTGGATTTGTCCAATTGTTTGCGTCCGTCTTAGGGCTTGGTACAAAGTCGTTGGCCATCATGGCGAGGTCCACGATATTCATTTGTTACCCCGGAAAGTGCACAGGTAATGCAAGTGACAACATATGAGTACGAGTATATACGTCAGACCAACCAACCAGCCAACCATCAGGATACCAGTGAAATTGTGTTAACAACAAAATTTCTTTAGCCGCAAAACCCTTGGTGCACCATTGGAATCGTAGTTTACTCCGTATTTTAGGGGGTGAGCGACGACTATTGGTTAAGAATAGTTCATCCCTTTGGTCTGATAAAATGCATGCTACATGCGGGGTGGTAGTTGATAGTGTTGGAAGTGAATTATCTCAATTGAACTCTGTCCAAGAGCGGTGCGAATTTTGAATGGGGTCAACGCGATTGTGTTCAGTGGCAGTTGCCAGTACCATGATCCTTGTTTGTGTGAATTGTGTACTGCTATGGCATCGTTAATTAATGGATTATTGTTAGTGATTTATGGAGCTGTTATTCGTTCGATTTATAGAGCCTCATATTGTTGCCATGAAAGGCTCCTCCAGAGAGTCTACGAATTGAAAATATAGTTGTATCAGCAAATCCTTAAATTTGTGGGCTAAAGTGCTACATGCCAATAGTTGGTTCGTAGACTACTGAAACTGCTAATCTACGACGCATTGGTACAAGATCTGGACATACGAATATACTCGTAGTATGTGAGTATGGGTATACTTTTTACCCCGAAGGAAACGTCGTACAACAGGAATGGCAAAAACAATATTTGGTAGAGTATGCACTCAGTACTTCGAAGCAGGCGTTTGAATTCATTTATTTCGCCTCACCGTTGAATTTTCTCGATTGTTGTCGAATCTACGTGTGTTTTGCAGAATTGATGCCCGATGTATATATATATGTTGTCCACGTCCTTCGAAGTTGTTGTAGTCAACAGTGGCGCTTTGTCCTAGACGACGGCTGGTGACTCACTAGTTTTTTACTTCTTCAGCGCAAAATCAATTCATTTTGTTATTCTTCCAATAAAAAGATTCGATTTTACACCAACATTCAGTGAGCGAGGAAAGATGTTGGAATCATCCCCAACAAACGGACGGATTTGACAAAATTACGCTATCACCTCCATTACTGTCAACGAAATCTCTATCTGTCTACAATATAAATGTCAAAGCATAATAAGACTTGACGCCGGTGTTGATCTATGGTATACAACTTTGGGGTTTTACCAAGAAAACGGATGCGAATATTTTACAGAGTTTTGGAAATAAAGTGCTAAGAGAAATTGTTCATGCATCAGAAATAGCCACTTACACCGACACTTCTAGATTCCTACTGTTGAAGACGAAACAAAAAACTTCGCGAGAAAACACAAAATTCGACTGAACGGGCATACTAACAATACAGTCCTATATATTTTGGATGAGAGAAATACATTGCCCCGTCTCTAAAGGACCAAACCTTTGGACCTAGAGCGATAAAATGAAACCGTGATAAAAAGCGGAACATACAGGAACTTTCATTGGAAAGTCACCTGTCAAACGAGGCGACTAACTGCTGGGTAAGTCGACCCTTAATTACGGTAATATCCCACTGCCCTGAGCATCGAAGTCCTGAAACTAAAGGCTGCTTCTCTCCCATCCACCTACTCGACCAATCCTTTTTTCCTTGGGCTGGGTCAAGGTGTCATACGACCCGTGCCGAGGATTAGCCTGGCTGAGGTCCCAGCATCTCCAAAAATAGTTCAGTCACGATCGGAGTATCCAGATACCTGGCGACCTCCGGACTAGAAGGCCTTATCTGTATACAGCGGATCTCTGTACAGATGGACCATCTTTCTCCGCTATTCGTGAGGTCTAATAATGGATACACAACCCGAGGACGGTGCTCCTTTAATACCGGGCGGTAGAACGGTGACTGCAACGGCTACCGGCAAGGCTCCTGCATTGTCGAGCAAAGGTAAAACACCTTCTAAAGGCAAACACAACGAGCTTATACCTAAATTTTCAAGGAATGATAAGACTGTGGCAAGCCATGGTCCTATAACTTTTTTCACCCCTATCAGAAGCAGCTCCATTGCCAATTTACTAAAATTCCTCCCCCAAAGGAGGAATCAGGCGCTCAGCCGCGTCTGCAAGCTCTATCTAAAGCGCTCTACATTAGACGCCGAAATGCTTTATTATCATTATCAAACCCTTAAGATCTATTATGGAGGTTGAGAGAAGCCCGGACTTAAAGAGCAAGATTGAGTGGGCTAACAACATCACGTAGAAGACGCTAAAAGACTCCTCCAAGCACCAGAAATCGTTGGAGGAAACCATATCGGGTCCCAATATGCCCAAAACCTATAACACCAAAACTCCTGGGCCATCCAACAGCACATCTCTGAGGTCTTTTAGTGAAGTCCTAAAAGTCGCAATAACGATCGCGGTGGCAGTTGGTCAACTTAAAGGCAATTTGGCAATTATGGCAATTTATTAGCCATCATGCGGGAAAACCCGGGACCACCTTCCATCATAAGCGACGCTGGCTGGCACCAAGGCCATGTCAAATTTATCGCGCGTGCCAATCAAAAATCTCTTGATCTTTTCACTAAAGCCGAAGGTGGAATAGGACAGATTTGGCCACGTTCAAAACTCGAAATCGTGCCTAAAGAAGATATCCCTAGCAGATATAGAAACCGCACCTCGATTCCAACCGAACCCTCCTCCCCAGAAAGCATTCTGGAGATCACCAGGCTCAGCAACCCGACCCTTCCCACTCATGACTGGAAAGTTAAGAAACTGGAAGAACTAAGGGGCCCTTTTAGATGTGCGTTTATTGTGATCAATATGGAATCCCTTAACCCTCTAGCGCAGACTAAAGGCATAATTCGGTTCGGTTTCTAGCCAATTCACCTAAGTGTCTATAAAAAGGATGAGCTGGATGCTGATAAGCACCTCCTTCTCCTTTAACTGAAACTTTAAACTCAACCTTAGAATTTGGAGCGTCGATAGCCTTTCCAGAAATGGATAGCTACGACTCCAATTTATCCGAGGCGACAATTAAGCCGTCAGTCTCCTCTTCTGGCACTCTGTCGGAAATAGAAACCCATGACGAATTAAAAGAGATGCTTTACGATCAGAGGAAGAAGATGAGCTCTTGGGCACATGTTTGGCTACTTTGGTAAATTGTAGCAATGATAGAGTTTCTCCAGACTGAACTGCATCACTCAAATAAGGCTTTGGCCGCACTTATCCTGCGTCTTTACTTCCTTCCTAACCTCAGTGACCCCGACTTAACCGTTGCCAGACTAGAGACTGCCAAATGCTCCTACTGGCTGTCATCGGCATACCTTGGCCATGATCAGGTGGGCCCTCTCCCCGATGATAACCTAGAAGGGGTGGTACTGGAAGCTGGATGGAAAAAAACTGGTCTCATCATCGGGTGCGACGCTAACGCTCATCACACAGTATGGTGACAGAGGTGTGGCACTTTTTGATTATATTAAAGGAACTAACCTCATTGTTTTCAACATTGGCAATGAGCACACTTTTATAACAAGAAACCGACATTAAGTGCTAGATACCACTCTCGTCTCCGACAACAACCCTCAAGTCCCCCGCGTGACACCAACGATCTTGAAAGTCAAGGAATTCACCCTGACTGCTTCCTGCCCTCTTACTCAAACGAGAGGCAAGAAAAAGTCGCACTGGTGGACATCAGCACTGCGACCGCTTAGAAACCTTTGCAGAAAACTGATAGAAACCTTTGCAGTGACTGATAGGGAATCATACAAAGAATCTCTAAAAAAGAACTAAGGAAGGCAAAGCGACAATCCTGAAGATCATTCTGTGACAAAATTACAGAAACCTCTGAGACATCGCGGCTAAGAAAAATCATCTCTACAAATCCTATGATGCCTAGTTTTTTTGCAAAAATCGAAGGCTCTTTCTTCGCTTATCCTTTTCTATCCGTTCTAGAGGAGAACTGCATGTACTCGTATGAACAATTGACTGCTGCTCATCAGGAATTTGTGTCTGGGAGGTAAGGTAAGCAAACAAGTAAATCGATGTTTTAGAGTAAGCAATCTTTGTAATGCGGCAACAGTTCTACATGCCTTTCAAGAGTGTATCCAATGACCATTGGATTGACGAAAGCAGATATGTGGTCATACCGTCAGTAATTAAATATGTGTCTCGCACAGTTGTTAAGTGGAACATTTAATTTTTTTGTTTACGAAGAATCTAAACTTCCAAGGACTTTACTGTATGATGGGTAGAAAGAAGGCTTTGATTAGTTTTTATCTTTACTTTGTTGGGCAAGTACTGTTTTGTTTTCAACCAACATTTCAGCAATGGATTCCCAGATCCTCCTAGGCGTCGATGTTGTGTGTCCCTAGTTGTTGACAGTAGATATCTTGTTTGGTTTTTTCTTCATTGATCGCCTAACCCATCCTTGGCGCTTCTGCTTCAATAGTCGCAAGCGCTCCATTGACAGTTCACTGCCTTCTTCTTATTATGTCAATGTCGTCTACACATAACGAGTAACTTTCGTTTCACTTCATTTCACCATTTTGATAGATGATGCCTCTGGAGTTGTCTTGCGAGTTTCGAACAATTCTTTCAAGAACGGTGTTAAAAAAATCCTATGACAACGTATCTCCTTGTTTAAGTCCTTTTATAATATTTAAGGCCTCGGTTTTGTCATAACCGACCTTGACGGAGCAGCTTGCAATCTTCATTGCCATCCTGAACAGTTGAATGAGCTTGGCAAGGATGTAAAACCGCTTGTATAGTTCGTTTCTATAAATGCTCTCATATGCGGGTGTGGAATCGATGAAGAGATGGTGTGTATCGTCCTTTTGGTCAATATCTTTTTTTTGAGTGGAAATATTGAGATCTGGCGAAGGTGGAGGGCAGCCATGGTCCCATTAGCCAGTGGTCAACTAACTCCAGACATCGAAAAACATTCCACATATGTTGTACGGGTGGTCTTCTTCTCAAAAGAGAACGACGAGGTTCGGTCAATGAAGCCCTAGTACGGTAGGCAGACTGACGATGAAGCAGGGGCTTAAAGTGCAATAGGAAGTCCACTAAAAACACCGTCGTCAGCGCTTGTTGGATAGTCGGGAGGCTCGCAACGGGCAGACAATCAGAAAGGACGTCTGAAAATCGACGACGGGTGGGCTCGGATGGTTCTTTTAAATCATACACCCCAACACGATGATAACGAGTGGTTGACGGGAATCCCAAGCCAAGCAACAATAAAGCTTGTGGAACCCCACATCCCGTAACCGATATGGATGCAACATGAGCATCACATCCCACAATTGATTCGGATGCAGCTAGCCACGGAGCTAGCAGTGAGCAAATCGATCGATGGGTGATGAGGTGACAATCTTTTTAATATGTACACCTCAACGAGGGACCAAACAGAGTAGCAACAGTGGTGTGCAGATTGACGGCAAACATGACCAAATACACCCCATCGAAGCCACATAATTTAAAAGTTAGGTTCGATGGGTGAAGGGATGATAACCCCTTTTTAAGTTAGCACCGCACTGGTAGGGCACCGATGGAATAGCCAAGGCTTGTAAATTTACATATCTACATACAAATAAATATACAAAGCACAACATCATTTTAAAACACTTGAATAAAAACCACAGAACGATACCAAAATGTAAAAGCGGCCTGGGCCGGAAGGCAGAAAGGCCAATATTGATGTACAATGTCCCATCTCTAACATAATAATAACTATCATTAACCTTTTCATACTAATCTCTATAAATTATCATTACCGCTTATATTATACATAATAACACATTCATACTAGATACACAATCAACTAGCGTGGTGGGTTTCACTCTTTGACAATTTCTTAGAAGCAGTCCAATTTGTACTCTTGAATAAAGAACATAAAATTGATAAGTATTTTAATGAAGCACAACAAATATTACTAAATGGAATAAAGAATTATTGTAAGGAATGGTACGCTATTTTCTGGTCATTTACCATTCCCCAAATCTGAGCGCCACACGGTAGGATAGCCAGTTCGTCCTGAAAACTCTTCTTTTGTATAAGAATCAACTACCTGAATCAAAAAGACAATTTTACACATGTACAATTTATATTTTAGTGCTAAAGTCATGTAATTAAACTTAAAAAAAATATATATACAAAAATCTTCATTTTATAATTTGTTCAAAGGCAAAAAGTCGATGAAAGATGCAAACTAAAATACAATACCTGACTTTTTTAACACTTAGAAACTAAAAATACATAATAAAAAATAAGGAAGACTAAACTTCAGATTCATAAATTAACTTGGAAACATCTTTTGGAAAAGTTTTAAGATGTTTTTGAAAAAGTTTTCTATACTTTGTTATCAACGGATCTGATGTTATCAGCATTCAATTGAAAACATCTTCATTGCATTTTTCCCGAGAGCATTTCCTTAAATAATTTTCCCAATATTTTTTACAAATCTTTGTTCCTGGCTCCTTACACTTCTTCTGATAGTTGGCCTATTGGAAGCAAGGCAGCCGAAAGCGCACCCGGACCATGTATTAAAAGCTTATACATAGTATGCCCTAAATTTTTCAATATTCATATCATAGCCACTTGAAATATCTACCAAAATCCCATGTAATTTCTGAATTAATAGCTTATCGACACCCAAAATTTCAGATACCATATCAACGTTAGAAAAAAATCGCCTTGCGGTAATGCCATCATTGGAGTTACCAAAACCAGGCTTGGATCGATCGACAATTACGTCCATACCATCTTTGAACACCTTTTGTATGCGTGCTTTATTTGGTGCTACTATGTCTTTATCTGCTGTACGAGTTTGCCATTTTTTAATTGGAATTTTATAGCCCACATGAAAAAGGCATTCAAAAGCCCGAAGCCAACAATGCAGCACTAACAAACTAAAATCTAGTGCACTAGGGTTAACATCACCGGCAGTTTTTCAATATTGTTAAATTATTTTGAATTATCACCGCAGATACGACAACGCTGAGAAGTGACGGTATCTGTCAAAGCATTACAAATTTTTCCATCTGCCATCGTAAATACAAGTAAATACAAGTTTATGTGAAACCGGTAACCTTTCCTTCAATGCCAACTATTGAATGTGTAAGATTCTGAATTTAAGCACCAATTCGTATCTTGTCAGATACCGAAACTTGTATGGTTTCTTTCGTGCATTCAAGTTTAATAAGACGGCAATACCTCTCTGAAGAAGGTCGGGGATTTTACCATATTATGTATATCCTTTTTGTGTAAGTTCCCACCCACTAAGTGCAAAGGTACTGCAGAAATTATGAACACACTAGAATCATCAGCATATATAAGACATTTTTGTTTGTAAGGACTATGCCCCGAACAACCATCAAAGCCTCACTTTGAAATCAAACACAACGATATAGCTTAGCGGCTCATTTTTTAACTGCAATACAACTTCTCTTTGAACTTCAACGAAAAGTTTTGCATTGTGGCTCATCAGTGCCTGCATCGTAACCTCAACAGAATTATCAGTTACCAGTATGTCGTCTTTTCGGATAATACGAGTATGTTTCTTTTGCTGCTTGAACTACCTTGTAGGAAGGAAACCTTTCAGGATCTTTGGGTCATATAACGTTATACCGATGTCTAGTTAGCTTGGCTTCGACTATAACTGATAGTGCTTCTTATCCTGATAGCTGAGGAGTGCGTTTTTGCTCGTATCATTCATATGTTTTTATATAAATAGAGGTGCGGTTTGGTGAACGTACAATACCTTCCACTAATTTGAATGCACTCGGATGACCCTCAGCTCTCAGATAACATTTTGTCTCAAATCCTAACTGCGATGTGGATAAATCACTTCTGATAGTTTGTATAGGATGTGCTTTATAGAGTTTTCGTTTTTAAACTGGTAACACTATTTCCACGGATTGTCCACTTGACAGTTGATAGCCGATTTGTGGTTAGTACGATTTGCCATTTTACGACGAACAGATTAACGCCAGAACAAAGCGTGCAAAATGTGTGAACTTATTTTGAAAACTATGGTTCGGTTCGCCAAACTTATCGTGCGCTACGTCCATTTTACGGTCGACATAATCATCCATCTGAGCAAGTTATTCGGAACACGATGAATCGTTTTTGCACCACGTAAATTGGATAACACGCATCCCCAAAGGCGACAAACAGTGCGAACAGAAGAAGTTATTGCCGTTGTGGAGCGCAGTGTTGAGGAGAATCCAAATGAGTCGATTCGCCATCGTGAACAGCAATTGAAGCTATGCCCATTCACTTTGTGGTAGATTTTACGGAAAGATCTTGGCTTAAAAGCTTATGAAATCCAGCTTGTGCAAGAGTTGAAACCGCGTGACGTAGGTTCGATTAATAGGCCGAAAACATGATTCAGCTTTACACTCATTTTCAACGTAAAATTTTGTGCTCCGATGAAGCCCATTTTTAGTTAAATGGATATGTAGACAACAAAATTGCTATATTTGGAGTAGAGTTAACCCAGAAGCCTTTGTCGAGAACGCCGTTTCAACAATTAAAACTCACTGTTTGCTGTGCTTTATGGGCTGGTCGAATCATCAGCCATATTTTTTGGAGGATGATGCCGGCCAGAATGTTACCGTCACTGGAGAGCACTATAGAAACATGATTTCTTACAGAGCTTTGGTTTCAACAAGGTGGCGCAACATCCCACACGGCACGCGACACCATCAATTTATTGCGAGAAACTTTTGCTGAGTGCATAATTTCGCGTAATCGACCTGTGAACTGGCCTCCACGGTCCTGTGATCTCACACCTTTAGATTACTTTCTTTGGGGGTATTTTATGTCACTAGTCTATGCCGATAAACCAGAGACGTTGGATAATTTGGAAATCAACATTTGCCGTGTGGGCACATCTCTGAACTGTAAATTGTGCGGTAGCATACCATTGTAATATTTAAGAACTAAATAAAAGTACGAGGGCGGGTCAATAAGTCTGACCTCTTTACTGAAACAGCAACACTGCTCCTGTCAACAGGCATCTGTCAGTTGACTCCTGTCAAAATTTAAACTTGCTGCGTCAGTTAGTTTGTGTTTGACAGCTATTTTTATCAGACTACTCACTAATTTGAGGAGAAAATGGAAAAAAGTGAATTTCGTGTGCTTATTAAGCATTATTTCTTGCGAAAAAAAACCATTACCGAGACCAAGGCTAAGCTTGATAAATACTATGGGGACTCTGCACCATCGATTTCAATGGTAAAAAAGTGGTTTACTGAATTTCTTTGTGGCCGTACAAGCACTGAAGATGCCGAACGTCCTGGACGCCCAGTTGAGGTCTCTACACCCGAAACAATCGAAAAAATTCACGATATGGTGTTGGCCGACCGAAGATTGAAAGTGCGAGAGATTGTGGAAGCCGTAGGGATCTCGCATGGCTCAGTGGTTTCAATTTTGAATGATCACTTGGGCATGAGAAAGCTTTCCGCAAGATGGGTGCCGCGTTTGCTCACAGTCGACCACAAACGCAATCGTGTAACAACTTCACAGGAAGGTTTGGCGTTGTTTAATTGCAATATGGAGGAGTTTTTGCGCCGTTTTGTAACCGTGGACGAAACATGGATCCATCACAACACACCAGAGAACAAACAACAGTCAAAACAGTGGGTTTCTAAGGGTGAATCGGCGCCAAAGAAGGCCAAGGTGGGTTTGTCAGCCAATAAAGTTATGGCGACTGTTTTTTGGGATGCACGCGGGATAATCCACATTGACTACCTTCAAATGGGAAGAACAATCAATGGGGAATATTATGCCAACTTATTGGACCGATTCAATGACGATTTGAAAAAAAAACGACCTCATTTGGCCAAGAAAAAAAGTTCTTTTCCACCAAGACAATGCAAGGGTGCACACATGTGCAGTTGCCATGGCAAAAATCCATGAATTGGGCTATGAATTGCTCCCTCATCTACCCTATTCTCCAGATTTGGCTCCGAGCGACTACTTCTTGTTCCCAAACCTGAAGAAATGGCTTGGTGGAAAAAGATTTGACTCCAATGATGAAGTCATCTCGCAAACAAAGGCCTATTTTGAGGACCTCGACAAATCATTTTTTTTGGAAGGGATAAAAAAATTGGAGAAGCGTTGGACAAAGTGTGTAGAGCTCAAGGGAGACTGCGTTAAAAAATAAAGTTATTTTTTTATCAAAAAATCTGTGTTTTAATACAAAAGTCACGGACTTATTGAGCCGCCCTCGTATTTGATTTGATTTGAAAAAAAAAAACATTTGCCCTGTTATTGCTAATATACGGCCCCAGTTGCTCGATAAAGTTGTCGAAAATTGGTCTTCACGATTTCGCATCATTCGAGCTAGTTGTGGCACGCTACCCGCAAAGTCATATTTAAGCACTATTGGCATAAAATTATCTATTAACAAAGCCAATATCATAGAGATTAACATTAGCTTCAAATGTTTTATTTCATATTGAATTTGTACACCTCTAAAAAAAACCACGCTTTATTTTAGGCGTTTGCTTTTATCGCAGCTTTCTTCAAAAGATATCTTTGAACGGGCTCGTTTTTTTGGGAGCCCTATCTCGCTATGGAGTTTCAAACCAATTGATGACTGAAGCCAAACCTCATTTTGTTTTTCTAAATCGGATTTCATGCCTAGCGGCTTCATCCATTTTTCTCGAAATCTGACGGAAAATTGTGATGGAGCTCTTAATCATGTAGATTGTAGTAGTCCTTAAAAAAATTTAAAATGTTCTTGCAATGTTTGAAGTCCGAATTCCTTGATGAGGTTGAACAACTCCATCCTTTTTATAAAAACAAGCTCTATAATGCGAAGCTGAACAGAACTAAGAACCATTTAGCAAAATGAATTAATAAAATAAGCAAATTTTCTGAAATAGTTGGTTCGGCGCACGTACTCTCAGTGGTTTTCTTCGAAATTGTAAGCACAAGAAGCCAACCTATACAGGGTGTCCCAAAAATCAACGTCAAGCCGGAAACGGGTGATAGGTCCAGTGGTGTCAGTTATTACAAAATTATAAAAAAAAGTCTAAGTCATGTATTTTTAAAATTATTAGCACTTAAAAAAAATCGAGAAATCTGACACCCTGTGACGATCTTACAAGTACTCTGACTACAAATCTTTAAGTTTCTTAAATTTTTTTATTGCCACGTAACCCTGAGTAACTGTTCTGTAAATTACGGTCCAAAACTGAAACATAACTATATCGGTCTTAACTAAATTATTGCTTTTTTGTCCATCCATGTATCTGAAAATCATTAATCACCCAAACTGAACTGACTGTACTCACAAAAAAATGTACTGTGCCATTTTGGTAAGTAACTTTAAAAGATGGCGTATTTAGTATGGATTGGTATGACACTTGCTAGACTAACGCTTTATTGAGGACAAACAAAATATTTTGTTAAACATACCCGATTCATAGTTAATTCTTTTTAATAAGTTAAAATGAGTACCAAGTGTCAGCGAGACAGATAGTGGGGCCGTGAATGAAACGGATAAACACGCCATTTCGAATAGTGTGAGTGAAACAGATAGAGATGCCACCCTTGTCAAGCAGTGACGCTCCTTCGTCGCTTACAGCGCATTATTCTGCATTCGTGTTGATTTCGTACTTACAACCTTGGCTTTCTTCATTGGACTTCATTGCATTGCGACTTTGATTTGCTGTCTGACCGTTTCTGTTGAACCTGGATTTCTTCTGGGCTAGTTTTGATCGTTGATCTCGTGATTGTGTAGTGTGAACGCCATCATGCCATCTTGATACACTGCTCAGGAATATGCTAACATGCATCTCATTTATGGGGAACGCAGGTGTAATGCTAGTGCTGCAACCAGACTTTGTCATGGGAGATATTCAAATGCTCAGCGTCATCAGGATCATTGAGTGTTTGTAAATGGGCACCGGTTATTGCCAGAGGGTCGCTTTCCAAATCGAATCTTTAGTGAGGGAAGACCCATCATGCCCTACGAGGACGAAGTCTTACAAGCAGTCGCACAAGATCCTAGTACCTCAGTACGTGCAGTTGAAGAAAGAATATGAGTGCCCAAAAGTACAGCACACCGCATTCTACGGAAAAACCAGCTCCATCCGTACCATGTACAATGAGCCCAAAGTCTGCTACCCCGAGATTATCCAGAAAGAGTGCAATTTTGTCAAACGATGTTGCAGAGGTTCAGAGAGGATCCGAGATTCTTCGAAAAAATTCTATGGTCGGGCGTATCAACTTTTAAAAGGGACGGTTACATGAACCTCCCCAATTTGCTCGAGCCTCACCTGGAAAATCCACATTTGATGTGGAAAGATAAATCACAGTACCGTTTTAAAGTAAGCATGTGGACGGGAATTTTGAATGGTCGAATTATTGGCCCATCCGAGCTGCCGCAGAAGTTGAATGCCGAGGTTTATTTAGATTTTTTGGAGAACCACTTACCAAATTTATTGGAAGACGTGCCACTAAATATTTATTCATGCATGTGGTATCAACAAGATGGCTGCTCAGCGCATTATACTAGCACAGTACGATAGTTCCTCGATCGGGAATACTCCAAGAGGTGGGGATCAGTAAAAGAAAAAGTTTATTCTAAGCCGATAGAAAATTTAAACGAGGTGCGCCAAAAAATTGCAGAAGCCGTTGAAGGCATTAACTCCAGGAGATATGCCCGTCTTATTACCAGATCATTTGTAAGAAGATGTAGAGCTTGCATTGCCGCTGAAGGCGAACAGTTTGAACATTTGTTGTTAGATACAAGATCGGTAGATGGCGTTTAGTCAACAACAACAGTTGTGTAGAGCGATCCTGAGAGTATACACCAAGAGAACGTAGTGTTCAGCACACAGATGTAATGGCAAAAAATTAAATGAAATGACAAGGGTGGCATCTCTATATGTTTCACTCACACTAGTCGAAATGGCGTGTTTATCCGTCTCAATCACGGTGTCACTATCTGTCCCGCTCACACTTGGCACTCATTTTAACTTATTAAAAAGAATTAACTATGAATCGGGTTTCTTTAACAAAATATTTTGTTTGTCCTCAATAAAGCGTTAGTCTAGCAAGTGTCATACCAATCCAGACTAAATACGCCATCTTTTAAAGTTACTTGCCAAAATGGCACAGTACATTTTTTTGTGAGTACAGTCAGTTCAGTTTGGGTGATTAATGATTTTCAGATATATGGATGGATAAAAAAGCAATGTTTTAGTTAAAACCCATATAGTAGTTATGTTCTAATTTTGGACCGTAATTTATAGAAGAGTTACTCAGGGTTACGTGATAACAAAAAATCGAAAAAAAGTAAAGATTTGCGGTCACAGTACTTGAAAGATCGTCACAGGGTGTCCGATTTCTCGATTTTTTTTTGAATGCCAATAATTTTAAAAGTACCCGACTTAGATTTTGTTTTTATAATTTTGTGATTACCAACGCCATTTGACTTATCACCCGTTTCCGGTCTGACGTTAATTTTTGGGACACCCTGTATTAATAATCTCAATGTGAAAGGGTGAGATATTTTTTATTTACATTATTAAAAAAAAAAGTGATTTATTTTTCTTTGAACAGTTTATCTGTTTCAGAAAGTCATAAAAAATTGCTTTTGTAGTTTATACATATAAAAAAGTAATCACGCAAGGAAATTACGTACATGAGGCTATAGATTTTATAATAAAATAAACTTTTCACGTAATTATAACAGGAATCATAGCTAACCAAACACTCGCTAATTAAACCACATTTTTCTAACCACTTTGCAGGAAAAACTAAAGCGTTAATTTCAATTAGGCGGTATAAAGTGAAAAAATATTGAACTGTTCTTGTAAATCATGTACCATACACTTTCATTTCATTTTTTGATGTAATTTTGGCAATGACGTACATGCTACCCCAGTGCATGCCGATCCACCGGAGTAGTTAGGGAACCGCGGTTAAAAATTTATATAAGACATATGTACGAGTATATCATACTTAGCTTTAATTGGGGCGGCGATCAAGAGAATGGCTTATATCATTTTTACCTTCGTCCCAACTTTCTAGCTATTCTCCTATCGGATTTCCTTTTTCCTTTTTGTTTTGCAGAAAAATTTTAATTATGTGGTTCGAAGGGGAAAGATGGTAAACGGTTGGAACACGCAGGAAACATTACTTTTCGCAAATTCTAATATTTAAGGGAAATATAGTAATTAGGCATTCCTTGGATGTACAAACCACGGGTCCACAAAAAAAAAGGGAGAAAGACAAAAGAAAACTGAATTTAAGTAGCAGGATGGGTGGCAACAAGCGAGGTTCTGTCAGAAATGAGCACAGAAGGAGAAAGCGCTTCATAATTGTAAATTAAAGACTCCGGTAGACCGGATTATTTCTGATTCGTGGCAATAACTAAGAGTTGCCAGAAATCAATTATAATAGTCTGCAGAAATAATTTTTCAAGATACTCAGCACCGAAGGTACGAGTAGTTCTGCTATGAGAGTTTCCTTCTTTATTCTTGGACATTTCTGTTTAGGCTTTACAGTTTTGGCATATTCGTTTCATTTTTTATTAAAACTTTCGAAGTTCATTCTTCTGGTATGACCATTATAATGGGTCGTAGGTTTCGTAGAAGCAGTCTTTGGTAACGTGGTCCTTCGTTTCTTTCGGGGCTTGCCATTTATGAGGCTTATCTTGGCGAATTATGCCTTTATGTAAGTCGTCGTCAGTCGTTCGCTTACATGCTTGAAGCTGAAGACGCGTAACCCAAGTCTTACTCTTATGGCGAACCTGAATCCGAATTAATGCTGCGATTATTGTCTTTGTCACGTCGTTCGGCTGTCTGCAACATGTCCCATAGGACCATATTATATTTGTTTTGTGGCAGCCTAGGATCTCCGCTAGTTATTCGGCTGTACATTCAGCATTGTCATTTAATCGTTTAATCTGTTTAAATTAGCTGGCTCGAAAAATCATTTTTCCCTTTATGGTGAGGCCTATGAATAATGTTGTGGTTCCAAATCGTGGAGTCACACGTAATAATTCTTGTGATAGTTAATAGTTTTGAAGTTTATTTAGAAACAGAAAAATCCGTAGCATTGTTCTCCGTAAATTGAGTAAATAAATGACTGACCGTCAATAGTTATCTTGTAAGACTACATTTATTGGCAATTCTTCAGCTTATTTATATATTGACTTAACTCTACTTATTTCTTACGTTGACGTTTCTTTAGCCCGGTTATAATCCTTACTCACTGCTAATGCTGATGTTGTAGATCACTAGTTAGATGCGTCAGCATCTTTTGCACTCATCGGGGCGATATGTAACTCGGTCATTCATATTTTCTGGTTAGTGTTATATGATCTGCGATAGCACCTTTGCATTTATTTGTCGGGTTCGATGTGCATGTTGGGTTGTTCACTTTCCCGTACATGATCTTGTACCAGTAAAGATTTACTCATCCAGTTAGCGGCTAACGCCGTTGGGAGGTAGGACAAAGAATAAACTACAAAATAGTATTATTATATTATAAAAAAAAAATTGGATATTCAATAAGCTGGTGGTCCTAAGACCTTCAGACCTCTCTGCTCTTTGTAGATAGGATTCAAATGTGTTAAGATTCTAAGGTGATGATGGTATTAGACAGTCAATTGACAGCTTTGGATACCAACGTTATGTATGCATGCTGCCTTACCTTATTCAATAGCTATTTTAAAAATCAGCGCTCCACCGAAATTACATGTATACTTCCACTTTTATCCGTAAGAGCCGCCTCGCAATGCATGACCATCACGTTATCTTCAAACCCACTCTGAAATAACGCGATCATTTCTATAAATTGTAAACATTTAAGAACACCGTACGCCAGTATCCCTCTTCCTTTCGTTTCCAATTCTATTCGAAATTTTTTGAGAGCGAGTTACGACGATATGGTCCTCAAGTTTATATAGCAAGATATTTTCACAACACTGAATTGGCAACACTCAACGCTCTCAGCTTTATATACTTACAACACAAAGAATACACTGTTGTTATGCAAATATCTCAAAGTTGTTGTAATACTTAGTTTATAGATTATTACATTCGTATATAATCTGTGTAAAGAAGTCAAGCAATAAATAAGTATTTTACAAATTGAAGTTTTTTTTTTAATTTTTTTCTACGTACATACGAGTATCTCACGCGCATATCTCACAAAGAAAAGGAAGGAATCGTATAAGCCATGGGTAGCCCTAATATAACGTAACATAATATCTAAAGCTTTCGACTAGATTTGCTAAAACTAACCGGTAGCAAACCTTCTTTGCAATTTAGGTTTAAACCAATCAACCTCTTTCAAATCAGACTGGAACCAAAGATCTAATCGGTTCTATGCATGCCTTCAGAATATAAACACTGGTTAGACTAGCAGTAAGATTTTCACAGGTGTTGAGACTTGTTCCCAAAGTCTTCTTTGGATCATACTGGTGGAACATTCAGAAGACAATGTCCTAATCTTCATTAAAAGGACCAAGTAGACGAGTAGCTGGCCGTGCAATCCAAAAAAGTTTTCCCCATCTACAGACTGGTGGTGAATGGTGTAGAATTTTAAAAAAATGTTATAGCGACGCTTTGTGGGTTGCAGGCACCAAGGAAAAAAAGAGTTCACGAAGAAAAATTCTAATAAAAATGAAATATTATACGAGTATGTGTACATACGTGGAAAGCAACAATAAATAAAATTTCCTAAAAAATCTAAACTTTCTACGTCTACCCACTATAATCTAACAACTATTCAGTATGCAAGTAATGACGGAGCATTGTGCTCGCAAACTGCAACTGCATCGTAAACGGCAAAACGTATGAGTAACTTTTTTGTCGCTTGAAAAATGAAATTACTGACTTTTCTCCTCATCCTTGAAAACCAAAAAAAAAAAAAACGTAAACACAGATAAAAGTTTCTTCCATTTTAGCAGAATGTCCTGAATTTGAATTTCAAAATTTTCAGCGGGCACAATCTACGAGTATGTAAAAGTATTGCACGTCTTCTTGCTACGAAATCTAATTCAGAAAACAATCATCAGCAATGTCGCCCTTCATATCATAAAAAGCGGGCGAAACTTACAAAATTCACTCCAAACTTTGGATGGAAAAATACAATTTTGAAAACTTCATTTCATTAACAGTCCAGGGAATAGATATGCTTACATAGCAAGAATGACATGCTTACGAACTGTAACGACTGGTTTCCCAACTGAGTTTTGAAACTTTTGTAACTCTTTTATGGCACTAGTCCGATTATATAAAAATGTAATTTTGATGATTCTTTGGAACATCCTGTTAACACACAAACAGAGTAACATTTCTCCATGATAAAAGAACCACAATCAACTGCAATTTTGAAGAGAGCCTTTGGAACCTGTTAGACTTCACACCACATCAATAAAGCCTATGAAAGAAAAATAATTAAAAAATCTCATTTTTGTGTTCGAATCTGTATGTGGTAAATCACTTTTTTTCAGAATTTTAATTAAAATCAGATGATTCCTGGAACCAGTAGCAATGAATTAAAGCAGTGACATTGAATCTTGTTCAAACTTTGGCCAAGCCAAGATCCAATCAGCAAGTTTCAGCAGGAAACGGTTTCATTCACGGGATTGTTGTGTCCGAAAGAGTGCATGGTTTCCTCCCAAAACAGATTTTCTAGGCGACCATTTATGGCGTTGGCAAAGGAACAGGATGTGTAGATGTGCAAAAGAATTAAATTTTGAAGAGGTTTTGACATTTAAACTTATATTGTATATAGTTAGTGTGTCCATTTGAGCGAGTTTAAATTTCTAATAACCAATACACTTTCCTAGTCGAACACTTACATGATAATGGCCAATCTGGCTGCTTAAGAATACTTCCTGACTTTCACAAAACAAGGCCGAGAGTACTACCTTGATCAAAAAGTTAGTTTTGTATTCACAAAATTGGCAATACAAGTTTATTCATCTATATCTATATTGTCCCCTTCAGAGTAATCTCCATCGACTGCAACACACTTATGCCAGCGCTTGATCCAATCCTCGAAACATTTTTTATATTCGGTTTTCGGTATGTTCATCAGTGCTTCCTGCGATTTTGCCATTACTTCCTCTCGGCGGCTGAAACGCGTTCCCCGTAGTGGTTTCTTAACTCGATTGAACAGAAAGAAGTCACAAGGAGCCAAATCAGGTGAATTCGGTGGCTGTTGGAAGGTATTTGTTGCATTTTTCGTCAAAAAATTACGAATAATGATGGCACTGTGCGACGGTGCGTTATCATGATGCAAAATCCACGAGTTTTCTGCCCACAATTCTGGTCTCTTTCAACGAATTGCTTCACGCAAACGTCTCATAACTCCCAAATATTTGGGCCTTCTGGCAAAAATTAATGATGCACTACACCGTTGCAATCCATGAAAACCGTGAGCATTGCCTTCTTTTTTGACTGAAAACGACGTGGTTTTTTTGGTCTCGGCTCATTTGGTGAATACCATTCACTTGCCTGATGTCTGGATTGCGTGTCGTACTCATAAACCCATGTCTCGTCTCAAGTAATGACCGCAAGTCATCTCTTTTGCGACGTCAACACAGTCTCTTTTTTGCATTAAACTGAGGTTTTTTTGGCACCAACTTTGCTGCTACATGACGGAAACCCAAATCATTAACTGTCTTGGACGGATTCATAGGCAATGTTCAAGTCCTCCGCTATCCCTCTGATGGTTAATTTGCGGTTATTGACCAACATTTCTTTTACTTCATCAATGTTTTCGTTGGTTTTCGATGTCGTTGGTCTGCTACTGTGTTCATCATCTTCGATAAACTTCGACCACTTTTGAACCGCTCGTGCCACTGTTAAAAGATCGTTTTCTTTAGAGAGTCGTTGCCGAAACATTTTTCCAACATTTCCAACGTTCGCGCACCATTAAATCCGTTTTTTTACGCAAAATTTAATACTCGTACAAGTTCGTTGTTGCAAATTTAAATCCATTTCTAAAATTGTAAAAAATCGCCAACACACACAAATATAGATGTACTCTTGGCTACGTAAATTTTGCAAATGTCAGGCTATGGTAATGTCAACAACAGATTTACCAACTTAACAAAAAAACAGAACTCAAATCGGAACAATGGGAGCGGCATACGGTGGTGTCCCCCGGGAACTTTATGATCAAGGTGGTATATTGTATTTACAATCAATTGTTCGACCTACTAATGACACAGTTTAGGCCATCTATTTTCTTGAAGATCGGTCAAATATCCCATGCAGGTGTGTTTTTTGTGTCCTTTTTTCTGACGTAACAGCAGAGCACTCAGACAGAAAATACCTAGTGCCTACTGTACCAGCACCCACCACCTGCTACGATGTCGCCATCGCTCTAAAAGCAAGCGTTCCAAAATCACTTATCACTTTTGCTTGGCACACTTCAATACAAGAAAGCAGTCTAAATTTTTTTTTAACTGAGAGACATCAAGGAAGTCGCTGGTCTGGAATGGAAAGCTATTCCGTCTGCATTTATGCCCACACTAAATCCAACTCTCAATGGATGCTCTAACTGACGATGTGCGATGAAAAAATTTCTCTTTTAACCCAGCCTAGCAAACTTATCGGTGACTCAGTTTACGGTTGTAAACAGGTACAACACATTGCAACGTGGAGCCTTCGACTGTATTTATTCAAGTCTTGCAAGTCCTAAGCTTGAGAGTCCTAAGAGAGTTCAGCAAGACCCTAAGCACAACTTTGCTGTCGCTACAGATGCAAATGCTTAGTCCCCACACATATTCTTCACAATCTAACGCTGTCGTCCTCCAGAAGGATCGGTTTTGGAGCCATCCGTAAAGACCCGATTACATTCACAGATGTTCGGTACCGATTCGGCCATACCTATGCCAGTGTCATTTTTAAAGCCGTCGGTGTATAAAATATTCCATATGTTGGGGGGAAAAGTGTTTATTAGCTCGTGGAAGAGTTGGATGAAGGTTTCTTTGGGGGTCGAATCTTTGTTATGCTTAGATAAGATGATGTTGATAGCATCTATCGGTAACAACCAAGGAGAGTATGTCGAGTTCTTTACAATAGGTGTGATCCCGATATTTTTGGCAAAAGTTAATGCTTTATATAAAGTAGAGGGTTGTTTTGGCACCTTTTTACGTTTCAAAATTGATGAATCTGCGAAAATTGGAGAGCAATAAGATTTGCAGATTTTAGGGATGAGTCTGGATGTTAAAATATCTACTCGGTCTTCTATAGTTGAGAGCCCTCTTTCGGCAAGCAAGTTTTTGATCGGAGTTGTCCTAAATGCTGTAAGGATATCCTTATTGCTGCGTGATACGTTGATTAACTTCAGGTTTGATTTAGCACACTTCCCGTATATAACTAGCCAATAATCAATCTTGGACAAAAGAATAGTTTTAGTTATTTGGATAAGTGTATTAAAGTGAGCATAACTATTTTTTTCTGAAGAGTTTCCAATCTGCGCAATCGGTTTGGAATTTGGGAGTCGGAGCGGAGTAGCTGTTTTGGCTTCCGACTCAAGTACTGGTTATGATTGGAAAGTGATCACTTCCGTGAAGTGAATCTTTTCTGTTTCAGCTTGAGTAAGGTAACAATTGAGGGGAGATGACGGATAAATCAACGTGAGTTAAGGTACCATGAGTAGAGAAATGAGTCAGTTTCAGTTTATATGCATTTTTATTTTCATTCATTAATTAATTCTTACATGCTAGACAAAAAAAAAACGCTTAAGAATTAGCTTAATTAACTTAAAATTATCTTATTCTAACTTACTGGCCCCATGCGGGCACTCTAAGTTAAACCTAACACTTAAACTATGTCTTTCGACGAATCTTACGTTGTTTATACTATCCTACATGTT
Source organism: Volucella zonaria (assembly GCA_963966105.1). NCBI lineage: Eukaryota > Metazoa > Arthropoda > Insecta > Diptera > Syrphidae > Volucella > Volucella zonaria. Next base: position 257,040,858 of record OZ014530.1, read on the forward strand.
TATACTATCTCTATTCATTATTAAAACTAAGAAAACTTTTTTTTTAAGAAAAACTTACTTTTTTTTTACTTTATAATAAAACTTAAAACTAACATTTACAAACTACCTAATAATAAATCTTAATCTACTTAACCTGCTTACATCTAATACATAACATACACCTACAAATATATATATATACATATATATACATAATATATAATATTTATTATATGCATATATATATACTTTTTTTTTTTTTTTTTGTTTACTTAAATCTAACTTAATCCTACCTAAAACTATGTAAGCCGGCCATGGCTAAAAAAAAAAAAAACAATTTTTTAGACGACCCACTTTGCATCACAGGAAGCTACCCAGTATTGGAGGAATTCGACGACGACGCATCCTCTCCCTAATAAGCCACCAAAATTGTTGGTGCTGCCAAGCAACATCCCTCATGTCGCGACTCCCTACCGCTCTACTGAACCGGAGATGCTCCGCACTGCCGTGTGCGACGTCTCTGTCGTAGTTGAGTCGCCTGTCCGCAGCTATTCGAGCGACGTGGAAGATTATCGGCACAGCCAATCTGTCCTGGATTAGACCTTTGCTATCAAGGTAGAGGAACGCTTCTGGAGGAACATAGCCGTCAAAGCGAACTCTCTCATGATACATATAATTAGGGTAGTAAGCCCCAGAGATCAGGTTGTTCGACGATGTCATTGCTCTTGCAATGTGCCTTCGGGTCAACTTAAAAACAAAATTGTCCACTCTTATTAGGTTCGCCCTATTGTACAAGACCTTATTGCGATAGAATTTTATGTACTCAGACTCTGGTGTTCTGTATAAGCGAAGACAAGCCCTAAGGCAAGCCCTCTCAAACACCCTAATCTTTTCCAATAAACTTGCTCTCACGTTGAACCACACGGGACATCCAAATACAAACATAGGCCGGATAAGGGCCATGTAGCAGATCACCTTCACCCTCGCATCGAGTTGGCTGTTGTAAAACAGTCTCCTTGTAAGGGCAAAAGTACTTCTGGCTCTGGCCAGAGCAACATCTATATGTTTGTTAAAATACAGATATTGATCTAGCCAGATCCCAAGGTATCTGACTACATTTCGACAAGCAAGTGGCTGTCCATGTTGTCCGACGATAGAGAACTTTCGCCAATTCTTTCTGGTATCCCTAGAGGCCCCAGGCAAAGGCGTTATAAACAGAATGGTTTCCGACTTCTGAAAGTTGATTTTCAACTTCCAGTCATCGCAATATTGTTTAATTTTGTCGAAGTCACGTTGCAAAAGTTTATTAATGACCTCAATCTTTGGACCTGATCTGTACGCGATTAAGTCGTCTGCGTACGCTATGGCATGGTGAAGTGAACCTATCAGATCACTTATGTAAATGTTGAATAGGATCGGCGAATTTACCGCACCATGTTGCAGACCGTTTTTAATGTTAAATACGAGGGCGGGTCAATAAGTCCGTGACTTTTGGATTAAAACACAGATTTTTTGATAAAAAAATAATTTTATTTTTCAACGTAGTCTCCCTTGAGCTCTACACACTTTGTCCAACGCTTCTCCAATTTTTTTATCCCTTCCAAAAAAAATGATTTGTCGAGGTCCTCAAAATAGGCCTTTGTTTGCGAGATGACTTCATCATTGGAGTCAAATCTTTTTCCACCAAGCCATTTCTTCAGGTTTGGGAACAAGAAGTAGTCGCTCGGAGCCAAATCTGGAGAATAGGGTGGATGAGGGAGCAATTCATAGCCCAATTCATGGATTTTTGCCATGGCAACTGCACATGTGTGCACCCTTGCATTGTCTTGGTGGAAAAGAACTTTTTTCTTGGCCAAATGAGGTCGTTTTTTTTTCAAATCGTCATTGAATCGGTCCAATAAGTTGGCATAATATTCCCCATTGATTGTTCTTCCCTTTTGAAGGTAGTCAATGTGGATTATCCCGCGTGCATCCCAAAAAACAGTCGCCATAACTTTATTGGCTGACAAACCCACCTTGGCCTTCTTTGGCGCCGATTCACCCTTAGAAACCCACTGTTTTGACTGTTGTTTGTTCTCTGGTGTGTTGTGATGGATCCATGTTTCGTCCACGGTTACAAAACGGCGCAAAAACTCCTCCATATTGCAATTAAACAACGCCAAACCTTCCTGTGAAGTTGTTACACGATTGCGTTTGTGGTCGACTGTGAGCAAACGCGGCACCCATCTTGCGGAAAGCTTTCTCATGCCCAAGTGATCATTCAAAATTGAAACCACTGAGCCATGCGAGATCCCTACGGCTTCCACAATCTCTCGCACTTTCAATCTTCGGTCGGCCAACACCATATCGTGAATTTTTTCGATTGTTTCGGGTGTAGAGACCTCAACTGGGCGTCCAGGACGTTCGGCATCTTCAGTGCTTGTACGGCCACAACGAAATTCAGTAAACCACTTTTTTAGCATTGAAATCGATGGTGCAGTATTTATCAAGCTTAGTCTTGGTCTCGGTAATGGTTTTTTTTCGCAAGAAATAATGCTTAATAAGCACACGAAATTCACTTTTTTCCATTTTCTCCTCAAATTAGTGAGTAGTCTGATAAAAATAGCTGTCAAACACAAACTAACTGACGCAGCAAGTTTAAATTTTGACAGGAGTCTGTTGACAGGGGCAGTGTTGCTGTTTCAGTAAAGAGGTCAGAAATTCAAAAAGTCACAGACTTATTCCAGCGGAAGTCACATCGCCATTCTTCACGATGAACTGTCTACTGGAGAGCATATCAAAAAGAATATACAGCAGTGGTTTACTAATGCCCAACCTGTCCAGCTTGAAGAAGAGTCCCTCTAACCATACGGTGTCGAAGGCCTTTTCCAAGTCAATCAGGCAGGCACCAGTGCACTGTTTCTTGCCTTTGTTCCATTGGATATCAGAAACCAGTTTAGACGCAGCATGAATGATATCATGCCCCGCCTTGAACCCGGATTGATTATCCGGAACTATATGTTTGTCCTCAACCCACTTAGTCAGGACTCTATTGATCACCTTCTCGAAAACCTTACTGATGTTTGGAAGAAGACTGATCGAGCGGAGATTCGCTGGATTGGAAGTATCTTTATTCCTTTTGGGAATGGGATGTACCACCGCAGTTTTCCAATGCGCTGGATAATGTGCATTATTCATTGCATTATTAAACAGGGTGGTAAAATGTCCACCGCTTCTAGTACAAGATGTCGAAGTACAATGTTCGGTATTTCATCGGTTCCCACTGATGTCTTACTTCTAAGTGATTCGAAGATCGTTTGGAGATCTTCCTTCGAAATGAACGGTGGTAATACCCTTTCGTTGTTGATGACATTATTTGCCATATTCTCGTCACTGAACTGGGTGAAACCCGAGCTCTCGAATAGCCAATTCTCAATTTCGAAGGTAGAAATTGTGCATAAGGACTCGACTCTCCAGGTCGTGGTTCGGGCCATTGATGTCATTCGCCTTGCACACTTCCTGGAAAGTCGCTCCTATAGCCTCTACCTTCTCCTGTGGATCCTCGATCACAAAGAAGTTATCATCGTCAACTGCCTCATTTGGATCGATACCTGCTGCTACAAGTATTTGTTCGTTGTTCGTCGTTCGGGCGATTTTGAGACATGGAAGGTCGTTTTGATCTTTCCCCTGAAATATTTTATTTATTTGCGGGAACATATTCGGGTTGCTGGTGTTTACATCTCGAATTTTATTATTCCAATACAAACTCACAGAATTTCTGTAATTTACCTTTATTAATGTTTGGAGGTTTTTAAGCGACGACTTCAATGTCATGATCTCCGGGTTATGTCTGTCAGTAAACTGTCTGCACAAAGTTTTTAGTCTTGACAGCAGCCTACTTTTTTGTCGGTGCAGTGGTAGAGAAATGAGTTGGGCTGCCATCATTCATTAAGAAGAAATCGGTGTTGGATAAATAGGATTCAACTTCTTTCCCTCTTGCGTTTAGCGCAGGAGATCCCCATAGATGACTCCACGAATTGAAATCGCCTGTCACTATAATTGGGGTCCCTATTATATTTTCCACGTCTATGGCGGAGAATGGTTGTGTTGGATGGATGTAGAGGGATACGATAGTGAGTTTCATATTAAGATGGATTTCAACGGCTATTGCGGAAATATTAAAATTTATTTGACGAAATTCTTTGGGGATAGATTTGTGGACCGAAGGCAGGTGCTATACTTTGACTTTGTAATAGAGGAAAAGTTATGCTTCGTATTGCTGTTAAGTTTTGGCTGTAGTGTTGGCCTGTACATGCTCGTGCTCAAGCTCGTGGTAATTGTTAATGTATTCATTAAGGTTCCATTGCAGAACCCTAAGGAGGGAGCTTGTGGACTTGAGAGACTTTTTTGCACTATATCATATTTTAGGCTACAGTATAGTGTGAGAAATCAGAAGATGGTGAGATTGTTGGTTGATTGTGTTAACTCTGTTGCCCAGAAGTCGAATCATTCAAACTCAACAGAGAGTCTGAATGCTGTTTTTTGTAAATTTATAAATGCTTATGACTCCTTGATCCTTTATTTGTTCATGAATTTATTTTTTGCTAACGTTTATTAAACAAGGCGCGTACACGGTGCCTTATGAGGAATTTAAACGAGTATCATCATGCAGAGAAACTTTAATTGGACAAAGATTTGAGAGGGTTTTTTGACAAGAATGTATTAGCAACTTGTTGGAAATTCACGAGAATCAATAAATTCCCATCTCGGAGTTGGGTAATACTAGTATATATTCGTTGCCATCTATCGCCTTTTTTATAAGGAAAACCTTGAAAGAAGTCAGTTTTTTATCGAGGTCTGCAGGAGATATAGTTATAAATTTGGGATTTTTTGAATTAGGATGAGTGGGGGGATCTAAAGCAGTTTCTATTGGTGAGTATGTATTTTTTTTCCATTTTGGCTGATCGGAGTAATGATTGAGTTCATCAAACCGATTGCCTGCCATGGTTAAATTGTTTACAATTTGATTAGGTTGCTTATCACACACTTGTCGCACAAGTATTATTGGAAGAGCAAGCTCGATACGCGGAAACGTGAAAACACCAACTTTGAAATTGCAAAGACAAAAACGATCGAAACAATGTTATCGGCTTAGTCGGTGACTGTGTCTATTGAAAATATATCTGGCAAGATTATTGTAAACGACATTTAAATTCCGATTTGTACTGTAGTCTACAGTGAAAAATACTTCACTGCCGTACATACAGGATAGGCAATAAAAGTGTTTTGACCAGTAACATTTTAGTTTTAAAAGATACATACCTTTGAGTTGACCATAACAGGCGTAGATTGGTTACCGATCGTCCAACTTAATGTCTCATTAAAGATTAGACCCAGATCTCTATCAGAATGGACGTAATAAATAATCTGCCCAATTTGATTTGTACGAAGCTAAATGTATCTAATTTATGTTCGTTGGGATTTAGTTATAAATTATGATTTAGCACCCGCGGCGGAATGGTAAGAAGATCTTTATTAATCTGATAAATGAAATTTCTTATGCATTCTAACTTAGAACTTAAGTATAATTGGACATCATCAGCAAACATGTGCATGCTACAGAATTTGACAAGCCGGTGAAGCTCATTAACATACAGCGAAAATAACAAGGGCCAAAGAATGGATCCCTGTGGCAGACCTGCAGAAACTGGAAGAAAAGAGGACATGTGATTTCTCACAGACGCACATTGCTGACGACCTACTAAATAGGAGTATAGAAGTTTATTTGTATAAAAAGAAATTCCTCAGTGTGTTTATGAGTATCAAATGTTAACAGTCTCGAACTCTTTTGTAAAGTCTAGTAATGTTAAAAAAAATTAGCACCTTTATTGTCTATAGCTTTGCGAATATCATCTACAAAAAGTAAAAGCGCTGTTTTGCAGCTCCTTTTGATACGAAAGCCAAACTGGACGGAGCTTAAAAGGCTGTTACAAGTTAATCATGCTTATATCTGCTTTAACATGGGCTTCTCAAATACTTTCGACATGAAAGGCAAGATAGCAATAAGTCTTAATGGATAGCACTGTTCTGCGTCTTAGGTAACGGGAGTATTTTAGCAATTTTCCAAAAACAAAGAGCAACAGGTAGAGCGAAGAATAAAGAGGTTTTCTTCACTCCTTTGAAAGAAGAGGCCATTGAGCTGATATGCCTTAGATACTGCGTTGTTGGTTTACCTCAAACTAGAAGTTTTAGTGTACCAATATCGAACGTGGCTTCCACCTCCACGGCGGCGTTAGAGGATTTAGAGATGTCAAAAAATTTTGAGGCCGAAATACAGGCAATGTCTTATGAGAAAAAAATGATCCTAACATGCCTAATATCCCAACGCCTACTAAAGCAAAAGAAACACCTAGAAAAACAGTACAAAGACCAATTCAACTTCTGGATAGGCAAATCAACGTACAAGAACAGCTATTCGAAAAAGTTTCTACAATTCTTGTAACAATCCAGAAGCAGTCCGAAGAAGCAAATATAGTACATGTTTGAGAAAAATATACCGGATAATCGGTCGGCTCAATGATTTCCAAATAAAACAAAAACTTTTGGATAAAACAAAGAGGCACAATGAGCGGATGTAATAAATCGCTATAGAAAAAAATAAGATTATGAGGGAACTGCTGGAATTAGAATTAACGAAAGCGAACGCAACGTTAAAAAACTGGGTTTCTAGTATTGCTTAGTTCCTTCCTTCTCAGAAGGTCATTATCTTATTATTTGCCCAGAATGCTAAGTTATGTTAATTTATTTTTATTTATACATATAAACCTTTTGCCATAGAGGCTGATTTGTGATATTTTTAATTTACTTTTACTTTTTGCCAAGAAGGCTTTTGTATGTGAATAATATAAAGAGGTAATCTATATTTGACTCCAAGCAGGAGTCAAAGTACCAAGTACTCAAAAGTACTGATTTATGTTTAATAAAACCTTGCGAACAAATTTGATTTTTTTTTATAAGAAACTTTCTAACAGTTCTTCTCGGATTCGATTTACTTCGGATAGATAGAACTGTATAGATTCTGTAACATTATTTTCTTCCTAGATTTCCAACTCTTCGTCATGCATATTGTGTAATGCAGCGCTAACATTAATGATCTGTGCAGCTTTTTTTGGAGAATAATGAAGCTGCCTAGAACAGAGACAACACCGGCACCGATAGTTCCCTCAACTATGTTATGACCTTTGCTATGGTTGCTATTGAACCTGGTTTTCAAATTATCAACGCCAGCATTTCTATATGGCTTGATAAGCCATTGCTACAAAGGATATCCAGTATCTTCTATAAAAGAGAAGTATTGCAATGACATTTTTTTGATGTACGTAAAATGCATATTTACCTAGCAATCACGTATTTCTTTCCTCCGCGTCATACACTGATGTAAAAAAAACGAAAATGCATGGCTACTGGCCCAAAGAAAAGAGTCATGGCTGGCCCCAGGGTATCTTGAGTCTCTACACTTAATTCCCTGTTTATGATCACATATCTGTAAAAGTAATTAATACATTTATATTGATTAGTTACTATCTTAACGTTTAGACTATATGCCGCCTTTCTGTAGAAAAATATTGTAGATGTGCATTTTCTCCTTGCGGTTTCGCAATTTTTATATGTGTACCATCTATCCACATGATAACACTTGGGATCCTTGACTTTTCATAAAAATATAGTTTTGCCTCCCTCTTCTCTTCCTCGTTCATATTCAAATCGATCCATTTAGAACATAAAACATCTTCTAATATACCGAAAACTTCAGAAAAAACCCATTGAGATTGTCGGCTGTTCCTTGCCCTTGCCAGTTTGGTATATACCTTCAGCTAAAAACCTTAAACATGCTGCCAGCTTAAATTCCGGGATCAATGATGTGGTTCTGATCACATGTAGCAGTTCAGATTTTAATTGCGTATTTAAATGCTATTTTATTTAGTCTAAAATGTTTAATAAATCTGCAGCAGGCATCCATAAATTAATGTTGATAACACAAAAAAGTTTGGTTAACTTACTGAGCTTCCGCCATAGAGAAAACATCAGTCGCCATACTTCTTATTTTAAAACGAATATGCCGGGAATCATTTTCTTCTTCGTTCAAATCCATAAAAAAAGCAATTGTATACATAATAAAATTTATTTAACACTTTTAATAACTTTACTTTGAAAAAATTTAAATATCAAAATTTTACAGAGTGACAGAGACAGAGCACAGCTGATATTAAAGAAGATCGGTAATGAGGTTCAACCGACCGATAATTTTGTGTATCCGCCGTTTTCTACAGTAGCATTAAACTGCGATAGGGAAGTGATGCGGATTGGACGAAATCCCGCAGCAGTCAATCTGCCGGTTTCCATAATCGACATCAATGTTTTTCATAGCTGGCTGTTTGTAGATGGTTGTATTGCAAAGCGTACTAAAGATGTTCTATAAGTCTTCGTCCACGAGTTTGGGGATACCAAATATGATAACGTTGTCGGTCAGGATTTCACACCGTTCGAAAAGGGTTTCAGAGTAGGTTTATATCATGCCTTTTTGTAAAATAACTGGATATATGCCATCGATGTTAGGCAATGATCGACTTCGTTTGTGATAAAGATTTTTAACTTCGAACGTTATAGTTGCAGCTCTTGTCATCGATGAGATATTAAAAACTGAGGAAAATGAGAGAAAAGAAATGAGAAAAATACGAATGTGGGTTAAACCTTGGATAAAAAGAAGGAATCAATTTTCATCCGTAAACCTGTTGAGAGAATTAGACGAAAATATTCTGTACCAAGTTGTCCAACCAGCTGCTAGAATGTACAGCTGTCAGCAATAACTGATTTCTATAAATTTTTATTTTCTTCGTATTTTTAACCGCTGTGATATGATGTTGATGCTGTACTCTGTAACGAAAGTATAATTATTCTATTTTTACAGATACTGAAAAATGAAGAGGAATGTGAGAAAATAGCTAAGGAGTATTTCGAAATCAGGAACTTCCCCAACTGCCTCGGAGCAATACACGGAAAACACGTCGGGATCTGGTGTTTACAACTTCAATTATAAAAAAAAAAACATATAGCATTGTTTTGATGGCATTGGTAAATGCAAAATACGAATTTTTGATGGTGGAAGCTGGTACAAATGGAAGAGTATCTGACTTCGGAGTATTTTATAATATTTATTATATTAATATTCCAAAGTCTAAGAAAGTTGAAAACTTTGGAAAAGATCTTTCATTTGTATTTGTGACAGACGATGCATTTCCACTAACCATAAATTCCATGAAGCCATATAGTCATCACAAACTTTCAAATGAAGAAGAGAACTTCATTTATCGCCTCTCCAGAGCTAAACGCGTGGTCGAAAACACTTTTGGCATTATAACCGCAAGTTTTCGAATATTGCCTACAACAATAAATCTGAGTCCAAAAAAGACAACAGATATTGTTACGGCAATTTGCTATTTCCAAAATTTCTTGAAGAAGAGGAATCCAGCAACATACATGCGAAGTTCGGACATAGAGACCAATGCTCCAAATTGTAGCCGGTCGGAACCGTTAAAAAATTTACAAGCTGGATAATTGAACAAATATAATGCCAAGCAAATCCTAAGTGATTTCTCTGAATATTTCAACACCACTGGAACCATTCCCAGAACTTAACCCTTAAATGCGAAAATTTTTTTGTTTTTAATGAAAAAAAAACATAGGAGCTTCTTAAAACGAGTTATTGTGAATGGCATTCACAGTTTTTTGATAAACTTAATAGGAGATGCCAAAAATTGGAAAAATGTGGTTGATTCATATATGCATCATGGCGCATCTGTGGGTTTACGGAATAGTTGTTTAGCAAACAATCATTTGATTGAATTTATTTTTTTTAGATTTCAAATGACATTATTATAATCTTTTAAAGACTTGTTTGTATCATAAGTCTGATAAGGAGTAGAATAGATGTGTATTCGCGAGAAAAAAAATTCTAGAAATAGGAGAATATACTTTTCAATATAAGAATAAAAACAAGTCCATTTTTATATTGGGTCTACAAGTAAGTTTCTAGCGTTTTTTTTCCAAAATTTGAAGTTTTATTATGAAAACATAGTTACAATGCTTTATTCAAAGTATCGTCCATCGGAAGCTACAACTTTCCCCCATCTTTCTGGCAATTTATGAATTCCGGACCAAAAAAATTTCTCGTCTTTCGAGCCCAAGAACGTATCGAGCCAATTTTTGATTTCCTCTACTGAGCTGAAGCGTATTCCCGTAAGAGCGTTCTGCATCGAACGAAACAAGTGGTAGTCAGATTGTGCCAAGTCTGGACTGTAAGGCGGGTGAGGCAGAATTTCCCATCCACTATTTTCCAAATAGTTTTTCACCGAAACCGCAACATGTGGCTGAGCGTTGTCGTGATGAAAAATGACGGACCCATGCCTGGTCTCATGTTCTGGCCGTTTTTCTTTTAACGCCCGCTTCAAACGAATTAGTGGGGTTCGATATAATGGTTATTTGATGGTTTCACCACTCGGAAGCAGTTCGTAGTATACGACACCCCTTTGATCCCACCATTTGCAGAGCATGACCTTATTCACGTGAATATTTCGTTTCGGCGTCGATTGGGCGGGCTCGCCGGTCTTTGTATACGATTTTCTGCGTTTAGGATTATCATAATAAATCCATTTCTCATCACCAGTGACAATACGATGCAAAAATGATTTATTTTTATACCGCTGCAGTAACGTTTCGGACAATTCGTACGGCACCCAGTTTCCAACCTTTTGAATGAATCCCTGTGCTTTTAGGCGCAGGGAAACGGCTTGTTGCGTGACGCCCAATGATGCAGCAAGTTCTTCTTGAATTTGACACGGATCTTCATCCAGTAAAGCGTCCAATTCCTCATCTTCAAAACTTTTCGGCTTTCCGAGGCGATCTTTGTCTTCATCTCCAAAATCACCACTTTTGAACCGTTTGAACCACTCGCGGCACGTCGATTCACCAATACATTCCGCCCCATAAGTTTCCGAAAGCAAACGATAGGCTTCAGCCGCACTTTTCTTCATATTAAAGAATAAAAGCAGCGCTTCCCGCAAATGACGTTTATTTGGCTGGAAACTTGCCATGATTTTGCTCGATAAAATGTACGACACCGATAGAACTGCTCAAATATAACGCTGCAAAGTTGTTGACAGATACAAAACCTACAAATAGAACACATGGGGTCTGACATTTCTGCCCGGATCCACTGGTGGCGCCATCTCTGACAAACGCTGGAAACTTACTTGTAGACCCAATACATACCTATGTGTATTTAACATTACTTTAATTTGTAAATAATATAAGTATGTAATTAGTTTACTTAGTATGGAAATCTAGGAAACAATTTTTATACTTATTGAGGCAAAGTGAAACTGCGCATTTTGTGCATTTAATGTATGTTTGAGAATTGCACAAGGGTAGCTTACACCTCAGCCTCTTCTCGCATACTTCTGCAAAATGGTTAAACCCATCGTGACGGATATCAACTGGTAGTTTTAAGTTTTAAACGCATTTTATTTTCTAAATCATTAACTCTTACATACTAACAAAAAATGCTTAAATGCTAGCTTAAAATTACTTAACAAAGTTATACTAACTTACTGGCCCCACACAGGCACTCTAAGCTACTCTAAACTCTTATATATATGTCTTTCGACTTTGTTTACATTTTATACTTATATATACTTATTTTCTATGCTTAAGGCTAAGAAAAGAATTTAACAAAAAACTTAGCATATGGACATATTTTTTATAAAAACTTAACATCTAGCTTAAAATAAATCTTAGTCTACCTAACCTACCTACACAATACACACATATATACACATAGACAATATTCACAATGACATACATATACTAGTATATACCTATGTATATACTAATATAAATATGTATTTCTTAAATACTAACCTAAACCTATGCAAGCTGGCCATTGCTATTCACAGTGTAAATGGATTGGTCAGCTCTGCCCCATTAGTGAGGCTGGTCCGTAATTGACGGAAACGACGACGAAACATCTTCTCCATCATTCAACCACCAGAAATGCTGGTGCTGCCGAACGACATCCCTCTTATCGCGATTCCCCACCGCCCTACTGAACCTGAGACGATCCACACTGCCGTGTGCGACCTCTCTGTCGTAGTTGAGTCGCCTGTCCCCAGCTTTCCGAGCGACATGGAAGATTAACGGGACCGCTGATCTATCCTGGATCAACCCTATCTGATCTAGGTAGAGGAATGCTTCCGGTGGAACGAAGCCGTCAGAGCGCACACTCTCGTGGTAAAGGTAGTTGGGGTAGTAAGCCCCCGATATCAGGTTATTCGTCGAGGTCATTGCTCTTGCAATGTGCCTTCGAGTCAGCTTAATTACGAAGTTGTCCACTCGTATTAGGTTCGCCCTGTTGTAAAGGACCTCATTACGATAAAATTTTTTGTACTCCGACTCTGGTGTTCTGTACAAGCGAAGGCAAGCCCTCTCAAACACCCGAATCTTTTCCATTAAGCTTGCTCGCACATTGAACCACACAGGACAACCAAATACCAGCATGGGCCTGATAAGGGCCATGTAGCAGATTACCTTTACCCTCGCATCGAGTTGGCTGCTATAAAACAGTCTCTTTGTAAGGGCAAAGGCTCCTTTGGCTCTGGCCAGAGCAGCATCTACATTTTTGTCAAAATACAGAAACTGATCTAGCCAGATCCCAAGGTATCTGACTACATTTCGACAGGCAAGTGGCTGTCCGTGTTGTCCAATGATCGAGAACTTTCGCCAATTTTTTCTGGTATCCCTAGAGGCTCTAGACAACGGCGTCCTAAAGAGAATGGTTTCCGACTTCTGAAAGTTGATTTTCAACTTCCAGTCATCGCAAAATCGTCTTATCTTATCGAAGTCACGCTGCAAGAGAGTATTAATGACCTCGATTTTTGGACCTGTTCTGTACGCTATCAAATCGTCTGCGTACGCAATAGTATGGGGAAGTGAACCTATCAAGTCGCTTGTATAAATGTTGAATAGGATCGGCGAATTGACCGCGCCTTGCTGAAGACCATTTTTAATTTGAAATATACCAACAGAAGTCACATCGCCATTTTTCACGATGAACTGTCTGTTGGTTAGCATATTATAAAGAATGTACAAGAGTGGTTTACTGATCCCCAGCCTAGTCAGCCTATAGAAAAGACCCTCTAACCATACAGTGTCGAAGGCCTTCTCCAAGTCAACAAGGCAGGCACCAGTGCATTGGTTTTTGCCTTTATTCCATTGGATATCGGACACCAGTTTAGACGCGGCATGTGAGATATCATGTCCCGCCTTAAAACCGAATTGATTATCCGGAACTATATGTTTGTCCTCAACCCACCTAGACAGAGCTCTATTGATTACTTTTTCAAACACCTTACTGATATTCGGAAGGAGACTTATCGACCGGAGATTCGCCGGATTGGATATATCCTTTCCCTTTTTGGGGATAGGTTGAACCACCGCCGTTTTCCAATGCGCTGGATAATGTGCATTATTCATTGCATTATTAAACAGGGTGGTGTAAATGTCCACCGCTTCTAGAGGAAGATGTCGAAGCACGATGTTTGGAATACCATCGGTCCCCACTGATTTCTTAGCCCTGATTGTGTCGAAGATCTCATGGAGCTCTTCCTTCGAAATGAACGGAGGTAGGTCACCCTCTCTGGTAATGACAGTATTTGCCATATTTTCGTCGCTGAAGCGAGTGAAACCAGAGCCCTCGGATCGCCAGTTCTCTACTTCATTTCGAATGTAGAGGTTGTGCACCAAGACGCGATTGTCCAGGTCATAATTAGGGCCAATGGTATCAGTGGCCTTGTATATTTCCCGGAAAGTCGCCCCTATGGCTTCAACCTTCTCCTGTGGATCCTCGATCACAAAGAAGTCGTCATCATCAGCGGCCTCATTTGGATCAATACCTGCTATTGTCAGTAACCGTTCGTTGTCTGTTGTCCGCGCTATTTTAAGACACTGAAGGTCGTTTTGATTTTTCCTCCGAAATAGTTTATTTATTTGCGGGAACATATTCGGGTTGCTGGTGTTTACAGCCCGAACCCTGTTGTTCCAATACGAACTTACAGAAATTCTGTAATTCTCTTTTATTAACATTTGAAGGTTTTTAATCGACGACTTCAGTGTCCTAATCTCCGGGTCTTGTCTGTCAGTTAACTGTCTGTACAAGTTTTTGAGTGTTGTCAGAAGTCTACTTTTCTGTCGGTGCAGAGCGTCAATAGTAGGATTGCGGAACAGGTCTTCGTTAGTCGTATGTCGATAGCGCGGTATTGTAGTGTCCATAGTTTGTTTAATTGTCTCGTCCATTTGTTTTAGGTAATTGTCGATCTCCTCGTTTGACAAATTCCTATTGGACGGTGGGTGGAGCGTGTTCGAGGAGAGTGCTCTTGTCAAGGTTGCGGAGAAGCGTGTCCATCGAGTCTTACTGTAGTTGTAAGAATATCTTTGGACAAACTCCTCCAATTCCGCAATTTCGTTGGGAACTGTAATTTTGGTGCTAAAACCGCAATGGTCGCTGTCATACACGAATGTGCGCAGACAGTTTAGCGTTTGTAAATTCGTACCTGTCAGTCGTATACGTTCGTCGTACAGCAGTAGATCCAAATAAGACCCGCCTCTGGGAAACGACGGGTTATCCGTCGCTTTAAGACCGAGTCTGTACATGACATCGTGCTGACCCCACCAATCAAGTAGTAGGTTCCCTCTAGTATTTGGCAAATTATTTCCCCAATCTCTGTGTTTAGCGTTGAAATCCCCGCCGATTATAAAATAATTCTCCCCCGATTCCAGCCTCAGAAGTCGAAAAAGCGTGTCGAGCTCTGTAATGAATAAAGTGGATTGTGAAGCCTCAGGTGCATAAACAGAGGCCAAGTACAGCCGCTTTCCACTGCGGAGCGGGATGTAAATGACGACTGCCTCCAACACCCGGAACCTACGCAACACTCCCTTGTACACTCTGTGAAATTTTATACCTTGTTTAATGAAGATCGCAACACCGCCTCCACGTTTGGATCCGGGCCGGTTTCTTCTTCTGACAATATAATTATTGTACTCCAGTTTGTGCTTATCTGTTAGCTTGGTTTCACTAGCGAAAAGCACATCAGGAGTTTGGTCTTGTAGCAATTTAAACATCGCGGCTCTTCGTTCGATCCTAATCAGTGAATTAACATTCACCGCAAGGACCTTCAAAGTTTGCTCCACCATGTGCGTACCCATTACGACATGTGTTGCGTTAGGCCCGGCAGCAGCGCGTAGATCTGGTCCACCCGCTTGGTCTGTTCTTGCACCTGCTTTTGCAGCTGAGCCATCTGCCCTTGGATTGCGAGCAAGATGGCCAACATGTTAGGTGCAGCTTCCGTTGTTCTCGGCATTGGCGCCGGAGAAGCAACAGTCGTTTGCTGTACCGTAGCACCCCTACCTGCCGCCATTTGGGCGTAGGAAATTTGGGACGTGACGGCTGGTGTTTGAAGCCTCACAGGTGAACGTTTGACCTCCACCTTCTGCTGCCGAGCCAGTTTTGCTTTTTTAATGTCAGAGAACTTAGGACAACCCCGATAGTTTGCGGTGTGTCCCACGTTCCCACATAACACGCAAGAGAGCTGCGTCCTATCGGATGCTCCGTCCCTACCCAGAGGACACTCCTCGGAACTGTGGTTCTTTGCGCACTTCACGCATCGAGGCTGCATTTGGCAGTTCGACGCGGCGTGCCCGAACCTCTGGCAGCGAACGCATTGTATAACGCCTTCGCTCCTTTTTAATTTTTCCCAGTGAACCACCTGGTAGTCTAGGACATTAATACTCCTTAGACTATCCAGACGGCTTTCGGGACTGAGCTGCACCAGGAAGAACGGCAGACTCCGTTTCTCCCGCCTGGCTCTAGCTGTGGTAAATGGCTTTACCCCCACGAACTTGAGTCCTTCGCACTCCTTCTCTTTAAGCAGTGCCAGGATCTCCTCAGGATCAGAAGACGGTTCCAACCCCTTCAGCAGCATCGATTGCCGCTTTTCACACTTCGGTGTGAATGAGTAGTGCTCCGTCGTCGTTTCCTTTAGGAGCTCTTTCACTTTCGCGTAGCCCTCCACTGTATTACAGTGGATGGCATGGCGATCGTTCCCCAATCTCTTAATATTAAAATTATTACCAATGACCAACTTACACAGGTCCTTGGTAGCATTTACCTCCAATTTATAGGTGTTGATAGGCGGCACCTTCTCCTTCTTCTTCTGCTGCTGCTGCTGCTGCTGTTGTTGTTGTTGTTGTTGTTGTAGTTGTTGTTGTTGTTTTTGTTGTTGTTGTTGTTGTTGTTGCTGCTGCTGCTGATGTTGTTGCTGCTGCTGCTGCTGCTGCTGCTGCTGCTGTTTTAGCTGTTGCCGATGTTGTGACTGCTCTTGTTGTTGTTGCCGGTGTTTCTTTGGCTTTTGTTGTTGTGCTTGCTTTTGAGCAAGCTGCTGTTGTTGGGATTGCTCTTGCTCTTCCTTCTTCCTTCTTACCATTTGTTTTTCTTTTATGGCCAGCACTCTTTCTTGTAGCATTTTGATGCTGCTACATATGGCCTCCATTTCTTCCTCTTCATCGTCAGATTCGCTTGCTGCCAATGAAGCGAAGTTGTTGGCCGTTGGTAGGGTGGGCTGTTTTACTAAGTTGGAAGTTTTACAAAGCTTCCTCCTTCTCTTTGGTTTTGGCGTTTGGATCGAACCACTTGACGCCTCACTTGGTATTTCAGCAGATCCCGCTATTGACATAGCGGACCGCTCTCCACAATCCATCACGTGATGGACAACACTTAATACCACTTTAAATTTATTGTTTTTTATAAAAATGAAAAAAAAAAAAAAAAAAAAGTTGTTATGAGTACACGGGGATTCGAACCCACGACCGTCAACTGTCGGCCGAGCACACTGACACCCTGCTAATTGGAGCCTGTAGCAATTTCCTCAAATGTCTCGTTTTCACTGATTTTACTAATCACTGTACACTCGCAAGCCGAAACACGTCTGCTCTCCACGGAGATATGTGAACGACTGGATATCAACTGGTGGAATAGGCGCCGTGGTAGACTTTTTTCCTTTCGGCATGCATGCTTGAGATTGACGTACTGGGGGAGTTAGATGGCCTTCCGCTTTTGGTCGACGGTCGACGTCTCGTTCGGAAATGCGTATAAACATATGACAGTTGCCAACTCGAACCGGAAGTCTGCTTGATTTTTCGGACTTATCCCTTTTTTCTCGCAGTAGCGCTTGTATAACAACCAAGGGTCTATAACTTAATTCATGCGGTTTGCTAAGAGATGGCGTAACTTGTATTATTCTATATTCCAATGGAATATTGGAACATGCGTTGGAAAGCTACTGTCATTGTACGTCATTTCAGTATATGTCATTCATTTGAAGCGTAAACAACAATAGTTTTTTTTCACTCAAATATGTCGAACTTTGTGCCTGAAAAAGTGTTTTTGCGGGGAGATCTTCTTCATTACTTTAATATGAAGAAAACTGCTGCCGAAAGCCATCGTATTTTGGTGGAAGTTTATGGTGAACATGCGCTAGCTGAGCGAACGTGGGAAAAGTGGTTTGCACGATTTAAAAGTGGTGATTTTGGCTTCGAAGGCGATGACCGTCCTGGGCAGCCAAAAAAGTTTGAAGATGAAGAACTGGAAGCATTACTCTATCAAGCAGCCATTTCAAAACGTTTAAAAGCAGCTGGATATATTTAAAAGCAAGGAAATTGGGTTCCACATGAATTCAAGCCGAGAGACATCGAAAGGCGGTTTTGCATGTCCGAAATGCTGCTGGAACGCCACAAAAGGAAGTCATTTTTGCATCGGATTGTTACTGGTGATGAAAAATGGATCCATTACAACAACCCCAAGCGCAAAAAATCATATGTGAAATCCGGCCAACCAGCCAAATCAACGGCAAAGCCGAATATCCATGGCACGAAGGAAATGCTCTGTATTTGGTGGGATCAGATGGGTGTGCTGTATTATGAGCTGCCAAAACCGAGTGGAACCATCAATGGACAACGCTACCGAACACAATTAATCCGTTTGAGGAGAGCAGTGGCCGAAAAACGCCCGGAATATGCGACCAGACACGAGGCAATAATTTTCCATCATGACAACGCTCGGCCCCACGTTGCTATTCCGGTTAAGAACTATTTGGAAAACAGTGGATGGGAAGTCTTACCCCACCCGCCTTATAGCCCAGACCTTGCCCCTTCTGACTACCATTTGTTCCGGTCGATGCAGAACGCCCTCACTGAAATACGGTTCACATCAGAGCAGAATATCAAAAATTGGCTTGATTCATTCTTGGCTGCCAAGCCGGCGCAGTTCTATTGGGATGGGATCCACAAATTGCCAGAAAGATGGGAAAAAGTCATAGCTTCAGATGGGCAATACTTTGAAATAAATAAAAAATTATAAATTATATACCCAATAGTTATATCTATAATGTGGTGGAAAATGTGGAAGTACCACTCTCTGGACTTTGTAGTGATTCTATATCTTCCCACAAAGCTATCTAGCAAGTCAACGCCTCCCATATGTTTGTTATAATCCAAAATAATTGCAGGGCATGTTACATCAATGACCTGTTTGGATTTTCGGTCATAACTGTTTGTGGCAAAGACAAGTTGTAAATGAGTGAAACTGTAATACAAATTAAAAAAATTGTTAACACGTACCGCTTGACTGTCGTCACTGGTTCTTTCCCAACGAAAGTAGATAGTAAAATTACAGGTTTATTGTCTTTCCAAAGTATATTTGTGATCTCTGTATCTTGAAAGTTCGCTGTAACTTCAAAAGATGTTCCCCTAGTAACTGCCTTCAATTCACAATCAGAAGGAAGCTTGCAATTGGGTAGTCTGTTTCTTCTTACCGTTCCCAAGCAGTAGATTCCTTCGTAGGTAGGTGTAAGAAAAGTGGCACCGAGGTGTAATAATTATCACAGTAGAGCTTAAAATTTTTTCCCCTAGGCATATCCCGACATAAACAAACCATCACGTTTCCACTTGCTCCCAAATCTGGTTCACCAGATTGGCGTTTTGAAAAACAATTTTCGAGTCCACTATATATTTCAAACTTATATGCGAAGCCTGATACTCCGCACATTACAAATAGTTTATATCCCCATTTATCTGGTTTCAGAGGGAAATATTTCTTCAAATGGTGACGAATTTTAGTAGCACATATTTGTTCATCAACACACAATCGTTCATCCATAGGGATTTTCGAAAATTTTTCATTTAGTGTATCAATTATGGGACGCAGCTTGTGAAGTTTGTCGAACCTTATATCGTTTCGGTTTGAAACACATTTGTCATTGTCATTGAAATATAGACAAGACTTTAGTTTTTCAAACATTTTTGAGGACATGGCATTTTTTATCATATCAGATCCCATGGAGGAATTCCTATATGAACGCATATTTGGATATTTCACAACCGAAGTAAAAGTTAAGATGCCAATGTAGTGGATCAAGTCCGTTTTTGAAACAAAAAGAGTTTTACTTGGTTCCTCAGATCCGCTATACTTAATTGTTTCTCTGCGTATTACTTCCAACAGCTCATCACAGAAGAAATGCCGGAAAAACCGAAAAGGCGTACTAAGTTCTTCTAGCTGATCTGAGAATTCATTTGAGCCTTGGAAGGTAGTTGTTTCTGCTGGCACTAACAGCTTCCTAGTTTTCCAAATAAGTCTCTTAAAATCTTCCTTCTCGGGATGTATGACTGAAGATGTTGATGGGCTTTCGTCCGCGTATGTGGGTATATTGATTTCATCAGATCCTACAATAGTTCAACCGATCTTTCTTTTCGAATATCTCCTATTTCCTCTTCAGTAAGCTGAACAAATTCGGCTGAATGAATATCTTCCAAGTCATCACCTCCATCTTCGCTTTCCGATGGAATTTCTTCGAATACAGACCGAATTGCAGCTTCTCTTTGTAAAACTTTCCGCGACATTTCAGCTAAAATAACAGTGATCCAAATAAAAAAAACACTTCTGACAAATGCGCAGTGATTCACATATAAATCATCTGAATATACGCAAATAATTGTGTACTTTCTAGATAAAAAAGGTTGTTTCCCTGATTATAAATCACAAAAACATGAACTTACATAAATATAATTTTTGGAACACTTCCACAATTAATACTTTTTTTTCTTAATAACTTTAAAGTTTAGCAAACTTCACTCTCACGAAAAAAAACAGAACTGATCTATCACAAATTTTTCTGTCAAAACTAAAAACAAAATAACTGTAAATCCTTGCGGCCATAAAAAAAAGAACTTTATATAAGGCAACTGGAAAGTTTTTTTTATTAGAAAGGGCTTAAGCTTAGCTGTTATTGAGCTTTTTAAAGACGAGGGACGCGGCGCGTTTAAGGGTTAATTTACATTTCTTTCTAACTTTTTAAATAAACAAACTTTAAGAAAAATTATAAAACGTTTTACTTACAATATTTCTTCAAGCGCAGCATTGTCGCCTTAGAATTCCAAATTCTAGAAATTTAAATCTTCAAAATACCACAAACTTGGTGAATATAGATCTTCCGGCCCATAACCTGATCGATAACTATTGTTAACTTTTTTTAATTCGCGCCGGTAGCACGTACGAAAATTAAAATTTCATGCGCCTCTTTCTTCAGGATTTTAGTTTTATACACTTCTAATTTTCCACACTTCAGGCAAATTATGCCGATTCCCGGACAGGTTTCGAAATCTTGGACTTGATGCGTAAAGGAAAGCCATCATGAAAGAGAAAAATTTGATGACTCTCTTGATAGTAGGGTACTAATTATTAGCAGCAACTGATACATGTTGGGGTGTGAAAAGAACCGCTGGGAGGCCATCCATCTGATCCTCCTCGAAGATGTTAGGCAGCAGAATTTCCTTGAATTTTCTATTTTGCTTTAATTCTTTTAACCGTCCAATACCAATATACTCGTACCTACATAGTATACCACCTTGATCAAAATGTTCCCGGAAGACACCACCTTGTGGCGCTCCCATTGTTCCGATTTGAGTTCTGGTTTTTTGTTAAGTTGGTAAATCTACTGCTGACATTCCCTCTAAATCTTAGCGTCATAGCTTGACATTTGCAAAAGTTACGTTGCCAAGAGTACACCTACGAGTATTTCTGTGTGTGTTGGCGATTTTTTAAAATTTTAGAAATGGCTTTAAATTTTCAACAACGAACTTGTATTAAATTTTGCGTAAATGGTGCACGAACATTGGAAATGTTGGAAAAGTGTTTCGGCAACGATTCTATAAAGAAAACGGTCGTTTACCAGTGGCACGAACGGTTCAAAAGTGGTCGTGAGTCAATCGAAGATGATTAACGCAGTGGCAGACCATCGACATCGAAATCCGACGAAAACATTGATGAAGTAAAAGATATGTTGGTCAGTAACCGCAAATTAACCATCGGACAGTTAGCGGAGGACTTGAACATTATCCATCGATCCGTCCAAGACATTTTGGTTAATGATTTGGGTTTCCGTCGTGTAGCGGCAAAATTGGTGCCAAAAGACCTCAATTTCATGCAAAAAACAGACCGTGTTGACGTCGCAAAAGAGATGATTTGCGAGGCTGAATCCGATCCCACATTCATCAAAAAGATCATTACTGGAGACGAGACATGCATTTATGAGTACGACACGCAATCTAGACATCAGGCAAATGAATGGCGTTCACCAAATGAGCCGAGACCAAAAAAACCACGCCGTTTTCAGTCAAAAAAGACGACAATGCTCACGGTTTTCATGGATTGCAACGGTGTAGTGCATCATGAATTTTTGCCAGAAGGCCCAAATATTTGGGCATTATGAGACGTTTGCGTGAAGCAATTCGTTGAAAGAGACCAGAATTGTGGGCAGAAAACTCGTGGATTTTGCACCATGATAACGCACCGTCGCGGTCACACAGTTCCATCATTATTCGTAATTTTTTGACGAAAAATTGAACAAATACCATCCAACAGCCACCGAATTCACTTGATTTGGCTCCCTGTGACTTCTTTCTGTTCAATCGAGGGAACTCGTTTCAGCGGCCGAGAGGAAGTAATGGAAAAATCGCAGGAAGCACTGATTGATATACCGAAAACCGAATATAAAAAATGTTTCGAGGATTGGATCAAGCGCTGGCATAAGTGTGTTGCAGTCGATGGGGATTACTTTGAAGGGGACAATATAGATTTAGATGCATCAACTAGTATTTCCAATTTTCTGAATACATTCCGGGAACTTTTTGATCAATGTAGTAGTCTGCCCCCCCAAGAGTATCATTTCAAATATTCAACACTTCCATTAGATCCTTTTTTACAAGGCTGAAACCTCGCACATAATTATGAAAGATGTCGACTGCTGCCTTTTGTGGTGGCGGTAGTGCAGGAAAATAGGAAAAATATTCGTAAGCTGACACAATTACGAATTTGTGCCAATCTTGATTAGTTTCGGAGCTAATGCCCTGCAACGACTAAATTCTGGTTGAATCAATTGTACTAGCTTGGGTGGTAAGAGTGAATTCGGCGTAAAAAGATAAAGTGTCGGTCCTTGCGATTTCTAGGCATAGAGTGAAACCCTATAAACATTCGGAACCACATCCGTAATTCCTGGATGGACATTATCGGTATCCTCGGATACACTCATTAATGCTCTCATAGGCAAGGTCTATAGTGGACTTTTATGCTACCTGGCTAAAGCTAAAGCAAAGTAGTTCCTAAAGTCTCACAGCAATGAAATTTGGAAATAGAATACAATTGAGTTGAAATTACTCGTAATAGTCAATATAATATTTTGGTCAACTTTTATGCGAAATGTTTGAACAAAAGTTTTCGCTTCTCGAGAATTGTTACCGATGTCTAGACAGTCATTATGAGTAAAAAAGTTTTTCCTATATTTTAAAGTCGGCTAATATTCGCCGATGATGGGCAAAATGTTATACCAAAAGCGAAAAATTCACCAAAAATTACCAACTGTCTGGAGCACCAACTTTTTCAAATTTGTTGAGTTCATCGCGAAAGTTAATTTCATCCAAATGGACTTCATAATGTCTATAAAACTGAAAATGGCAATGTCCTTGCATACCGGATGTACAAATGCTGTCACCATTCATAGCATCGCTCGCGCTCATTGGTCGCAAAAGGACTAAACGAACTAAATGACATTTTGGGCACAAAACGGAAAAGCAATCAAGAGCGAAACATAAATTTCCGGATGTTTCCAAATATTCTGCCGATGGAGAGAAAGAGGAAAAGTCGATGCAGAGGTATTCCTGTCAGGGGATGTCCAAAATTCTACATACTTTTTGTTATAAAAAAATCGTTAGAATTTTTTTTTTTTTATTTAAAGAAATAGCAGATGAGGAAGATACGAGTATTCGTACATGATGGCAGCCAGGAAGAGGCATGAGATATTAAAGTGGTGCTGGAAATTACTTCGGAAGTGCAATTTGTTTCGCTTGATTGTGGTTATGTTGTGCTCCTTTCAGTGGGAAAATTATTTTCTCCACAAGGCTGTACATAGTTTTGCTGTAATGTTGTGAATCAGAGCAATCAATGGATGTAATTCGAGGAGGGATATTTTAAGGAATACAATTTTTAATCGGGGAGATAAGGAGATTCCCTGGGTTTTGACGGTCCGTATGAATTTTAGTGTGCACTCCAAAATAAGTAGTATTATTACAATTGTAAGAAGCGATAAAAAATGAAGACTCTCGTTAACACAAGAAGAAAATATAGGATACCTAGCTGAAAGTGAGGCTGTTTAAAAAAGGATGGGTTGAGGGGTTCTGTTGATAAGGAGAGTCATGTTAAAAGCAGGGAAGATTTTCCTACTTCCCTCTGAGTATTACTCCATATGAAATATTTATTCCAGATTAAACTATTGTAATATCAATCCTTGTTTCGCACGTAAGTCAAGCAGGATATAGGAGATTTCGGGCCTCTGCTAGACACAAATTTGGCTGAGGTATCCTTCCACTTCTGTGGGTCACTTAAAATAAAGTCGCCCTCTACTGCATTGTTACTCTGGGTTGGAGTGGAAAACATTCCGACCTTGGGCGCTGGAAACCATGCGTTCAAAATGACCTTGCCAGATTATATGAGCTTTTCTGAGGAGGTCAGCATCGCTGTATCACCGCATCTTACATAGTCGAATCTGCTGGGCAGGAATGGCCAAACTAGGTGGAATTCCTGGGTTTTTTCCAAGCTCTGCCGCAATATATTGTAATAATGTCATCCATCTTGGGCACTATTCCACCAACAATATTTCACTTTTCACTTTGCAATTTTTCAAACTTTGTAATCTTGTTCTGTACTGCGTTGTGTCTCCGGATTTGAATCGATAATTCTGCGGGCTGAAGCGTTGGGGTTCATTCGTTCTACATGTTAAAGCAAATGCGCAGTTTTTTGACCAAGTCTATATCGCTATACAGCTCGAATCTTTAAATCGTCTCTTCCAGAACCCGTCAACGCATACGGGGCCAAATATCTTACGAAGAATTTTTGTCATAAAACGACCAACGATATCATCATCCGCATTAGAAAGTCTCCATGCTTTGGAACCATAGAGCAGGACTGGGGTTACTAAGGTCTTATACAGAGTTGCGTGGGTTGTTTTGCCTTCTCAGCTCAAAGAAACAGCAATTGGCAAGCGTTATTTTTCGTTTGATTTCTGAAGAGACGTCGTTTTCAGATGTGATAGCAGGGCTGAGGTAGACAAAGTCAATTACTACCTCAAATTTATAGCTGTCGATTGTGATATTCTGGGCGATTCGTCAATATCGGGTTGACAGCAATACTTTGTTTTGCCTTGATTACCGCTTTACCCATTTCTGCCGCTTCTGTTCTTATACCCGCAAATGCACCAGCGACAGCTCGCTGTGTTCTACCACTAATATCAATATCGTCAGCGTATACAAGCCATTGAACAGACTTTTGAAAGATCGTACCTCGTATGTTGTGTTGGCTTGTGAGTTTTGCACAATTCTTTCAAGTGTGATGTTGAAGAAATCACATGGCAGCCCGTCGCCTTGCCTAAATCCTTTTTTGACATCAGAGGTCTCAGTTAGGTGCTAAATACGAGTTTAGCAGAGATGCCAAACTAGACATGGCTCTGTATAGCTCGTCTCTGTAGATGCTGTCACATGCGGCTTTAAGAACGATGGTGAGTATCAATCTGAACTTCTTGGGTTTTCTCCAGGATCTGCAGTAGTGTGAATATTTGGTCAATTATGGACTTACCGGGCCTAAAACTGCACTGATAGGGTCCAATTAGATTGTTTACAAATGGTTGCAGGTGCTCATATAATACGGCAGACAAGATCTTATATGCGACGATTAGGAGACTGATACCTCTATAGTTGGTGCAATTTAGAGGGTCTCCTTCCTTGTGATTCCGTTGCTGAGGGTCCATTCATCAGGCATACATCCATCTGTCCATATATTGGAAATAAGTTGGTGTAGGTTCTCTATTAAGTCATCTCCTGCTGCCTAAAATAATTCTGCGGTTGTTCGACTTCAGTTTGGATATTGCTATCCTCACTTCATTTTGGTCGGGTGGACGGAATTCTTGACCTGCATCGTCAATATTGAATGGTTCGCTCTGCCTGACAGCGGAATTTGTGTCGTCTTCGTCGTTTAGCAGTCTACAGAAATGACTTTTCCATATCCTCAGCACCGACAATGACTCTACTACCAGGTCTCCTTGTTCATCTCCACAGGTTACAGTTCGGTTTTACGTTCTTTTTACCTTTTAGTAAAACTTCCGAACATTATTCCTGGAATAGCATCTCCTTTTTCCTCGATCGCGCGATTGTTTTGCTATTTCGTTTTTTTCCGGAGAACCTGATGTTATTCCCTCCTCTTTTGTTCGTTGAGTTGACGAGTCGCTCTCGTTCTTTTGCGCGGTGCCGCTTTGTAGGCATGTTGTTTTGCTGCATATGTTTGCGGGCACTCCTCATAAAAACAGGGATTTCGTGGCGGTGGGCTGGTAAAACCTAGCAAGTCAGGTGCGGCATTTCTGATGGCCTCTTGGCATCTAAGCCACTGGTCTTCACGTGATGCTGGCGGCAAAGAACTTCTCTAGCGGTTGAGGGATACGCGATCGGCAAAGGTTGTGGCAGCTTGTTGCGATTGCAACTGTTCAAGGTTAAAACTCTTCATAATATTTCCCCGTTGTGGTATCTCGGATATCCGTAGATGTACCTTAGCAGCAACTGGCAGTGATCCGAGTCTATGTCGGCCGCTTGTTCGGACATCTAAAATACGTGAGGAGCACCCTTACATCGATCGCAACATGATCAGTCTGGTTGACAGTTTGCTGATCTGGTATCTGCCATGTTCCCTTGTGAATATTGAGGTGAGGAAACCGTGTGCTTGCTATAATAATGTTACGTCCCGCACCGAAACCGATTTGCCTAAGTTCGTTTCCAGACGTGGTGTCGTGGAAGCTATGTTTTCCGATTATGCTACTAAAGATGTCCTTCTTTCCAATTTTGGCATTAAAGTCCCCTAGGACGATGTTAACGTCATACATCGGACATTGCTCGTACGTTTTGTCGAGGAGCTCGTAGAAACTTTCGTTGGTAGCATCGTCGTTTTCCTTTGTTGGGGTATGAGCAAGCGCATGTTAGGCTGATCTTAGCGAATTTGCCTTTGATACAGATTGTTATAACGCATTCGCTCACGTATCGAAAGCTTAAGGCTTCTTGCCTAAATCTGCAGCTTACAAAAAAACCGCATACAAATAGACACTTCTTACGTTCCCTGTAGCAATCACCATGGTAAATATCACAATTTTTCATCTTTCTTTTGCCGGCCCATCCCACCGCACTTCATGGATGACGGTGATATCTGCTTTATAGTAGTCTAGGGCCTCCGCTATTTGTTCGGCTGAATGTGGCCAATATCGGAACATCCCACGTGCAGAGCCGAAAGTCGTGGTCGTTTGTTTGTTTTGCAGGGTCGTCAACAGTGAATCCGTCTTATTAGTCGGTTCGTATCTTAAAAATTACTTGTTTACGTTGTTGGGCAGTTAACCCCACGTACAACCTGGAGGGCAGGCCCTTTTTGGGACCACTAGGGCAAAAGGGGTCACACCAAATTCCGGAGTCAATAACTGGCTTAGGGGTTGTGAGTGTGATGCAGTTGGCCCTTATTAAGGGTCCATCCGCCAACAATTTTTTTTCAACACCCTGACTTAGTTTTGGAGATCCCTTTAGACCTGTTATTCAACTACGTTGAAGCAGCTCATATAGAGAAAGCACTAGTCGACCTACCTGGAACTCTGGACGCCGCCGTTGATTCCATCATTAGAGTTCGTCCGCTGCCGCCCGGAAACAGAAGAAAGTGCCTTAGGGAGATGGCCCCGGCCCCACGGGGAATATGTTCAAAATTGTACTAATTTGTTACATTTTTTTCAAATAGCCATCATATTTTGAATAAATTTATCTAATCATCATTTTGTTGATTATTTGCGTTCCTGTTTGCCTCATAGATCCTTAAAATTGTTGAAGAGAGAATACCCAAAATGTCTTGCCTCTACCATACGCCTGATTTAGTAAGACAACAAGTCCCAAGGCGTAACAGCTTTCTTACATTTGACGTAAACAAAGGTCTCCTGGGATCCTTTATGCCTACTTCTTTTAGTGGAACATATTTATCGAAGAGTCCCTTAACTATTGAACCAAATAAATCCACTTTACTACCAAGATTTTATACAATATATTCCAGTACAAGTCCCATGGGTAACCTAAGGCATCGCTATGCAAAGCATCTCGGTCTACATCGCCATTTGATGGTTCACTGCCATCTGTTGCGATCTCTTCCATGTAATTTTCTCCATCATCGTTGTTATTATTCTCCCACGCTAATTCTTCTCTTTTCACAGCCAGATTATGAAAAATGCAGCAGGCTGAAGCACTTTTACCTGCAACAATGCAGACGGAAATGATTTAAACAAGCAAACTTTTCCTTCAGTATTCCTAAAAAAATAAAATTCTCGAGAATGCAACAAAGTGGTATACGTTACATACCAAAACAGTTTTTAATGATTCGCCTAGACTTTTTCTAAGCCCGGCTAAAACGCTGTTCCACTGGATCATCCGGAATTGTTCTTAGTGGAGTAGTTTACCATTCGCTTAAAAAATAAGCTCTGTTGCCTAAAAGTACGGGATTTGGAAATGGTCGATATCCTGCATTGACATTTGCGGACAAACGAGAATTTCTTAATGCTGTAAAATGTTTGTGTGGGTTCGAACGATGAAACTTATTTCTTTAAGCCCAATTGCTTTACTTGACCCGAAACAACTTCCTCATCCATCATTCCGTTGAAGTGGCACATCCTATCCACATGGATCACCTTCATTTCACATCGATTCCCAAGCTGAATCCGGTAGGCAACGTCATTAATGCAATTTTGGTGATTTGCCCCTCTTACGCAAAGGTGTATACAGATTCAAGAGATCTTCTTCGTTGAAGCCGCAAGATTTCTCCCCGACGCCGCACCTGGTCTTCTTGCGGTTGTTCGCCAGTTTCGTCCATTCGCGGGTGTCCTAATGAAATTTACGAACCCTTACAATTCTTGCAACCACGTAAGTCTTTCCCACCATGAAGTCTCTTTTATTTTCTGGTTCCATCAAATAGAATCGGTGACGCTCAGGACCACTTTCCATTTATGCTGAAACGATTGCTTTCGACGAAGGTTCTAGAACCTGATTTCGGTAGTCGACGTTTTTGCGTTTCCATATACCGTTGATATTGATGTTCTTTCATGAAATCTGCACCAATGATGCACTCGTCGTATATGTCAGCGAGAGAAGACTATTCGGGCCAGGTGGATGCGGACAAGCTGTAACTGCTGGTGTTATGCAACAAGAATTTCTCTACCAGATGCCTTCTGATGATTGAGGACGTGGCACCGGTGTCTATTGTTGCCATCCATTTTTACTACCTTCTCCCAAAGGACTTTTATTGCAACGTTTGGCAAGAAAGATCTGGATGATAGTCCTGGAGTCGTCTACCATTGCTACCAACTTCTGCCCGGGAAGGTGGCGCTTAATCATCATCAGTCGGGTTGGCTGGGGAAGATTGACCGGATTCTTGATATTGGTTTGTGCCGGTTTCTTCCACTATTTGTTTTCTACCGCAGTGAGGGCAGTTTTATGGTAGAGCCGGTTCTTTATACTACCTTTGTAGATGTTTTATGTTGTCGCAATTCCAGCAGCGCTTTCAACGTTTCTCCCATTCCTCAACACTACGCTTTTCGCAGGTGCATACAACAGAAGCTACTTCCCTGACGAAATTGGTTCATTTCAAAACCTCATTATCTATTTCCATTCCCAGATCGAAGGCAAGCACTTCAGCAAGGGTTCTTTTTCGGGTAATTCTTACTGCTGACTGTAGCTTCGAATCTGCAATTCCCCTGATGAATGCGTCCTTTCCCATTTCATCGATTATTTTCTGGACTGTGG
Source organism: Volucella zonaria (assembly GCA_963966105.1). NCBI lineage: Eukaryota > Metazoa > Arthropoda > Insecta > Diptera > Syrphidae > Volucella > Volucella zonaria. The sequence continues at coordinate 257,070,387 of OZ014530.1, forward strand.
TGGGGTATGACAAATATGCTAGTCGACTGGCATCTTTCGAGAACATTCTGTACTATGCAGCGTTCCATACATCTTTCCCGATTGCCAGAATATTCGCTATCAGTTGTCAAATTGATTCTATTATTTCTCGATTGGATGAGTCTTCTGCTCTCAATGAAAATTATCCCACGCGCATCCCAAAAAACTGTCGCCATGAACTTGCCTGCAGATGGAACAGTCATAGAGACTGTTCCTTCGTTTCGTGTCTGAAGTGGCGGGCCCATGTTGCATCCATCGTTATAAATCGATGCAAGAATTCGGCTTTATTGATGTGAAACCTTGCCAAACAGTTGATTGAAACATCCCCACGATGCTATTTTTGTTCCATTGTGAGTAATCGCGGCACCCATTTTTTCAGCCAAGATGCGATGTACAGCCCTTTTTGAAATACCTGCCATATCTGCTATTTTTTCAAAATTTCTGGGGCACTCACCTCATTTGGTCAACCACAGTGATGTTCATCTTGGCAACTCGTACGGCCTCGCTTAAACTCTGCCAGCCAATATTTTATTATTGTAAATGAAGGAGCAGAATCCAGTTCCGTCTGCTGAAAAAATACTAAGCAAGCTAGCGTCGTCAAGCTTCAAACTTAAGCTTTATAAGGTTGACACTTTCTGCAATTGTCATTCTTTTTAAGCAACAACCGCCATCTATACGTCTGGTTGAGTACTTCCGGGACTACCCTCGTATGTAAGTTATGTCTTATCCGGCGACATTGAGGAGACTTTTTCTCCTGTAGTTGGCGCAGCTCAGGAGATCTTCCTTCTTCGGGATCGAATAAGCAACTCTGAAGTTCTATTCATCTGGCATACAATATCTACAGCTCGGTAGTTACACCATCGGATCCAGCAGCTTTATTGAACTTAAGCTTGGGATCTGCTGTCCTGACTTCACCTTGGTCGAGTGGATAGAAAAGATGTCTGTTATTGACCAGGTTGTATGGTTCGACATCACTGCTTAACAGCCTACAGAAATAATCTTTCAGATTCTCAGCACCGACTGCGGTTCTATTTTGAGGCTTCCTTCTTCAACCCAGTAGATTTCTGTTCGAGATTTCCATTTCATTCTTCTGGTAGAACCTTTCTATGGCCTCGATAGAGTGCTTCTCGTGCCCGTTTTTTTTTTCTGAGGCTGTATCTCTGTCTCCTTTTCTGTTTATTCAGTTCGTAAGCCACTCACTTTCTTTTCTGCAGGGGCGATCTAAACTTCCATCATTTTCTAAATTTGGCTAGGTATCCGCTTTCGTCATTGTACCAAGAATTTTTTTGTAATGTCTTTGTCTTTAAAGGATTTTGCAAAGGGGCTGTCGACAGGATATGGAATACCCGAAGGGCTCGTTGCTTATAAACTCTTCTCACCGTATTTTTGTGGCATCCGAAATATCCCTTTATGTGCCTTGACTGCAACCAGGCCTGAGTCTACATTGCACGTCGAGCTGGAAAACCAATACACTACTACTTGACCCACGGCTCTATACTATGCGGTGAAGATGGCTCTGGCAACGAGGTATTTTAGGTAAGTGTTAGCTATACCAATATTCCGCCACCCATCAAAGTCAGTTATGCTTATTCGGCTTCCAAACGTGGTGTCGTGTAAGATATACTTTAAGATGATACTACAAAAGACACCATTTTTTTCCTATTTTATAAAAAGATTTTAGCGTCCACTCCTCGTAGGTTTTGTCGCGGATCTCGTGGAAATATCTTTCTGCACAATCGGCTACCACTTCTGCGGAATTGTGAGCGCATATGTCTCTGCTGCTAGCACCAGACCGCAAAGACACGCTGTCGCAGCTCCACGGGATCTTTTCCTGGCACTGTTGAGGCTCCCTCCCGCACTGCAAAGTCTGCACTCTCAAAATCATCTTTCCCTTAAAAGAAGTATTTGACCCTAGGCGAGGACAGTCTTTGACTTTGACCATGCAATGTCATCAGAATTCTTGTTGTTCCCAAAACTCAGAATCGACTTTCCCTATGCCAAGAAATGATCTCGGCAAGGATCTGGGTTTTGGTAGGGGTTTTGGAGAGCGACAATACTCGATTTCGCCCCTCGCTAGGAAAAGTTGCGTGTACCTTTCAAGTGCAGGCATATGTAATCCGTGTGGTAATGCAGTACGTACATTGAGAGCAAGAAGTGTCTGCTTCAGTTGCCACAGCCAAGCTGTAATTAAGGCCTTGATGAACACTCTCACCAACTTCAAGTTCGTTTAAGAACGCAAAGCTTCTTTGACCGCAGTCGGAAGACTGTATTCATTGAATTCGGTTTGGTTTGGATCTCCGTTGTACTTGCCCCGCAAAGCTCGGAGGAAAATTTCACAGGAACTGTCTGCGTTCTCCAATCCCTTCTGGTTCCGACATCCAGACCATACAAAGAGATGTTGGTCTCCTTCTGGCCTTCCATACTAAAGACGATAGACTGCTTACTGCCTTTGTAACTGGTCACAACGATTTTTCTTAGCACTTCCTTGTATTAGGCATAAGTGAGAGTGATGGCAACACCGCGGAGTAATATCTACTTGAATATGCCTTCCATGGCCTTATCAATCTGCAGGTACTCGTTACTGATGTGGTGGGTGCTGTTAATCCAGACACCTTATCACTGAAGCGATTACTCACCTTTCTATGAAAGACTAAGAAATTTCAGTTAAAGCAACATACAAGGAGTAAAATGGATTGGTTCGTCGTTTAAGTGTTTTATTTTCGAGCCCTTACAGAGACACACATTATATCTACTAGTTGCACAGATCAATGATCATAGTCGACGTGGGGTTGCCAGTAATACTTGAATCTGTGTACATAATATCTTGACCGAATATTGGCGCTTTTAACTGCAGCTACGAGTACAGAAAACTCCCGTGTTGAGTGGTCGTTTAAAGATTCCTTCTCTCTGAGCTAAGTCGCAGAGAGACACACATAATCAGAAAATTCTATTTGGCCTCAAATTTATTTGAGATTTTCGGAAACTGGCCGAACAAAATTTATTTTATTCGCACAGAAGACCATGTTACCTGCGATTTGCGAACCAAGAATGAACAATGAAGGCTGTGAGCATGCAGAGCTCTTTTCACCGACCTGAACAGTTACCCAACTACTCGTCCGTCTTTGGGTATTCCACGCCTAACTTATTCCCTAAGTTGTGCAAACCAAAAGAAACTAGAATAAAAGTGTCAGCTTTGTGCAAACTTTCCGCATACTTTCCAAACACTGGTCAACTCTGAAACATTTTCAATTAACCAAGACTATCAAACCCTATAATCATAACTGTTAGTGGAATTAGTATTACGTGACATAACTACTTAACGACATTGTAAGTGTATCCCAGTTAAAGGTGATTGCCCCGCATAGGATAACCGAACTCATACACCCATATCCACACCCATATTAGCCCCAACTCACAATTCTTAACGAGCTGCATTCATCAACGACCTCTAATCATAATAATCAACGAAACACAATGACTTTGCGTGCCAAACTAATCACTACTATGGTCAATGATATCCTTCTCTTGCTCCTGGAGCTACTAGGCAAGAGGAGCCTTATGGCTACCTTCGTGCCACAAAACACCAATGTGTTAATGATGTGTTTGCTGTTTTAATCACAGCTGGATTCGGACCCGGAGTATTGAATTTTCAACACATCCGTTTACTTTATCGCCGGAGTAGTATTGCGGGCCCACTCTGATGCGACACACGGAACGTACATATATATAAACCCCAGTAAATAGAACATTCTCCTCCAGCCATAGAAGCTAACGAGTACTCGTATTCGTATAGTATATTCGAAACAATAATATAACTGCAGTGACATAAGGCGTATCCTTGGTTGCTAAAGTTTGCGCTAGAGGTATTCTGCTGGGAGTGCATTGATAAACTTTTCAATGCGAAAAGTTGAAGCTCTAATTGAGATCGAACGTTCTCCAACTTACGGATAGTGACTCCGGTTGCACTAGAACTACACATATATTGTATCTGGAACTTGCCGTCCCAACTTTGCATATTAATCGCTGAACCTGCCTAATGAGCTTTATGTGCGATGTTGATTGCACCAGGGAAAAGGATGTAAATTTTCTACTCGCTAGATGCACTAAAGCTGAACCAGGTAAAATCGAACACTGCTGATTAAAATAAGTTGATCCAAAGGGGAGTGGTAAACCGAGTCGATAAGGGCGGATGATTCAATGAGTTTTTGGCTCATTTTGGCTGTGGGTAAGGGAGTGTAGTTGCTATTGCAATTCCTATTGAATTTTAGAGTTTGCAACTGGAAACTTTAAACTTGTTGAATGAATGATTATATAGAACCAAGGAGGGATTCCTGTGAAAAGTGCAGCTGCTGGCAAAGTTTTGATTAGGTTCGATGTGAAGCTTAGTAATCAACATATGCAGGCTTATTCATGCAAAGTTGTCAATGACACATTCGTTTGAAAGGACACTTGTGCGACCACATGAATTAATCGAGTACGGGGATAAATCGTGACAAAAGAACAACCGTTCTGACGTTTTTTGATATGCACCTAACCGACTACTTATCGTGCTGTTTACATTCAAAGCGTATTGAATTGCTCTATCGCACTTTAAATAGGACAAGTATCAAAATAGCTCATAGGCAGAAGGCAGGATTATGCTTTTGAAATTCAGAGTTTCGTTTAATTTGCTCAAGTAACCGCTTTGCAGTAACATTTTAAGGCCATCGAATAGGACCAGAATGAGAAGACTTAAGGCCTCTTTGGCCTTACGAGAGAGGACTGTGTTACCCAATTGCCACTTGGGCCCGAAGCAACAGCGGGGAGCAAGAGTAATTTTGCGTATGATTTCTGCGCTGATACGTTGCTGCTTGTATACCTTGAAGACAAGGTAGATGAAGTCCTTAACTACCTTGAAGTTATAACTGCCTATGGTGGGGTTCCAGACAAGCCGTCGCGTCGGTGAATTGCGTTGTTCACATAAGAGAGAATGTTCTTTGTTTCGATCTCGTTTACCGTCAGACCCATTTTGACGGATTCCGCCACAATACTCACGAAAGCTCCATTGACGGCTCGCTGTTTTCGCCCAACGACATCAATTTCATCTTCGTACGCAAGTAATTATGCGGACTTGAAAGGATCGTGCTTCTTTTATTAGCCAGTGAGTTTTGCACGATTTTTTCTATCTCGATGATAAGTCACACTACAGCGCGTCGCTTCACCTACAAACTTTCCTGACGTTTACGGTATTGTATTATTCATGATAGTTCAGCGGGAATTCTTCATAACCATCCTGTATAATCTATTGAGTTTGAATGTGTGAATATTTGATCGATGTTGGGCTTTCCCCACCTGAAACCGCACTAGTATGGGCCAACATGATATTTTCAGACGCTCACTATACGGCAGAAAAGAGCTAGTAAGCGACGTTTATGAGTTATTCTATATTCCACTTTAGTTGGTAAAGTAAAAATGGTACCGTTTCTTGGGGATTGGACAAACGTTGCTGAGATTCCATTCTTCGGGTATGCCCTCCTCTGAAAATATCTTACAGATCACATGGTGTATATTCGCAACCAGTTCATCTCCATTTTTTTTAGTTAGTTAGAAAAAAAAGAGAGATACATACGAGTATGTACGTTGGTTTCAAATGTTTGCAAGTTATAATCCATAAACGAGTTATACGGCTTAGGAAAGAATCACGATATTTCAGAGCGGGACTGAGGGCGTACTGATTAGCATTCATAGTGTGACGGGTGTTACGGTTGAATGTTTGAAAGGTCGGAATGCTCCTGACAATTTCGGCGGAGCACTGGTGGTAAAAATAGCGTTACAACAAGATGAGACCGAAGGCATTACATAAGGTTCGAGGGTGTCAATTAATTGTGTAATACTGGCATCACCACGGTACTTGATCATATCTAGCAAGTGCAAAGTGGTCTTACGGGCGCCTGACTAGGTGTGACCATTGTACTTTAATTTTGGGCGTTTGAATTCCTTGTATATGGAAAGCCTTTCGGTTGCGAAGAAGTAAGTGCCATTCATGGATAGTTGCTGATTTAACTGCAGTAGACAGCATTTAGTTTTGGAAGCATTAAATTCTACTCTGTTGACGCTTCCCCATTTAGTAATGCTGTTTATATCGGATGCTAAGCCGCCGTTCCCATTCTACAGTCGAAGAGCGGAGATATGGGTCCCGGAACGAATATGAAAAGCTGAGAGTACTGTCTGGATTTTTTGGAAAATTAAAAAGAGTGACGGAGGCAGAACGGAGCCCCGTGGCACGTAAGCAATCATCTTGTGAAAATGCAATTTGAAAGGTAATTTCCAATCCATTGAAAACTCGGTTCCTTGATCAATAAGGCACGGATTTTCGACAAAAGAGCCTGATGCCAAAATCTGGCACATGCCTTAGAAATATGAAGTGTACCTATCTTGGTTTCGCCAGTTCGATGTACGCTTTGGTTTGACTTTTCGGTAAGACATGCTATCAAATCACCAATGGGCCTGTTCCTGCGACAACCCTACTGCCGGTCATTTAGAAGTTTTCGTGTTCCGAAATATTTCATGAGCTGATGGCTTATCAGCGTTTCCATGATATCGGTAGGAAGGGACTGTAGGAGGAGAGAAAAAAGACTTGCCTTTTTTAGGGACGGGCTGAACAAATGCTGTTTTGGAAAGAGTCCTCAAGAAGATAACTTATTCAGAAGAAAGGGAAGTACCACCTTGGTCAAAAATTTTTCGGAATTTATTCAGAAAATTTAAAATACAAGTTTATTCATCTAAACCTATATTGTCCCCTTCAAAGTAATCCCCATCGACTGCAACACACTTATGCCAGCGCTTGATCCAATCCTCGAAACATTTTTTATATTCGGTTTTCGGTATGTCCATCAGTGCTTCCTGCGATTTTTCCATTACTTCCTCTCGGCTGCTGAAACGCGTTCTCTCGATTGAACAGAAAGAAGTCACAACGAGCCAAATCAGGTGAATTCGGTGGTTGTTGGATGGTATTTGTTGCATTTTTCGTCAAAAAATTGCGAATACGATGGCACTGTGCGACGGTTCGTTATCATAGTGCAAAATCCAATAGTTTTCTGCCCACAATTCTGGTCTCTTTCGGCGAATTGCTTCACGCAAACCTATCCTTGTTTACTGTCTGGCCGTCTGGAAAAAATTCATGATGCACTACACCGTTGTAATCCGTGAAAACCGAGAGCATTGCCTTCTGTTTTGACTAAAAATGACGTGGTGTTTTTGGTCTCTGCTCATTTGGTGAACGCCATTCACTTGCCTGGTGTCTGGATTGCGTGTCGTACTCATAAACCCACGTGTCGTCTCCAGTAATGATCCTTTTGATGAATGTGGGGTCGGATTCAGCCTCGCAAGTCATCTCTTTTGCGACGTCAACACGGTCTCTTTTTTGAATGAAATTGAGGTCTTTTGGCACCAATTTTGCTGCTAGACGACGGACATATAAATCATTAACCAAAATGTCTTGGACTGATCCATAGGCAATGTTCAAGTCCTCCGCTATCTCTCTGATGGTTAATTTGCGGTTATTGACCAACATTTCTTTTATTTCATCAATGTTTTCCTCGGTTTTCGATGTCGATAGTCTGCCACTGCGTTCATCATCTGCGATTGACTCATGACCACTTTTGAACCGTTCGTGTCACTGGTAAACGACTGTTTTCTTTAGAAAATCGTTGCCCAAACACTTTTCCAGCATTTCCAACATTCTCGCACCATTAAATCCGTTTTTACCCAAAATTTAAAACAAGTTCGCTGTTGCAAATTTAAATCCATTTCTAAAATTGTTAAAAATCGCCAACACACACAAAGATAGATGTACTCTTGGCTACGTAACTTTTGCAAATGTCAAGCTATGGTAATTTCAACAACAGATTTACCAACTTAACAAAAAACACAGAACTCAAATCGGATCAACGGGAGTGCCACACGGTGGGTGTGGTCCGGAACTTTTTGATCAGATACCATTTGGACCATCTGTACCAGCGGATTAGTGAATGTTGAGATCTTTAAGTACTCTCGCTGATAAATGAGTGCGAAAGCGGAAAGTCCAATAGAAAATTCGACGCACTCAGATGTAGGTGGAGACAAAGCACAATCTGGAAGTGTTGATCTGGCCTCAAAGTTTGCAGCATGTCGATTGGCCTTGATAATAAGCTGACGGCTGCAATGTCATTATAAATGAGCATTGGGATGGAGGATGAGCCAGAATTTCTGATGTTTTTGACGAACGATTGACCATTTTTACTACCTCTGGGAGATTGCAATATTTTTGCCTTAGGTCTTGGTCGAATTGAAATTTCACATGCTTAGGAAAGACGTTGCAGCCGTTCCTGGTTTCTTTGAACGCTATTCGGTTTTTCTCGGTCGGTTCAGGTTTGTTGGACCGGAAAAACATTCCTCTAACCCTGACAGGGTGGATCTTCTTTCACAGATAATACCAGCAGTGGCATTCACGTCGTTAGCAAAGAAACACAAGAACAAATTAAAATTTTTAAAAAAATATACATATAGCCAACTACTGTGCACTTCCGTATTGCAATGCGGTTTTTTTAGGAATCTGTGTGATCAGTGTACGAAGAATTACCAGATATGAAATTAGCAGGTCTGACAAGCCCATAGGAAAGCACATCACCAGTGTACTTATAGGGTGTTGGCTCATTTACAATTAGGTCAAGTTGTTTTCCGCTGCAAATATATCAACACACTGTCATTCGGGTGCTGTCCGTCTAGAGTGTCGAAGTCGCCCAGAATTATGTAAATTGGAATCGGCCCTAATAATGCTGTATGAGAATATAAGGATACATTAAACATGTCGAATTAGTGTGCTATTTGGGGCTTAGATGAGATTTGAACAATATGAATTTGAATTTCAGTTTGGAACAGGGAGTACATTGTGGTGTTTTAAATAGCACAGTAGCTTTATTAAACTATATCTTTGATATTGCTAGCTTAACTTCGTCTAGATCAGCGGGACGGAATTCTCTGTCATCTACGTCTTGGGTGAATGGTTCAATCTGTCTGACAGCGAGATTTCGACCATCATCGCCATTGTATATGGAGGAGCATATACATATTCTCAGCATTGACTGCGAATTTGGCTTTGTAAGCCTGGCATCCTCGTTTTATTTTCTGATAAAACTATCGAACGGCATTCCTGTGCGGAGCCTGTACTTTTCTCTTCTTTTCTGCACGTAGAGCTCACGTGAAACTCTCGTCCTTCGATGCACTGCGTCTTTATATTGGGTCTACAAGTAAGTTTCCAGCGTTTTTTTCCAAAATTTGAAGTTTTATTATGAAAACATAGTTACAATGCTTTATTCAAAGTATCGTCCATCGGAAGCTACAACTTTCCCCCATCTTTCTGGCAATTTATGAATTCCGGACCAAAAAAATTTCTCGTCTTTCGAGCCCAAGAACGTATCGAGCCAATTTTTGATTTCCTCTACTGAGCTGAAGCGTATTCCCGTAAGAGCGTTCTGCATCGAACGAAACAAGTGGTAGTCAGATGGTGCCAAGTCTGGACTGTAAGGCGGGTGAGGCAGAATTTCCCATCCACTATTTCCCAAATAGTTTTTCACCGAAACCGCAACATGTGGCCGAGCGTTGTCGTGATGAAAAATGACGGACTCATGCCTGGTCTCATATTCTGGCCGTTTTTCTTTTAATGCCCACTTCAAACGAATTAGTTGGGTTCGATATAATGGTCCTTTGATGATTTCACCACTCGGAAGCAGTTCGTAGTATACGACACCCTTTTGATCCCACCATATGCAGAGCATGACCTTATTCACGTGAATATTTCGTTTCGGCGTCGATTGGGCGGGCTCGCCGGGCTTTGTATACGATTTTCTGCGTTTAGGATTATCATAATAAATCCATTTCTCATCACCAGTGACAATACGATGCAAAAATGATTTATTTTTATACCGCTGCAGTAACATTTCGGACATGCAAAATCGCCGTTCGACGTCTCTTGGCTTCAATTCGCACGGCACCCAGTTTCCAACCTTTTGAATGAATCAGAGTGCTTTTAAGCGCAGGGGAACGGCTTGTTGCGTGACGCCCAATGATGCAGCAAGTTCTTCTTGAATCTGACACGGATCCTCATCCAGTAAAACGTCCAATTCCTCGTCTTCAAAACTTTTCGGCTTTCCGGGGCGATCTTTGTCTTCAACTCCAAAATCACCACTTTTGAACCGTTTGAACCACTCGCGGCACGTCGATTCACCAATACATTCCGCCCCATAAGTTTCCGAAAGCAAACGATAGGTCTCAGCCGCACTTTTCTTCATATTAAAGAATAAAAGCAGCGCTTCCCGCAAATGACGTTTATTTGGCTGGAAACTTGCCATGATTTTGCTCGATAAAATGTACGACACCGATAGAACTGCTCAAATATAACGCTGCAAAGTTGTTGACAGATACAAAACCTACAAATAAAACACATGGGGTCTGACATTTCTGCCCGGGATCCACTGGTGGCGCCATCTCTGACAAACGCTGGAAACTTACTTGTAGAGCCAATACAATAAATATCGATAGAACATAGTGAAGACATTATATCGTTGTTGGAGGGTGTCAATTGCCTGGACAATTTTGACAACAGCAAGTTTTTAAATAATGGCAATCCCACTCACAACTCCAAAGGTTGAGAGCGCATATTTCGGTGCAAGTTACTCGATTTGGGGATATGAGAGCCGCGGATGATTCATTACCGGTTTATTCGCCACCATCTCTATTTCAGTACACTGAAAAATCCTTAAAATTCCACCAGATTCTGTAGATTGTCAAAGCTAATGCTTTGTATATTGACCGCGGTATAAGCCTTTAGCTTCGGTATGAACGAATAGCAGGGAACTAGGGCATTTTTATTCCATTTCGGAATGTTTTCTTTTCGCCTTAATTTGCCATCTAAAATGAGATCAAGATACATATTGGAAATTTTTGGAATGATATATGGTATTAGGACCAACTTACCCGTAGACTGATTTCTCTGGGAGGTTACAACAGCATGTTCAAAAAGAAAGACTGATCAAAACACGAAAATCCAGATCAATTATATTGTGATCGACGGAAGACATGCATTCTAAACAATCTCACACGCCATGGTGTCAACATTGACTCGAAGCGAAAGAACGAATGCGGTATTATTAAGGGCAGTAGACCGTCAGAAAAATACTTTAAGAAGATGTAAGTAGACCGTCAGAAGGCGCTTCTTTAACCTCTTTTATACTCCCGCATTATTAGTAGACCGGTCTCTGTTGTGCTGTGTTTCACCAGGCATGCATTATTTTTGTATCATGCAACACGAGGAAGAAAGCTGAGGCGAGAACTGCTATTGGCACAAAGAACGATAAAGCTGAAGAAAACATTACTGGCGGATAATAAAATATGCTTGAAGCATTCAATCAGAATGTAAAAAGATATTGGAATGCAGCAAAATTCGAACTGAAACCTACAGGCACGACTGCTGGAATATCGTACGTGTAGTTAGTATGCCCTTGGATATTAAAAAGTGTTGAATATACATTGTCAGTCAGGATTAACCACTTGGTTGAGTTGATCTAGAAAACAATCGCATGCTATATGAATGCAATCTTGGCATCAGCAAGGCATTGTGTCGCAAGATCTTTGCTGCTGTATTATGTGAACGCCGAAAATGAATCGTCAACAATCAGTACGGTTTTAGATTCGGTCAGTCCACTATAGTCCAACTATCCACTCTAGGGCAGATCTTCTTTTGCGATACGATGTCATAGCCTTTAGAGACTAGCTACACAAAGCCTTGCCTGCTATGCGAAGGTATTCCTGCTACGCTCACTTTTTGTGCAGGATGTCGATGGACAAAACACGGTGCCCTACCAAAGCCGGGGTTAATATCATCAAGATATTATATCTTTGATTAGGGGTCGGGGCAACGACTGAGTGCTTTACTAAAGGGTGCTTTTTTAGGGGTTGGCAGTACTGTTTCTACAGATCGTCAATTTGACAGTTGAAAGTTGATTTGTGGTTAGTACGTTTTGCCATTTTACGATTAATAGATTAACGCCAGAACAACGCGTGCAAATTGTGTAAACTTATTTTGAAAACCATGGTTCGGTTCGCCAAACTTATCGTGTGCTCTGTTAATTATATGGTCAACATAAACGTCCATCTGAGCAAGTTATTCGGAACACAATGAATCGGATAATACGCACTGTTTGTCATCTTAAACAGTGCGAACAGTGCGAATGAGTCGATTCACCTTCGTGCCCAGCAATTGGAACTACCATATGCCCATTCACTTTATGGAAGTTTTTACGGAAAGCTTTGGCTTATAAGATCCACCTTGTTCAAGAGTTGAAACCGCGTGACCATTATACACGTCGTGGGTTCGGTGAATGGGTCGAAAACATGATTCAGCTTGATCCTCATTTTCAACGTAAAATTTTGTTCTCCGATGAGGCCCATTTTTTGTTAAATGGATATGTAAACAAGCAAAATTGCCGAATTTGGAGTGGAGAAAACCCAGAAGCCTTTGTCGAGACGCCCTTACAACCATTACAACTCAAGGTTTGGTGTGCTTTGTAGAATCATTGGCCCATATTTCTTTAAGGACGATGACGGCCAGAATGTTACCGTCAAACATGATTTCTGACTTCTTCGTTCCTCATTTGAATGGCATTGACGTGACAGAGCTTTGGTTTCAACAAAATGGCGCAACATGCCATACAGAGGGCGACACTATCAATTTATTGCCGGAAATATTTGCTGAGCCCATAATTCCGCGTAATGGACTTGTGAACTGGCCTCCTCGATCCTGTGATCTCACACCTTTAGATTACTTTCTTTGGGGTATGTGAAGTCATTAGTCTATGCCGATAAACCAGAGACGTTTTATGATTTGAAAGTCAACATTCGCCGTGTTATTGCTGATATACGAACTAGATTGTCGAAAATTGGACTTCATATAGCTCGCATATGCCAGATATCATATTTAAACACTAATGACATAAAAACAAAGCTAACATCGTATGTCGACATTAAAATTAGCTTCAAGTGTTAATGTCTATTGTCATATTGAATTTATACAATATACCTCTAAAAAAAAAACCCTTTTTATTTATCCAGTTACAAGTTTCAAGTCTCCGGCAAGTGCTCGCTTTACTCGTGGTGGCCCATGAACATCGCATGTATAAAGCAAGTGCGAATTAGGGCTCAACGTTGGATAAAGAAGAAAGGAAGGGCTTCCCATAGGGAATCTACGGTTTTGCCTGGAATGATTCCACGACCTGGTCATCCTCTTTCAGCGTTACTTTGACAGATTTAAAGGTCAGACTTGAAAAAGGTTACAGAACCAGCTATTAGAGTTTGTGAAGTAGAGACGGTAGCGGAGAACTCAAATTGGGTCAGCTATAGTACTCATAATCTCATATGGGATTATATACAAAGTTTCTTTTTAAAAAAAGTTTCTCTTAAAAAAAATAAATAAAATGAACAAAACTCACTTATCGTATGGCTTTATTAGAAAGACCGTACATTCCCATTAAGTATATGTAGAATCCGACATGGCTGCCTAGGCTGGCTTCGCACCTTGCTGACTGTTTCTAGCTCACAAATAGGTCGAACGATATTCGGTTTGAGGGCTTGAATCGCTTCTGAATTATCAATAAAATATCGATCTTTAACATCTTCCATTTTACCCTACAAAAATTCCGTAATTATGGCTCTATAGCGCTCACCGTATACCGAAATGGCATTCTCAGCAGCATTTTCGAAATAAAATGGCCAAATATTGCCACCTCTCTAAAATCCGCGTTAAACTGTTACTCTCTGCATTATCTGCTCGACAATCACGCTTAGGTTTTTCGATCCCCAAATGTGTCAATTCTGTTTGTTAACATAGTCGCAAAAATGGAAATGGGCCTCGTTTGAAAAAATGATTTTACAGCAAATTCGACGTCCAATTCGAGATGCTGTAAGGCTCAAACTGAGAAGCGATGACGAAGCGGATGGTCGTTTGCCTCCAACTGCTGAGTCAAATGGACTTTGTAAGGGAATAATCCAATATCTTTGTGTAAAATTCTCATCAGGTTAGTGCGTGAACTGTTGAGTTATAGAGATCGATGACGAATGTTCCTAGACTGAGACGAAAACTCTCGGCCACAGCAACCACTTTCACGTCGATACGTACTGTATGTTGACGGGGACCGTGAGTGTTGCTCGCAAACAAATCAGTTTCATGAAGTTTTTGCAGAGACTTGCGTATAGAAGACGCGGTGATTGATTCATTTCGGTCAAAACTTATTTTCTATAAGTTGGGCAACCCAGAACTTACTTTTAAAATAAGCTTGCAATATTTTCCATCGCTGTTCAAGCGTAAAGAGATTTGTTTCGGAGGTATGATACTGATTGACAGTTAAGATTCCGAGTGGGAAAGAGCTGTAAGTGTCAAAATAACATATGATTAAAAAAAAATCTTGTTTTGGACCACCTGTTATGGGTGTATTGGGCCCCTATGCCCAATTTATACCACAGAGTACCTGGCTATCGTGGTCGGGGGCTACGCATCGGGCCAACTCCTCGATAGTGTAAAGAAAAAAAGGAAAACGACTTGCGGTATTGCGCGTGGAATGTAAGGTTTCTCAACAGACTACGTGCAGCCAATCTGCGATGGAACGAACTTGTATAAGAAGGGTGACATATACATAATACTATTGCTACCGAGAAAGGCGGCGGCTATATGGATGGGGATTTGTAATAAGAAGTAATCGCAAGCAAGAAGTCTTGAGTTTCCGACATGCCAAACGAGTACCTCCTGTTGTTTGTCGAATTTAAAAATGCGTTCGGTTGACTAAACGCAAAGATTGGGCTAGACTGACGATGTTTGCTAAATATCATATAAAACAGAACATTCAACGTTTCCACAATATTATGAAGTGATTTCAGAATGCGCCGCATTCCACATTCTGTATTGCCATTGCGCTATATCATCTCGTTGGTGCACTTTCTAACGTAAATTCTACGTCTGCATTTGTCATTTCGGAAATCTTAATTTTTGTAAGTGCAACTTTCATAATAGTTTGAGGATGTAAAACAACAAATCACTCTCCAAATTTCAACCCCAATTCCTCACCTCACACAGCGCACACAGCAAAGCCAAAGTTTGTTCCAAACTAAATCCTAGCATCCATCTCTCATCCATTTAACCACATCGTGTCTTCTCAAAGTAAATCTGTCACAAAACATAAACCCACACAAATCGTACCTAGTCCTAGATTCTTTGTCTCCTGTTTTTTTTTTTTAAGGCCCCCTGTCATCCTGTCATGTATTCGTTACATTTATAATGTAATCCTTTGTTACATTCAGTGTCCCTGGTAGAAAATAAGTTGTGCAGAGAACAGTCTCGCATCCGTATCCTGTATTCATATCCGGGGCTCTACCTACCCAAAAGTGAATTCGGCACTATTTTGTGTTGGGATGTACTCTTATTTATACATAGGGGTGTGTTTGTAGTCCTAAGTGTTTGTCGCAATTAAAACCACACACACAAGGGAAATTAATTATGACACACAGGGTTGTGTTAGTGGAATTTGTAAAATCCTTTTAAACTCTTCTCTACTCTATAATTGCTTGATGCCCCGATGCACCGATGGCCCAGTGTCCTTGTGTTTTCATGTATTTTGGATTTTTTTTATATTTTTTTGTATTGCGGGTACTGTAACGACGAAAGTGCATTTAGCTTTTAATGCAAATGAAATGTTTTAGTCATTAATTTCGCATTACAGAAATTTATTGTGTTGAATTTCTCCATGCTGGGGGGGGTGGAGAAGCACGTTTTGACGGAAGATGACGTAGTCAGGTTTTTTATTTATGAATAGAGCAAGTATACCGTATTTCGTCCTGAAAGTTACCTTTGACAAATAATTTTCTTCAAAAGTTAATGAATGCGACGAACTAGTAAGGTATTGTATATAAATGCTTCGTTAACTGGTGTGCATAATTCTACAATACAATAGCACCTAAGATTCTATCATAGAACAGTCTTGAGTTTCATTGAGTCGAAGGCAGAGGCTCAATTTCCAGGCAACCTGATCAGCTACAATCGATTCCTGTCACAGAAATGGCTAAGTAATACAACTCGTATTAGCTGGTATTCGTCATTAGTCGTGGTGACGGGTAAGGTCATCAGACACACTGTTGCTTCCTTTGCGCCTGGCACCGATGGTATGCATCCAAAGACCAAAGCCTGAGGAGAATCTTCACTGCTAGACTGTCATTGGCATACCAACCAAACCCCTGGCTAATGGCTTAAGTAGCTTTCAACCGAACCTAACGCGGAGCGTCCTGCAAGACGTCGCTTACATTTTTTAGTAACAACGTCGTAGACAAACCACTGGCTTTTTAGGTATGTAAAAATGATGCGATGAAGCGGAAATATACAGGGGTTGCCCGCAAGGTGGCATCCTGTCTCCACTGCTATCGTATATGTTGATCGGCTCATTGCTTAACTCTCTCAATAATTTGGATATCTATGCGCAGGCATATGCAGATGATGTAGCCTTGTCTGTCAAACCGTGCCTAACGACTGTCTGTTCTAAAGTACAGGCAGCTCTAGACGTGATCGAAGATTGGCGCACTAGAAATGGGCTTTTAGTCAAACATCTCAAAACTACACTTGTTCTCTTTACTATCAGGAAGGAGCTTACTGGTCTGACTCATCTAGTGCTTAAAGGCATCAACATCCGTGTCTCGGTTTTTGGTTGACATCCTGGATAGCAAACTTCTTTGAACCAAATATGTCGTATCGAAAGGCGCCTTGGATTTATGGCAGTGGTTAACAGGAGCTTTCGGCTTTATATGATGCTATGATATAACCAATTATGCCCTATGCGTCGCCCGCCTTTCACGAAAAAACGTAACTTCTGCTTTTATCAGAATTCAGAGAATGGTCTCGACTGGATGAATACATTCTCTAGCACGTTTGGCTTTGTGGGCTTTTGTATCGCACTGGAGATTTGATGACTTAACAGGCCGAATGTACGAAATCGACCTTGTGCCCAGGAATGGTTCCGGCTAGATTCTGAGCTAGGAAAGAAATGAAATTCAGTATTCATAGATGAGTTCTAAACCAAGCTGGGATGCGACGCTCATGTCGTTTGAAGGACAATATCTTAAGACTACACTTCTCGTTTCGAAAACTTTTGTCTGTCTTCAAAGCGATGATATACACAACCTTGATGGCAGTGAACTATATTGCGACAACCAAGCTGGGCTTAAATCCTTGCTGGAGCCTGTCACTACCTCTAGGCTAGTTCGAGAACACAAAACGATAGACTGAATTCACTGAGTCTTGTTTAAGCCCCTGGTGATAATGAGATCGCAGGAAATGAAATCGCCGATAAACTAGCTGGACAGCGCTCAGAGCAGAGATTTTCAGCACCTGAACCTGCAGTAGGACTGGCAACGTTTTTTATTATGGTTTTCCATTGGTAATTGGATTTCATATCATTGTAACTACAATTCGCATTACTCTCGAAGTTGCTGGCAAGCCAAACGAATGCTTCGCGATGTCTTTGAGAGGTCAACGACCTCTTTATATCCTGTGGTTGGAAGCACTACTGACAATTTACTGGCGTCATGAAGAGGCAAAACGCTTTGCCGTGCACCTCAGTGTGCAAAACATAATCAACACAATATTATGTGGCGCTTGTTGCGAGGGTAACACTTTTTCTGCGACTGTCCGCGTTCGCGTCAGGGTCCAGGTGCTCAGAGCTGATGCAATAGGCGATTTACCACTGAAAGGCTTACTCATCTCCGAAAGTCTGACATGTTTCTGTAAAAGGAACATGGAAGGAGTAAAATGGACTCGTTTTTACCTGAATTCTCTGATAGATGGTTAAAAAAAATCCAATTAACCTGAAAACTTCTGCAGACGTAATGGGTAATACCATTGCCAGGGCAGGCACCGCCAGAATTGGACTAGCGCATTATTATATCGGAAACAAACGCACATCTGATCGTATGTTGACATGGGATAGCTAGCCTACATGAGGAGGTTTTACAATGCACTTCGTGTTGCATCCGTCGACAATAATTAATCGGTTTTGCAAGTCACCAGAAACACCAATGCTTTGAGATCACGGCTAACAATTTGGAGGCTAACTCGTCGCAGAGAATCACAGCTCGGTTAAATTTTTCGATTGCCTAAGCTGGACCGGAGGAGATTTATTTGACAAACATTCTGTGAAGGATGGATAGGACGATGAGATTAAAGAACTTGTACATACGGTTAGTTAAGGACAGCTTGTCGTTGATTAAAAACCTCCAAATATTAAGAAAAGGAAATGGATGAATCGAAATTTGGGTTTTAAACACAAACAACCCACGTATGTTCCCGCAAATAAATATACTGTTTCAGAGGAATAATCAAAACGATTTCAAGTAAAAGCTATTACAATAACGATAGCAACTTCCTTGTGATCGAATATCTGCAGGATAAGGTGAGGGCTATAGGAGCGATCGACTTATCAGAAGGTAAAAAAGACGAATCGTGCTATAGTCCTGAACCACTAGCTAGAGAATGGAGTTCTTTTCCATAATTTCTACCTGCGAAATGAAAACTGACGATTCGAGAGCTCTGGTTTCACTGTCATTGCTGTCGAAAAGGAGCTACCGCCAATACTTTCGAAGGAACAGCTCCATTCGATCTTTGAATCACTGAGAAATTAAAAATCAGTGGGAACGGATGGAATCCCAAACCTTGTTTTTTAACATATGTCACAAGAATTTCGAGTCATTTATACCACCCTGTTGGGGTGTGTAGGGCTACTTTACTTTTTTTTGATACGTGTGGGGTAAAAAAGGGGGGTAAGAAAAATGCGGTTAAATAAAACACGTCTTTTCTTGTTGAAGGTTACAGCAAAGAGAACTTTATTTTTCTTTCCGGAAATTACTTCCATATTTTACATTTTTACATTAACTGTCATACAAAACTTCGGATAACAATCGTAGGCTTACGTTACGTTAGTTTACACTTTAGTTCAAGTTCAATTTATATACATAGTTTATCTTAATTTCAAGGAAAGGTTGTAATTAAAGCAAAATAATTAATTTATAGATTAAAACAAGGCAAAAGATAAAAATTCTAATTATAAAGCATGTCGTACTTCTGAACATGCTCCCGCCCGGTGGACGACTTTCGTCCGTAAGTGTACTCAATTGCAATGCAGCTGGAATATGTCGTACTTCTTTTGCCATCAGATTTGTGTGTTGTGTGAGTGCGAGTGTGTTGACTATCTACATGTGAATGAAACAAAAATCGTGTAAGTTAATAATTTGAAACATTACATGTAGGTGACAAGGATGGCGATATAACAAACGAGCAACAAAGGGAGATGAAATATGCGTAATTTGCTTTGTGCAATAGTTTGTTTTGATCATTGACCAAAACTGGGTCAAATTTCGTTTCGTATGTTCGGTTTTTTTTTTGTTTTCGTTAGTTTTTACCCCTTTTTTTTTTAGTTTTTAGTTTTTTTTTTGTTGTTATTGTGAATAAGGTAAGTGTTTTTTATTTAATTATTGATATTTTTGTCTGCCCCCCTGTTTTCCGTAAATTCTTCTTTGTTTGGAATTGTGTACACCGGCGCGAGTACATAATCGTATATACGTGCGTGTGTATATATTTATATACATAATTTGTTTTGGTTTCGCGGAAGTGATCTTCGTGTGCAAGTGCAAAAAAAAATAAAAGAAAACGAAATAAAAAGAAATGGGAAATGCAAAACAAAGTTCATTAATTTATTTTCCCAACAAATTTCATACAATTTGTGGTGTTATTTGTGCGGTAACTGTTCTTCGCGTACGCATTTTTTTTGGTTGTGCAGTGCGTCGATGTGCGACGAAATTTTCGCGAACGTTTTGTTAGTGTACGGTTAAGTATGATGGCCGAATTGCTGGCCAATGTGTGTGTGTGGATATGAATCCGCCCTCTATAGAATTGTTGCTGCAATATGCAAATGTAAACAATTCCATCTGCGGTAAGTTTTTTACGTAATTTTTCTTTTGTTTACATTTTGATTTTTTCTTCTTTTTTTTATGTAATTTATGTTAAAATATATTGTATGTATTTAGCTTTTAAGGTTTTTATTATTATTGTTTTGTGTTATTATCTTGTATGTTTTTAAATTATTTTAAAATTATTTTTGAAAATTAATACCTGTTGATACGTTGAAGTGTTGTGTTGTGTTGTGTTGTGTTTTCAGTGGACAACGTTGATCGTGTCACGGAAAGTTCGAATGCCGTCGGGATTTTGGTTATCCATTTTCCGTAGACATTTTGGAATTTCGAGACTTTGCGACGTTGTCCTGTATGATTTAGTGTGATTGAGTGGATAACCTGGGAGGATACTAAACCTTCAAATGCCGTCGGGGTTTCGATTCTTCAATTCCCGTCGGTATTTTGGAATCTCAGACTCCACAGCGTTGTCCAATATAAATGATATTGTGTGGTTGAGTGAGTGGACTGTATGTGTTGTGCTGTGTAGGAAAATCTAGGATAAAATTTTATAATTATTTTATTTAAGTACGCTAATAAATCATTGTTAAAAGGAAACGAAGTGTTTTTATATTTATGCGTTTTCATTTAAAGTGTATGTATTATGAATTTTGTGTTGTGTCGTTCAATTGCCTTGCCTTCCGTGTGACCGTTTGAGTTATCCGGTTTTGATTCATATCGTAACTGCTCGTCCAAGTCCGTCTTTCCCGGCATGTGTATCGGTTATCCGTCCGAGTCGCCATTGCAAAGGCGGTAGTCTCTCATCGTTGATGAGAACTAAGTCTCCGCGTTTGTTTCCCGGCTTCCGTCTTGTCCACTTCGGGCGCTGTTTCATCCTGGACAGGATGCGGCACTTTCGACAAAAGTCGTTGGTGTTTGAGTTTATCAGCTTCCATCGCTCAAGGTAACTTACCCCTCCCGAGGCAGTGTCTCCTTGAGGAATTGCGACGAGTCTTTCGCCAATTACATCTGCCTTTAGTGAACCTCTGTCTCTTTTTCCAGCTTGTGCCCGGCAGTTTCGTACAAACCGTTTGTAGTTCACAGGACTGCGACGAAGTTTCGTAGTTCTGGTTGACTCAAGGAATACCGCATGGTGAGTAATGTAGAAATGGTGTCGTGTATCCAGTATGGTATTCTTTGCGTCAACTACGGCCATCTGACGAAACTTCTTGCATTCCTTTAAACATTTGGAATGCTCCTTGTGTTGTGTGGGGTTCTCCTGGAATCTTCCTTCCAGTTGATGAAACCTACGTAAGGCACCTAACTTCGAGGCACCAAACCCAGGCTTACATCCGTTTTTAAATGGTTGCGATTGCTGATCTTGACCATCAGCTAATCTTCTTTTTGTGTTAATATTATGCTTTTTACCTGTTTTGTCTTCCGCAGTTTCATTAGTATTCACAGGCAACTCCTCCAGTTCCCTGGACCTTCGCAGCTGAGTGTTGTTATCGAGAACCTGTAAGAAGCTATGTACAGATTCTTTATTTTGTGAAATTGCCTTCCCAAGGAGAAGCCAGCCTAACTCTGATTCCTGTGCAATTGGCGATCTTTCATCTATGCCACGGATAATTGATCCTAAAATAAAGTCAGAGTAAACGTCGGCTCCCAGGAGGATATCAACAGTCGCAGGCTTGTCGAATTGTGGATCAGCTAACTTCAAACCCTGGATGTGTTCCCAATTTTGCAGAGCTAAAGGTTTGGATGGCAGAAGACCAGTCAGGGACTTGAACACATAGGCTGGGGTATTTGTCTCGAAAGGTGTTACCAGCGACCCAAAGGTAAGACTTACATACCGCTGACATGAACCACTTCTAAGTTTTCCCAATCCAGATACCTTAATGAGTGTTCGCCGTTGATGAAGCCCTAACAATTCAACAGCTGACTCTGTGATAAATGTTGCTTCAGATCCAGGATCGACTAATGCCCTCAGATGAAAATAATTACCAGTTGACGACCTGACTCGAACAACTGCTGTTGCCAAAAGAACACTTGGGTGATCAACTCCAGAAGAGACAATTTTGGGTTGGTTAGTATTTATTTTTGTCTTTATGTGGAAAGTTTGTGTACCTATAGTCGTATTTTCATGATTCCTTGTAGATTTGGAGCTGGGATTCTTAAAATGCAGCAGAGAATGGTGTTTCTGCATACAGTAATAGCAGCGCGCACTGCTTTGACATTGGTTTGTCTTGTGGCTGTATGCCAAACAGTTTCGACAAACCCCGATTCTGTCCACTGACTTAGATCGTTCGCAGATCTCCAAGTCAATGAACTTTTTACAAGTCCTTAGAGAATGCTGACCTTTACCACAAACCTTACATGTAAACTGCATCTTACCAACATGCAGCACCGTTTTCTTTTCAACTGCAATACCTTTGTGTGGAGAAGAACCGCTGCCCTTTAGCCCACTAGTTCCAGCTACTGCCTCCAAGGTCCTAAAACGCGTTTCTAGGAACGCTGTAAATTGTGTAAGTGTGGGCAACTCCTTCGAACTACCTAACTTCTCCTCCCACAAACGCTGAGTAAAAGCAGGTAATTTTTGTACTAGTATATAAATTAATATGTCATCCCAAGAACTAACCGGCAATCCTAGATTTTCCAGGGCATGGAAACATTCCTGGGACGTGTCCAGTAGGGACTTTATGTTACTTGCAGTCTCCTTTGTCAACTGCTGCTGGTCAAAGAAAAGTTGGAAGTGTGCGTTTACCAGCACTCGCTTGTGGTCGTACCTGGCGACAAGCAGTTCCCATGCTTTGTCATAGTTGCCAGGGTACAACCCTAAATGCTGCAACAAACGAGCAGCTTCACCGTCAAGAGAAGATTTCTAATAGTGAAGTTTTTGAATCTCACCCAGCTTCGTATTTGTGTGGACTAAGGACAAAAAGACATCATGGAAAGCCCGCCATTTTGTGTACGAGCCCTCGAAATGCGGAATTTTAATTTGGGGTAATGAAAGCTCATTACAAGAAGCACCTGTGCACTCACTTTCCACAATCTTCTCTTTGGATGCTGACTTGGCATTGTCGATAGCATCGACCAATTCACCTCGGTAAGTGAAATATGTTTCTTGAAGCAGATCAAAAATTTCATCAAAATCTTCCTCTTCCAGACCTTCTTCGACATCTCCTCGTCGAATTTTTGCTTGATGCTCAAGTGCGTTCTTGAAGTTCACTTCGAGGACAAGAAGACGACCTGAAAGATAGCTGGCTGTACGACGTGATGCTCCAGTCTTCTTGAAGTTGGAGTGGTCTCGACGAATCTGCTCCAGAACACCCTTCTGATCTGCACCCGATGACAATTTAGACATTTTAAAGGTTTTGTAATATTAATTATAACCCAATGTGTTTGTATGTATCAAGTACAATATTTATTAAAGTATTATTAGATACAGATGATATTTTATTAATTAAATAACATATTTTATTACAGCAACTTACGACCTTTGGTCAGCTTTGCCCAGCTGGTGACAGTTGAGGTTAAAGTTGAAAAATTGATGAATTTTACACGGCGCGGGAATCCCGACAAATGCACAACCACCGAAAGTCTTTAAAGGGAACAAGACAAAGGGCAAGACAAGGGCAAGACACCGACCGCGAGGGAATCTATGTATGTACTTTATTGTTATATATATATATATATATATATACATATATTTGCATTTGCACTTGCATTTGCACTTGTACTTTCTAATTTTTTATTCTTTCAAATTTAAATGTTTAATGTTTTGTGTAGTCTATTAATTGTCTTTTTTTTTTATGTATATATATATTGCACTTTGCACTTTGTCCTTGAACTTGTACTTTTCACTTTTTTATCAAAATTTTTTTTCTTTTAAATGTTTAATGTTTTAATTGTTAAATTATCCGGCTCGTTTGGACCAAATGTTGGGGTGTGTAGGGCTACTTTACTTTTTTTTGATACGTGTGGGGTAAAAAAGGGGGGTAAAAAAAATGCGGTTAAATAAAACACGTCTTTTCTTGTTGAAGGTTACAGCAAAGAGAACTTTATTTTTCTTTCCGGAAATTACTTCCATATTTTACATTTTTACATTAACTGTCATACAAAACTTCGGATAACAATCGTAGGCTTACGTTACGTTAGTTTACACTTTAGTTCAAGTTCAATTTACATACATAGTTTATCTTAATTTCAAGGAAAGGTTGTAATTAAAGCAAAATAATTAATTTATAGATTAAAACAAGGCAAAAGATAAAAATTCTAATTATAAAGCATGTCGTACTTCTGAACACACCCTGTTTAAAAATGCTTTGAATGGATACAGATACATTCAATCCGACAAATCTTCTGTCAATAAGTCTTCTTTTGAATGTCAGCAAGGTATTCGAGTACGTGACAAAGAACTCCTGTGCAAATGGGTTGAGGACAAGAATGTAATCAGGCAACCCTCTTCGATCACCTCACTGTACGCAGAAGACTTGATAGCGGACCGATCAGATCTGAAGATCCAAGTTATTTTTATGTTCATGCAACGTGGCCAACCTCGCGCTGAGGACCAACCTTTTGAAGACAAGAACAATTTTTCAGAGGCACCTCACGAAAGTTTGCCATCCTGAGAGAACATGGACGACCGCTCGCTTGTTTAAATATTGTATGACACGTATGTAGATACGAGTACGTATACTGTTCTGACTGGTGAATAGGACATTATTGCGGATCAGGAGTTGCCCGCGAGATGGCGTTCCATTGCTATGGTGCATGTTGGTCGACTCACTGATAGTGCACTCAATAGTTCTAACGTCTATGTACAAGCATGCGCAGATGATGTAGTTGTACTGTCTGTTGGGGCGTGCCTAGCGACTATCTGCTCTAAACCGCAGGCATCCCAAGACGTGATCGACAACTAGTGCACTAGTAATGGGCTTTCCGTCAATCCACCCAAAACTGAGGTTGTTCTCTTTACAAGAAGGGGGATGCTGACTAGTCTGACTCATCTAGTGCTTAAAGGCATCATCATCCAATTCTTCAAAGAAGCTAAGTATTAGGGTGTCATCCTGGATAACAAACTTATCTGGACTAAACATGTTACGTCGAAAGCATCTAAGGCACTGTCGGCCTTCTGGCAGCGTAAAGGAGCTATCGGCAAGACATGGGGTATATCACCGAGAAGGGTCCTTTGGATTTATATTATACGGCTTTTATAAGGTCATCGGTTGTCTGGTGGAATAAACTCTCGCGAAAATACGTGATTGCTGCTTTTACCAGACTCCAAAGAACAGTTGGTCTCGAGTGCATGAGGGCTTTCCTCAGGACTCCTGTCTCCGCTCTGGATGCATTGATGAATCTCCTTCCCCTTGTTATTAATATCATGGGCTGCACTCTCAAAGCCATCTTCCATTTAAAAAGAAGAGGTCTTTGGTTCAACACACACGGGAGCTTTGATTACCTTGCGCCCCGGATATCTTACCTTAACTTATCTTATGACTCTGGTCTTATGGACAAGCAGTCCGATGCAGTTTTTTTTTTTTTATAATGAGTGCGCGCTAAAGGAGTTTGCGTACGCTTAAAATGTTCGTACATAGCGCGGGCGAAGGAAATTTAGGGAGGAAGAAAGGACAGGTACCGATGTACATTGTTTTTAAATGTTTGTAAGCTATAACGACCAGGAAACACAGAGATCGGCAGGGCATTCCATAAGTGAGTTGCACGGCTTAGGAACGAATCATGATATTTTAGTGTATGTCAGAAAATGGTCTTGAGGGTATACTGAAGAGCGTTCATAGCAAGACGGGTGTTACGGTTGAAAGTTTGAATGGGCGGAATGCGACTGGCGATTTCAATGGAGCACAGGTGGGGGAAATAGCGCTAAAATAGAGTGATACACGAGATATTACTTCGGTGTTCGAGTGATATTACATAATATCACCTATGAGTTTTATCGCACGGTTTTGAATCCTATGTAGCAGGTAGAGATGTGTTTTGGGCATAGCCAGCCAGATGTGGGAAACAATTTCAGGCGGAAAAACGCCTTATATATTGTGGCCCGATCAGAGGGGGTGAAGTATTTCTTACCTCGCTTGAGGAAACCTAGACATTTTGCGGCGATTTCGACGAAACTGAATATGTGGTCATTCCAACATAAGTTTTCATAGCCACACATAGTTTATCGATTTCGACAATGCAAGTACCATTCATGGATCACGGCTTGGTGTTTAAATTTCGCTTTAATGACAACAGACAGCATTGTGTTCTAGAAGCATTAAGTTCTACTTTGTTAGTGGTTCCCCAATGAGTTATGCTTTTAATATCAGAATTCAATGAGCTTAACATACGCTGGCGTTTCCGTTCTACAGCCGAAGAGCAGGGATGTGAGTTCGAGAACGAATATGAAAAGCAGAGAGTACTGTCATCAGCAAAGGAATATATTGGATTAGAAGTAGCAGACAAGAGATCGTTGTTGAAAATTAAAAAATTATAGGAGACAGAACAGAGGCCTGGGGCACACCAGCATCTATTTTGTGAATATCAAACCTGAAACCATCCAAGACAACTTAAATTGACCGTTTCGGAAGGTAATTTCTAATCCATTGAAGAAGAGAGTCGTCGATCTCAAAAGCACGCAATTTCGTCAAAAGAGCCTGATGTCAAACTTTGTCAAATGCCTTAGAAATATCAAGTTCAACTTACTTTCTTTCGCCACATTGATGTACGCTTTTGTTCCAGTTTTGAATGATACATGCCATCAGATTATCAGTGGACCTGTTGCTTCGAAAACCGTATTGCCGGTCATTAAGAAGTTTTCATGTTTCGAGATATTTATTGAGCTGACGGTTCATCATGACCTTGGAAAGAAGGGAAGTAAGTACAATGGGCTTGTAGGAGTCCTAAAGAGTGGGATTGATGAAAAAACTTACGAAGTGGTTTTGCCAGTGAGTCAGAACACCTCTTCAGAAGGAGGGGAGACATACCATCTGGACTAGCGGATTAGTGAATGTTGAGATCTTTAAGAACTCTTGCTACTACTTGAGTGTGAAAGTGGATTCATCCCATTGAAGATTCGACGCATTCAAATGTAGGCGGAGACAAATCAGAATCCAGGAGTGTTGAACTGGCCGCCAAGTGTGCAGGAAGCAGATTGGCCTTGTCCTAACAGCTGACAGTGGGAATGTCGTTGTAAATGAGCATTGAAATGGAGGATGAAGCCGAATTTCTAATGTTTTTGATGAACGACCAAAAACCGTTACTGCCTTTGAGACATTGCACTATTTTTTGCCTCAGTTTTTGGTCGTATTGGAATTTCACATGCTTGAGAAAGACGTTGCAGTCATTTCTGGCTCATTTAAATTTTTTTTCGGTTTTCCTCTGTCGGATTGGTCCTGTAGGAACGTAAAAACATTTCTCTAAGCCCGACAGGCTCTTTACAGCTCGAGTCGTACCATGTCTTATCTTTTGGTCTGATACTCTTCATCCGATGAGGGATAAAGCATCTCACTCCAAAGAGAATAGTTTCTGTGATCATGTCAGCAGCGGGATCCACGTTGTTATCGAGGAAACATAACGACCAGTTAAAATTCCTAAAGAAGTTTTTAAGTCCGCTCCAATTCACTTTCTCGTATTGCCATATGGTTCTTTTAGGGATCTTTTCTCTAACTGTGTGCTGAGTGAACGAGAAATTAGCTGATATGACACAATGGTCCGACGAGCCGGGATAGCACATCAACGCAGTACTTATTAGGGTGAGAAGTTAAAAACAAGTCCAGGGTGTTGACGGTATGACTATCAACTTCTAGTATTCGTATTGGCCTCATTTACATGCTGGGTTAAATTATTTTCCGCAACGAAGATTTCAACACACCGTCCTTCAGGTGTTGTCTGTCCTGAATGTCGAAGCCACCCAGAATTGTGTATATTGAAATCGCCCGTAATAATAATTTCAGTATGAGGATACAGGGATACAATTCTTTGAATGGAGTCAGACAGTGTATTAAACACGTTGGAAGTCGCATTGCTATTCAGTTTGGGGCTTCTGTGAATAAAGCAGTAGTGGATAATATGCTTACGGAGATGGAATTTTAACCACATGTCACTGAATTCCGGGTCGGAATAGGGACTAAATTGTGGTAGAGTTTGGTAAGCTACGTTAATACGCACATAAATGGCGAGACCGCGATGAGGAAAGAATAGTGGCACTAATTCGTAGTCAGGTAGCTTCAGATTCGAGTGATCTGAGAGGTGTGTTTCACAAACAGCCGGTCTGTGCTTACAGACGTGGACGTGCGCAGAAAAGTGATTTCATTTTAGCCCGCATATATTGGCTACGTCCACCCTGAATTCCCTACTCATAATTGCAAACAAACACGGACGATACTAAGCGAGGCTGCGAAGTGAAAATTCTGACATTGGTTTACCGAATCAAATTGCTGTAGGTGTTATGCCCTTACAAAAATATTGAACAGTGCACCAACAAAATTTTCACTCACAACCTGGAATTCATCTTGTTATATACGCTCAGTCACAGCCCGTACCGTATGAAAAATACAGTAACGGCAGTGGCGGAGTGCAAGCAACAGTACTTCGATCAGTAGCGGGAGAGGTGGGATACCCGCACTGTGTGATGTTTTTTTTTTCCACTGCACTATTTTTTTTGCAGCGCACGAGAAGTTACGAGTGTACTGGTTGACGTGTACACTCGTCGGTGGTCGGCACGGCAATGACAACAGAACTGAAAATATACGAAATCGACATTCCCTGTACCCAGGACTGGTTTTGGCCTGAATCTGAGCCAGGAGAGGAATGCAGTGGAGTCTTCACGAGCGCTTCCAAAACCAATATAGGATACCGTCTTTCAAGCTTAGATCTACGAAATCCTGCTGGCGGCGAACTATATTGCGGAGAACTGGTTGAGGGGACGAAGCATTTGCATCTATAGCGACAGCCAAGCTGCGCTTAGAGTCTTGCTAAACCCTCTTACGACTTCCAAGCTAGTTCAAGAATGCAAGAGATCGCTGAACGCAGTCGGAAGGCTAAATTCAGACGCTTGTCTGTGTCCCAGGTCACAATGGTATCAGGGGATATTGCCGATTAACTTGCCAGGCAATGTTCAGAGCAGAGTTTTTCAGGATCCGAACCTACGATGGGTCTGCCTGCGTCCTCGGTTAAGGCCATTCAGACCATACCATTGACAGTTGGGTCTTATATGAGTACAACTGCAGATGGCACAGATCCCCGTGATGCAGGCAAACTAAACGAATGCTTCCCAACGTCTCTATAAAGTTGGCGGCCTTTCTGCTGCCCTCAGCAGGAGAGACTGCAAGTTGTTTACTGACGTCGTGACAGGGCATTACACTTTTGAAAAGAACTTAAATGTGATGGGCATAAGAGACACAGGTTGTGTCACTGCGATGCTAGCTGTAAATTTGATGACGACACCGCGGAGTACTGTCCTCTGCTAATGTCCTGCTTACGCTCGCATCAGGCAACAGGTACTCGGCACTGACGTGGTGGGTGCTGGTACTGTAGGCACTTTATCGCTGAAGCGCTTACTCATCTTTCTTCGTAAGACTGAAAAATTTCATTAAAAGGAACTTTACAAAGAGTACAATGGACCAGTTCATTTGTTTCATTTCAAGGAGACTATTTTATGGCAGGCAACTCGATGCGACGGTCGAAGTAATTTGCAAAATTATATTTGGATGTCCCACTGGATGAGAGAGAATCTATTAGAAAATAGCCGGATTTCAGAAGACTAGCCTTAGGGCTTGTCTCCGCTTGTATATAACACCAAAATCCGATTACGTAAGCTTTGTAGAAATAAAAGACCGATTCGAGAACAGTTTATGGATCTTTATTTCAGCAAGCTTGTATCCTATTGCATTCAGGTCTTTTGCAATTGAGAGGACCTAATAGAAGTAGATAATTTTGTTGTGTAGTTGATTCGACTGTTTATTTCAAGAGCCAATAACACCGACCAACAACATCTGATCTCCAAGGACAACTACCCCTACTATTTGTATTACGAGAGTGTGCCCTTTAAAAGCTACAATCTCCATGAAGCCATTCTTTATTAAGCTATTGAAGGATTGATCTAGGAGAGGTTAGCAGGCAATGTGGAACATTTCCATTTGAGTAGGCTAGTGGCGATTCGCGACAGATTTCATCCAACTTCGAACTACATATGGCAAAAATCCGTGAGTCACAAGCAACTTTCTATGTAATACAGGCGAAGATAGTGATAGATCGGTGTTGCATGAAAGTGACTTCGTAGCACTTGAATGCAACTTCTTCTCTACCTTCGTCCACCATAACATTTCTTTCTGAAATAATGCGGACTACGACCGAAGGAACTATTCCCGTCAGGATCAACAATCCCAGAAAAGGATGTGGAAGCAAGAACTAATAGAGGTTAACCAGATCGTGAGGACGATGTGTTTACTGCTGTAGCATGTTGTTGCAGAGGGCTTGGATGCTATGGATTCCGTGCTGATAAGTATCATAAAAAACGATAATTGGGATATCGTTAAAGAGAACGACAGTGATCACGTTGTTGGACGTCATTCGGTTCTTACATACAACTAAATGTAGTGCTGATGGCAGAGTTGAGAGGGAGATTGATGCCATATTTCAGAATCACCCTGTATGGCTTTCAGCACATCAAAAAACACCCTGAATGACTCGAACTGCAACCAACTTCAGACTGCTAGAATTTCCAAACCGTTCATGACAGTGAGCTCAAATTTTGACACATCACAGATAATTTTATTACTTACAAGCCTTTTAAACGATTTGCATCTCAGTTGTGTTGAAAAATTTTTATCCGCAATGGAATTCAAACGTGATAGTGTGATTGCTTTATATTTGGCTGGAAAACCACAAGTAGCTATCGTTAGAGCCCTCCAGCACCTCAACGTGAATAAATCATTTGTGTTTCGAACCATAGCTCGTTACCGTAATACTGGCAGCGTTGCAAAACGCCATGGAGGTGGTCATAAAAAAACAGCAACATCGGCAGAAATGGTTCGGAAAGTGAAGACTCGAATTGAGCGAAATCCGAGTCGAAGTGGAAGAAAAATGGCTCGTGAGCTCAACATATCGTTGGAACGGATTCAACACATACTGAAAAATGAGCTTGGGCTCAAGCCATTGAAGTTCCAAAAAGCACACGATCTTACACCGCAACAGAAAAAAGAGTCGAGCGAAGAAGTTGATACGCTTGCACGAAAGTGGTGATTTGCCGAATTTGGTTTTTTCCGATGAGTCGCCATTTGTTATCGAGCAATATGTCAACAAAAAAATGACCAAGTTTACTTGCCAGAGAGGTCCTTCAAAAATGTATACCTTCGGATGGCCACCAGAAAGCAGACAGCACCGATGGTGATGGTTTGGGCCGCCATAACCGCCGATGGTCGCTCTCCGCTCGTATTTTTGGACCGTGGTGTTAAAGTTAATGCGATCGTATACCGTGAAATTGTCTTAGAGGCAGTATTGAAGCCTTGGGCAAACAATCATTTCGGTCGGAGACCGTGGACATTTCAACAAGACTCGGCACCGTATCACAAAGCGCGCGTTAACCAAGATTGGTTAAAAAACAATGTTCCACACTTCATTTCTTCGACAAAATGGATTGCAAATTCTCCGGATGCAAATCCGTTGGATTTCTCTGTCTGGGTTATTTTGAAGGCGAGGGTTGGCACAAAAAAATACCAAAGTTTGGACCACCTCAAACAAGCACTTCGCCGGGAATGGGCCAAAATACCGCAGAGCCACTAGCTTGCAGCGTTCGATGCTTTCTTCGGCCGTCTCAAGGCCATTATTCGCGCCAAAGGTGGACATATTAAAGACTACTGATACAATTTGAAAATTGATGTATTTTCCAACAGTTTTTGCTTTGGCACAATAAAACTGATCAAAAAATAAAAAAATTATAGCATTTTAAAAAGTTGGAGTTAGAGTCATTCACCCTGTAATATAACAGAACTCTCTCTCTCCTAGTACACTAAACACCTACAATGCATTATGTACTCGTATAATACTGTATGTCTCCTGTTAAGTTAGTGCCTAAGATCTAGCGCACTAATTAAAACACAGCCAAGGAAAACGCCTCGTGTATTAATATATTTTACGACTGGGGTTATAATCAAAAATACGGTTTAAACTAATCAGATTAGAGACGTTACACTTATTGTAGATACTTTCAGTATAATTTGGCAATTTGGCGGTGTGACTGCATACCAAAATGGATCTTTGAGTGAGACAGTAATCATTAGATTTTCGGAGATTTTGATCATGTTGTTGTAAAGGATTGTAACTGAACATCAAACGGATTCACATTTAGGAGTTCAAGCGAAAAAAATGCAGGCGAATGTGTCTAAAGGAGATGCTGCTTGCAGGCTACGAAAGGTTCTGAATGGTTTTTGTCAAGAAGGTCGTCACTTGTATGAAAAGTTTCACGAGACGCTGTTTAACCTGGGACTGACACCTACCAAAAATGAGCGGTGCCTTTTTCATAAGTATTGTAGTTTTCTGTAAATGTTGATGACATATTGGTTGCGTTGGAAGATCCTAAACGCATTATGAATATACGAAACAGTCTTTTAAACGACTTCGAAATTAATGATCTTGATCCCGGTAAATATTGTCTTGATCTGGAAAGCGAAGATACAAACATGGACTACTAAAGCAGTATGGGATGGAAGCTTGTAACTCGGTTGTTACCCCCTGTGATGTTAATACATGTTTCGATGCTGCAGATGGCGATGAGTGCAAAGAAGATCCATACCGTGGGTTAGTCGGCGCTCTTATGTTCTTGTCGGTAGCTACGCATCCGGACATAGCAAATTCTGTATCCAGATTGCAGCAGTTTACCATTAAGACAAGAGGTCGTCATTGACATCCAGCGAGAGGGGTCCTGAGATATCTTGCTATCAGTGCAAAAATTATGATACATGGAAGTTACGGAACCAGTGGGCAATTGCACTCTCATTAACCTGGCGGAGGCGCAAATTTGGCCATCTATTTGCGTAGCATCTGCATACATGAGCTAACATTACAATATAATTTAGGTGGCATAACTATTTTTGTGGACAATCCAGGAACTGAGTGTTTGGCAAAAGGTCACACCCGTATGAAACTCATCGACAGCAAGCATTATTTTGTTTTACAGAATGTCCCTACACTGGATATGATAGCAGATGTATTTACGAAACCAATAGCCAGAGCGAATATCAAATGCCTGGAGGGGTTGGGATTGGTGAGCTGTATTAATTTACAAGGACGTTCGTATTGGGAGGGCATGTTGAAGATTATGGCCATCTGTATCACAATCTGCACGTCACTTACCTTATTTAACTTGACACGAAGATGGCGATTCATGACAATGTAACATATTCTATTGTGTTTTTGATGTTTAGGTCTTCTTCTGCCACTTTTCCTTTTTCGTTTCGAGAGATAAGACCTAATTTTGTAGTCCCGCATATTTAATAATTTTTTTACGCTGCAATTTAATTCGATTTCATAATTTCCTTAATTCGCATTCGCAAATCATTATTTCATCAAGAAATTTAAGATCGAGTAGAGTATAGCAGAGATTTCATACCCTTGGGTCAAAAGAGTTTCCGAACACACCGAAAGCAAAGTACTAATTTAGTACTGCAGATGGATATTTTTATATTCCTTGGAACACCCATTATCCTTTTGTCTCATTAAAGTGGAAGTAAACTTGCGAGATATTCTCAACTAGCTTCTTTTCTAGCAGATTCGTTACAACGATTCTGAATTAAGAGCCAATGAATGGAATATCCATAAAGGTATACAGAAAACCAGAAACGTGTTATAGGTTTAATTACTCCCCCAACTTCTGCGATTAAACCAGATTCGGATTAACCAATACGATTAGGGAACTCGCCTGTCAGTTCGGTAGCCCTTGAGGGCATACTTTGACTCTGTAAGGAGTTAGTTGGCCACGGAGGCATCCATGATGCAGGAGTAGATGGCAGTGGCACGCTCGCGGTTGCTCGGCTCTAGCTCGTCGGACTGGGTTGGTTCTTGCCACTACCCCGTGCATCTCAACTCAACTTACCTTTTTATTTCGTGCCGAAATATCAAAAAAAAAGAAAATCAAGGATAGTTAAGAAGAAAGTTACGTTATTATACGGACGGACTTAAAAGAGAGGAGGAGAGAAAGATGATAAAAAAAGATGAAAGGAAACAGCAAGATCACTTCCGTCGGCCATCACCACTGGGGCCATTGTAAGGAGTTAGTTGGCCACGGAGGCATCCATGATGCAGGAGTAGATGGCAGTGGCACGCTCGCGGTTGCTCGGCTCTAGCTCGTCGGACTGGGTTGGTTCTTGCCACTACCCCGTGCATCTCAACTCAACTTACCTTTTTATTTCGTGCCGAAATATCAAAAAAAAAGAAAATCAAGGATAGTTAAGAAGAAAGTTACGTTATTATACGGACGGACTTAAAAGAGAGGAGGAGAGAAAGATGATAAAAAAAGATGAAAGGAAACAGCAAGATCACTTCCGTCGGTCTTGCACAGTGGTGATGGCCGACGGAAGTGATCTTGCTGTTTCCTTTCATCTTTTTTTATCATCTTTCTCTCCTCCTCTCTTTTAAGTCCGTCCGTATAATAACGTAACTTTCTTCTTAACTATCCTTGATTTTCTTTTTTTTTGATATTTCGGCACGAAATAAAAAGGTAAGTTGAGTTGAGATGCACGGGGTAGTGGCAAGAACCAACCCAGTCCGACGAGCTAGAGCCGAGCAACCGCGAGCGTGCCACTGCCATCTACTCCTGCATCATGGATGCCTCCGTGGCCAACTAACTCCTTACAACTCTTTCCCATACATCGACGACCAAAGTGGTGGTTTTGCTTGAAATTGAAATTATATGAGATACAATATTAAAACTCCTCCTACAGTCAGTTGTACTAAGTTGTACCTACGAGTACCCACATTCACTATAGCTGAGGTGGTGAGTTGGTCGTAACGTTTATCCTATGACGATGAGCAATCCTGCAGGATGATGAAAGGGTGAAGATTAAATAAATTTTAACGATTACAACCGCTGGCGGTTTCTATATTGTAAACTATAAAACTTAAGCGGGTTGAAGTGGATGAGGCAAAACGTTAAATTTGTTTTTCGAAAATTCTAACCTGTAACAGGTTTCACAAATAACCATTATACGAGATAGGGCGGAAATCCATTTTACCACCACATTTTAGTTTCACTTAAGCCGATAAAACTCTTTCCTGGGAACTATGCAATGTAGTTTTAATGAGTGATATATCCAACTGAACGGGATCTAGAAACACTTTTTATGCATAAAGTGAATCTGCCACGCATAATAGTGGCGTAGTAACAATATGTGCAGGATATGTCTTTTAAGAGGACAAATTTAAAAATGCAAATGTTA
This sequence comes from Volucella zonaria, assembly GCA_963966105.1. NCBI lineage: Eukaryota > Metazoa > Arthropoda > Insecta > Diptera > Syrphidae > Volucella > Volucella zonaria. The sequence goes on from OZ014530.1 coordinate 257,105,825, forward strand.
CATGCAACGTTCAAGCAAAGTCGATAACAATCTTGTCATACGAGCGGGTCTAACTACACATAATATGCAGGTGAAGTAGAGTACGAAGATTTTAAGAAGTAGAACAACTAAAGACGAGATAACAACATCAACTGCTTTATTTTATCTTATCGTGGTAGTCACCGGATATCGGTTGCATCTAACCCGCGCTAACCATACTTATAAGAACAAATAATCAACAGTCAAAAGTAGCAATACTATTGTATAGGTACTATACTGTTGATGCAATTGAATCAAGACAGCGTAAGTATAAAAGATATCCTTTGCTTTGAGATATGGCAATACTGGTCTAGATACGTCAAATCGTAAAGTTTGACGTTTTTAAGGATACACCTGCTCAGAAGGGTTTATTTTTTAAAAAAAAAAGTACTTAATAGGATATTTAGTCTTGCTCTTGCAAAGCGACTTCGACAAAATCAAACGATATTGCTATGACTGGAAGTTGAAGATTAACTTTCAGAAGTCGGAGACCATTCTGTTTAGGACGCCTTTGCCTGGGGCTTCTGGGGACACCAGAAAGAATAGGCGAGGGTATTCGATCGTGGGACAGCACGGCAGCAACTTGCTTATCGCAATGTAGTCAAATACCTCGGGATCTGGCTAAATCAATATCTATATTTTAACAAACATATAACGCATGGGCTGAAAAGTCCGTGCCGTTTCGAAGAGAGGGCACCACTTGAATTAAATAGATACCATTTTCAGTTAGTACCAACCTTCAAAAGATACGTGTATAAATTTGACAGCTGTCGGACGATTAGTTCTCGAGATATAGAGTTGTGAGTGAAGCAACTTTTGTTATTGTGAAAAAAAATGGATTCAAAGCAATTTCGTGTGTTGATTTATCATTGCTTTTTGATGGGGAAAAATGCAGCAAAAAGTGTTACCCGGACTCTACACCAGCCGAACGAACCATTCACAACTGGATTGAAAAATTTAAAAGTGGTCATACAAGCACCGAAGATGATGCACGCAGTGGACGTCCAAAAGAGGCTGTTTCAGATGAAAACATCAAAAAAGTCCACAAATTGATTACGAATGACCGTAAAGTGAAGTTGATCGAGATAGCTGAGGCTCTGAAGATATCCAAAGAGCATGTTGGATATATCATATACGAATATTTGGACATGCGAAAGCTCTGTTCAAAGTGGGTGCCGCGTTTGCTCACAGTCGACCAAAAACAACAACGTGTTGATGATTCAGAGGAGTGTTTAAAGCTGTTCAACAGCAATAAAGCCGAATTTTTGCATCGGTATGTGACAATGGATGAAACTTGGCTCCATCACTTCACACCAGAATCAAGTCGGCAGTCAGCTGAGTGGCGAGCAGGCGACGAACCTCGTCCTCGGCTGGCAAGGATAATTTTCATCGACTATCTCCAAAAGGGGCAGACTATCAACAGCGACTATTACATTGCATTGTTGGAGCGTTTGAAGGACGAAATCGCAGAAAAACGGCCGCATTTGAAGAAAAAGAAAGTGCTGTTTCATCAAGATAATGCACCGTGTCACAAGTCGATGAAAACGATGGCAAAATTGAATGAATTCGTCTACGAATTGCTTCCCCACCCACCGTATTCTCCAGATTTGGCCCCCAGCGACTATTTCCTGTTCGCAGACCTCAAAAGAATGCCCTCCGGAAAGAGATTTAAGACCGATGAAGAAGTAATCGCCGAAACAGAGGCCTATTTTGAGGTAAACCGAAATCGTACTATAAAACTGGTATCGAAAGATTGAAAAATCGTTTCAATCAGTGTATCGCCCTCGAAGGCCAATACGAGTATATTGATAAATAAAGTTGAATTTGGCAAAAATTTTGTGTGTGTTTTTCTATAAAAAGGACTTTTCAGCCCATGTGTTAGCAGTCAACTTGATGCGAGGGTAAGGGTTATCTGCTACATGGCCCATGTCCGACCTATGCTTGTATTTGGCTCGTGTGGTGAACGTGGGAGCAAGTTTCATGGAAAAGCCCTAAGGGCTTGACTTTGCTTGTAGAGAACACCAGAAACGGAGTATATAAAATTATATCCTAATGAAGCCTTATACAATAGGACGAACTTAATAAGAGTGGAGAATTTCGTCATTAAGTTGATTCGAAGGCACATTGCCAGAGCAATAACCTAGAAGAACAATTTGATCCACTTAGTTTATCACTCCAATTATCTGTATCACGAGAGCGTACGCTTAAACGGCTTCGTGCCTCCAAAAGAGTTCCTCTATTTTGATAAAAAAGAGCTAATACAAGACAAATTAGCGGTGTCGCTAATCTTAAACGTCGCTCGAACAGCTGCGGACAGGCGACTTAACTACGACAGAGACGTCGCAAACGGCAGTGCGGGGCATCTCCCCTTAGTAGGAGAGTAGGGAGTCGCAACATGAGGGATGTTGTTCGGCAGCACCAACAATTGTGGTGGCTTGCTGATGAGGAGGAAATTTCTTCGTCGTTTCCGTCATATTAGGAGTAGCCATGCTTAATATTTTAAGTCAAGGCCGGCTTACATAGTTTAGGTAAGATTAAGGTAGTTATAATATTAAAGAAAAAATAAAAATAAAAATAAATTAAAAAAATTAAAAATATTTAAAAAAAAATAATAATAAAAGAAATAAAGAGAACTTAAGACAATGGGTAACAACTTCTAAACAAAAAAAAAAGTTTCTCTAAAAGTAAGATAGGCCTGGCGTCATTGACCCGTTTATTAGATATCAGTTATTTCATTACTTTATACAGTAAATAAAAAAGATAATATTTATTCGTGTTTTGTTTTTTGGGTATTCATTTAAATAAATAAAAGAGAGATATTATATTATAATTTGTTTTAATCATATTTATTAGAGCATTTAAAAAAAAAAAAATAGAAATATTGACAAAATCTTTCTCTTCTAAGGACTGAAACGAATACAATTTGGAAACTTCAAAGTAAGAAAAAAATATATTTTCAGAATTCATGTAAATTTTTTTTAATTTGCTTTAAGACCCTGTTTTTATTAAATTCATTCACAATTACAAAAAATAAAAAAATTATTTGGGTTCCCATTTTTCGTCAACTTCTTTCGAATGTCCTTCATAAGGTTGTTGACAGTTACATCCGTAATCTTTTTGGACGCTCTTTTCCATTTAGCACTAAAATCTTTTACGTCCTTTGCACACTGCTCACTTTTCCTGAATTTAGCTTTGACCAAAGCCCAATACCTTTCAATGGGCCAGCACTGTGGAAATTTGGTTGGATTCATATCTTTTGGGACAAAGTCGACATTTTTAGCAACAAGAAAGCTCGACGTCGCATGAGCAGAGTGAGCTGAAGCTAAATCTGGCCAAAATAATGGGGAACCCTCGTGTTTGTTTAAGAAAGGAATCAACCGTTTTTTTTAGGTACTTGTTAATGTACACTTCTCCGTTAATTGTTCCCGTTGTAATAAACGATTAGCTTCTGTGTCCACATTGGCAAATGGCCTGCCAAACGAGATATTTTGACCTGAATTTTTCCATCCCAATCGATGTCGTTGATTGCGGAGGAACCTCAGCTTCAAACGAGTTGTAAAACTGCGCACCTGGAAGAGTAGAAAAGTCGGCTTTGACATAAGTTTCGTCATCCAAAACCAAGCACGCTTTCCTGTTGCCGATGAGCTCTTGGACCCGTGTTTTTATAACTTTTTTTAGCTTTTCAGTAACTTTTGGTATTTTTTGTTTTTTTCGTGTTTTTAGACCGTTACGTTTTTAGATCTTTGTACCATTGTTTGGTTGGTATTACATTTCTGAGCAACATCTTTGGTTAACATAGTCCGGTTCTTACAATGGTACCCACTATTTTCCTATCCGAATTTGTATCATGTGCTCCACTTTTAGCTCCACTTTTCTGTTTTCGCTTAACTGTCAACGTCTCCAAATATCGTTTAATAACAGAATCCACTGTACTGCGTACTATGTTTAAATTTTTTGCGATGAAATGGTTTGGACGCGAAGTATTTTCGAGCCATTTGTCGATGATCTTTTTACGGCGTTCCTCTTGACTCATATTTTATAAATATTTTAAACCGCACCGAACTAAAATCAATAAGAAACTGAAACTAGAGAATATACAGGCTAATTTGGGTACAAAATGAGATTGCAATTTTTACGCAATGGAAGTATAGCCCGTATTAAAATTTACAGATTTTATTCGTTTCAGTCCTTAATTAGATCATCTGTGTTAATACAGATGCGAGATGAAATATCACTTTAGCTGGCATAAGGTTTCCTCACCGTAAATAGATAAAAATTTCAGGCTGACCTTAATTCCTGCTGCAAACACTGATTTTGTTTTCAATTTTTTAAAAGTTATCATACCCTCCTCGATTTTACCTGTTGCATATATGCAACAGTGGGCAATATTCAATAATAAACATGAAATTGATAGAAATAAAAGATAAATAAATATAGTTAGTAAGTAAATGCTTAAATTTTGAGTTTTTTGTAATATTTATTGTACAGAATATAAAATTAAAAAACAAAATTCATTCTAAAAGTAAAGGAAAAGCTAAATCCTCAAAACATATTAAATATATATAAAACATTTAAAATACCTAGTATTTCAGTCTGATTGAATAAAATGATACTTCAAATTGAACTTTATGCACAATCCAACGTCACATTTGTTGCACATATTGTAGGTTTCACAATTGCTGAACAAAATTCATATGCACATCGTCGTCTTTTGTTGTTAGGTATTTCAACAAGGAAATGGCCAATATTGTTATACCGAAGAGAGTATTCATCAACTTGTTGCGCGCGACGGTATCCTTGTGGTGGTCGTACGGTGCCATATGCATGACAGTAATGCAATGCTATTTTCCTGAGAAATTGTAACTGTGTTAATGAACCGCCTCCATTCCTGTGCAATATCCATGCGTTTTGTATTGACGCATCTACTAGCCACGTAAAAATAGAATACCACCATTTTTTTCCTCGAGCACCTATCCTGTAGTTATTGATATTCTGGTCCATACGATCAGTACCTCCCATACATTGATTATATTTTGCAATGGAATTTGAAATACGCTGACGTTGTGTTCTAGAATATCGTTGTACCTTTCCTATAGGATTTCTGCCAAATAGAGTTGACAGAGTTGTCAATCCATTTTGTAATTATAATATTACTATCGCTTATTTTACTGCTGACTACAAAACCTCTAACCTCTTTCTTCAACTCTTTTTTTCAATGGCAATGGACACGATTTTGGTATCATATTTTCCCGAATAGTACCGGTACCGTGATAGCCCCTCTGACAGAGCCCTATAAGAGCGTTAACTGAAGTAAATAAATTTTCAAAATAAAAGCAAAATGGTAATCTTTTCACATTTTCATCAAATTGGTCAATCATGTCGAATAGAGGTGAAATATTTTTACCATAATTAGACTGATAAGCTTTGTGTAAGCGAGGATTATTTCCTTGATACATCTCAAAATTTACAAGGTAACCGAAAGGTGTATTCAAGCACCACATTTTAAATCCAAAGCGTAGTGGCTTTCCCCTCAAAAACAGTTTACATCCATGTCGTCCAAAATATTGTATTATGGATCCATCGTACGATAAGTCTTGCTCTGGACAAAAGTTTTTTAAACATCTATCTTTCAAAGCATCAGTCAATGGTCGCAACTTCCAAATACTGTCCTCTAAATTTTGTTTTGAATTATCTGTGAAGTGTAGATAGCGGAATATTACATCAAAATGATTTCTTCTCATAGCATTTGAAACTAATTCATTTTTGAAATCAGCCTCATTTGACCAATAACTACGTTTTGACGGTGTAAAATTGTAGCCCGTTATAATTAGAATTGCAATAAAGACACGAATCTCACCAGCGGTTATGTTAGAATTTGCCTTTCCACAATAAACAGTATAACTATTACTTTCGTTAACGAGTAATGTTATTATATCGTCATCAAAAAACTTTTGGAAAATTTCATGTGGTTGTAATTGACTAAATTCTGTATAGTTAGGCTCGGGAAAAAGAGGTTTTTCTTCCTGGTCATTGTCTTCAACCCAAACAAAAGAACTTTGAACAGACTTTTTTGAAAGTTTTTTTGATGAAGTAGAAAGGCTTTTTCGTTTTTTCATTTTTTTTTTTTGGTGAAATGACTGTCTTTGTGGATGTTGATGAGTGTGCTTGAGAATCCTGTACAAGCTGTGTATTGTGTTGGGTTGCTGGATCAATATCAGAAATATCCCGTGAAGATTTAAGTTGAATGCAGCATGGAGCAAGAAGGCTTGATTTTGGTAAGTTATGAAGCATTCCACCGTCGTCTTCATTACCAGAATCTTCTTCGGAATTAATATTCTCAGGTGCAGGCGGTTCAATATTCAACTTCTCAATTTCACAATCATCTTCTTCGTCAGATTGCAAAGACTCTAGAAAATTAATTGCATCTTCGGTAGTACGGAAACTAAATTACACAAAAAAGTACCACAGAATTATTATAGAATAGCCCAGTGTTGCATAAATGCAACACTCACATTTGGTTGAAATTTATTTCAAAATTTAATGAACTATTACACAGAATCGAGATTCATTATGAAAAGCAATCAATGTACAATAACTGTACAAAATAACTCGCCGCTGTGAAATAAAGTAAAGAAATTATTGAAATACTTACTTTTCGCGTCTCGACATGTTTACCTTTTTTTTTCCCACAAGGACACAGATGTTCAATAAGCGACTTATCATTCCGAACACTCGCACAAAACTAACTTCTTATCTCTTTATTTGTGATCGCTGCAGATGTTACTAGTCACAGAAACTGGTTTTACACGTTTCACTCTTAGAACAGGATCAAAATCCTTTATCAGAGTTTACGAATGTAGCGCTGCACATACGCAGCAGTGGTCATTAATGGTTTAATCTACTTCAATCCTCTCTGCTTTTTGGAAAATTGTCAGTCAGTACAATTATTCATTTATTTTTTTGTAATTGGGCCCTTCTGCCCTCTGGCCACACTGCCTTCGGGTCACGGCCGGTTTTGTGGTTTGTACTTTGTTAAGGTGGTTGTTTGTTGTCGTTGGAGTTTATTGTTGTTGGTTGTTGCTGTTGCGTGATATTAAGGAGTCGTCATCCCTTCACCCATCGAACCTAACTTTTAAAGCTGATATGTCGTTGAGATGTGCCCGATTATGCTGGCCGTCCGTCTGCACACCACTGTTGCTCCTTTCTCGCTCCCTCGTTGGGTGTTGCTATGAAAGAGATCGTCGTCTCTTCATCCCTCGATCAATTGGCTCGGTGTTAGCTCTCGCTAGCTGCATCCACATCAGTTGTGGGATGTGATGCCGGTGTCCGCACCTACATCGGTAGCACGGTGGGGTGTTATTTAAGCCTCATGTTGCTTGGCTTTTGTTGGGGTGTATGCTCTAGGGATCGTCTCCCCCCCCCCCCCCCCCCCCTGAATCGTCGTGTTGGGGTGTCTGGCTTGAAAGGACCATCGGTTCCCACCCGTCGGCGACTTTCAGACGTCCTGTCTGATTCTGATCTTTGCGAGTCTACCGTCTACCCTACGGCCTCCGATAACGGTGTTCCTGATGGATCTCCTGTCGCACCTTGGGCTCCTGGTTCGTCGTGAGTCTCCCTATGTCCTTAGGGCTTCACTGACCGAACCTCCTTGTTCTCCTCTGCCGGGCCAACTGCCCGTGAACCTATGTGGGTTGTTTTCCGTGGTCTGCGGTTGGTGGGCCACTGGCTGCTCTCCACCTCCGCAAGAGCTCGGTGTTCCCACTCAATAAAAAGAGCGACCTAAGGGACTTGCAAGGAAAAGAGAGCCAAACTTGTTACGAGAAAATTTACAGCAACAAAAGGTAAATAAAAAAACGGATACAAACCGTAGAGACAAACAAGGGAACATAGTAGTAGTCGCAGACTCTGAGGATTTAGAAAGAACATTTCTGTAGACTATATAACGGATATGAAAAATCAAACGCCGCTATCAGGCAGAATGAGCCTATCAACCCGGACGACTAACAATTCTTTCCACTGAATGAAGTAAAGTTATTCATATCTTCAAAGCGGCAGACGATGACTTGGTAAGGATCATACACCAACTCATCTGTAAAATATGGTAGCATGAAAGTGTGCCCGATGAATGGAACCTCAGCATTTTTTATCCGATCCTCAAAAAGGAGACGCTCTGAACTGCTCTCACAAGTATTCACACTACGGCAGATCTCTGAAAAATCCTCTGAGCTCCAAATCGATAACCACCACCTATTCATCGATTTCAAGTCCGCGTATGACAGCATATATAGTTATAGAGACAAATCAATATCTAGATTTGGAACCCCTGCCAAAATCGTCCGTTTTTGCATAATGACGATGAAAAATGCACGCTGCTTCATCAAGGCCGGTAAGGCATTCACAGTGAACTTTGTTGTTAAAAAAGGATTTAGACAAGGCGACGCTGTTATGCGAATACATTAACGTAGTTCTAGAAAGAATAGTGCAAAACTCATGCGCCAACACAAGAGGCACAATCTTTCAAAAGCCCGTCCGATGATATTGACATACTCAAAAGAAAGAGCTTTATCTGCTTCTTTGAGACAAGAAGGTAATTGACTAGCAAAGCCCTCTCTTGAACAACGAAAGTGATCATATATAAGACCCTGATAATCCCGGTCCTGTCTTATGGCGCAGAGGCATAGACTTTATCAAAAATGGATGAGAGTGCTCTTGGCTGCTTTGAGAGGAAAATTGTGCGGGTGATTTTCTGTTCCGCCTGCATGGATACAGCGAGGAACTTTACTGACTGTTCTGCGATATCGAGTGAAATGGCTAGGTTAGGTAGAGCGGGGTGGACACCAATGCTCCGGTCCGGAAAGTCTTCGAATCCGACCCCGAAGGACAGCGCAGTAAAGGAAGACCGCGACTCTGGTGGTACACGCAAAGAGGAGCTCAACCAACTTAGCATGAGCTGACAGGAGAGTTGTTGGTTGAGGTTCAGGTACACCCCGGACTGATGTACCACCTTAAGTAAGTAAGTAAACTTTGTTTGTTTATTAGCTTATATGTAGTTTAGAAGAAAATCTATTATTATTGTTATTTTCAATAAAAAAAAATTTAGTAAGCTACGGTTCCATAGACTTTTTGTACCTTTAAAGATATAAACAACAGTTGAATCGTAATGAATATGCAGAAAACTGACGTCGGGTGTTAAAGATTAACATCAGCGCTCTGGCCCGGAGAATCTTTGAATCTACCTCAGAGGTGCGCCGAAAAAGACTTTAAGGGTCTCAGCGTGAGTAGCTGGAAGTAGCTAGTTTATGGTTGAGCTACATAAAGATGACGTTTTAGTTTGGGCCAAGGCCCATCTCGGACTGTAGGACACATGGCAAAAAGAGAGAGGTGAACCCGGTGATGTACCATATACTCATACACTGCAGCTTATTAACTTTTAGTTTGAAGAGTCCAGCGCTGGTTAGAAGTTCCTACATCACTGCCAGTCAGGGCATTGTAGGCAAGTACCCGGGCCTGGGCCCAAGCCAACAAACCACTCCAGCTTACACGATCTCTCACCAGCTGCCTCACTCCAAGTTCACTCCACTTGCATGCTCCAGGTGGTCGTGTTCTAGGACGCAGAATCTTTCTTACAGAACGATCATGTCTTCACGAGAAGGAAGCAACGGTTTTTGACAAGGTCCAAATCTCTTGTATGAGGTCAGTTTGGTCTTACGAGATAGGACTATGTTGCTCCATTGCCTACTTAGCCCAAGGAAACAGCTATAGGAAACAGTTTGTAAGTCTTCACTGATGCCGTTGCTGCTTGTAACTGCGCAGCGTAGGTAGACGAAGTCTGTAGTTACCACGTACGCAATGTACTTTTTTTTACCCTCGCTTATCACCTGACCCACAATACTTTCGAAAGCTTCATTTGCAACTCGCTATGTTTTGTGTGTAATTGTGAGGACTTAAAAAACTTTTGTTGGTTAGTGAGTTTTTTATTATCCTGGTTTTGAAGTCGACAAATGTATGGTGAGGGTCGATTTCAAATCCAATGTTCTTTTCCAAAATTAGCCGTAGTGGTAATATTTGATCGATGGTATTTTTCCTGGCCTAAAACAGAACTGATATGGACCAACATATTTGGCGTGAATAAAGCTGATGCTAAAAATAGGATGGACTACCTCATCCGCGTCAACAGCTTTGTTAGATTTAGTGTGTCCACGTATATGGGACAGAACAGGTCGATTATGCCAACTGTCCTTAGGACTTTTCTATGTGCAATATAGTTTGGTATTATCGTTTCTGTTTAATCTGCTGTTTCTAACGATAAATCAAAGAAAGGTACTGACTAACAGGTTTATGATGCGCGATCATGTTCATGAAGCTGCAGTAATTGTTCTGATTTTTTTCGGTAGATAGGAATGTGTCTCGTCACAGGTTATGATTTAGATAAACTCGGAATGTTTTTCAGTTGCAACTTTATAAAGCTTCTTACTTCACTGAAAAATGTATTCGAGCCCTAAGCAGGACTCACTGTTACCGCCTCCGCATTTAACGCAGTTTGCTCTGTATAAATGATATGTAACGACTGGTCGAATCCGACTTGGTTGACCTCACAATGTAACAACACATTCGATGAGAATTGACCCCTAGGAACAAGAAAATTCAACCCTGGTAGAAAGTACATAAAGTCAACGGTTTTTCAACAAAGCTAATCACACCAAAGAAACCTCGACTAGGAGTCGTATAAGAAGCTCCTCAAAAAATTCAAAACTGAACTCAGCTCCCTTGTGAAAGGTGCCATAGAAAAGTCCTCCGAAGCCTCGAGATTCCATAAAGTTCTTGCATTAAATTCAATGACCTGCCCGAATTTTAATAAGGAAACTATTATTCTTCTACTGGACTCTTACTTCCAAGGGTATTCTAGAGAATTGTTATGAGCTAAACGCAATCTCTTGTTTGCTTTGTTGTGTTGTGGAAGAGAGCATTTACTAGTAAATATTACGACAAGTAAGCAACATTTGTGTCTATGATGTTTAATGAGTTCAAACTTCTGCGCAGTTCATCATCTACAAAAATTGAGCATTGCTCTGTTAAGTTAAATTACATTTTTCTCTAAGGCAACGATTATCAGCACAAGTTTGTCCAGAGGAAATCGATACAAAATAGTAGCACTATGCATCGGCCCCATCTTCCTAAGGTCAGTGGATTAAGAAACAGCTCCATATCCTGGATACAGAAACTGTAAATATCAATGTAAAGAACCATTCTTCGAAACCATAAGTTTTCCTACGTCCTGACACATTCCTAAATTAAGTTACTTTGACAGAAACTACGACCTATTCTATTACGTGCTAAATATCTAAAAGAGAATGTTTTCCTGCCCATGTACCTATTGAACAGATCCTCATCTTTTAGATACAAAGAAAAAGAACTCAGTTTGACTGACCTAATATCAATCAAGTGATTAGGCCAATTCCACTTCCCGTCTCAATGAATTTCCAGTACTTAAATCCAACAACAAAACGAACAAAAGTCACCGAAGTACAAAACTCTCAAACATTTCGTCCTGATGAATGTAATTGGCTTACAAAAATAAATAAATAAAGCTGTCCCCTAGATTACGGATAGTAACAGCAAAACATCTTCATTAGAAGAACGACCTTTCACTCGGCTCTTCCCAACTCATATTCGTAAGAAGACAAACAGAAACGAAAGTAATTTTCTATTTGGAAACACGTTGACCTTACATATAACACATTCAGCATAGTCCTAGGCTCGTTAACAGGATCAAAGTCACGAATTTCTTACTGGGGGGAAAACAAACCCAAAATAGAAAAAAAAACAAGATATCCTAAAACTGTCCACAGAGACAGACGTTCATTTGTCCAGGGATCTGCTGGACTACTTATTGCCTAGTCAAAGAGAGGACTTGCATCCACCACATGACATCAAAACCAGGAGATAAATATTTATCAAGTAAATTACAAGTTTTCCTATCGTTCTCTCGTCGTAGAAGGTCCTCTTCTTTCTGAAGGAACCGCAAGGCGAAATGACTTGCGGTTGAGTTGAGACGAAGGACCTAGGTTGTTGTTTTGCTACTTGGTGAAAAAGAAGGATGGCAAGACAAGTGGTATGCAGGTAGAATAGGAAATGTGAAGAAACAAAAAAAAAAAAAAAACAAGCAATGAGCATTAAATAAATATTGCGAAGCAAGGATAAAGGCTATGATTTCGTTTTTATCTTTCTCTCGCCACTCTGAGAAGTGACATAGAGTGTTGTCGTTTGTAATACTGAAGTAGTTTTTCACTACTCTTGTGTATCAAGCTCCAACGTACTTAGCCTTGTAGAACATTTTTGAATCACTTTTAATTTATACATCTTACGCGAATTGTGCCATCAAATTGAAAGAGAACCATTTCAAGTGCTTACTTGCTCTTGCTTCTTGGATAGTCGCACCATTTGGGCTGACAGCTTAACCTCGACATTTAGCTCTAAATACTCCTAGAGGAGCAGCTAGACGAGGTCTTATTCAAGTAAAGTGTGTTAAACTTAATGACTGTCAACTGCAAAATTAGCTTTTTTCGGGTTGCATGTCAATTTTCTGATTCATAATTTATTCACTAGGTTGGACAGAAGTACACTTCGCATTATTTCCTCACTGTATCACATTTTCCAAATCTCTATGAGGTAAGCTGCGTTAAAATAAGTGGCAAATGAGTTTTGAATCTGAATAAAGTGACTTAGTCATTTCTGAGCTCTACAGATTTTTAAAATGACGATATACATCCTGAAGGACTCGAACTGCAACCAACTTCAGACTGCTATAATTTCCAAACCGTTCATGACAGTGAGCTCAAATTTTGACACATCACAGATAATTTTATTACTTACAAGCCTTTTAAACGATTTGCATCTCAGTTGTGTTGAAAAATTTTTATCCGCGATGGAATTCAAACGTGATAGTGTGATTGCTTTATATTTGGCTGGAAAACCACAAGTAGCTATCGTTGGAGCCCTCCAGCACCTCAACGTGAATAAATCATTTGTGTTTCGAACCATAGCTCATTATCGTGATACTGGTAGCGTTGCAAAACGCCATGGAGGTGGTCATAAAAAAACTGCAACATCGGCAGAAATGGTTCGGAAAGTGAAGGCTCGAATTGAGCAAAATCCGCATCGGAGTGGAACAAAAATGGCTCGTGAGCTCAACATATCGTTGGAACGGATGCAACACATACTGAAAAATGAGCTTGGGCTCAAGCCATTGCAGTTCCAAAAAGCACACGATCTTGCAACGCAACAGAAAAAGGTTAGAGTCGAAAGGAGCGAAGAGTTGCTATGCTTGCACGAAAGTGGTGAGTTGCCGAATTTGGTTTTTTGCGATGAGTCGTCATTTGTTATAAAGCAATATGTCAACAAACAAAATGACCGAGTTTACTTGCCAGAGAGGTCCTTCGCAAAATTTACACATTCGGACGGGCACCAGAAAACAGGCAGCACCGATGGTGATGGTTTGGGCCGTGTTTTTGGACCGTGGCGTCAAAATTAATGCGAACGTATACCGTAAAACTGTCTTAGAGACAGTATTGAAGCCTTGGGCAAACAATCATTTCGGTCGGAGACCGTGGACATTTCAACAAGACTCGACACCGTCTCACAAAGCGCGCGTCAACCAAGATTGGTTAAAAAACAATGTTCCACACTTCATTTCTTCGACACAATGGATTGCAAATTCTCCGGATGCAAATCCGTTGGATTTCTCTGTCTCGGGTATTTTTAAGGGGAAGGTTGGCACTAAAAAATACCAAAGTTTGGACCACCTCAAACAAGCATTTCGCCGGAAATGGGCCAAACTACCGCAGAGCCACTTGGGTGCTGCGTGCGATGCTTTCTTCGGCCGTTTCAAGGCCATTATTCGCGCCAAAGATGGACATATTGAAAACTACTGACACAATTTGAAAACTGATGTATTTTCCAACATTTCTTGCTTTGGCACAATAAAATTTATCAAAAACTAAAAAAATTATAGAATTTTAAAAAGTTGGAGTTCGAGTCATTCACCCTGTATATAGATCTAATGCTTACTTATCTGACATATTTACTTATTAAGGACAATGTGTCCAGATTTCACCAAGGTACCGCGTTATTGTGGTGACCTTAACTCCAACCTTCTTGAGCGTCCGAGTTCCTCTCATTTCCAAAGCGGTTTTTTATCAAGCCGATTGAGATTCAGTCAATTCTGTCCAGCCCGCGCACTTCACAGAGGAGTCCAATATGCTTCTCAACGTAATTTTAGTTAATGATCTGCACAAAATTCTTCTCTACATAACATACTCGTATAATCAACATCCGCTTTCTCTTATTTCTGGCTTTGATAGTGAAGCGAATTATAATTATAGAGATTTCCGAAATATAAATCTCGAGCTTCAGCTGCGAGATATGAACCAGACGGAGTGGAACATAATGTACCTTCTGTAATCCACTAAAGATCAGGCTAACTTCTTTGAAGATAACCTGTATACTATCCTTAATACCAATGGTCCACTTAAGATACGAGACACACATTGCCTCCTTGGTTGAATCATGATATATGTATGTAAGATCATGGAACTACGAGGTATCACATACCGCCCATTTTTTTTTTTTTCCGTGGGTAGGTGAGAAATCTTCATAGGCACTATAAGCGTCGGTGCGTTTAGTAGTGTGAGATTCTTACTCACTAAAAAAGATCTCCCTTATGCAGACTATGACTGAGTTCACACTCAACAAGCAGTTCTTCGTTAGCGTTTTATTTTGCTTTAATAGGATATTTTGCAGGCGATTTGCCATTTAGACTTCCTGCGTACTTTAAATAGTAAGCGCTGCTAATCACCGCGTTAAATCGAGAGGTTTAGTCCTTTTCAGACGGCGCAATAAATTTGTCTTGCCAAGGATCTGTTGAACAGAAATATTCGTATGTCCTTGTTGTCGATTATTGCGTTTTCGCGCAAACATTTTAATTTCGTTCTGAACGTTTTCGACTCCTAGGTCTCTGTGGATATCATCGTTTCTAATGTACCACGGTGCATTAACAAACCCTCGAAGAACTTTGTTTTGGAATGTCTGTAAGACGTTAACGTTACTAACTTTGGTACAACCCCAAAGGTGTATACCATATGTCTAGAGCGGTTTTAGCACTTGTTTGTACAGCAGCAATTTGTTTTCTAAACTGAGCTTGGAATATTTTCCAAGAAGCCAGTACACGTCTTTATACTTAATATCAAGCTCTTCACGTTTTTTCTTAAAATGTGCTCTCCATTTAAGTTTAGCGTTGAGTGTCATACCAAGATACTTGGCCTCGTTCGCGAAAGGAATTTGTACTGCATTGATAAACACAGGTAGATTGTCAGTTTTCTTGAGTGTGAAGTTCACATGGACAGACTTGTTTTCCTTAAGCGCATTTCGCCGAGTCCTTGTCCAATTGTTAATCCATGTAAGCAGTTGCTTCTTCAACGGTTTTAGCTATTGCCAAAATGCAGTGTCATCAGCAAATGTGGCTAGCACAGTATCGTCCGATTGCGGTGTGTCGCGAGTAAAAAGCAAATATAGCAGAGGGCCAAGTACCATTCCTTGCGGCACCCCCGCCTTTATTGTCTTAAAATTGGAATATTCGTTTCCGTGTCTGACACGGTATAAATTTAAAATTTGAGACAATTGAGCGGGTTGGACTTGTCGAAGTTTATATTTCAGACCATACCTTATCAAAATCTTGCGAAACGTCTAGGAATGCGCTTGAATATGGGTTATTCGATGCATTTGGTCAACAGTAGAGTGTTGGGTTCTAAAGCCAAATTTATGGTCGGGCAAGAGGTGATCGGTTTAAGACGATTAAGTAAGATTCGCTCGAAGACCTTCGATATAATCGGGAGGAGCGATACTGGTCTGTATGACTTGAATTCGGTCAGTGGTTTACCGGGTTTACCATAATGACTTCAGTAACTTTCCACTGATGCGGTATATACTCTAATCTTATGGTGGCATTTATAAGGTTTTTTCGGTAGCGCTTCAAGTATCTCTGCCGCAATTAAGTCATATCCGGGGATTCTAATGGGCTGAAGCGTGTCTATAACTTTACTACCTTTTCTATTGGAAGGTTCGTCTTCACGTCAAGAAACCAGTCATCCTGGTTTCTTCTTATTGGCATCACGAGTATTTTGAGTTTTCGAAGACTTTTAACGGCTCTACATATGAAGCAATTGGTACCTTTTGTCGCTGTGAGGCTTTGTAGGTAGTTATTAATACCTTGGTTATTGAAGTCCTCTATCGATTTTTTCTACAAGTTGCAGAGCCTATTAAAGGACGTTTTATCTTGTTGAGCCCGAGTTCCATGCCACTTTTTCCGCGCTCTTCGTTTCTTCCTTATCATTTCCCTGATTTCCCAATATACCGATATTGGGAACTGTGTTCGATTCGCGTGGAGTGTTATTCCAGGCCGCTTGCTGTATGACTTCAACAAACCGTTCAACTTCTTTTACAAGTTGATAAGGCGTTCTGAGCGGTACTTTTACTTTAAGTCCGTGACTTTTTGAATTTCTGACCTCTTTACTGAAACAGCAACACTGCTCCTGTCAACAGGCATCTGTCAGTTGACTCCTGTCAAAATTTAAACTTGCTGCGTCAGTTAGTTTGAGTTTGACAGCTATTTTTATCAGACTACTCACTAATATGAGGAGAAAATGGAAAAAAGTGAATTTCGTGTGCTTATTAAGCATTATTTCTTGCGAAAAAAAAACCATTACCGAGACCAAGGCTAAGCTTGATAAATACTATGGGGACTCTGCACCATCGATTTCAATGGTAAAAAAGTGGTTTACTGAATTTCGTTGTGGCCGTACAAGCACTGAAGATGCCGAACGTCCTGGACGCCCAGTTGAGGTCTCTACACCCGAAACAATCGAAAAAATTCACGATATGGTGTTGGCCGACCGAAGATTGAAAGTGCGAGAGATTGTGGAAGCCGTAGGGATCTCGCATGGCTCAGTGGTTTCAATTTTGAATGATCACTTGGGCATGAGAAAGCTTTCCGCAAGATGGGTGCCGCGTTTGCTCACAGTCGACCACAAACGCAATCGTGTAACAACTTCACAGGAAGGTTTGGCGTTGTTTAATCGCAATATGGAGGAGTTTTTGCGCCGTTTTGTAACCGTGGACGAAACATGGATCCATCACAACACACCAGAGAACAAACAACAGTCAAAACAGTGGGTTTCTAAGGGTGAATCGGCGCCAAAGAAGGCCAAGGTGGGTTTGTCAGCCAATAAAGTTATGGCGACTGTTTTTTGGGATGCATTGACTACCTTCAAAAGGGAAGAACAATCAATGGGGAATATTATGCCAACTTATTGGACCGATTCAATGACGATTTGAAAAAAAAACGACCTCATTTGGCCAAGAAAAAAGTTCTTTTCCACCAAGACAATGCAAGGGTGCACACATGTGCAGTTGCCATGGCAAAAATCCATGAATTGGGCTATGAATTGCTCCCTCATCCACCCTATTCTCCAGATTTGGCTCCGAGCTGAAGAAATGGCTTGGTGGAAAAAGATTTGACTCCAATGATGAAGTCATCTCGCAAACAAAGGCCTATTTTGAGGACCTCGACAAATAATTTTTTTTGGAAGGGATAAAAAAATTGGAGAAGCGTTGGACAAAGTGTATAGAGCTCAAGGGAGACTACGTTGAAAAATAAAATTATTTTTTTATCAAAACATCTGTGTTTTAATCCAAACCCGCCCTCGTAACTTAGTATTTTCGACAACATCTATTCGGAAATCTTTCCAGTGAATTTTTTTTGTTGGATAATCTTTGGTCTTTGTTTCTTAACCAAGGATTCGTACAATGAAAGGATAATTGGAGAATGATCGGAGGAAAGATCGAAGCTTTCTGCAACTTTGACGTAACTAGCGTTTACTCCTTTTCCGATAAAGAAGTCTATCAGATCGAGTGTTTTGGCGACATCCGAGGGCCAGTACGTCGGTCTGCCTCTTGAGTAAAATTGGCAACCACATTCCTTACGAGACCTGTAGAGAGTTTTGACTTTTTGTGAGAAACAAAAAGTGAAAACTCTCTACACCCAAAAAGGTGTGCTTCGCATTAAGGTCGCCACCAATAATAAAGATTGGCCCAAGAGAGTTAAATTGGTCAATAAATTCAGGTTTTTTTTTATTTTGCTGCGCGATTGGCAATACTTAGATTAAGGATTTACTAAAAGAGCAATTTTTATTTTTAGCGCGCACCGTAGTCATTTGATATGTCAAGTTCAATTTGTGCTTCCAGAGAGTGTTCAATGCAGTTTTTTATAAATAGGGATGACCCGCCTGTTGCGTTTCCCTATGGTTGATGAGCGTGGTAGTCGTGGTAACCTGTTAGTTCCACGCGCGATTGTATCGTCCTGAATAAGAACATTTAGTTCATCAACCCTTTTCGGGGTTGAGAAGCCGTTCATCAGAAATTCCCACTTTCGTATGCTTATCAGTATACCCTCAACCCCACTTTCGGACGTACACTGGAATAACGTGATTCGTTCCTAAGCCGTACAACTCGCTTATGGAATGCCCTGCCGAGCTCTTTATTTCCTAGTCACTATAACTTGCAAACATTTAAAACCAACATTCTCCGGTATTTCTCTTTTTCCCTCCCTAACTCCCCGTCTGTTCTAAAGTTCATGCTTCAAAGAGTAAAACTCTGACTAGGGTCTTAAAAAGACTATCCTGGTGTCCTAATTACTCAATTGCCTTCAGAAAACAAACAAAACAGCAGCGGTTGACAAATGTAAATTAATAGCGAAGCCAACGCATTCAAATCTCTAACTACATTAAGGGCACTTCTTTCCGACCGATGTTGTGCAGACAGTATATATTTCCCGTTGCAATACTTGCAAATTCACCAGGGACAGTTCCCTATGTTCAACCTCAGATATCAATGTCCTCATTGCAAGAAGGTTATACAGCCTTTTGCAAAATTGTGGTTCAGGGCATGGCTTGTGAGACAATTTTGTCACGATGATGTACAAGAAGTCACATAACAGCGCATCCCCTTGTCTATACCCGCATTTCTCTGAGATTTGTTCTGGCTTTTAAGAAACAGCGAGCGTTCTTCATCGTCAGTCTACGCAATCCGACGAGATTGGCAGGGATGACAGAAATAGAAATGGAATTGTTTAGCTCGTCCCTAAAGATGCTATCATAATGTGCCCTTGAAATTGATGTGGACTTTTGGGTTTGGTCTACCCGGCTTGAAACCCCATTGATATGGCCTAATCAGATTTTTGGAAAATGGTTTTAGGCGTTCACACAACACCTAGACAGGATCTTGTACGCGATGTTAATGAGAGTGTTAATTGAGGCAGTTTAGGTAGTCTCCTTTTTCGTAGATCAGACATCCGACTATATAGAAATGAACGATTGGGGTGTCTACCAAGTCATCCCCTGCTGTAGTGAATAACTCAGAAGAACGTCTCTAGGGTTTAACGTGGGAACCTGCAGTGATTGCCTTAATCCCACGGAACGCCTACACTGGATTGAATCACCATCCAGATCTATTGTACAATGGGGAATAATCCCCATTCTCGACCATTTGATCATCATATGCAAACCCCATTCTGACCAGGACCAATTCGAAGTCATTGTGTAGGCTGGAGTTCCCCTTTGATCTAAAACCATCCTACATTTTTGGGGTTTTCCAACACAGTCGAGGTAAACCACAGCCACAGTGATGCTCCCACAAGGTGGCCCATTTCTTCAAATCAGTGTGGAACCGAAGTTTCAGGGGCTGCTTATTCCCGTGCAATAGAACTAAGTCTCTGCGAGCTTCCAAGAAAACTTATGTCGACTGGCCGCTGAAAAATCTTCAAATATGTCGCTGGTCAAATGATATGTACCTACACCAGTTGCAACTCTGATGTTCTTCTGCATAAGACCAGCTTTGTTCCACCATTATTTATAATAAGACTACGCCAGTGAAAAGACGTAGCCTGTGTAACTGGGCAGGGGCCCGGAATAGCTCGGAATGTAGGCCTTTCAGTGCGGCAGTCTTGTCATGCTTAAGCTTAGAGATTTTATTTAGGTCGGACGGACGTCTTGGCTTTTGTCCCCGAAGTTGAATACTTACTCGTAGTTTTAGGCGGTGGAGTTTGGTTCGTCTCTGACTTATAACAGCCTGTAGATGTGATGTTTTTCTATCCTCAGAATCTGGTGCGACTCCAATAGTAAATTTCCTTGCTTTCTGTTCGGGTCTTGAAAATTTGGAATTTCCGAACGTTATTCCTGGAGTAGCGTCTTTCCATTTTCTCTATCGCTCGCTCAATTGTTCTTTCCATTCTCTATGGAGCATACGATGGTCGTCACTTCGATGTTCTTCACTTTGCAGTCTCGCTTATTGGGTGAGTTGTAGTTGCGTTCAGTCTTCAAAAAACCTGTAGTTTAATGCGCGCGCCGTGGAGGTCAGGTTAATCAAGCAAATCAATTGTGATATTTATGACCACTTCTTGGAATTGATGCCCCTGAAGTTGATGATGACGTAAAAGAAAATCCCCGTGCATATAAACGGCAGTTTAGCAGCCTACACCTCAGCAACAAAACAGCTGCGCGTGAGGAAAACTACGTTTTCCCAAATTAATGTTTGGTGTTTCTTTACGTGTTCTTTATTTGCAACAAACTATTATTAGCTTAATTCAACCTTATTTCAATAATTTCAAGTTGAAGTAATACAATATAATTGAATAATTAGATGTTAACTATATAAAGGGTGACCAGATAAGAACTGATAAGAAGACCCAGATATGTCGATTCGTCGCCGATGAGCTGAATTGGGCATCGCCAGAGAGTCACCCCGGCTTATTTTGCAGTTGGATTTTGGGCTACATCCATACAAAATTCCTCTGACGCAAGAAGCGAAGCCGGACGACCATAGACAACGCCGTGAATTAGCTAAATGGGCGCTGGAAATGTTGGCCGGAGGTCCGGATTTTGGCCAAAATAATCATTTTCTCGGACGAAGCCCATTTTTGACTCAGCGGCTATATCAACGAGTAATATTGCCATTGTTGGAGCGAACACAATTCACAAGTGTTCGACCAAGCATCAATGCATCCACAAAGATTGATTGTTTGGTGTAGTTTACGGCACCGCGGGATCATCATACCTTATTTCTTTCGAAATAAGGAAAGAGACACCGTTACGTCAATGGTCTCAGGTATAGAGCGATATTAACCGACTTTCTATAGTCAGAGCTCGACAACATCGATTTTTTTTTTATAATTTGTGGGCGCTCAAGGGATTTAAGTCCCCTTAAAATGCTTGCACACAGCGCGGGCGAAGGAAAATCAAGGAGGATAGAAAGAGAGGTACTGGTGAACGTTGCTTTTAAATCTTTGAAGGTTATAATGACTAGAAAGCAAAGAGGGCATCCCAGAAACGAGTTGTACGGCTTCGGAATGAATCATGATATTTTAGAGTACATCCGAAAGTGACTTGAGGGTATACTGATGATGATTCATAGCGAGATGGGTGTTACGGTTAAAAGTTTGGATGGGCAGAATGCGACTGGCGATTTCTATGGAGTACTGTTGGTAGAAATAGCGCTAAAACAGAGTGAGACACGAGATATTACGTCGGTGTTCGAGTGATATTACATAGTATCACCTATGAGTTTTATCGCACGGTTTTGAATCCTATGCAGCAGGTGCAGATGTGTTTTGGGCACGGCCGGCCAGATCTGGGAATTGTACAACAATTTCGGGCGGAAAAACGCCTTATATATTGTGGCCCGATCAGAGGGGGTGAAGTATTTCTTACCTCGCTTGAGGAAACCTAAACATTTTGCCGCGATTTCGACGAAACCGAATATGTGGTCATTCCAACATAAGTTTTCATTGCCACACATAGTTTATCGGTTTCGACAATGCAAGTACCATTCATGGATAACGGCTTGGTGTTTAAATTTCGCTTTAATGACAGCAGACAGCATTGTGTTCTGCAAGCATTAAATTCTACTTTGTTAGTGATTCCCCAATTAGTTATGCTGTTAATATCAGAATTCAATGAGCTTAACATACGCTGGCGTTCCCGTTCTACAGCCGAAGAGCAGGGATGTGAGTTCGGGAACGAATATGACAAGCAGAGAGTACTGTCATCAGCAAAGGAATATATTGGATTAGAAGTCGCAGACAAGAGATCGTTGTTGAAAATTAAAATATTATAGGAGACAGAACGGAGCCCTGGGGCACACCAGCATCTATTTTGTGAATATCAAACAAGAAACCATCCAAGACAACTTAAATTGACCGTTTCGAAAGGTAATTTCTAATCCATTGAAGAAGAGAGTCGTCGATCTCAAAAGCACGCAATTTCGTCAAAAGAGCCTGATGTCAAACTTTGTCAAATGCCTTAGAAATATCAAGTTCAACTTACTTTCTTTCGCCAGATTGATGTATGCTTTGGTTCCATTTTTGGTTGATACATGCCATCAGATTATCAGTGGACCTGTTGCTACGAAAACCGTATTGCCGGTCATTTAGAAGTTTTCGTGTTTCGAGATATTTTCTGAGCTGACGGTTCATCATGACCTTGGAAAGGAGGGAAGTAAGTGTAATGGGCTTGTAGGAGGAGAGAGAGGAAGACTCGCGTTTTTTAGGGACAGGCTGGATAAATGCTATTTTCTCGGAAAGAATCCTAAAGAGTAGGATTGATGAAGAAACGTACGAAGTGGTTTTGCCAGCGAGTCGGAACACCTCTTCAGAAGGAGGGGAGACATACCATCTGGAACAGCGGATTTGTGAATGTTAAGATCTTTAAGAACACTTGCTGCTATACTAGTGCGAAAGTGGATTTGTCCCATTGAAGATACGACGCACTCAAGTGTATCCGGAGACAAAGTACAATCTGGGAGTGTTGAGCTGGCTGCAAAGTATGCCGCATATATCTGAGCTGTAATTCCAACAAGACGGCGCTACATGCTATACAAGCAACACAGCGCTCGACGTTGTGAAGGAGAAATTTGGCGACTTTGTCATCTGACGGCAACATTCATGAACTAGCCGCCGCCATTATGCGATTCGACACCATTCGATTATTTTCTCTGGGGCTACGTCAAGTCCTTAATCTACTACTACACTTTGGACGAGCTCGAGGCCAACATTCGACACGCTATTGCCGGAAGAACGCCGTACATATTAGACCGAGTCATCCAATATTGCACCGACCGCTTGAAGCACTGACAGCGAAGCCGAGGCTGCCGTTTAAGTCATGTGCTATTCCACACATAATGGCATGAACGTGGCTTCAAAATAAAGCCAGATCCAATTTCATATCTCACACCGCTGTTGTTTTATTTAAATTGTTTTTTACTATCGTTCTTTTCTGGTCACCCTATATTACATATAAGTATTATGAGCGGTCATAAAGCCAACTAAATAAAGATAGAAAGTCTTCAATTTAGTGCGTTTCTATTATCTTTTTGAACTACTCCTATTTGAAGACAAATCAAAATTATAGTTGAAACCTCTAACAACTTTTTGGACTCGTAAAAAAGGTCAATATTTGAGTTCGACATGAACTGAACTGAACAGTATTTGTAATACGCATCTCAAAAGCAATGAACTTGACGGTTATTTGAAGCAATCCATCACTTGCGATGAAAAACATATCGCCGACAACATATCAATTGAAAACCATCATGGTCTAAGCGTTATGAACCAGCACAAACGACATCGAAAACTGAACTGCGTCAAAAGACGTTATTAATTTGATAGGAGTATAAAGATGTCATATTTTCTTGGAACCAAACAATTAATTCAGATGTCCACGGTCAAAAACTAATGCAACTAGAGGAAGCTACGAAAAAAACTAGATGGAATTGGCAAATCATAAGGGAATCGTACTGCACCATGACGACGTTGGACAACACACATCTTTGAAAACTCTCAAAAAATTGTTGAACATTGAAGTAATGACACATCCACCATACAGCCTCGACCTTGCACCATCAGGTGTTCATTTGTTTCGCAGTTTATAAGACTCTTTGAATGGTAAAACTTTAACCAATGGAGATGACCGTCGTACTTATTCCAGTTTTGTGCTAATAAGGGCCAGCAATTCTATGAGCACGGAATGTTGAAGTTGCCAGAACGTTGGCAAAAGTTTATCGAAGAAAATGGAAAGTATATAAATGTACATAACTGATTAAAATATATAAATCCTTTAGGAGTGCAATGAGGCGATCGCTACATGATAAATTCGTGCTCTGTTTTATGATCTGGTAACCGCCATGTGCGTTTATGGATTTCGAGTTGACCAAACCGTAAGTTAGTTGTAATGAGATTCCGTCCGGAACCAAAGTCGATTAGCCTAAGTCTATTTGCAGCTGTGTGTATCGCGTACTACTAAGATGTCCTCTCTTCCTATTTAAGTGTTAAAATCACATATATCGCTTCGCTTGTAAGTTTTTGTCGAGGAGCTCTTATTCGGTGGTAGTACCGTTTTTATTTTCGGTTAGAGCGTAGGCGCATATCAGGTTGATGTTGATGAATTTGCCTTGATACGGAGTATTGTAATGCATTCGCCCAGATGCCGAAAGCCTAGGACTTCCTGCCTCAATCTGCTACTTACAATAGAATAGACGGTGTTTCTGTTCTTTGAAGCAGTCATCGTTTTAAATAAACAGGGTGTTTTTTTAAGAGATTCAAAATATTTTATTTAAATAAAACACAAAGAAATTAACTTGACGGGGACTTATTTAATACATTCGAGAGATTATTTCATTTAATATTTGAAAATCGTTTCGAGCATATATATTTTCACCACAGCTACTACGAAGAAAGCGCATTTCAAGCCTCCAATTTTAGACCACCTTCTCGGACAATTGGGGGCGTAGATCGCGTTCTAAACCAAAAACGTTTTCCTCCAAATCATTCCTTCTTGGTTGTCAATGGACGGGTTCATTTCTTGAAATAACAAATCGCTTTTTCAATAAAACGATGTCGTGTTGGTAGTATGGGGTGGAGCACTAACCTGTTGCAACCACAGCTCTTCCACGTTAAAGTTACGCAAATTTGGAAAGAAATAATCGTTGATAATCGCATTGTACCGGTATCTGTTGACAGTAACTTGTGCTCCGGCCCCATTTTTGAAGAAATAAAAACCGATGATGCCAAACGCGTACAATCCGTACCATAGTGAGCATTTTTCTAAATGCAATGCCATCTGGTAAACTTCTGTAGGATTACTCTCGCTGCAAATATGGCAATTCTGCTTGTTTTGTGTAGCCGTTTAACCAGAAAAGAGCTTCATCACTGAAAAAAATACAGTAAATAACTGGGTCAACTTCCAGCTGATTTAAAGCCCAATTACTGAAACACATTGAGACCAAAAACTTTACGTATATTCCTGATAGTGGATGGACAAAAACCAAGTTGCTGCGAACGACGACGAATCGATAAATTGGGGTCCTCTTCAGCACATGCTTCCACAACCGCAACATCTTCTTCCGAATGCACTGTTCTCCATCTCGTTTGTGTGTGAGTATCCCAAAGCGTGAATTAGATGCGAACGTTTTCAACAATTCGATAAATAGGACGTTCAGTTGACCGGTGATGTCTATATTGTGGCGTCGATCTTTCCATGATTCTCGTAAAATGCAAACTGTATTGGAAATTAATAAAGCTTAGCAGCTTAATGTGGGAGCTGCACCACATGTCGTGGATAGCGGTGTGCTTGCTTTATAGGAGTCAATGTGCTACCCCTGTTTTGCTGCTGCAGATGGCCTAAATGAGTTCTTAAAATCCCATATGCAGATCCGAATATCGTTTACCTTTATTCGTTTAACCGGATCTTGAAACCACATTTGATACTTAGAAGTTCTTCAAGATAGATCTGCAAAAAATTTGTCCAGCTATTAATATTCCATGCACTTGGAAACTTATTCTCGGAACAGTACCAGACCTGTAATAAATTTTATCAGAGTACAACATGTGAGCGAAGAATAAAGGATGTTGTCAGTGTAATAGTTAATAAGATCCAACTTCGCTACTATTGTCGATAGTCATGTTCCCTTAGCATACCCCTTTTCTAGTATCGATGAGATAAAGAATTCTGACGATAAAACTAGCGCAGCCAATTTTTAACGACGTGCTAACTAAAATTAGGTATACTACCTTGATCAAAAATTTTCCGGAATTTATTCAGAAAATTAAAAATAAAATAGTTTATTCATCTAAATCCATACTGTCCCCTTCAAAGTAATCTCCATCGGCTGCAACACACTTATGCCAGCGCTTGATCCAATCCTCGAAACTTTTTTTATATTCGGTTTTCGGTATGTCCAGCAGTGCTTCCTGCGATTTTTCCATTACTTCCTCTCGGCTGCTGAAACGCGTTCCCCGTAGTGCTTCAATCGAACAGAAAGAATTCACAGGGAACCAAATCAGGTGAATTCGGTGGCTGTTGGATGGCATTTTTCGTCAAAAAACTACGAATAATGATGGCATTGTGCGACGGTGCGTTATCATGGTGAAAAATCCACAATTCTGGTCTCTTTCGGCGAATTGCTTCACGCAAACGTCTCATAACGCCCAAATAATACTCGTACTCTTTGTTTACTGTCTGGCCTTCTGGCAAAAATTCATGATGCACTACACCGTTGTAATCCATGAAAACCGTGAGCATTGCCTTCTTTTTCGACTGGAAACGACGTGGTTTTTTTGGTCTAGGCTCATTTGGTGAACGCCATTCACTTGCCTGATGTCTGGATTGCGTGTCGTACTCATAAGCCCATGTCTCGTCTCCAATAATGATCCTTTTGATGAATGTGTGATCGGATTCAGCTTTGCAAGTCATCTATTTTGCAACGTCAACACAGTCTCTTTTCTGCATGAAATTGAGGTTTTTGCACCAACTCTGCTGCTACACGAGGGAAACCCAAATCATTAACCAAAAGAACTTGAACGGATCCATAGGCAATGTTCAAATCCTCCGCTATCTTTCTGATGGTTAATTTGCGGTTATTGACCAACATTTCTTTTACTTCATCAATGTTTTCGTCGGTTTTCGATGCCGATGGTCTGCCACTGCGTTCATCATCTTCGATTGACTCACGAGCACTTTTGAACCGCTCGTGCCACTGGTAAACGACCGTTTTCCTTAGAGAATCGTTGCCGAAACACTTTTCCAACATTTCCAACGTTCGCGCACCATTATATCCGTTTTTTACGCAAAATTTAATACAAGTTCGTTGTTGCAAACTTAAATTCATTTCTAAAATTGTAAAAAATCGCCAACAAACACAGAGGTTTGGCTACGTAACTTTTGCAATTGTCAAGCTATGACGCTAAGATTTAGAGGAAATATCAACAACAAATTTACCAACTTAACAAATTGGAACAATCCCCCGGGAACTTTTAGATCAAGGTGGTATACTCGTATGCACCCTCGGCGTATGTAGTCAGAACTATTGTTACCTTCATGTACGAATATTGAGCTGGATCTCGTAAGACTGCGACATCATCATTTCACCGATTAAAGTATCTTTTCCATCTAAGAATATTTATCCTCTTGGGTTAGTGATTGCATCTGCTCCTGTAGAAAGACGGGCTTTGAACTGCTGTTGCAATATCAGTGTTGAACTTTAAAAGATACTCTTCGAGGATATTATGTCTGCAGTGAGATAGTTGTAGTAATGCAATATCGGCTCTGAGTTTACTTTGGATGTATTACGATGGATTTTCTAATATACAAAACGATTAATGTGCCGAATTGTAAACTTGCAGTGTAAAGTAGACGATACTGAATATATTTTCATAGAAAAAGTGGTAGAATATATAAAATTTCTTATAGGAGCACTATATGTGGCACCTAATGTACGAGGCGTGTTCAGAAAATAACGGGAACTTTAGTTTTTGAAAAAATATTTATTTATTCGTCTACATTCATGTTGTCGCCTTCAAAATAGCTCCCATTAGATTTATGCACTTGTGCCACCGCTTCTTCCAATCCACGAAACACTTCTCAAACTCGATCTTTGGGATAGCCTTTAGCTCTTCCAACGATGCGCTTATAATGCCATTCAGAATGCCTACACTGAGGCGATTGAGCCTTAGTTTCGACGTCAGATCCGTAAAGCCATGATTCCTCACCTATTATAACACGTTTCAGTAATTCTGCATCGTAGGTGACTTCATTTAGTGACTCCTGAGCAACTTCCATTCGCCGCTATTTTTGTTCAAAGTTTAACAATTTTGGAAGAAATTTTGCTCCCATGTCTTTCATATCCAAGACATTCGAAAAAAATTCATGGCATGAGCCAATCGATATGCCAACATCATCAGCAACTTCTCTGATTGTGATTCGGTGATCGTTCATACCTATTTCTTTCACTTTTTCTACGTTTTCATTGATGTGCTGGGGCGTCCGCGGCGTTCGTCATCGTCAACGTCTTCACGGCCATCTAGGAAACGCTTATACGACTCGTAAACTCTTGTTTTACTCATAGCAGACTCATAATAGGCCTTTGTTAATATTTCACACACAAATTCTTTGATCCATTTCTTTTATAAAACGAAAATCGCCATTCTCATAAAACGCGTCTAACCTTGGCGGGTGCCACAGACAAAGTAAACAATGAATACATCTGACAATTTTATCATGGGGCATGTATACCAATATAATAATAAAAAAAATTTGACAATCGGACCCTCCAAACCCGGGATATTTAACAATTCCCTTTATTTTCTGAACACACCTTGTATCCTGTTATAATAAAGTAAGGAATCATCTTGAAGACATAGGGCCTCTCTGCACTAAGGTCGTAGTATGTGGTGATTTTAATCTCGACATTCTAAGAGGCAAAAATAAGCAATTTGTAGATGCGGTCAATTCATTGGGTTTTCATTTTGGTAACGACGTCCACCCCATTCATTTTCAATCTGACAAAGTGCCTTCACTGATAGATGTTTTTCATGTTTCTGAAACTGACTTGGTTGCACACTATGATCAGATTTCTTCACCAGGATTTTCATATCATGACATGATTATACTTTTCTTAAATATTGCTCGTCCTGGTTCAAATAGTGTATTTGTAGGAATTCGTCAGTTTTCCATTGATGTCCTTACGTTGCTTAATGACTGTGATAACCTTAATTGGTCGCTGTTCATGTTCATGATAAACATGTTTCCGTTGTAAGAAAGAAAATACACAAACCGAGCACTACTTGGTTCACTCAATAGAGTCAAGAACTTATTGACAAACGAAATTTGCTGTACCTTAGATGGCGCAGATACCAGTGTCCACATATACATAACGAATTCCGAGAAGTGCGAAACGCTGTTACCTGTCTGATTCGTAAAAACAAAATTAATTACTATCGAATACTATTTCCTAAACATCAAATGTAGTCATGAGAAAATATTGATCCTCGAGGAGAAAGGCTATACTGCCACTGATATAGTTATATGCGGCGATTTTAATTGTAACCTGCTAGATATATCCGGCTCCATAGGCTTTTTGGAAAATATGAAATCGTTTGATCTAAACCCAGTCAACACGTCAACCCCTACCCACTTTACGACCACTGCTTCGACTGTTATCGATTCAATTTTTGTATCCGATATGGTGAAAGTCCTGTTGAAAGTCCTGTTGAAAGTCCTGAACTCTCAGCATCTACATGACATGATGTATCTAACTTACCACGTTAAAAACGAATTTGCTGAGTCTAAAGTCATATTTAGAGACTTTTATAGCCTAAATTATGCTCAATTACAAGCAGATACTATAGCCACATGCTGGGAGTATATATATCGGATGCTCCTTGTTGATTATCAAACTAACTTTCTGCAGGAAAAAATTGCTTTCCTCTTCAACAAATATGTGTCGTTAAAAGCAAAACTTGCCAAGCCCACTTTCCTTTAATGGCTTACCCCTAATATTTTACAGATTATGAAAAAGAATGATGATGCCTATAAAAGCTGGAAGAAATACCGAATGGATGAGTTTTTGAATAAATATCACAGACTCCGCAATAAAACGGTTTCTAAAATAAGAAATGTCAAGCGCGTTTTCTACTATAGGAAATTTGGTAGCTGTTCCTCAGTCAAAGAGGTTTGGAAACATATCCGTGAAGTTGGGTTAGGAAAGCAAAGGCCTAAAACTCCTGATGATATAGACTGCGACCAGCTTAACTCAATTTTCTTAGCGTGCACTGATCCCTCCTCAGTAAGGATAACCACTCTCGACCAGTCACCGGACGATTGTGGAAAATCGTACTTCGATTTCTATATGCTACACGAGGAAGACGTTGCAGAAGCGGTACTATTGATCAAATCAAATGCTACGGGACTCGACGAAATCCACCCAAAATTTGTTAAGCTTCTGCTTCCATATTTATTGCCTTTTATAACACACGTCTTCAACTCAATTTTAACGACAACAGTCTTTCCCGCTCATTGGAAAGACGTTAAAATTATTCCTATGCCTAAGAAATCGAATGGAAATACGGTGGAATTTAGACCAATCTCAATTTTGCCACTCCTTACAAAAGTTTTTGAAAAATGCATTCTAATTCAGATACAAAACTATCTTTTGACTAAAAAACTGCTCTGCGAGAACCAATCTGGTTTCCGTCAAAAACGAAGTTACAAGACTGCATTGTTAATGGTCGTCGATGAAATTAGAAAAGCTGTTGATGAAAACCGTGTTACAATCCTTACGTTACTTGACTTTTCGAAAGCATTCGACACGGTTAACCACACTATTCTTTGCTCAAAGCAAAGGGAAGAGTTCAATTTTTCATTGCCCTCCACAAAAATTATATATTCCTATTTAGAAGGGAGACAGCAACGGGTTGTAGCGGGTAACCGATGTTCACGTTCTTTGTCAGTAAAGAGGGGGTTACCGCAAGGCTCTATTCTTGGACCATTGCTTTTCTCGCTCTATGTAAATGAACTGCCCAAGATTGTTGAGCATAGCGCAATCCACATGTTCGCTGATGATGCGCGGATCCACTTAAGCTTTCCAATGAATTTAATTTACGAAGCCACTGCGCAGGTAAATGAAGATCTCCAGCGTATACTTGTTTGGTCGGCTAAGAACGAACTGCGTTTTAATGCGCAAAAGACAAAAGCACTTGTGATCCATAAAAGAAAATTGGATCTTACTCACTTTCCATCAAATCAGCTACCTCAAAGTCCAATAGAGTACGTTGACTCCGCCAACAACCTTGGTCTGATATTTAACCGGACCCTTACTTGGTCTACCCACATAAATGCCATTATAGGTAAGGTATACGGCAGACTAGGTGAAAACCCTACTAATGCCGATTCTGTTCTATTGTTCTAAGATCTTTTGCTGCCCTGAATACGACTCCAGAAGAAAGCTCAATGTCGTAGATAATAATATTGCCCGCTTTGTATTTAACCTGAAACGTTATGACCATGTTTCCTTTTACTCAAAGCAAATCAGCGGATGTACATTTGATAATGTGCTCAAATATAGAACCCTTAGCTTCTTTCATGATATAATTTAAACTAAGCAACCTGCACACCTATTCAATAAGCTACGCTTCCTTCAGTCAGGTAGATCATATATGCTCTTTCAAACGAGCTTTGCCTGCTTGAGTTCTGAACACCAATTTTTCGTAAATTCTATACGGCTGTGGAATTCCTTGCCTATAAATATTAGGAAAATTAGAAGCACTAATAAATTGAAGTCATCTCTCTTAAAATATCTGGCCAATGAAACAATTAGAATTTAAAATGTTTAATTTGTTGTAATATCAACCGTCTCTTTCGGTTTTTTTTCTTTTTCTTTTTTTATATATAAATTGTAAATTTACTTCTTCTATCACTATTATTATTGTTATACATACACATACTTGCACATATTTGTATCTAATACTTTTAAAAAAATTTGAGGCTTTCACACTTTAAAAGATTCCATTATCTTACCGTGTAGGCGATACTTACTTAATAAATACATACAATACATACATACATACTATCCATCTAAGTTTAGCTCTTATAAATCAAGTTCAGGTTTTAGAAATCTATCGGCTTTACCAGAAGTGAATCTGACTATAGCCATACTGACATTAATGAACTTAATAAGAAGTTTACAAGGAGTGCACCACCAAACAATAATCAGATTGACTTTTCCTTTTTTGACGGTTTCCAAACAGAACAAGGAACACTGAGGTATTTTTCCTTTCAATGTGTTGATGAGACAACTGTAGGTGAGGCTATTCTTTCTATTAAATCGAATGCTGTAAGATCTGGATGATATTCATCCGAAATTCATTAAAATCGTGTTGCCAGTTCTATTAAAACACATCAATAACTTGTTTAATACAATTATCTTCCAATTGCTATTCTTCGTTTCCTCTGTAAGGTGTTTGAGAAAATTGTAAGTAAACAAATGAAGACCTTCCTTGGACTAAATAATTTACTGACCCAACAGCAATCAGGATTTAGAGCAAAGCACAACTGCGTTACTAAAAATTACTGACGACATCCGTTCTGCTATTGATAGAGATATGATGTCACTTGTGGTATTTCTAGAGTTGCTTATTCCATAAATCATGACATTCTTTATACAAATTAAAAAAAATCAATTTGCTTTTGATAGTAAAGCGTGACAACTTGTTGCCTCATATCTCAGTAATCGTAACCAATCTGTCTTTTATTGTAACGAAATATTGGGTCTACAAGTAAGTTTCCAGCGTTTTTTTTCTAAAATTTGAAGTTTTATTATGAAAACATAGTTACAATGCTTTACTCAATGTATCGTCCATCGGAAGCTACAACTTTCCCCCATCTTTCTGGCAATTTATGAATTCCGGACCAAAAAAAATTTCTCGTCCTTCGAGCCCAAGAATGTATCGAGACAATTTTTGATTTCCTCTACTGAGCTGAAGCGTATTCCCGTAAG
Organism: Volucella zonaria; assembly: GCA_963966105.1. NCBI lineage: Eukaryota > Metazoa > Arthropoda > Insecta > Diptera > Syrphidae > Volucella > Volucella zonaria. Next base: position 257,138,774 of record OZ014530.1, read on the forward strand.
AGCGTTCTGCATCGAACGAAACAAGTGGTAGTCAGATTGTGCCAAGTCTGGACTGTAAGGCGGGTGAGGCAGAATTTCCCATCCACTATTTTCCAAATAGTTTTTCACCGAAACCGCAACATGTGGCTGAGCGTTGTCGTGATGAAAAATGACGGACCCATGCCTGGTCTCATGTTCTGGCCGTTTTTCTTTTAACGCCCGCTTCAAACGAATTAGTGGGGTTCGATATAATGGTTATTTGATGGTTTCACCACTCGGAAGCAGTTCGTAGTATACGACACCCCTTTGATCCCACCATTTGCAGAGCATGACCTTATTCACGTGAATATTTCGTTTCGGCGTCGATTGGGCGGGCTCCCCGGGCTTTGAATACGATTTTCTGCGTTTAAGATTATCATAATAAATCCATTTCTCATCACCAGTGACAATACGATGCAAAAGTGATTTATTTTTATACCGCTGCAGTAACATTTCGGATATGCAAAATCGCCGTTCGATGTTTCTTGGATCCTCATCCAGTAAAGCGTCCAATTCCTCGTCTTCAAAACTTTTCGGCTTTCCGGGGCGATCTTTGTTTTCAACTCCAAAATCACCACTTTTGAACCGTTTGAACCACTCGCGGCACGTCGATTCACCAATAAGTTTCCGAAAGCAAACGATAGCCGCACTTTTCTTCATATTAAAGAATAAAAGCAGCGCTTCCTGCAAATGACGTTTATTTGGCTGGAAACTTGCCATGATTTTGCTCGATAAAATGTACGACACCGATAGAACTGCTCAAATATAACGCTGCAAAGTTGTTGACAGATACAAAACCTACAAATAAAACACATGGGGTCTGACATTTCTGCCCGGGATCCACTGGTGGCGCCATCTCTGACAAACGCTGGAAACTTACTTGTAGACCCAATATCTTCTAGTCTGCCGGTAACATCTGGGGTGCCCCAAGGATCTGTCATTTGCCCTCTTTTGTTCACAATGTTCATAAATTACCATGTTTATGCAGATGATGTGCAGTTATATTAGAAAGTACCCACATCTACAGTGTCTTCCAGTATCGTAAACCTTAACACAGGCCTCGAGTTCATTTTTGTTTGGTCTCAAAAAAATTGTCTTAGCCTTAATTTGTCAAAGACGAAGACGCTAATGATTGGTAGTAATAATCAGGAAATTGCAAATTTACTTCTTTTTGTTAATTATGGTCCCATTGAGCTTGTTATGAAAATAACAAAAATAGGAATTTACTTTAGTAAACGTCTTAACTGGACCGACCATATAAACTACGTTATCTCAAAAATATATGGCATTCTTAGAGGATTGAGCCCAACAAAGCGGTACTTGCCTGTTACAGTCAAAATGAAACTTACGAGTATTAAGATGATGGACAACATCTTGTATGGCTGCGAAATCTTTACAAATTTAGATTCCTCATCCTTGAGAAAATTAAATATTGCTTTCAACAGCTGTGCCAGATATATGTATATTTAATATGAAAAACTATGATCATACATATATCCGCACAATAGCTGGATGTTAATTGGATACACTCTTAAAATTTCAAACACCAAGTTACTTGTTCACAAAAATCAAGATTGTTCACTCTCAGAGAATACAAATTTTTGAATAGCAGTCGTCAAAATCCATGCTGTGAGCCGCTGGAACAATCTCCCTATTCACATCAAAAGGGTGAACACAGAGAATCGTTTTAAAAAAAGCACTATTCAAACATTACACAAGTTGCAATTAGCGGTCCATTGTTCTAGTTTGATTTCTTAACTAATATTCCTATTTCTTCTTCTAATACTCCCTCTATCCCTTCTATCCAACCTTCTTTTTTCCTTTCTATTTCTTACTAATTTAGTTCTAGTTAATAATTTGTATACTAAGTTTTTAATACGAGTTAACCGCGCAATGCTAAAAATTGTATAAAATTAAATATGCACAGAGATGCTTTAAATAAATAAATAAAAGAAGAAACAAATTTAATTGTTGATGAATTGAAGCAAATTAAAAAGAAATTATAGTATAAAACAAACAAAAATAAAATATTACTGAACACAGGATAGATATATTGATAGATAGTATGCAGATAGATATTATTAGTTTTTATCTAATATGTTCAAAAGGTCGGGTAAAATCTCAAGACTTTCGCGCTTAATAACTATGTTATTTGCTCTTTTTCCAGATTGACCATTTCTACTTGTTGCTTCTCATCCTTCACAGCCTCTTTTCCTAAAAAAATCTTCCCTTATTTTCCGTTTTGGGGTCTTAGAGTATTCTTCTTCGGATTGATTCAGGTTAAGACCATCATCACAATCTGAAGAATCTCCAACTAATTCCTGTGGCGGTGATATGTTCTGTCTTTCCCCATAAACATTATGGTGTCTCTTCTTGAGTGCTTAGTTCCACTTTTTCTCTATCCCGAAATAAATATATTTAACATACATATACTTCTACGCTTTTAGATTTATTTTGTGTCAATAATATCGACAACGTTCTGCTTTATTCTCAACTTGAGGCACCTGCATTCTCAAGGCATGATTTAATGTTTGCGACTTTTAAAGTTACTCCACAGGTTAAATCAACAGTCTATGAGTATAGGGACTTTAAGGCTATTAATGTAAATGCCCTAGAAAATAGTATTCACGAAATTAACTGGCAAGATCAAGTTGATTTTATTCAAACTTCAGTAAAGCAGCTTTTTAATATGCATGTACCGCTGAAAACAAAATTTTCTGGTATGGAAAGGAAATCTTGGTTTACGGCTGACATATTTATTTCTATTAAACAAAGGGATCAAGCGTACATGCGATGGAAGCGCTTTTGCGTTCCTGAATTGCTCTCTACCTTTCGAGCCTTACGAAAAAATGTGTGCAAAAAAGTAAAAGAAGCAAAATGTAGACTGTATTCAAAACGCTTAAATAAAAACATACCTTCAAAAACCTTATGGAAAAATATTCGAGAGCTTGGTGTTGGTCGACAAAGAGAACATTGTTCCCTGGATGTATGTCCCAACTATTTATTGGGTCTACAAGTAAGTTTCCAGCGTTTGTCAGAGATGGCGCCACCAGTGGATCCCGGGCAGAAATGTCAGACCCCATGTGTTTAATTTGTAGGTTTTGTATCTGTCAACAACTTTGCAGCGTTATATTTGAGCAGTTCTATCGGTGTCGTACATTTTATCGAGCAAAATCATGGCAAGTTTCCAGCCAAATAAACGTCATTTGCGGGAAGCGCTGCTTTTATTCTTTAATATGAAGAAAAATGCGGCTGAGGCCTATCGTTTGCATTCGGAAACTTATGGAGCGGAATGTATTGGTGAATCGACGTGCCGCGAGTGGTTCAATCGGTTCAAAAGTGGTGATTTTGGAGTTGAAGACAAAGATCGCCCCGGAAAGCCGAAAAGTTTTGAAGACGAGGAATTGCACTCTTTACTGGATGAGAATCCGTGTCAGATTCAAGAAGAACTTGCTGCATCATTGGGCGTCACGCAACAAGCCGTTTCCCTGCGCCTAAAAGCACTGGGATTCATTCAAAAGGTTGGAAACTGGGTGCCGTACGAACTGAAGCCAAGAGACGTCGAACGGCGGTTTTGCATGTCCGAAATGTTACTGCAGCGGTATAAAAATAAATCATTTTTGCATCGTATTGTCACTGATGATGAGAAATGGATTTATTATGATAATCCTAAACGCAGAAAATCGTATACAAAGCCCGGCGACCCCGCCCAATCGACGCCGAAACGAAATATTCACGTGAATAGGGTCATGCTCTGCATATGGTGGGATCAAAAGGGTGTCGTATACTACGAACTGCTTCCGAGTGGTGAAATCATCAAAGGACCATTATATCGAACCCAACTAATTCGTTTGAAGCGGGCATTAAAAGAAAAACGGCCAAAATATGAGACCAGGCATGAATCCGTCATTTTTCATCACGACAACGCTCGGCCACATGTTGCAGTTTCGGTGAAAAACTATTTGGTAAATAGTGGATGGGAAATTCTGCCTCACTTGGCACCATCTGACTACCACTTGTTTCGTTCGATGCAGAACACTCTTACGGGAATACGCTTCAGCTCAGTAGAGGAAATCAAAAATTGGCTCGATACGTTCTTGGGCTCGAAAGACGAGAAATTTTTTGGGTACGGAATTCATAAATTGCCAGAAAGATGGGGGAAAGTTGTAGCTTCCGATGGACAATACTTTGAATAAAGCATTGTAACTATGTTTTCATAATAAAACTTCAAATTTTGGAAAAAAAAAACGCTGGAAACTTACTTGTAGACCCAATAAATGAATATTTCTCCAAAGTTCAAAGCAGGAGCAATCAAAATACTTCACTTGTAGATGAAACTTTTCAGGATATTGAGCCTGAAAATGATGATTCTCAAACTTTTAGTGGATCGCTGAATGGGATTTTGCCGGCTGTTGAACCCGTACAAAGCACTGGTGAAGCAAATGAAACCTACAGGGTTGTTGACCCCGGTAGTGGACATTTCTTTCAATTTCAAAGGGTGGATGATACGGATGTGTTAAGTGCTGTACTTAAAATAAAATCATCAGCTACTGGCTTTGATGAAATACATCCACACTTCATCAAAATGATCCTACCTCACATTCCTCCTGTGCTAACACATGTTTTTAATACTGTAATAACAACGTCTTCTTTTCCATCTCTTTGGAAAGTGGCTAAAGTTATACCAGTCTTAAAAAAACCAGCCACTCGATTATCTCAACAAGAGTTTAGACCAATCTCAATTTTGTCATTTCTGTCAAAGATTCTGGAAAAAATTTTACACAATCAAATTGCAACCTTTTTAAAGACATTAAAACTCTTAAGTGAAAATCAATCCGGTTTTAGACCAAACCACAGCTGTGTATCCGCTACTCTTAAGATCTCAGACGATATTAGAAATGCTATGGATAATGACTTGGTTTCATTTTTAGTTCTCTTAGATTTTTCGAAGGCATTCGACAAAATTAATCATAAAATACTTATTAAAAAACTAATACAACAGTTTCGGTTTTCACACACAGCTGCAAAACTGATTTTGTCATACATTAATGGAAGAAGCCAAGCTGTTGTTATTGGTAATAAAACGTCCCATCCTCTAAATCTTTTCTGTGGGGTTCCTCAGGGATCCATACTTGGTCCACTCTTATTTACGATTTTTATTAATGATCTTCCACTCCAATCTGAATACTCTTCAATCGATTTGTATGCTGACGATGCTCAAGTTCGTATAAGCTGCAAGTTAGGCATGATTGAAGATGGTGTTGTGAAATTGAACTCTGATTTAAAAAGAATACTTCGCTGGTCCAATACAAACAGTCTTCACCTCAATCCACAAAAGTCCAAATGCTTAATTATTTATAAAAATGAACTTGATAACAGCTACTTTCCTGCAGTATATCTCGGAAACGAACAAATTGAATATGTCGATAAAGCTATGAACTTAGGCATTCTATTTAATTCTACCCTTACCTTGGATGATCATATTCAAACTGTTGTTGGAAAAATATATGGATCCTTACGGAGTCTTTCACTTTCGAAGCAATTTACTCCTCAACACGTTCGACTTAGGTTGGCAAAAACTCTGATCCTTCCTATGATAATATATGGGTGCCAATTGTTTACTAGTCACAACTCAGAAACGAAAAGAAATCTAACTGTGGCGTTCAATAATATAACTCCATATGTATACAATCTCCGACGATATGACCATATTTCAAACTACACAAGTAACATACTAGGCTGTAATCTTTACACGTATTTCAAATATTTTTCCCTTAAAACATTGAACAAAATCATTTTAAACAAAGAACCTTCATATCTAATTCAAAAAATACAGTTTAGTAACTCATCTCGTTCTTTTATGATACTGCAACCAAGATTCACTTGCAGAAACTCGGAGCGTCATTTTTTCGTTTATGCCATAAAGCAGTGGAATAGCTTACCCTCTTTCATTAGAAGGCTCCGCGGCACCACACAATTTGAGACGGTTTTATTCAGATACTTAGTAAATAATTAAATTTAATATTTATTGTAATAAAGAATTTTGTTTTGTCATTACGAATATGAATTTAGTTTGTCATTTTAAATCAATAATAACTGAATGTATAACTTTTACTATTAATTATAGGCTTTTAAGCCCAATGTAGAAGATTCTTTGGAAATATATAAATAAATATATTGGGTCTACAAGTAAGTTTCCAGCGTTTGCCAGAGATGGCGCTTCCAGTGGATCCCGGGCAGAAATGTCAGACCCCATGTGTTTTATTTGTAGGTTTTGTATCAGTCAACAACTTTGCAGCGTTATATTTGAGCAGTTCTATCGGTGTCGTACATTTTATCGAGCAAAATCATGGCAAGTTTCCAGCCAAATAAACGTCATTTGCGGGAAGCGCTGCTTTTATTCTTTAATATGAAGAAAAGTGCGGCTGAGGCCTATCGTTTGCTTTCGGAAACTTATGGGGCGGAATGTATTGGTGAATAGACGTGCCGCGAGTGGTTCAAACGGTTCAAAAGTGGTGATTTTGGAGTTGAAGACAAAGATCGCCCCGGAAAGCCGAAAAGTTTTGAAGACGAGGAATTGGACGCTTTACTGGATGAGGATCCGTGTCAGATTCAAGAAGAACTTGCTGCATCATTGGGCGTCACGCAACAAGCCGTTTCCCTGCGCCTAAAAGCACTGGGATTCATTCAAAAGGTTGGAAACTGGGTGCCGTACGAACTGAAGCCAAGAGACGTCGAACGGCGGTTTTGCATGTCCGAAATGTTACTGCAGCGGTATAAAAATAAATCATTTTTGCATCGTATTGTCACTGATGATGAGAAATGGATTTATTATGATAATCCTAAACGCAGAAAATCGTATACAAAGCCCGGCGAGCCCGCCTAATCGACGCCGAAACGAAATATTCACGTGGATAAGGTCATGCCCTGCATATGGTGGGATCAAAAGGGTGTCGTATACTACGAACTGCTTCCGAGTGGTGAAACCATCAAAGGACCACTATATCGAACCCAACTAATTCGTTTGAAGCGGACATTAAAAGAAAAACGGCCAGAATATGAGACCAGGCATGAGTCCGTCATTTTTCATCACGACAACGCTCGGCCACATGTTGCGGTTTCGGTGAAAAACTATTTGGAAAATGGTGGATGGGAAATTCTGCCTCACCCGCCTTACAGTCCAGACTTGGCACCAACTGACTACCACTTGTTTCGTTCGATGCAGAACGCTCTTACGGGAATACGCTTCAGCTCAGTAGAGGAAATCAAAAATTGGCTCGATACGTCCTTGGGCTCGAAAGACGAGAAATTTTTTTGGTCCGGAATTCATAAATTGCCAGAAAGATGGGGGAAAGTTGTAGCTTCCGATGGACGATACTTTGAATAAAGCATTGTAACTATGTTTTCATAATAAAACTTCAAATTTCGGAAAAAAAACGCTGGAAACTTACTTGTAGACCCAATAGTTTAATTTTTTTTATATTATTTCTTACATTTTGCGGTAAATTAAATCGGCCCGCTCTTCTGCAGCTGTTTGCTTTCGGCTGCGTAATCTGCCCGACGCTGATTCCTTTACTGTACATTTTCGACTTTTACGAACAGAGTAGAAGACGATCGGCCTGAGTTAGATCGATTTGAATTTGAGTTTATGAACAGAAGTAACGAAGCCTAATGAGAAGAGCTTTTAATTTCCGTATTACGAATGTTGTTCTTAATCGACGATAAGGGTCCTCAGGATTTTATCAATTCATGTTACATATGTAAAGGTTTTGCTTTGGTTTCAGAGCTGTGGGTCTTTTACTTCGCTACGAGACAGAGATATTTGGTTCCATTACCAAACAAGGTATCAGATTGAAAAGGCAAGAAGTAAAGCCTTCTAATCAAGAAGAGATCATTGCCAATTGAGCGATATTGTTTCTAAGATGCTGCGTATTATTCATCAGAAGAAGAAATCTAAATAGCGATTAAAGGCACCACCATCAGCTTTTCCAACAAAATTAGGTATGCGGATGTCCTGCTGGATAACAGCTTATTTTTTCTAAACCTGTTGCGTGATAAACATTCAAAGTTCTATTGCCCTTTTGACAGTGTAAAAAAGTTTCCTGCAAAGTATGGGGCATGTCACCGATGAAGATCCTTTGAACTTGCACACCTATGATAAGACCAATTATATCTTATTCATCGGTTGCATGGGTCTTTTACCAGACTCAAAAGAATGGCCCATTTCCACAATATGGGGGAAGACTCTGCTCTAGAAGCAGTGATTAATCTCTTTGATATTGATATCATTAGCTGTACTCAAGAAGCTAGTCCTTTGACTCTAATCTTATAGATATGCCGCCGATGATTCTTAGATTCTGAACCAGAACCTAAGCCAGCAGACCAATGTAGCCGGGTCTACGCGGAAGGCTTCAAAAGCGTTGGTATTTTTTTTGAGGAAGACAACTTAAAAATTCACACTTGTGTCACTTGTAGCGTCTGACGTATTAGTGGAATAGTCAAATTATCTACATTGGCTAACAGCGACAAGCTGTGTTTAAGGACTTTCTTAGCGCGCCCAAATTTACAGACGCTACAGGTATATCATCCGCATATGCCTGAGCATAGACGTTAGAACATTTGTAAGCGTTAAGCAGTGAATTTTATTTTTTGTAAACTTGTCGTACTTGTTTGGCTTACTGATTTACTTTTGCAACAATTATTGTCCATAGTTGATCAACACAGTGTTTTCACTCAGCATCGTTTAGACTCCTGTCATTGTCAGCCTTCACAATTCGAAGTGTCAGCTAGGTGATAGCAAATTCTCATAGGTAAGCCGGTATCGTTTTCTTGGCATTTCAGGTTTCGCAAATTCCGTTCATCCGAACTGCGTTCAGCCTTGCTGGTGGCAGCTTATATTTCAGGAATACCACCACCAGAGTTGTTTCCCAGAGCGATATTGACCGCATTAACTTTTCTCTAAATCTTGTCCGATTCCCATCCCCTAGAACTAAAGCCGTTGTTGGTTGCAGCACCGGTCTCATCACTCCCAGTCGCCTTGCGCCATGCATTTGGTTCAGGTTTTCTTTTCAGCTGCCACTTAGACGGTTGCCCTTGCAATTGTGCCCCTTAGGTTGAATGTCCTTGGTATTTAGTTCGACGTCTTATATCAGTTCATTTTAAAATCTTAGGATCTTAGACCCTGAAATCTTCTAAACATGACAAGGTAGTGTCCGCTTATTCGATGACTACTCGATCATTTTGGAAATAGATTTGAGGTCGCGTGCAATTTAAAGGGTGATGCTTTTGCTATTTGGTTTTTCAGTGTTTTATTTCTGACAGCTCACGCATTATTTGTGACATGTGTCAAAGCCGAGCATGTTCAGTTAGAATTGCCATTTAATTGTGGGAAAGCCTCCACCCAAACAACGCTTACAAATTATTTAATTTTATTATCAAAATTCGTCTCTGTGAAAAATGTTTTTCGTACGCGTCGTCCATTTTACGGTCGTCATAATCGACCTACTGAGCAAGCAATTCAAGCCATAGTGGCCAAATTTCGCACCAGTTTTACGCTATTGGACATCAAGCCATCTACCCGTATCTGTAGAGTGCGTACAGGGGAAAATATTGCTGCTGTATCCGCCAGTGTCAATGAAGACCGTGATTTGTCCATTCATCGCCATTCGCATCAATTGGGAATGCGTTACTCGACTACCTGCAAGATTTTACTCAAGGATCTTGGTCTAAGACCTTACAAAATACAGCTCGTGTATGAACTCAAACCGAACGGCCTACGACAGGGTCGAATTTTTGGTGAGTGAGCTGGAGGAAGATGCTTTTTTTTTTTGTTTTTTGAATGAATGAAATATTTATTTATTTATCAATGAAATATTTTAAATGTTTGTTTTTCCCGCGAAGCCTTATTGACTTTTCTGCTGAAGGATAAGTTTCAAATATACAATAATTTATATTTAAGTGATTTTAAATTTTTCGATTTACTTACCAATTTAATAATTTAATTTTAACAATTTCGGACTTAAACAACTTTTGGATTTAAGTTTGAAACAAAAAGAAATCTTTTAACATTTTTTTTCTTGTTTTAAAATCTGTGATACATCTAAGGTTAGCCGGAAGTTCATTGAATAATGTCGGGAATCTGCACATAAGTTGTCTTCTACCGTATGTGTTATAACAACTTGGAACTTGCAGCAGTCTCTGGGCCCGTCTTCTGGTATTCTGCTCGTGGTTAATGGTTTTATTAAAACGTAAGTCATTGCTTTATTCTAGAAACACAGACGTCTTAAAAATGTTCTTTACATTGATAACCTTAACTACATATTGATCGGACAAGGAACGCGATCTAATTTGCTTTAAAGCTATATTTTGGAGCCGATGTAGTTTTTGGAGATGGGTGTTAGAAGCATTACCCCACTCAAATATACCATACCTCAACTTCGATTCAATTACTGCTTAGTAGACTTGTTTTAATATACCCGGTGATGTGTAATAGCGCAGATGAGATAATCCATAAAGAGCTCTTCTTAAGTCCGACCGTAAGCTGTCGATATGGTTGATCTAGTTGAAATGGCTGTCCATAATTACACCCAGGTATTTGTCTCTGTCTATCTCTAAGATGAGCTGGGACACTTACCGTCCTCAAGGACGATATTATTGGAAGTAACAGCATGATGTGATCCACGAATATGCATCATTTTGGTTTTTGATGAATTTATTATTAATCCGTTGTCGTGGCACCACTGCACGGCTTTCGAAAACTCCCTTTGCACTATATGCGTCACCGTCTTCAAACACCTGTGTCGTACAACAATGGCTGTGTCGTCTGCATAAACAAATGGGATAGCGTTCTTAAATACAAGAAGTAGTTCATTTGTGTAGAGAACAAAAAGTATTGGGCCCAATTTAGATCCCTGGGAAACTCCGTACTTGACTTCCTTTTTACTGCTGTACTCATTTTCAATTTTCACATGAAAAGTTCTTACGCTTAGGTAGTCTATTAGCCAGTTACCCAATTTACCTCGAATACCAATTTTCAACAGTGCTGCTCTAAGTTTTTGATGATTAAGGGTATCACAGGCTTTACTAAATTCCATGAATAACACCAGTACATGGTGATTTTTGTTTAGGCTTTCATGAATTGTATTAGCGAATTCACCAATTACCAATTCCCAGTACTTTTGTTTATTTGAAAGCCGTATTGTTTGTTATGTAGAATAGTGTTACGTTCTATAAAGCTTACCCGACGTCTTGTTATTACTTCCTCCATACATTTTTCAATTGCAGGTAAGATCGAAATTGGCCTGTAGTTGCCAATATCATATGTAAATAAGACGCACTACAGCGGTCTTAAGAGCAACAGGAATCTTCCCTTGATGTAAACTCAGGTTTATAAATTTTGAAATTATTGGAGCAAAATTGTCGGTGTGGGTTTTCACCTCAACTGCTCTTATGCCATCAAATCCTGCAGATTTATTAATATCAAGATGTCTCAAAAACTTGTGTACCTCCTCAGAGTTTGCATCCTCTACGTAAATAGAGTTAGGTTTCGTGGCGCCAACATGATATGAGGTAGTTGAGTCACAGTTATGCAAAATCCGAATTGTTTGTTCTGCAAAATGTTCAGCAAATTCATTTGTTAATACACTTAAACATTTATTAGGAGGACAATTTTTAACAATGACTTCATCAACGCTGGCTTTTTTCCTACCCATAATCTCGTTAATCAGATTCCATGTTTTGCGTGGGTCCAACCGTGTATCATTGAATTTGTTTTTATAAAAGCTTGATTTTTGTTGTTGTATTCTTTTGTTTACAAGTAAATAGTTTCTAAAACTTTTGTATTCTGATTCGAATGTTTTATTTAAACGATTATTTTTCCACTTACGATAAAGGAGATCTCTTTTCTTGCATCCTTCAATTAGTTCGTATGACATCCAAGACTTTTGTTTGTATTTAGATTTAATAATTTTATGTAGCGTTTATTTCTTATAGATGTCTTGTATTTGTGTGGTAAATTTCTCATACAAAGTGTCAACATCCAATTTAGTCAATAGAGAGTCCCAGTTAATGGAGATAATGTACTCGTCGACATTTTTCTTGCAGGTATATGATGTTTTGTTTTCATTTCCTTTCTCGATGTTTGAACTATTTATGTTATCATAATATAAAAGAGGGTAATTGTCTGATATACCGCTTTCGATTACTGCAGAGCGCGTTTGTATTGGAGTTCTCAAATTACGTATTAAAATATGATCTAATAAAGTGGATACTCCTCTATTTAGATCTACTCTAGTGTTCACTTTAATTACATTAGTCGAACCATTCAAAGCCAGGATCTCAAGATAGTCTTTTACATGATTTTTATCACAATCGCGAACGTTTATTTTAGTATCACCCATGATGGCGATATTGTCCTTCTTATCAATTAGGGAGAGACTATGTTATATTCAAACTCCTTGTTAAAATTTGCCACACTAGAACCGGGAGGTCTATAAATTCCACAAAATACCTACGGTATTCTTATTTGCAGACATTCGTCTGTAAAATTAATAAACAAAGCTGCCGTATTTGGTCTTACGAGTAACCTCACGCAATACAAGAGTTGCTAAGGCACCGAAAAAATGCACTGTTTGGTGCGGTTAATGGTCCGGCGGTATCATTGGGCCGTATTTTTTTAAAGATGACGGTAGGAACAACATTACCGTCAATGGCGCCCACTATCGTTCAATGATTTCGAACTTTTTTTGCCCAAAATGCACGAGATGAATCTGGTCGACATGTGCTTCCAGCAAGAGGGCGCTACATGCAACGCAGCATACGAATCGATGGACCAATTGAGAAATAAGTTCAGTGAGCAATTTATCTCTCGTTTTGGACCAGTGAATTGGCCGGTTAGATCGTGCGATTTGTCTCCTTTAGACTAATTTTTAAAGAGATCCGTCAAAACACTCGTCTATGCCGATAAACCAGCGTCAACTGCAGCTTTGGATGGCAACATTACACGTGTTATTGGGGAGATACCAGCGAATATGCTCGAAAAAGTTATTCAGAATTGGACTTTCCGTATGGACCACTTAAAATGTAGTTATGGTCAGCATTTACTTGAAATAACCTTTGAAAGTAAATGACAAGCATTGGTTTATCAACTCAAATAAAAATTGTATACACTTTTGCAATTTTCCTGTTTTTTGTTTTGATAATTCCGTAGTGTTCTAGAGCTACAGTGGATGTACCCTATAAAATTGAATAGAATTTCCAAATGATGTACAACTAACTAAGGCGATATACTGGCTCAAATTACTCGTTGTTTCCCTTAATATTGCAGATACAAGTGTATGAAGGTATTTCTTTTCCTTTTCCTTTTACAACATTATTGTACTACTTTTAAGAATGCCCGCGACAACACTGGTGTCATCGTTTATCTTGTTATTTCCCCACTCTTCATCAGGCAGACTGAGGTAGGCTTAGGTGGATAGAACGTGTATTCGCATTAAACATTTGAAAAGTCGCCTACAAATTACAGGATACTTCTACCGCTCCATACTATAGGATTCACTTAGTGGATTCGTATACATACGAGTATATAGTCCCAAAGAGGACGACGTAGATGGGTGACATTATTTTGAAAAACAAAGTAGTGCAGCTGGTGCAGGAAGTTGCCTTTGGACCATAACCCCCTGACCACACTCCGGAAAATGCCATCTTAGTTAAGATTCCGGATAGTTTGTTGGGTGGTATTTCAAGTTGGTTGACTACCATCGTGGGATGAAGCACTTGAAAGTGGATTTCGTGATGTAACGAGGACAGGATTCCACTTGGAAAGAAATTCAATTTCGGAGTTTTGTGTTGCATCGGTTGGATTCATTTTCGTGCTACACTCGTAAGTGAAGCGTGGAATGCGAGAGAAATTGCGCTACAGCAAGGCTGATATAAATTGCATCAGGAACACGATGCATGCCTTACAGTGCTCCTGCAGTTTTTGCGACCGTAGCATACAAATATGTTGTATTGATGATGAACTTTAAAGGCGCTATGAAGAGTGGAGAAACATTCCAAATTATCAAGAAACCCAATCGTTTGAGGGAAAGATTTCTAATGCATACTGTTTTTATTGAAAATTATTTCTTAAAACAAGTGCACTTGGAGCTTTTATGTGGTATTCAACCTCACATCGAATTAATTGCAATTCGACTTTCAACATCTGCCTTTTGGAAGAGTCAAGTATCGTTGAAGGAATTTTTAATGCTTTCGCAGAAGGATTTTAATAGTTTCCTTTCAAATGTAACACTGGGGTCTTTGCTGTTAAATTCTTATACCAGTTCCCTGCGGATCTTATCCCCTTTCGAAGCGTTTGTTTTTGATTATTGGTTTGGAAATCTTGGATGATTGTTATGCCATACGCATGCACCCAAGTATGACTACAAATTGTAGCAAAACTTAACAAAATTAAAACACTAAGGTTGCTAGATCCTCAAAGAGGTTTTCTCATCGTTTTCGCCGTTTACAGGCCTCGGTTTGGATTTTGTAACCCTCACACCTCTTTTTTAACTTCTGGTAGAATTTCCAAGCATCACTCCGACATTAGAATATATTGATTATCGCGTTCTTCGAACTCCGTGTTTTTCCTTTGGAGAAATTTGTGTACCTCTGCTGGTACGTGTCGATGCAGTCCTCAATTCGGTTCTCATACTCGCGTGCAGTGTTACACGGTAGGCTTCCTTGAATATTCCATCATTGAACCACGCGTTTCTTATTGTTGGTCGCTTTATGAAACCTATCACATCAGCGACAACACTTCTGATAACCTTCTTGCAGTTTGCCACTGGTCTTCCGCACTTGATATTTTTAAGCTTTGTTATGAGGCTCCCACTAGGTGTTGAAGGAGCACCTGGTTAGTTAAAAGTTCTTACATTCCAAGTACATACCCAAACGCCACTGTTCTTGTAACATTAGCGTTCTTGTCAACAGTTAAGTCGTTCTAATCCGAACTTGTTGTTGTTTTCATCATAAGTATTTTTCTTATCAGGCCTCAAGCGTCGTATTTTTGTGGATCAATACCGGCGCTTGTTGCTCACGGTACGCTCTATTATGTTTCCCGAAGGGCTACTTGTTGAGTCTTCTGAAACAGATATTACACACGATCAGGTCCACAAGATATGCATCTGCTCCCTACCATATGTTTCAATTTACGATTAGAGCTAGAGAAGAGGTGTACTTGGGGACTTTTATGGATTGGTACTAACATCTCACACTCCCTAGTTTGACCTATCTGCTGGGATACACTAGTCGTTTTTGGTATCATCACAGAGCATGGCGGCTTGGTCATTTATGCTACTCATCGACTATGCAAGCTGCAAGAAGGAGGAAGACATTTTTCATATCATCAGTGTCCGACCCTCTTTACGGAAAAGAGCTGGAGAACATACGTAATATTGACATACAGAGCTTTCTTAGGTTCATACTGAAAGTTCCAACACGGAGGACTATCTTTCCAAAAAATAACGATAGTCAACCTCTTTGCGTTCTAAATAGGCGGAACATTTTGTCAAAAATGATAAAAGCTAACAAAACTTCCCTTGTTTGCCTTCCAAGAAAAGTTCTTCAAATAGTTAACTTTCTCATTCGCATAAACAGATTTTAAGCCGATTGATACAACAGTGAATAATACAACCCCTGGACTATAGATTTTTACTAATCTTCCCAAAAGGATTTAAAATTATTGCCGTGGATGGCAAAAAGTTGGAATACCAACACTCAGGCCGGTTAATTAACGTCGATGTGATGTATGCAACTGAATGTCCCTATGCATAAAACGCATATTGGAGACAAGTATCAGGGCAGATTCAATTCCGCCGCCATCTTACAAAGTAAAGTTAAGCAAAGTTGGCTATTCGAATCACACAAATTCTCTCATTTTCAACTCACAGTTGAACACTTTGACAGAATAATAAAGGCATCCCACATCACCAGTTTCTGGTGCAATTGAATATTTTATATAAAACGAAGAAGAAAGTGAAAAAAGGACGAAGGTTAGAAATAACTCCGACCGACTTTGAAATAAAAAAAAATTCACAGCAACGCATTAACTCGTAGATATATAAGTGAAAGATACTAAAGCTATTAAAAAAAAGTAAATCAGAAAATTTTCCTTCGTCAAAGTTAGACATCATTAACCTACCCCTGCCGGATATCAGTGCCAGATAATTATGAATTACGGACTTGACAATTCCTCACACGTCTGTGGGAATTTTCTTTTTCTTGAAACCAGACAGACGGTAATTACACTTACCTTCTTGATTACCGAAGTCATTAAGCAGAAGTGCCCACCCCATCCGCAAGATAAACACTGCAGGGGTCTACTTTTCACCAGATAAGTGTGTATCCGTGATTTCAGCGCAATTATATCTTGATGAAAACTTACACACCTGAGAGGCACAAGTAATTAGAATTTTAAATTTTTAATCTAAAAAGAAGCCCAAGTAAAATATGCCAGTAGTGTCCAGAAAAGGACGTGCAAGTTGACTGTAGAGAGAATCATCCCAAATCTGAAATCCTCTCAAAATCCAAAAAATATGGAGAAAACTTGTAAATCTCTTATGCAAAAGAGAACCATGATAATCCCTTTAGTGTTTGAAACTTATTTTTAGACGAATAAGTCCCAATGCGTTATCCTTTCAGATTTACTCGTACTTCTGCTTCCTTTCAGAATCTCCTGTATTTACTTAGAAATTCTCTTTTTTCTGGTCACTGGCTATACATTGACCTAATTTTGGATGGAATTCAATGAAGTCATCTCCCACGCAGTTCCAAAAGACAGTTAGAGTAGAACAAGGGAGTTGGATTATTCAATTTCAAACACAATCGAATTGAACCGAAGTCGTAATACGGGTACACGTGAAGAGGCTAAAGTGGATCAGCTTTGGGACTTTCTCGTTTACGAAAACCAGCTTAGTTTGCCAAAAAGAAAGATGAACGTCTCATTTCAGGAACTTACGTTTTAAGCACATTATAAGGAAATCGTATTTAGAGAGAGTATCTTCGAAGAGTCTGTTGGAAATGTCCTTTTGTATATAAATCTTGTAGTGTTTGTTTGTAATTTTTTTTTGCAGGCAACTGCAAAATCACAATTACGACTAAAGACTTTCTGTCCCTCAAGTTTTTAACATAGTATTGTAAGTTTGTACATCTAATGGCTGGGTATCGTACGATTAAAGTAGGCACTAGGCGGTGTAAACTTGGCGGAACCCAGTTGCTGTATAACATAGTCACACGGCAAAAGCAATAACTGAGTGCATGTAACAAACGATGGATAAGTAGAGGGCTGTGAGTGTGAACTTGGTTAGCGCACAGTTTCATATTGTTGCAAGTGCATAACACCTACAATAATTTGATTCGGTAAACCAACGTCAGAATTTTCACTTCGGAGGTTTTTTTTTTTTATAATGACTAGGGTATCTGAACATAGCAGATATTCACTTTTCCGCATATGTCCACGTCTGAAAATACAGGTCAGCTGTGTTGGCGATTAGTGTATCACAGGCAGATCCCCGCCCACAGATGCCAGATCACCCTGATCTGAAGCTGCCTGCATTCGAACGTTACTCTTTTCTCAACGCGGTCTCGCGTTCCAATCCAGATTTGAGTATTATGTGGTTACAATTTCATCTCCGTAAGCAAGTTATCCAGTATAGAAGAAGTAGGCTTAGCTATAAAAAAAAGTTTAAGAACGACAAGGACGCAGGCTCTAATGGCCTACCAGCGGAGCTCTTCAAATACGGTAGCGATGCTTTGGTAAGGCGCATGCACCAAATATTCAACCAAGTATGGGTGGAACAAAGCACGTCCGATGACTGAACTATCAGCTCCATATGCCCCATCAATAAAAAAAGCCATCCGAGGTCTTGCAAGGGACTACGGAGTACCGAGGCATATCCCTGCTTAATGTCGCATATAATATAAGATGTGAGATGTGTGAACATCTCAAACCAGTGTGGCTTCCGGCCCGGCAGATCGATTATAGACCAAATTTTCACACAGAGACAAATCCAGGAAAAGACTAGCGAATTTAATGTCGAGACTCACCACCTATTCATCGTCTTCAAAGCCGCATATTATAGTATTCACAGTCAGGAGCCCTATACGGCGATGGCCGCATTCGGGATCCCTGCAAAACTGATCCTGGGAAACACGCGCTGCGATGTACAATTTGGAAGTGGCTTCTCTGAACTATTTCAAACGTCGACCGGACTCCTTCAATCTCGCTTTGGAGCAGATAATGCGCTGGGCAGGTGTCAACACAAAAGGCACTATCTTCAACAGGACCTGTCAACTACTGGGATATGCGGAGGATATTGACATGAGGCAGGAAAAGTTTGAACGTGAGTACACGTTTTTGGATCTTGAGCCACAAAGCAGATAGAGATTGGTGCTAAATGAAGAAAACAAAGCGTAGCAACCTAGTATCGAAGAAGACCCAGAAATGTCAATTCGGCGCCGATCTGCTGAATTGGTCATCGCCAAAGACTCAACCTGGGTTATTTTGCAGTTGGATTTTGGGCTACATCCGTACAAAACTGTGCTGACGCAAGAAGTGAAGCCGGACGTTCGTAGAAAACGCCGTGAGTTTGCTAATTGAGCGCTAGAAATGTTGGCCGGAGATTTGGATTTTGGCCAAAGAATCGTCTTTTCGGACGAGGCCAATTTTTGGCTCAGCGGCTATGTCAACAAGCAAAATTGCCATTATTTGAGTGAACCCAATCGACATATGTCCGGCCAAGCATCAATGCATCCACATAAATTGACTCTTTGATGCGGTTTATGTCGTGGCTTCATCATCGGACCTTATTTCTTCCGAAATGAGGAAAGGGACACGGTTACCATCGTCTTAGATATAGAGAGATGTTAACAGAATTTCTCGATATATTCGAGCTGTGGTTTCAACCAGGAGGAGTTCGATGCGCTGTCTGACTTCATACAAAGAATTGTATCCATGTATTCTCATACTGAAAGCGTTATTACGGGTGATTTCAATATACACAATTCTAGGTGGCTTCAACATTCTGGACGGACAATATCCGAACAACGGTGTGCTGAGATCTCCGCTGCGGAAAACAACTTGAGCCAGTTTGTAAATGAGTCCACGCGAATACCAGACGTTGACTGTCATACCGCCAACATCCTTGACTTGGTTTTGACTTCTCACCCTGGTAAGTACAAGATGGATGTGCAAACCCTTGCAGGCTGGTAAGGACACTGTGTAATATATACCGAGCACACAGTTAGAAAAAATATTCCCAAATGAACCGCATGGTAATACAAGAAAACCAATTGGAGCGGACTTAACAGCTTCTTTAAGAAATTTAACTGGTCTTTATGCTCCCCCGGCAAAAATGTGAATGCCACTGCTCTTCTTTCTAGAATGAGCTCCTTTATCCCTCATCGCATGAAGAGTATTGCACCAAAAGAAATGGTATGGTACGACTCGGGATGTACCCGACAGAGGAAAGCCGAAGAAAGTTTAACGAGCCAGGAACGACTGCAATGTTTTTCTTAAGAATGGGAAACTTCAATACGGCCAAAAACTACAATGCTCCAAAGATAGTAAATATATTTGGTCTTTCGTCGAAAGCCTTAGAAATTCTGCGTCATCCACCATCCTCTGGACGAGGCCGATCTACTTGCTGCACACATTGCGGCCAGCTCAACACTTCCAGATTCTACTTCGTCTCCGCCTAAATTGAAGTGCGTCCTCAATGGGACGAATTCACTTCCGCACTCGAGGATTTAAAATCTTACACAATTCCGCTGCTCCAGATTATATATCTCCCATTCTTCTGAAGAGGTATTCTTCCTCGTTGAGGAAACCACTACGTAAGTATTTTCATCAATCGTACCCTTTAGGACTCCTTCCGAGCGTATGGAAGACAGCATTTGTCCAGCCTGTCCCTAAAAAAGGCGAATCTTCTTCTCACTTTTCCTTCAGACCCATTGCACCTACGTCCCTTACATATAGTTTTACAAGTGCTGATAAACCGTCAGCTCATGAAATATCTCGAATCATGTCCACTGCTGATTGCATGGCATATTTCATAGAAAAGTAGAACCTAAGCGTAAATCAATCTGGCGAAAACAAAATAGTTGCACTTGATATTTCTGAGGCATTTGACAGAGTTTGGCATCAGGCTCTTTTGTCGAAAATGCGTACTTTTGGGATCGTCAAATTGAATGATTTATTCTTCCTAAGCGCGCAGTTTAGGTCGTCCTAATCGCTTAGCAATCTGCAGAAGTGGCTCTTCCATATCCTTACCATATATTGTGATCCTACAAATAAAAGTTTCGCATTCACTTTTTTTTGGGTAAGGCGATGTTCTTCCCTCTTTCTTTGGTCGCAATATTTTTTCAACGTTGCGCCTTAGAGTAATTCTCAGGTGTTCCGTGGGTGAAATTCGGTAGTGGTCCGACCTTGTATTGATCATTTATACTGTTGAGACGTCTGTAATACTAGAGGAGTGCAACATGATCAGTATGATTGACTGTTTTATATGAGATGATCGCCTGTTCCGAATGAACATTGTGGTGAGGAAACCCTATGCTAGCTATAATTTTATACAATCCCTCTTCTAAGTCAATTAAACCAAGTCTGTAGCCTTCTCGATTGTACTATTGTGCTATCAAAGATAAGTTCCTTCCCTATTTTGTTATTAAGAGAAACAGTGCTTTATTAAGGAGTTGGTACAAAGATTCCTTGGAAACATCGTTTCCTCTTTCCTCTTGCTGAATGTTAAAATGGTTTTGCTCACGTGCTAAAAGTTCAAAACTGGCTGCATTAGCCTGAGCTTACAGCACTGCACTCCAATACGATTGTCCTTTCGTTTTGAAGGGTCCTCAGTAGATATCTGCGGCTACTGGTTAAGTTGCAACAGTTCTGATGTGGCTAGCTAGTTAGCCCCACGTGCAACCCTCAACCAGGAGATAAAGGACCTTTCTGAGACCAGATATTTCCGATCACTGCTATGATATGAGAGGGTTGAGGCCTTATCTGCCACCATCTCAATCTTTGTGATGAGGAGTTTTTATTAACTTCTTCCTGGACTGCGTTGAAGTAGCTCCTATGAGCCACGAAGAGAATGTTTTCTCAATTAAATCATAGCAGTTAAGGAAGCGCAAAAGATTTCACTATACTGGTACGAATATCTAATAAGTAAATACCTCGACTTATGCCAATTTTTCATGCAATCCAGATAATGTACTCGTAGCTAAAGCCTCGGAGACTTGTCTTCCCTGTCATAATGTTTGTTGTTTTTTTTATGAACACTAACCCAACTTTAAAGGCAAAAGACTACCCGAAATAGGCGTTCTATTATACTGTGGAAATACTTTCGACGGAAAATCTTGTAGTTTTCCTTTCATTCCCATTTTCGCATTGTCTGAAAATACCATATAACAAGTTGGCAAGCGCCCACGCATCCATCTCAATTAAATCGTAAACAAAAAGGCATGTCACTTCGCTAATTAACCTAATTTACTGTTAGAAATAAAAGCCTTACAACTTATACCGAATACGCGCATACATACGAGTATGTACCTCCAAGTAAAGTAACAAAAATCACATAAAACAAAATCAAAAGGAATGCAAGTATATGTTTACGGGCAAACACAAAAAGGACATTTCCCACAAGTAAAAGCACAACTATTGTATAACTACAACTTGCACCTGAAAAGAACTCCTGGGATCGACACGTTTCGACGTCGACTTGCCTTCATTTTCTGGGTCACCACTGGAGTCACCACACCGGGACCAACCAGCCAACGCGAGCCAGGACAGGTGCATTCCTATTGCCTACAAACTTTCCCCTGTTCCCCCTAGATTTCCACCTGGATGCAGGCCTTAGAGTTGTGACTTGTTAAAATAGATGCTTCGCGCACAGCGAAACTTTTTAATGAACGTGCCACGTAGTCAAACAAGACGAAAACACTGTGCTTCACTCGAAAACATGGAAGTCGTCCATTGGCTGGAGTTGGGTGTTGCGGTGCGATGTGGACTACGCTTCGGAGATTGGCCCCAGGTGAGTGGAACTGAGCTCACTATTGTGTTAAAGGATGACACGAAAATTAGAAAATACCTCAAGTGACTATCCTTGCACACAGAGACACATACATGTACGAGTATGTCCATAAGGAAGAGCCTGTGAAAAGGACATTATCAATAAATGGAAAATGGAATGGTTGCAGGAAGTTGACTTATTCTGGTTTCCATTTAAAAATTGAAATTAATTTATTTCTCTTTGGAAAAGGACACGAAGGTAGACAAAGTGAATGTAAAGACCCACAACTGCTTTCAGAGAAAAGAATGCAATTAGTTTAGGTGCTCACTTTTATTACAGTTAACAGTATCCCCATGCACAGTTGGCTTTGAAATGGAGCAGAGTATTTAACTTTTTATTTCATTAGGTTCGGGCTTTATTGCACAAAGTGGTGCAGGATATATGATACCAACTCAAAGGTAACTTAATTCGCCGTTTTGGTGCACTAAGACCAAATGTGACTGCATGTATCTCACCAAAAGGATTCATGTAAACTGCACTCTAAATGATTCTTTAAAGATTGTCTTTGAAATTCTACGAAACACTTTTGAGGTTTATATTGTACGAGTATCTACTCATTTGGATAAGTTACAAAGGAGTTAAGCAATTGTTGTTCGGAGCAGGTTACGGGTACCAGAGAAGATAAAGCGATGTAAGTGAACATTTTTAATTACGAATAAATGTGTACGATGTGTGTATGTAGAGCTTAATTCCTGGGATCTTGGTGATGTAGGATCTTTTGATTATTATGAGCCTTCATATCGGTGCTGGATTATTGCGGACAATTCGAAATGGAAATAGTCGGCAGAAAACCAAACCCAATTTGTTTGGAAAGGCATTTTCTGCTTTGCAAGCACTGCTCAACGATGCTCGTCGTTTTTACCATGTACAAGTGGTTCTATCGTTTTGGTGAAGACTATCAATCAAACGGCCGTATTTGCCATTTGCCATAGTACCATGTTAATTTAGCATCCGAAGGATTTAGCACGGAATGTAATGAAATGCCAGCTGGGAAGTAATTGCCTACAGTACTTCAATGATCGTTTTGTACGTAAGATGACTCCATTGACGTACGACTCAAAGCAAAACGTTCAGTCATTGAGGTCTTTCATTTCCACATCTTTAGAGAAGCTTTAGACAGGCTCTACATCCGTAAGGCTCTTTGAAAGTCAAACAGTATCGCTATGAGTGTAGTATCTAAGTGTCAAGTCTTGTTATGGATTACTGTTACGAGTAGAAGTCTAAAGATTAGACTCTTTGGATTAGGTAAAGATTTGTTTGAGTGGTTCTGCTTGGGATGCACTTAGTGTAGTTTTAAGTCCACTATAATACGACTGAGGGAACCTGGAAGGCAGATACAGCACTTGAAACCAAAGTGATTTCTTGATAAGTAATTAAGATCTCCGAAGTGGCAACTGCCTAGCGGTTGCATTCCAAAACATAACTCGCGGGGGCAATTGTAGGTCGTGCACTATAGATTCCTCCTCCTCTTAGTTCCCACAGCTCCTGCAGAAATTGTTGTGAAGAAAAATCAATCACAGTGTCTGTTTTGAAATGGCGCATTGTTTCGTGATTGTCTTTGTCAGCTTAGAGATCTCTCATATCCTGAGTTTCACCAGCTTCCATTACCGCTTACGATCAAGTATGATCATCTATCAAAAGTTTGTCTCACAGTTATTCCGATTAGTCCATCTATGAATGGCGCTGGAGAGCATTAGAAAGGGTGTCTTTTGTTTTGGTTTTGTGACCTTACGTTGTCAAGCTATCCACTATTTGTTCCAATTGATCTCAGTTTGGCGAATTCATCAACAACGTCATTCTCTGCAGTATCCCGGAACCCAACAGAATATATATTCGTGGCACTAACAACTCTCGAATTAATGATGTTCGAAGTTGGGATTGTCTATGTATACTGCAGTAATCGACGGGTATATTGGATTCAGGCTAATTCGTCTTGGAATTATTATGTGTACACTGGGGGATTGGAGTATACAGGGTTCCTCAGAGAAGACCCCTTCGTCAATCCGTTTGCGAGTTTTATAGGCATCTCCGAGGATAAAAATGGACTTGCAGATAATGGCGTCCTGTCGTCTCCAATCGTCCCTTTCGGATATTAAGTAATTGAAACCAAATTAATAGTTAGCAAATGGAACAAATCATGAAGATCCGTCGTTAATGATATGTTTAACGAACAAGTGTAGCTTATACAGACGGTTCTTCTCGGTTTTTATAAAAGGTGAACGTTAGGCCGTCTTTCTACCATATTAAATGATGCTTCTTTGGAGTCAACCCAGATACCATGAAGTTCCTTAGTATGCTCAAAATTCAAGGTGCCTTGGGTCAATTTGTAGTGGTGATCCTAATCTTAAAAATGTCTTGTAGGCTAACGTTTGGCACAGTTACAACTCTTCCTAATCCTGCAGCATAGTTCTTAGACCACCAGTTCAGGTTAAGCATAATTTAGAGAAGGAGTGAGTTTTCAAAGCACTACCTGGGATATCAAAATGCGGCACTCGCAACCAGCATGACTTCCTCCTACCTGCGACCTCATCAAATAGCTTCTTGAAGTGTGTTACTATAAAGTCGTCTTTTGCTATATTTATAGAGGGAAGAAAGAGAGATTAAGCTCTGATCTGGCAAGAATTTATGCTCTGGGTGTACCTTGTTTACTCTACCTGTAGTTTGATGTCTTTACCTTTGGGGTGACTGACTTATCCCTAGACGGTGTTTCACATCGCCCTCATTGATATTCTCACCGATTTCAGTGATGCACAGGCTACAGATTTGAGGCGAAAAGTTGTGGTGTGTGTTCGATTTGTGGGTGGGAATTTACAAAAGTTTTTTACCTGATAGCAGCGTTCGGCACACTTAGGGTTACGCAGCAATTAGCTCGACAACGGGAGGATACTTCCTGATTAGTTTTTCTTCAAAAAAAAAAATCCAACGAATTGCCATATTGTAGACGTCCGAACATTCCCCGCAGCCAAAATTGTCACGGATTACTGTCTTGTCGCAGCCAAAGTATGAATGGAAACTTCCGAAGCGCCAAAATAAAGTAGAACTACTGTGGGAGAAGAAAAACTGCAATCGCTAGAGACCGCCAGAATTTTCGGGAACGCGTATCCCGAAATCCCTCAGTGACTTCTATACCGATAGCATCACGTATTGAAGACCAGTGGCAACGCTGCGATGATAAGGGACGATGATGTGCAGGGTTTCACCCGACTATGACCAATAAATTCCTGGTTTGATGAAGAATACCGGCAAGGATTTGCAGATAAACAGGAAGCGTATAAAACAGCTATGCAACAATGGACGAGAGCAGATCGTGAGTCCTACGAGCAGGAGAAACTGAAACTACACCCTGAATGACTCGAACTGCAACCAACTTCAGACTACTATAATTTCTAAACCGTTCATGACAGTGAGCTCAAATTTTGACACATCACAGATAATTTTATTACTTACAAGTTTTTTAAACGATTTGCGTTTCGGTTGTGTTGAAAAATTTTTATCCGCGATGGAATTCAAACGTGATAGTGTGATTGCTTTATATTTGGCTGGAAAACTACAAGTAGCTATCGTTAGAGCCCTCCAGCACCTCAACGTGAATAAATCATTTGTGTCTCGAACCATAGCTCGTTACCGTGATACTGGCAGCGTTGCAAAACGCCATGGAGGTGGTCATAAAAAAACAGCAACATCGACAGAAATGGTTCGGAAAGTGAAGGCTCGAATTGAGCGAAATCCGCGTCGAAGTGGAAGAAAAATGGCTCGTGAGCTCAACAGATCGTTGGAATAGATGCAACACATACTGGAAAATGAGCTTGGGCTCAAGCCATTGAAGTTCCAAAAAGCATACCATCTTACACCGCAACAGAAAAAAGAGTCGAAAGAGCGAAGAAGTTGCTACGCTTGCATGAAAGTGCTGAGTTGCCGAATTTGGTTTTTTCCGATGGGTTGTCATTTGTTATCGAGCAATATGTCAACAAACAAAATGACCGAGTTTACTTGCCAGAGAGGTCCTTCGAAAATTTATACCTTCGGACGGCCACCAGAAAGCAGGCAGCACCGATGGTGATGGTTTGAGCCACCATAACCGCCGATGGTCGCTCTCCGCTCGTATTTTTGGACCGTGGTTTCGAAATTAATGCTATCGTATGCCGTGAAACTGTCTTAGAGGCAGTATTGAAGCCTTGGGTAAACAATCATTTCGGTCGGAGACCGTGGACAATTCAACTCGGCACCGTCTCACAAAGCGCGCGTCAACCAAGATTGGTTTAAAAACAATGTTCTACACTTCATTTCTTCGACACAATGGATTGCAAATTCTCCGGATGCAAATCCGTTGGATTTCTCTGTCTGGAGTATTTTGAAGGCGAAGGTTGGCACTAAAAAATAGCAAAGTTTGGACCACCTCAAACCCACCGCCGGGAATGGGCCAAAATACCGCAGAGCCACTTGCGTACAGCGTGCGATGCTTTCTTCGGCCGTCTCAAGACCATTATTCGCGCCAAAGGTGGACATATTGAAAGCTACTGATACAATTTGAAAATTGATGTATTTTCCAACATTTTTTGCTTTGGCACAATAAAATTTATCAAAAAATAAAAAAAAATATAGCATTTGAAAAAATTATAGTTCGAGTACATCTGCCTCTCCAGAAAAAGAAAAAAGAGCACGAGAAGCGAGCGATCGAAGATACTGAGAGAACGTGCACCAGGAATACCAGGTAAAAAGAACGCGTCAAGGAAAGAAGACTCATACAGAAGCCTGTAGAGGCGAAGAAAGAAACCTTACAGTAGAGAATATGCCTCAATTTTTTCTGCATGCTGTATAACGGTGACGAAGCCCTACATCCCGCAGTTCGGCAAGGTAGACCACTGAACTTAGACCATGATAACCAAAATATCTGCCCACCTGGCCAAAACCAAGTAAGGATGGGAACATCTAAGCTGAAATCAAAGAAAGCGTCTGAACTTGATGGCTTACCGGCCGAGGTAGTGCTCAAATCTACTGGATATGACTTTGGAGGGCATACAACAACTCATTCCTCAGATCTCGTCAGAAGAGTATATGCCTGATGAATCGATTCTCAGCATTGGTTGCCCGATCTACAAAAAAAGGGGCCGTTCGCCAACTGTAGAGGTATAAGTCTCCTCACCTCTACGTACAAGATCTCTGCTGACAACACCTCAGCAGAAATAAAATGAAGAATCACTCTTTCCAATCGTTGTTTCTTTGGACTGAGAAGGCAATTAAAGAGTAAGGCCCTATCTAAAAAAAACTTAGGAGAATCTATATAAAACGTTGATCATGTCGGTCCTACTTTACGGTGCTGATGGATGGACTCTATTCTAAGCGGATGAAAATATCCACGTAGTTCTAAACAAAAAGCCTTTGAAAAATATTCGGTCCTGTTTGTTTTGACTGCCTTTGGAGAAGAAGATTCAACGACGAACTAAACGAGCTGTATAGCCACATCGACCTAGTCAAAGAACTGCACATCAGCTACCTGAGAAGCCTAGGATAGGATAGTAAAGTTTCTTCAATGTTATTCAATATGGCTTCAAATCTGGCAAATTAATGGAAGACGCGCTTCTAAATTTTTCGTTTTTCGGACCAACTATTCTAACAAGTTAACTGGCAAACTGCTTATACATATATTCTGCCTGCAACACATCATCAGAATTAAACGAAGAATCATTTTTACAAATCCTTGTTTCTTTGTGCTTAGAAGGGAATTGTTTAGTAAAGCCCTATCCCGAAAAATTAGAGCCTATCATTACAGGCGAAGAATAGAGTTCGAATCATATAAAAAGATGCGCTACAAAAATCACCGAAACTCGACGGTATTCCAAATAAAGACTTAAAGCCTTCAAGAGACTGTTTTTCTTGACCTTCGAATCATCGGATTAAAATCAAATGATGACGATAACAAGCCATTTCTTGAATGGGATTTTCTGTGTTTTAAAAGTAAGCTAAGTATTACCCGCGGGAAGTCAAATCCGTCCACCGCCTTAGCACAGTTAGAGCCTCCAGTGCATTTGGAACTGTTTAGCATGGTGCAATACTCATCGTATCTTTAATGCTACCTGTCGACATATGTGCTGCCGAAATGCTAAGACTCTAAAGCGAGCGAGTACAAAATAGCCAGGTAAGTAACAAATCAAGAAAATATAAAAGGAACCGTAGTATCGCATCGGTCCCAAGCAGCCAGCAAGCCAGCTACAGAGTTCATGATATATCCACGGCGTAATTATAATAATAGTGACGAAAATGACGACGACAGCTTTAAGAAGACCCTGGCCAATCGTGGTCGCTCTCATAATCATTCACTTAAGCAGACATTTCCGTCAAATTAAATAACTAAGGGAGGGGATGGGTATATTAATTCCACATACTTCAAACACTAGAGGAATGGCATTCTAAAGTTTCTCAAGTCTCATCCCAATATAATCTCTAATTCGTTTCTCATTAATGCAAAATGTTCCCTCAATATATAGCTGCCCTGCCCACAGCCAAGACATCCACACTTAATACATTTTTCTCCCTCTCCGATCGAGTCCATTGTTAGTCCTTATCAGTACAATTCATGTCGTTGGCATGCCATAATCCTGTTCAGCAAACCACTCAGCCAAGGAACAATGAAGTACCTACTGATTTCTTCTCTCTTCGTCCTGCCATTAGACTAGTTTCGTCAACTACTCCATTAAGTTGTCCTTTGTGTTATTTTGCATGAAAGTTACTTATTAAGTCCTCAAGGTTAGCTGAAGCATTCTCCGCCCCACTCCACCATTCCACTCTAGGAACTTGGTTCTATTGGTGATGCTCCAAACAACAAAAAAGAACGACCCAACCATCCAAAGTGGAAGTGAAAGTTTTCCTCAATAAGTTGTCGTAACTAAGTTCATGACTTGAAATCCCGATAATTATGGAAGATGGCAATATTGGAAGAGATTTGATTGATTTCTCTTGAAAGCTGGGATTCATGGAGCTCCGACACCGGGTGCAGGTCGGTATCTGTGGTCACCAACAATGAAAATGCATTTACCTGAACTCTCTGAGGTTACTGTCAAAGTTAGTTTTTCCTGCTATCGCAGGAGTGCGAATAATTCTATTCGAGGTTTCAGTACTTAATATTGGAACTAAGGACCTCGTCCTGGTGGATGAAAATTCGAGTTTTCCTTTTCTGTAGATTTCAATTGCAGCTCTGGAGAATGGTCCATGGAATAAATATCCAATATCAGAGGTGGAGGCTAACTAATTGATTTACGAGTACTGTGCGCCGTAGTTGTGCAGTAGAGACAGTACAATGCAAGCGCAAACTTACTGAACCAACCTTCTCCGATTGATTTCTTGAGTAAGGAACAGTTTTGAGTGATTTACGTAATTTGTGATTCCATCAATTTTGAATGGTAAATGGTAATAGAATTGAACTCGTAATGAAGTGTAATTCTCACTGAGGGAGTTAATGGAATTAAACTTTCAGTTCGAACTTGGTCGGAGTGAATTGTAATTGATTGACAGTAAGTAGAGGGCTCTTGTTGAGGTTCTAAGCACACTCAGGCGAACCATTAGCGGTGTACTCGTGTATGTTAGCATTGCAAATTAGTGGTAATTGCTTTGAATGGTGGGTTTTCATGTACCCGTGCTTGATCCGTTCACCGTTCAATTAAACTACACTTAGAGTTATAATTAAGATGTAAGGTGTACATCATTGTTGACAGTAGTTTCAAAACGCTGCAGAAAATGCACTTTATCCTTACTACTTCGACATATTCAGACCTCAGGCCGATAAGAATTTCCTTGAAAGAAGTCAGGTTCTTGGAAAGGATATGGTGGTTGATGAGCTTTAAATGAGACATTGAGTAGTTGAAATCAGTGTGGTAGACCACTCGGTCTAGGGGCTCTACAATTTGTTAAGCAGGAGACATAATCCTCAGATAACAATATTCTCTCTACGAATGGAGGTGCGTATACTGTACACCCCTGGTGCTGTTTAAAAACTTGAATATGCCCTCGAGATGTACAAAACAGGTATTGCCGAGATATAGGAGTTCCGATGGATAGGATCATACACGAACAATTTGTGACATAAGTAACATAGACAACCCACGATAAGTAAAAAAAAACTATCCGTTTATTGAAAATTGTATCTATTGTCCAACGATGTTGTCTACTTGATGGTCAACACATACACATCCTAAACTGCTCATATCCCCACAATCTTATCTTAATTGTCGTCAGCATCTCCAGCTATGTCATCGGCGTGGATGGAGGCAAAAATTTCTGGGCCTGAGTTGGCTTTACCATCTGCAACTGAAAAATTTTCATCCTCTCAAACGAGACAGTTATCTGGCAATTCATAGCAGGCCCTTAGCTTTCCGAACTCATCACCGTGCTGATTACCAATCGTCCATCTCATAGCGCAACGGCTTTTGGTCTCTCTGTGGCGTTACTTCTGGCACATCTGACACCTATCGATATTCTGCAGCGATCTCTCTTTCCCCTGACGCGTTTCTTCCGGTTCGATCGATTCAGCCTTTCCCAGCTCCAGTAATAGTTTATTTCCCGTGATGTCTCTCGGCGTGTACATGAACAAAGGCTCGTGTGGCCTCGTTTTCGTAGTAGCATTCCTGGCTACATTCAACCCCCATTGGATCGTCCTCAACTAGCTCGCTTTTCCACCAAGCGGGCATATTTCAACCACGCGGCCTAACACAATTCTTCAATGACGACTTCGGCTAGTTCATGCATCCCTGGAAATAGGCAGGGGCATTTATAAGCCCAAAGGGCATCCTATTGAATACTAAGGATCCCTCGTCCGTTGTGGAAGCGGTGTACTTTTTGCTTTGCTTATATACTTAGTCCGTTTTAGTGGTACCCTGTCGCCGAGTCCAGTAGTATGAAAAATGACTTCCCACTTAGTGACGTGAACACCTCCTCAATCACGGGCACGGGGAATTTTCGTTTTACCGTGACTTTGCTGAGAGCTCGGAAGTCGATGCAGAATCTATCCAATAACGATGGACGAATTAGTCCAAGATCCAGCACTTCACTAACTGAATTAAGCCCAACTTCGACTCTGTGGCCCATCTCTTCGGTTCCAATAGCGAAACAGCTGCGGTAGCTATCGATAAGCTTTTGTAGACTTAGCAAATTTACTTCTCCAATATCTCCCACATCCAGGTCTGCTTCTTCTCGATCAATTTTGTTTCATGTTCTGTCTCCTGCATACTGTCGCTTATTGCCAACTCCATGAAGGACTTCTCCTCCCGGATCTGTGGTTGATCAATAAGCACGCGCCCGGTTATTATTTGTAATGGCTGGCTATTATCCGGAACCACTAGCACTTCACACATGGATATTTGGCTATCCACCGAGATTTCTACATATATCCAACGCGACCAACCGTCGCGCATCCTTCGCAGTCAAATCCCTTCAAGTCCATTTTATATGAAGTGTACTTCAAATTTTCTGCCTCTGCATCCTATCTACGCGGTGTTACGTTTGCAACTACATTTGCCCGCCTCTTTTTGATTTTGAACTAGAAATTGCACCACTCCGCTCCACGTTCTGGGACTGCTCTTGTGACTGAGGGCAATTTCGTCGATTATGTCCAGTTTGCGTTGTTGGAGCTTCCACTACCCGTATCTTGCGTTCTACCACTCGGTTTGACCGCGATTTCAATGTTCCAATGCAGCGGACTCTGTCAACCAGCTCGTGAATAGTTTGCGGAGCTCATTCTCGGCACACTTCCAAGTGTCCCCCTCCGCTATGCCTGGTACGATATATTTGAGAACGGACGACTCTTGTAAACGACCTCTTGAAGAGAATTTCTCCAACTCGAATATATCATATATCTATTTTTTAATGTCCTCCGTCTTCTGCCGTCTTTCACGATCAAGTTGTGAATGTGCACAGCATCGTCATTCGTAGGAAAGTTTACAGAAAGGTCACGGAGGAACTACTCTAGAGATTCGTGCAACGACCCCTCGCTCCATAACTTTGTAGCCCCAGCGAGCCAGGTCATAGTTGCCATTAACAACAATTTGTCGTCTAGGTTGTAAATCCGGAGTAGAAAAAAAAATTCGTAATACATAGACAATCACCAACAAACAGAACTCACCAACTAGAGGAAAAGAAAACTGCTCACCAGCACTCTGTTTCTGTTGTCCAGTTCTTGATTTCCCTTTTCTTCAAGTGCGGACGCTTTTTTCCCCTCTTCCCTTGTCAACTAATCAAATAGATGTCATAAACCACTTGAACGAGTGTATGTGACATGCGCAAATGTGTGTAAGTAGAGCGCATTCCAACGAGAGGTGTCATTTTAAATTTCGCGGGATTATTTAACTGTCAACACTTAACTATCACTGCGGATCGATACATACTCGTACAACGTGTTGCAATATTGAAGATTCACAGCAAAAACGGGAAAAATATCGAGGAAACATTTCGTAAAGTTTGTACTGCTTTTGGTCATCATCAAGCGCCTTCTCGCGCAGCTGTAGTGAATTTATTCGATAAATTTTAACGTCTCGTACTATACAGGTAAATACTCCAACTCGTGTTCGTCCGGCAAGGCCAGCTGAAAATAGTGCCGCCATAGCTGAGAGTGTGACTGAAAACCCAGGTGTGTCCATTTCGAGACGATCACAGGAAGTAGGCCTATCCGCACCGACTTTGCACCGTATTTTTCATAAAGGATCTTGGCTTTCATGCTTATAAGATTCAGTGGACATAAGAAATGAACCACGCATAGCACGGAACTTTCGCTGACTGGGTGCTGGAAATGAATGACCAAGATCATGATTTCTTACACAAAATTCTTCTGAGTCAACGGCCTCGCCACACTGAAAGCATCGGTTTCCACTAGATCACCGAAATCAACATTGCAACACGGTACACCACGTGCTCTTGACAAAAAACGCCACATGGGCATAGTACCCCGGCGTAAAATACCGGACTTTACAAATTTATTTGTATCGATACTTTGAAAAATAAAAATAAATAAAAATAATAATTCTTCTGAGTAATGAGGCTCATTTCCATTTGTCTGGCTACGTAAACAAACACAACTGCCGCATCTGGGACTCCAAAAACGCAAGAGAAATAGTACAACAGCCTTTCCATCCAGCAGTTTGGTTGCTGCTTTTGTGTTGACAGGGGCATTTTATCAAGCCTTAGGTTTTCAACTTCATTTCCGGGAAAGTTTATATAGCAACACGCGTCAATTCAAAATGAGGATCCAGGAAGCTGATTGTTCATTCAACATTAAGGATGCAGGTATATCTATATACATATCATTCTTAATGGAGCCACAGGAGCCCATGAACGTTTTCTTCATCCGGGTGTATCGGCACAATTTTTTCAAATTTGACAGAGAGTTCTACATAGATTATTGGAATCTGGGGTCCGCTACACAAGATAACCCATAATTGTACAAATCTTTTCGGCAACAAAAATCAATGTCGGCATAAAAAATGGCAATTTACCATCTCGAAGAATCCAGACAAGTAGACTCTTCGTGAACTTTGGATGTGATAATGCTGGCCTCAATGAAGGTCACAGACATGTGATCGGGACTCACTACCTTGGGACCGAAATGACAATGATAAACGGTTTGCTGATTACTGCAATATCAATCGCCTAATCATGGGAGGCACTATGATTGAGCAAAAGACCTGCCACACAGTCATCTGGGTGTCAATTAACGAGCAATCATCGTCCAACAAAATCGGCCACTTGGCGATAAGTTGAGGCAGAAGTTGTCTTTTAGATGTCCGAAGCAGACAAGGAGCCGACATGAGGTTGGTACGAGATCATCACCTTATGGTAGGTATTATCCGGTTATGTACTGCATCTGTTCAAAGACTCTGCAATGTCATCAGTACGCCAAGGACTAAAGGATAACTTTTCGTTGTTAGTAGTGGAAACAATCAGCAGCTCACTGCCGACAACCATCCAGGAACATTGGAACGTTGTGAATAATGTTTTCACATCTGGAGCGGAAAGTATTGTTGGTAGATAGCAGGCAAGACATAGCACGTGGCTCACCGAGGATACGTAGAGGCGGAATAAAGAACGTAAGCTACTTAAAGCTTGTATTGTAGATACCACAGTAGTATGGTAGGGATGAGCTAGGGTCGTTGTATAGAAGGAAAATTAGAAAACTGCAGCGTAGCACACTATGTGACAAAAGTAACTATATCAACGCCATGGCCACAGAAGCAGGGGAAACAGCAAGCAGGTGTGATACCAGAACCGTTTACAGAATCACCAACAAGCTGACAGATGCTCATCACTCTAGTAAACATCCGGTGAAAGACGTAAATGGTTCCGTACTCTTTTCGGATGAAGATCAGCGATGGAGGAGCATTTTGCTACTGTCCTTAACTGTGTGATCGCCAGCGATGTGTAAAGATGAGATCGCTACAGCATTCAACGCGCTGATGAAGAACAAGGCGGGAGGACTAGATGGTATTCCCAGAGAGCTTAAGCGAGCCGCTCCAATAACATCAGCAGAGCTTTTACATTATTCTGTTGAGACAATTTGGGAGGCAGGAAGTTTCCCCGACGAGTGGAAGAAGGCAATAATTGTCAAATCCCTCAATAAAGGTAGTCTTATGGAGTGTGAAAATTGGTGAGGCATTTGCATTCTTCCTGCAATTCCTAAGGCAATAGCCAAAGCAATTATTGGGTTAATAAAAAAAAATTTGGAAGATACACTCGATGCCAAACACGCAGGTATCCGCTCTGGATCATCATGTGTCGACCACATCAACACCCTGTGGATCATTACTGAACAGTTCGTTGAGAAGGCGTACGACAGTGTCACCAGATGGTTTATCTGGCTTGCCTTGCGCAGGAGAGGTATACCCAGCAAACTAAAATCCATTATCAAAGCACACTGGGATGGGTCTGCATAAATGTCATATTCTGCGTAGAGGAGGGCTGTCAGAGGAATTCGAGATCCAAAGTGGAGTCCGACATGGTTGTATTCTATCGGCGATACCTTTTTTATTGGTGATTAGCGATTTGCTTTACGGAAACGGAGGAATTCGTTGGACTCTTACACCTCAACTACACTGACAACGTTGGTTTACTCTCTCACAGGATAATGGAGCTGCACCAAATGACACCAAGAGTGGAGAGGGAGGCAAATGTCGTGGGTTTGAAGATTAACATTGCCAAAACCAAAATCACCAACCTCGGTACTAACTCATCAAATCAAGTTAGCATTTCTGGACAACCAGTAGAGAGAGTAGACTGTTTCCAATATCTTGGGAGTATTGTCTCTACTGAGCCGAATAGGATATTGTCAACCGAATCAGCAAAGCAAAGTCTGAGTTTGGAATGATGTCCAGGACAAGTGGAGAGAGCTGAAGCTAATTGCCAGGATCCGTACACGACAGCGCGTAGAGATAGTTGTGGCTGTAGGACCTACACGGGAATACAGGATATAAGTAAAGTAAGTAAAGCTTGAAGGGTCAGTTCTTTATTTAGTGAATGATGTCACGAAATCACTATTTAAACAAACTCGAGGATATGTGAGCTATTATTGACACATAAAGTGTCCACTGGCACCAAATTTCGTCACTAGTGACCTGTTGAGTCCTACAAATCCTTACTGAACTCAGTTTAAAATATGATGAGGAAGCTCAAGTAAGGGTTCTATCGTGCTGGCTGCCGACAACACCAATCTCATCTCATCACCAATCTGCATACATCGTTCTACTGAATGTCAGTTCTTTTTGCTTGAAAATAGCATTTTTAGTGAGTCAAATCCATACTGCGATGACTACAACGATACCACTACAATACACATCCACCGATATGAATTGATTGATTCCTGTTGGTTCTAATTTAGGCCTTAGATTTTGAGGAAGACAAACTGAACTGATACTCAGTTCCTCTTTGCATCACAGCGTAAGTAAGAAGTGAGCCATAGACTATTTTACAAATTCGGTATTGAGTTTATGGCTACCTGCGTGTTCCGTCACAATTTGGAAGAGCGTCGTAAAGTCTTTTGAGATAAAAAAGTTTATCTACATTGGTAGATTAATATGCAAATGGTCATGTTAAGCTTTTATTAAATCCAAGTGGCCATTAAGCATCAAGTTGTTTTCCCAAAGCTAATCTTGATATATAGAATGTTCTCTCTTCCTCCCTTCATGAAATAAAGGATAATCCTTATCTCTGAGGTCGGTGGCGTATGTGCAACTTTTTTTTCTGCTAAAATACAATCTTACACAAAACAATGTTTTACGTAACAACAGCCGGAAAGTGGAGGATTACCTCAAAACACGCATCTGCTCACACATGTTCCAGGCCTATTCCCCCCTAAAAACAAAGAAAAAAAAATTAACATACTCCAAGACAGGATACACGCATACAATAAGGAGTGCTCTCACACCAACGACTAATTCAGTTCAAAAATTCGTGACAAAACGTAAGCCGATTGCCAGGATAAACTTCTCACATGGTAAATCTACATCATGTGTCTTTTATTACAAACACACCACCTGAGAGGATTTCTCTCTAAAACTGGAAATTTCATTGGCATGTACATATGATACTTAGACTGGGAAACAAGGAATCCACTAAATATTTACCCAGCACATGCTCGGTGCCAGATAATGTTGAATTTGTGCATCTTTTCATGTGAAAGGTACGTAAATTCCAACTTGCCTGCAATGAAGACCTTAACAACAAAATACCGGCGATATCGAATGTAAAACCAAGCCCGCCTGAAGGAGGGTAAATTCCCAGCATGTTTCAGCAGTGGCTGCATTCGTAGTACAGGCAAGTGTCCTTCAGCCGACAGGGTAGATACGAGTACTATTCGATTTTGAATTTCTGCTTTTAGACAAGCCAACTATGCACCGTGCGAGATAAAGCTGGCAAATATTCGTTTTGAAAAGACGTGCAATGAAAATGGATTCATGTGAGATAGCAGATCGCCTTCACTTGCAGATGCATTCTGGTTACTCTATACTGTCGTCTGAAAGGTCAGACTAAGCGTCTGTGGGCCAACGATATCAGTTACATAATTGCATCGATAATGCCATAATAGTCGATTTTGCTTACTAGAGCGCAACACACGTGAGGTTCAACTTTATGATTTTGAACAGCCGAAACGAGTGGTATCCATGCACTATCTCTCGAGGTACATACATATGTACATCAATTTATTAAGTGCCAACCATTCCATACTGTTGCTGCTTAAAAACACTTAAATTTAAAATATGTACAAAGTTATGTGTCTCGCGAACATTTCTACGAATGTGTTTACTTTGCAATTTATTTTTTGGTTTTTTCCTAAAAAGGTTTCTAATGTTCCTCCTTGTGCATGTGGCACAAGGAAAGTTCGAAGTCAGTTTGTGTAATCTCATTTTCAATTTTGAATTCAAGACGTGAAACAATTTTTTTATTTTTATTTCACACAAGGAAGTAGAATGCACTTTACTAGTAAGGTGGTGCATTTTAAATTACAAGCAGCGTTGTTTGTAAAGGGATGATGAATAATAGATATGAATTCATGTATCTGGGTTAGAGGAAACAGGGAAAACAAATTGCTTTGGCAAATTAAATTTGCTGCTTATAAATTCATAAGCCAGTTTGCTTCTGAAAAAACAATATTTTTGAATTGCTTTTCCAATTTACATTGTTGAATTTTGCATGCTTCATAATCAACGGAGGAACAAGTTATTGTTATACTTGATAATGGTTTCAAACCTTCTAGAGTACCATCATTTCTCAAAAATAAAAAAAGCCTTTTAGCAAGCGAAGGCTGCGGCATCAAGATCAGGGGATGGGCACGTGATGGTGTACATTCTAAAGGCATCATTTTCGCCAGAGACAGTTCATCAGATAACTTTTGGATGCTAGATACCATTCTACAATAATCAATCAAATACGATACGTTAAAACTATTAACGAGAAAACGTCCTTAAAATCCTAAGAGCAAGAAGACTTAAGGTTTTGACACGTGGGCAAATGCATGATTACAATGGCATTGCGGTTTAATACTCCTGCACCAGCTTGACATTGGTTCTCACAGAAGAAATGGTTTTTACTTGATGACTGCAATGCCATATAAAAAAGAAGACCATCTAAGATAGAGCAGCCGGAAAGGAAACAGAGTAACGATTACAGACTTTGCATCGGTGCGGGAACATCTCTATAGCTGGCGCACTTTTAATATTCATGGCGGTCTCCTGCTCACCAAAGTGTCTGCTAAGTTAATCAAACCAAGATAGATTCGTACCACTTCCTCGTTGCAACTACGTCTACAAATATCTCAGACACCACAACAATGAAAGAATACCAATAAACAGCGGTCAAAACAATTGCAGATCGCGTATCTATTGTTCAAAAACAAGGCTGCTGGACCTACCGAGCTATACAAGGCAGCGGGAGATGACTACGTACAGAGTAGGGGTGTTGCAAATATTCGTATCCGTATCCGCAATAGCAGAACTTCCGCATTAGATTTCAATATCCGCATCGCAAATATCAATGCGAAGCTTATGCCTATGCGGATATTGAACAAGTCGGTACAGGAACGACTTTGCGGGGGCGTGAAAATATAAAAGAAGTCAAACAAAAATGTAAGAAAATTTCAACTCATTTTAATCATTCAACAATTGCTCAAAAACAGCTTCAAAAGATTCAGGATAGACTTAATCAACCACATCTTAAAGTACTCCAAGACTGCGTAACCAGATGGAACAGTACTTTTTATATGTTCGAGCGGTTTTTGAAGGTAAAAGACGCATTAAGTCTCTACATGAAATCGCTGGACCCAATTATGCCAGAAGACTGGAAAAATAATCGAATGCTGTGTTCAGTTGAAGAAGAGACATAAGCACCTCTGAGACACTCATAATTCCAATAGCTCAAATGCTTATGAAAAAACTTGATGACCATCTAACTAGATCACAGGACTCTAGTCCGATTAGGCTGGCAGTCATCATTTTAAAACCGGAAATGCCTTCTAAATTCATGGTCTTGGACGAAAATCGTTTATTTTGTATACCCACTTATTTAGACCCACGCTACAAGCACAAATTTTTCAAACCGTTGACAGAAGAAAAGATTAAAGAAGAAATTCTCAGCTCACACAAATCGTCTTCATGATCATGACAGCACATGTTCTCCAACCTACAACCAATCTAGAAGAATGAGAATGGGAGATTCATTGGATTTGGTGCAATCAATTGACCATTCTTCAGAACAACCTAGCACGTCCGGTGCCGCTAGGAAACCCTATTTAATAAGTGATCTGGAAGCGATGCTAGATTCGTCAAGTGAAGATGACGACCTTGTCCAAAGATCAGACAGTCCCGGAACAGACCTTAAAAAGGAGTTAGCGTCATATCGTAGCAAAAAAAGGACAAATGTATCGGAAAGTCCTCTTATCTGGTGTAAAGATAATAAAGAGTTTAAGATGTTATCTGCCATAACATGAAGATATTTGTCACCTCCCCCAGCCAGTGTTCCTAGTGATCAAATGTTTAGTGGGGCGGAACCCAGAAAAGGCAGCCATTAAATATAACTCACCTATGTTTATGTTTCAGTGTTAAAAGTTTCTTTTCGTTTAAATAAAAATGACTAAAATAGTAATAATTAATATTTTAATGTACCAAATCTTACATCCGCTTTCGCATCAACATCCGCGGATGTGACCTCTTAATATCCGCATCCGCATCCGCGTCCGCGGATGTCAAAAAATCTAAAGAACTTAACACTCAAGTGAGTTTGACTACATTTAAAATACCTGAGCACGTGTTAAGTTTTTAGGAAAATGGAATAGAGAGGGAAGGGAAGATTTTTGGGCTCGGTGGTTATTTCGCTCCATGGATGGCTTTCAACACAAAATGGGGAAACTCAATTATTACAGTAATTGAACTTGCTGTTGTATTCTTACCAACTACTGCTGTTCCGCTAAAGAAACCATCTCTCCGAGACCTTCGATGTTAAAAAACGATTTAGGTAAGCCGATGCGCAGTCAAGTATTGTAAGTATTAACATAATCCTTCAAAAAATCACGCGAAATTCAGAAGTCAACACCAGAGGCAACAGCTTCCAAAAGTCTGTACAACTAGTTGGATACGCTGATAACATCGACGTCATTGGCAGAACAAGCTGCAAAAATAGGTTTAGTAGTGATTGAAGGCAAAACTAAGTACAATATATGCTGCCAGCAAGGCAGTTCATATACTGTCGTCGAAGACAGAATATCACAATAGCTTGGGCTGAGCTTAGACGACAGCCAGCATGGCCTATATATATGTAGGTTAGCTGCGACCAAGAGCGGCAAGAACGCAGAGTGTGACGGGAAAAAACACACAAGCCCAGTGAAATTTTTGTAACGGTGGGAATATATGCCGCCTATAAATAAGCGTCCTGTCTCCAAGGCAAGGCTTTATACGACCCGTACCGACGCCTGAATGATATTGCGGACAAACAATCCATAGGTAACGGGGCCCCTCCAGATACCGGGCACCTTCAGGTTGCAATGTAGTCTTTCCACATTATAGCGTTCTTTGATGTGGTGGACTCCCCTTTCCCCCATATTCGTTGGATCCAATTATAAATTAAACAAATACAAAAAAGTACAGAACGAAGGAGTCGTTTAGCATAAGTTCAATACTGTTGGGGTCACCTCCGTTAAAAACACCGAAGGGTGTGACGCAAGAACAAAGCAAAGACGTGGGGACGTTGTCTGAGTCATTAAGTGAGCAGACATCCTCGCAGACACAGTCGAACTTTCCCCACAGACACCAGCGAAGAAAGAGAAAAGCGTGGAGCCATGCAATCCCTGGGAAAGAACGTCACTAGACTGATGGAATTCGTCAAGGGGAAAAAGTATGCCCATCATGATATTAGAAGGCTGGCTAGTGCAATACGCAAACACTACAACTGTGTGGTATACAAGCGTGCGTCTAAAGCTGCTCAAACTATCCATTTATCAGCATCGAACGAATTGGCTCCTTCCCCTTCTCCGTTGAAACAACTGACAGAGCTTAAGTGAAAAAGGACTAGATCTCCAAATAGCGAAGCAGAAACGGTGGCGAAGCAAAGTGTCCATAAGTGCCAATGGGAGGAGAAAAGGAAAGCCCCTGAAAACCGCCAGCCAAAGATCCAGGTGTAAAAACTGCAGGACAGGACCACAATAAAGTCGAATAGAAAAGAGCTGTAGAAAAAGGGCCTGCAAGATACACATTAAGCCGGACGCACTGGTGACTAAAATGATTGGAGAAGTTTCTTTTTGCGATCCACTCCGAAAGGTGAAGACCAACCTTGGGGTCTGTTGAAACCCGCATAAGAAAGACGGCCAAGGGAGGGTTACTACGTGAGCCGAAGAAAGCAGCAGATGGAAAAGCTTCCGATCGCCAGAGTAAAGTAGGACAAGTTTTCGGGGAAATGACGGAAAGAAGATCCCAAAGGCACGAGGTACTCAAGTGTGAACAGCAAAGAAACATCGTCCCTATCTTTGCCCCCCCCCCCCCCACTCGGTTCAATTACTTTTGAACTGAGATATTTCTTTCCTCTTTATGAATGTTGCCAATTGATCGGCGTGTGTAAGCGTCTCATTTCTTCGGCTATTATGTCAATGGACATTGTACCATACCCCGTTTCCTCTGAGACGGTTAGGAGAGCACAGATTGTTCTCAAAGCGATTAGTCTACAAATTCGGGATATCTTTCTCCTCGATTTTTCTATTGCTAGAGACGCTTGCAATATGTATAACTGACTACTAACTACTTTCAACAGTAATCTCGTTCGTGGTGATCGATGTTTTTTTCCCAACGTAGTTTAGGTGAACCTTAAAGCTAAGTCTATTACCAATCATAGCACATAGATACGTACTTTAATGGCGGGTTATGATTTTACTATTTGATCTCTTCAAAGGCCTTGCGGTTGATGATAAAAACTGCTGCTCTTTTATGTTCTGCTAAGTTCAGGCTTTCTGTTTCATGCCAAGTTTTGACTCGGGAGATCGCTTTGTTTATCGCCGATTCTACTTCGTCGATGTACTTGGTCACGATTACTATAGTGATATCGTCCGCAAAGGACTTTAGACGGATCCTTGTGGCACACCTGATGTAATGTTGTATTGTTTGGTGCCTTCAACTGTATCATATCTTAGCTGTCTGTTCCTGAAATAGATAGATATAATTCTGAGGACTTAGTTGGGTATGTCAATGCTAGCAAGAGCATTCAATATAAACGTCTAGTTTGCTGCATTGGAAGCATTTCAGATGTCTAGTGTGACCACTGCGCAGTACTCTTTTGTGCCTTATCGCCCTCCTTCGATGGCTTGATATATCTGTTGGCTTTTTTTTATAATTTTTCCTATGGTGTCCAGAAGTCAAATGCGGTGATATGACGAGGAAACTTCCGGAGCTTTATTTCCTTTGAGTAGAAGCACTGAATGCTGCATTTTCCAGTGATCTGGGAATGTTCCCTCTTTAAGGCATCTGTAAGTTACATACCTCTAGGAAGATGTCCGGTCTCCATGTAATTGCTGCTTTAAGGGGCCCGTTTGGTATTCCATTCGGGCATGGAGTTATCCTGTCGCTAATTTTGTTGTATGTCAGCAGCATATCGTCACAGGTGGAATATCTTCATCTGTGTCATGGCCAAGGGTTTATATCGGCTTCGTCCAGCAGTTTTTTGAAGCTCCTATTTTTGCTGTCCTTAACTGCCTCTTTTAAGGATCTCGTCTCGCTCTGAGACACATAGCTCTTAGAGATTTTATTTCGTCGTTCCATCTGTAGCAGGGTGAATGAACCGAATGGGCTGGACTATCTTCTTGGCATAGAAGCATTATATGCAGAAATGAATAGGTCCGACAGTAAATACTAATGACCTGCTAAAACGTGCCTCTCCACCATTTTAGAGCGGTTTCGGCGTTTCTCTGTTACCAACACTAAAATCACAGCCTGATGGTCACTTTGCGTTTAGTCTTCGCTGACCGACGATTTTGTATTACTTGTTGTGGCAAAGACTATGTCTGTGATAGGTCCCGAGTCCGCCTTTCAGAAAGAATTTGTTCGTGCTCTCGTTAACTATTTTTACGTAGTAGATCTCGTCCTCTTGCATCCGTCGTCCTGCTGCCCAATTCTATGGTCCTCTTGAATCCGTTATAAGATTATCCAGCAACTTTTGGTTTTGTTCCAAACAGGCTTGGCGGAGCGTAGAAGTAGATGCTATTGATTTTGAGGCCGATTCACTGGTTTTCTGAAAGGCTTTGTTTCCACATTTGCATATTGCTGATTTTGTTGTCCTATCGCCTACCCTGATACATTGGTTTACAGCACTACATTGTTCGCTGATCACGACCATATAAATTTGCTATTCTTAGGTAATTTGGGTTAAGAGGTCTTGTGCCGCTTCGCAGAGGTTAAGGTTGATCTGAGCAATCCTCATGGTTGTAGACTAGTCAGAGCCTTCTCAAACACTGGGCATCTATTGCGATATGCAACATACCTGTGGTACTCTGGGTTGTCCATTTTGCAGAAGAAACAAAGTGGCCAATTGGTGCAGTTTTTGGCTACGCCGCCCTCTTCAACAATTTTAAGAACTCTTTTGAGCGGTCTAGCTCGCTTTGCAGTGACGCGCTATATGGCCGAATTCAAGGAACTTGAAATATAGTAATTGTCTTTCCTTCGTGGATGCGGCCGTGTAACCATCCGATTTCTATTCTGCCTGGTTTTAGTATTACATTAGTGTCACTCGCAGGCAGGCTTATTGGCATTTCGTTGAGCTGGTATTGCTTTTCTAACGACTCACTGATATCCTCTATTATTGTGGCTTCGTGAATGTCCTTTACCTATACAG
Source organism: Volucella zonaria (assembly GCA_963966105.1). NCBI lineage: Eukaryota > Metazoa > Arthropoda > Insecta > Diptera > Syrphidae > Volucella > Volucella zonaria. The sequence continues at coordinate 257,182,729 of OZ014530.1, forward strand.
ATATACGATGCGTACCATACGTTTCACCGATAACGTTCTTAAATTGGTCAATTTGTTCTCCTGACCCGTTCAGGTGGAACAGCTGGTCGCCTTTTAGTGTCCGTCGGATCCTACTTACGGATTTATCGAGAGTAATAAGTTTTGGATCTGCACTGTATTTGCGCAGTATTTTGCCATGTGAGAGTTCTCCTTTCTTAGCAACGACTATTGCTCTGGTCGAGTATTCTTCTTATTGTGTTTTTTATTTTTGCTTTATGGCTTTTTTGCTTTTGCGAATCACCTTCGACCATGTTGTGTTATAATTTTCGCCTACAACTTGCTTGTCATTAAGGGATTTGTCAGCTTTTTCAGGTTCGGCTTTGTCGACCTTACCATTCTTCTGAAGACGAGCTTTGCTCTGAGGTCCGTTGTTTTATCAGCTGGATTTCAGCTGGATCTTTTGTCCGTTTTGAATTTTCAGCCATGGGGACGTCTGTAAGCAGTTGTTTTTCCGGAAGACCTCCTCGGCTTGGTCGTCATACATCTCAATTGCCGACAGTTCGTAAAGCGCCTTTATTTTTTCTATGGCGTCTCTCATGGTTTGGTGGATGGAACGTCTCTTGCCATCCTCTCACATTTCCACCAGTTTTTTAATATGCACTCCCAGTCTGTGCGTTGTTGGTGGTACCGCGCTTTACCCTGTATTTTTCTGCATGGTCTGCGTTTATCCACCGGGTGACTCCACCCTCGAACTCCTCTGAGAGGGGTTGATAAGTTTTAATAACTGTTATTTCAGATAAAATCAAATTCATTTCTGCACATTTAGTCTCTACATTGATTAGGGCATTAGGCCGTTTACCAGAATGACATTTTTATATTTTACACTGAGAATACACCCTAAAGACGTAGCATGACTTAAAAATCGCCCTGAATAATACGATATCTGTGTGCAGGCACATTTTTTGTGTATTAGTATAAAACATTCTATCCTTGATCGCCAATTAAGATACGTTTTGTTTTTTCCCCGTCCAGTACGTTAGTCCCGAAGTATGTTCTACGGTGTTGCTTAAGGATAGGGCATATCGCAATAAAATGGTATACGTCCTCTCCCATTTTTAGATTGCACAGTTCGCATAAGACAGGAAGAAGTTCTAGTCGATGTGGAATACAGTTCAGCGTAATTAGCTCTCCTCTAACTTTTAAGATTGTGCTAATCAAACTTGTTTTGTTGCCGTTTAAAAGATATCAATTACTATGGAGATGAAGAACAGAAAGATCTAGTTATAACCTAGAAAGTGATTATAACCTTCCTTGATATTCTTATTCCAAAAATTTTATAAAAAATGCTTCGCGTGGTTTAGAATTGAATGCCGCTCGAAAGTCAACGGAAAAGCATACAACTTTTAGTGCTGGTTTTTGTAGATCTCCCCAATGTTAAGTAGCACAAAGATTTGATCGACACATGAGTATTGCTTCCTAAAACTCGCTTGAAATTCATGTATGTAAAATATTCGCATTTTTGGTACTGAGTAAGCCATTAAAAAGCAACGCTCCAAATACTCGTAGCTTATCCGATGTGTTGGGAAAGAATATGCCTTCGTAATTTCTCGGGTCTCCATTGGGAAAGACAACTGCGTTCTTAAAAGTATTTGGTACTTCAGCCATTTCAAAAATTCTCTTGAATTACACTGTGAGTTTTAATACGAAATCAGTGGTACAGTTTTTATAAAAGTCTTCTGGAGAAAACGGTGTGTCTAAAAACGTATCACATACGAATGGAGCTGCATATCGGAATGTTTATGAATTTTCTGCAGCGTTAAGCAGGTTACTGAAGTGTTCTTTTTACAGCGACGCTTATATATAAATTTCATTGCCTGCCAAAATTATGCGGAAGATATAGACTTATTGACCACTTCAACGTTTTTTTTCTTCATACTCAATCATTTTCCTATGACCCCGGTTCCAGAGATTTAAAGATGCATCTGTTATACTTTCTGAAAAGATTCAAAAAACCCAACGATTTTTCTCTTGCTTTCAAACACTCCCCATCAAACCACTTTTGTTTGAAAACAAAATCTTTCTCGTTGATATTGTACATATTTATTGGTATAGGTCTTTTAATATTATCCGTTAGATAGTCAATACATGGAGTGGTACTCGAAGCCTCCAATATTGCGATATCATCCTTCTAAATCAATTTCGGTAACAGTCTAAGGCGGCTTGTATTTTTTTTTATGCTGTGGAGTAAACACTTCAAGGCGTATCTCTAAGGAACGTGTGATCTGAAAATGTTTTTACTGCTACTTTGAAGAGGTAGGCAATCATCAGAAAGTATGTAATAGTCTATGACAGAGCATGTCGTACCACGAATGAAGGAACGAGTATGTTCTCTATAAGAATCTCCTTTCCAGGTTTCTATTAAGTACGTCTGGATTTTACTCCCTTTAGGCTCATAAGTGTCATCATTTGAGTTACGGGTTGTATGTAGCCGTTCGAGAGAGTATGTCAGAGTGAATAGACGTGTTGTCATTTGCATAGCTTAGTTTTTCATTGCATGTACTTATAGTGCTATGCGGTTTTTGTTTAAACTGAGAACCATAAAAATGCATCGTTAAATACATCTCAGCTTACAATAGTGCTTACACCATTCTTGCATTAAAACCACACAATAGCTTTCACGTCTGGCAAAAGCCTGACACTCGATATCTAAACTGCCCCACTCATCAACCCATCACCGTTAAACGGCTTAATAAACGTCTCAACCGTCAATACGGGCTGAAATCGCGAGAATCCGAACTGAATTCCTTGAAAATATCGCTGATCTAGATAAACGATGGGTAGCGCGCCTGATAGATATACATTCTACAGGGTATTCCAATAGGGACTTCCGAACTTTGACAGTTGATAGCGGGCATATTGTTCAAGCTACATCTTTTAAATTGGCTGTCATTTATTCAGTCTGTTTTGCCAAATCACCATGAATAGACATAGCGTTCAACAACAACACGTGTAAATGATAAAATTGTTTTACCAAAATGGATGTTCTGTTCGGGCAACGTTCTGCGCACTTCCCCTATTTACGGACAACATAATCGTCCTACCGAGAGGACTGTTCGCAGTGTGGTGGATAAATTTGAGTCCACTGGTTCAGTACGATTCAACCAACACTCGTCAGCAGTGAATCCGTCCTTGTACGAGGCTATTGGTCACTTCGTAGCAATTAATTTTTCACGCACAACCCCCAACCTGGAAGGCCACGCCCTTTTTAGGACCCTTAGGACAAAAGGGGTCGCACCAAATTCCGGAGCCAGTAACCCGCTTCCGGGATGTGAGTGTTACCGTTGGCCCTTATTAAGGGCTCATCCGCCACCAACCCTTTTCCAACACCCTGACTTAGTGTTGGAGATCCCTATAGACCTGGTATTCAAGTGCGTTGAAGTAGGTCTTATAGAGATAGCACTAGTTCGAGCTAACTAGAACTGTTAACGCCACCGTTGATTCCATCCTTAGAATTCGTCCCCTGCCACCCGGAAACAGGAGAAAATGTCTTAGTGAGATGACACCCCCCCCCCCCCCCCCACCCTCCGCTCGACAGCAGACGCCAATTACCTTCCACAGGAGTTGCTTACCCCAACTCCAGTCGAGGTACTGGGCACCCAGCAATCAGTAGCAGTTGATGGTGTGAGGCTAGAGTGAGACCGCTTGTGTTCTCATATAATTGCATTCACCATACTTTTGACCATCATGCAGATGGGCCGGGCAAAAGAAAGATGAAACACTGTGATGTTTATTACGGTAATTCGTATAGGGAACGTAAGCAATGTCTATTTGGATGCGGATCTGTTGTAAGCGATAGACTTAGGCAAGAAGTCTTGAGCTTTCGACACATGGGTGGACGCCTTATAACAATCCGTATGAAAGGTAAATTCGCTAACATCATGTTACCAAGAGAGTTTCTACCATCTCCTCGAAAAATCCTACGAGCAATGTCCGATGTATGACGTTAAAATCATCCTAGGCGACTTTAATGCTAAAATTGGAAAAGAGGACGTCTTTGGTAGCACAATCGGACATAGCCTACACGACATCACGTCTGGAAAACGACTTAGGCTAATTGATTTCGCTGCGGGACGTAACGATATTTTAGCAAGCACACGGTATTCTTACCTCAGTATTCACAAGGGAACATGGTAGACACTAGATCACCGAACTGTCAAGTAAATTGATCATGTTGCGGTCGACGTAAAGAACTTCTCAAGTATTTTAGATATTCGAACATTCTCAACGGCCAAAATAGACGCGGTAAACTACCTAGTTGCAGCCAAGGTACGCCTACGGATATCTCAGACGTCACAGCAACGGGGAACTACTATGAGGAGTTGCAATCGTAATAAGCCACCAGAATCTTTGCAGCCAGCATCAAGTACTGAAGATCAGTGGCTTAGATTCCGAGAAGCCATCAGAAATGCCGCAACTGATGTGCTGGATTTATCCCGTCCACCACCACAAAACCCCTGGTTTGATGAAGAGTATCGGCAAGCACATGCAGCAAAACAACATGACTACAAAGCGGGGCTGTATAAAAGGACGAGAACGGCTCATCAGCTCTACGAACAAAGGAGGAGGGAAGAACATTGGCTTCTCCGAAGAAAAAAGGAAAAGCATGAGAAGCGCGCGATAGTGAGGTGATACTGCAGGAATAATGTTCAGAAGTTTTACCAAAAAGGTAAAAAGAACGTGACAGGGTAATAAGACCCAAACGAAAACCTGTAGAGATGACCAATAATCACAGTTGGTGCTGAGAATATGAAAAATTCTTTTCTGCAGACTGCTAAACGGCGACGACAACAAAAGTTCCGCTGTCAGGCAAAGCGAACGATTCACTATTGACGATGCAAGTCAAGAATCCATCGCCTCGACCAAAATGAAGTGAGAATAGCAATATCTAAACTGAAGTCGAACAAGGCTGCCGGACCGGACGGCCCACCCGCCGAACTATTTAAGGTAGCAGGAGGTCTCGAGCACACACCAACTTATTTCCAAGATCTAGTCGAATGAATGTATGCCTGATGAATGGAACCTCAGCATCGTTTGCCCGGTTCACAAGAAAGAAGACCTACAAACTGCTCCAACTAGAGAGGTATCAGTCTTCTAAACATCGTATATAAGATCTTGTCTGCCGTATTGTGCGAGCGCCTGAAACCATTTGTCAACGAGATTTGATTGGACCCCATCAGTGCGGGCTTAGGCGGGATAAGGCCACAATTCGCCAAATATTCACCCAAGAAGTTCAGATCGATACTCACCACCTTTTTATCGATTTTAAAGCCACACATGGCAGCATCTACAGAGACGATCTATACAGAGCCATGTCTAGTTTTGGAATCTCTGCTAAACTCGTACTTAGCACCTAACTGAGACCTCTGATGTCAAAAAAGGATTTAGGCAAGGCGACGGGCTGCCATGTGACTTCTTCAACATCACACTTGAAAGAATTTTGCATAACTCACAAGCCAACACACGAGGTACGATCTTTCAAAAGTCTATTCAATTGCTTGCAAACACCGACGATATTGTTGTTATTGTATTCTATCACCAGCGAGCTGTGACTGGTGCCTTTGCGAGTATACGAATAGAATGGGTCTAGAGGTAAACGAGGGCAAAAGAAAGTATATGCTCTAACAAGAAGGGGCACCCAACATCGACGAATCGGCCAGAATGTCACAATCGACAGCTATAACTTTGAGGTAATATGGAACTTTGTCTACCTCAGCCCTGCTATCACATCTGAAAACGATGTCTCTTCAGAAATGAAACGGAGAATAACGCTTGCCAATCTCTGTTTCTTTTGGGCTAAGAAGACAACTCTGTAGTAAGGCCCTCTCCCGAAAAACCAAGCACACTATATATCAGACCCTTGTAATCCCAGTCCTGTTCTTTGGTTCCGAAGCATGGACCTTTTCTAAAGCGGAGGAATATATCCTTGGTCGTTTTGAGAGAAAAATTCTTCGTAAGATATTTGTTCCCATATGGGCTGACGCATTCTGCAGGAGACCATTCAACGATGAACTTTGCGTGCTATACAGCGACATCTACCTAGTCAAAAACTGCACAGGATTTTCGACTCTAATCCGGAGAGACAGCGCAATAGAGGAAGGCCTCGCTTTAGGTGCCGCGCGTAAGGGGAAGAGGACTTCAACCAGCTTAGAATGCGCAACTGGAGGCAGGTAGCCAAAGACCGCTCTAAATGGAGAGGCTTGTTGATTGAAGCCCAAGTCCACCCCGGGCTGTAGAGCCACGTAAGTAAATAAGTAATAATAGGTTTTACCCGTCTACCTCTGGGAATTTCATGTGGAGGAAACTTTGCGATTTAGGCACCGCTAAGCAAATCACAGTAGTCCCAGCTGAACTTGGATTTGATTTAATCATATAGCAATCCTTCCTGCAGTCCCGAAGTAGATATTATTGAAGCACTCCTCTAGGTAAATCCAATGCTACTGGTCTCGACTGACTAAATCCAAAGTTTATAAAACTGCTTCTGCTTAATATACTACTTCCTCACATTACCTACTCATATCTTTAATAGTATATTCACTACTTCTACTTTCCGCTCCGAATGGAAAAGTGTAAAAATACTCCCAGCCCCTAAGAGAGGTATGAGCAATACGTTTACTTGTCAAAGGCCTTTGAGAAGTTAGCACTTCGTTACTACTTAATTAACAAAGATTTCTTATGTAAACATCAGTCTCGTTTTCGACCCAAAAGGAACTGCAACACTGCGCTGATATTAATGGTAGAAGATATGCGTCACGCAATGGATAAGAACCATCCTATATTCTTATCGCTGCTACACTTTTCAAAAGTATTTTACACAGTCAACATCGCGATCATTTGCAGTAAGCTTAAAGACTGCTTCTCCTTGTCTAATTTGCCCGTAACTCTTATTACGTCTCATTTAAACGAATGTAAGCAATATGTTTGCACTGGTGAGAATAGTTCGAATTATTGAAGTGCAGAGAGGGATCAACCCTTGGACCTACGCTTTTCTCCTTGTACGTAAATAACCTGCCAAACATTGTAAAATATTGCAAAGTCCATATGTATGCAGATGATTTGCAACTTATGATAAGTTGCCCAACAAATGTAACAAATTCTGCTATAGAACTCTTAAACAAAAATTTTGCTAGAAGTCACTACTGGCCAATTAAACATGGCCATAACAGTCGAAAGTACTTTGAATACACTGAAGTACTTGTGATCTCTCAGACCTTCAGGCTGTTTACTGAAATCAAATTCCCATTGATTGGGCTGCCTCCTGGGATGCTCATATTAATTCTTTCATCGGCAATGTTTACAGTGGACTTCGTACTCTATGGGTTGCTCAACATCTTCTACCAGCAAAAACTAAATTAATCTTGGCAAAAAAGCTTATTCAACCAATTTTATTACACGGTTGCAAGATTTTTTGCAAACCTCTCCACAATAGCCTCAGAAAACTATTGTTGTTTTCAACAATATTGGGAGATACATTTTCAACATCAGGCAGCGTAATCTGACTTTTCTAAATAAATAGCTGGATGTTCTTTTACAGGCCTCTTAAAATACAGATCGCTATGTTTTCTGCATAACCTTATTCAAATTCCAGAGTCAGATTACATCTTTAATAAGCTCCAGTTTTTGCAATAGACAGATAATCATACCTCGCTTTTGAGCACCAATTCTTTGTTCAAGTTGCCCAGCCTTGCAACTCTCTACCTATCTACTAGTTGTTTTTCCAAAAAATCTTCATAACTACAACTAATATAGCCCGTTTCAGACGCATGTTAAGAGGCATATCTTCTGCGAACGACATTCCAGCCAGCAAAAAAAAAAAAACCAAAAACAACTTCGCGCGAGTGCAGTGTAACCGAAATCCACAGTGCGGGAATCACAACCTTCCTGCCCCTGGTCAAACTGTCGCTAGCACTCGGTCACTGCCGTTGCTGTATTACATTGTCATACAGAGCGTGTAGTGACTGAGTGTATGTAACAACCGGTGGACAACGGGCTGTGGGTATTAATATTGTTGGTGTGCTGTTTCGTATTGTTGTAAGGGCATAACACCTACAAAAATTTGATTCGGTAAACCAAATCCGAGTTTGTACTTCACATCTGCGCTTAGCAAAGTCGGTGTTTGTGTTTTTTGTGTTTGTCATTCTTTATAATGACTCGGGAATTCAGAGTGGATATTGCCAATATACGCGGGCTAAAAAGTAATCACTTTCCTGCGTACGTCCACGTCTGCAAATACAGGCCTGGTATTTTGGCACTTAGTGAAACACAGGTAGATCCCCGCCCACACCTCTCAGATCACTCTGATCTGAAGCTAAATTCCTACGAACTAGTGCCATTATTCTTCTCTCACCGCGGTCTCGCCATTTACGTGCGTAGTGATGCAGCTTACCAAACTCCACCACAATGTAGTCCCTGTTCCAATCCGGAATTCAATTTCATGTGGTTAAAATTTCATCTCCGTAAGCAAATTATCCACTACTGCTTTATTTACAGAAGCCGCAAACTGGACAGCAATTCGACTTTTAACGAGTTTGATGCGCTGTCTGACTCCATTCAAAGAATTGTAACCCTGTATCCTCATACTGAAATCGTTATTACGGCGATTTCAATATACGCAATTCTGGGTGGTTTCGACATTCTGGACAGACAACACCCGAAGGACGGTGTGTTGAGACCTTCGCTGCGTAAAACAACTTAACGCAGCTTGTAATTGAGCCCACGAGAATACCAGGCGTTGATAGTCCTACCGCCAATACCCTGGACTTGTTTTTAACTTCTCACCCTGATAAGTATTCCGTTGATGTGATCTTCCCTCTAGGCTCGTCGGACCATTGTGTCATATCAGTTAATTTCTCGTAGACCGACCCCACAGTTAGAGAAAAAATTCCTAAAAGAACCGTATGGCAATATGAGAAAGCCAACTGGAGCGGTCTTAACAACTTCTTTATGAATTTTAACTGGTCGTTATGTTTCCTCGATAACGATGTGGATGCCGCTGCTGATATGATCACAGACACCATTCTCTTTGGAATGAGAAACTTTATCCCTAATCGGATGAAGAGTATCAAAAGATAAGGCATGGTACAACTCGAGCTGTAAAGAGGCTGTCAGGGTTAGGGAAAAGTTTTTTCGATCCTTCAAGACCAGCCCAACTGAGGAAAATCGAAAAAAGTTCAAACGAGCCAGAAATGACTGCAACGCCTTTCTTAAACGTGTGAAATTCCAATACGACCAAAACCTGAAGAAAAAAATAATACACTGTACCAAAGGTAGTAAAAATACTTGGTCGTTCGTCAAAAATATTAGAAATTTTGCCTCATCCTCCATCCCAACGCTCATTTATAATGACATTCCAGCTGTCAGCTCTTTGGACAAGGCCAATCTGCTTGCTGCACATTTTGCACACTCCCAGATATTGCTTTGTCTCCGCCTACATTTGAGTGCGTCGAATCTTCAATGGGACAAATCGACTTCCGCACTCGTGTAGTAGCAAGAGTTCTTAAAGATCTTAACATTCACAAATCCGCTGGTCCAGATGGTATATCTCCCCTTCTTCTGCAGAGATATTCTTCCTCGCTGGCAAAACCACTGCGTAAGCTTTTTCATCAATCCTACTCTTTAGGACTCTTTCCGAGCAGATGGAAAACAGCATTTGTCGATCCCGTCCCTAAGAAAGGCGAATTTTTCTCTCTCTCATCCTACAGACCCATTGCACTTAGGTCCCTTCTTTCCAAGATCATGGAAAAACTGATATACCATCATAATGAAATATCTCGAAACACGAAAACTTCTTAATGACCGGCAGTACGGTTTTCGTAGCAACAGGTCCACTGGTGATATGATGGCATGTCTCACCGAAAAGTAGAACTAAAGCGTACATCATTCTGGCGAAAGCAAGATAGTTGCACTTGATATTTCTAATTCATTTGACAGAGTTTGGCATCAGGCTCTTTTGTCGAAAATGCATGCTTTTGGGATCGATGACTCTCTTCTTCAATGAATTAGAAATTACCTTTCGGAACGTTCAATTCAAGTTGCCTTGGATGGTTTCAAGCCAGATATTCACAAAATAAATGCTGGCGCACCCCAGAGTAATGATATTAAATTAATTAAACAAAAATAATACAAACAATGGCCTTTATTACTCCAGCTCACAAATCAAAGTGAGCATTGCCTCTTTCTTACTCTAAACTTAAACTAGACTTACGAACTAAACTTAGAACTAAGAGAGTAATTTATTAATGAACAAATAGGAGCACAAAGGGAACGCTAATATCACGTGACACGATAGACCACAGTTCGATTAGCAGTTTATGTAGATGGGGAAAGCGTGGGCAACAAACGTGGATTTGATCTAGAGCAATCTTCCACCTCGTTTCACCATACATTTGTTATGCACACACTTGCATGCATAGTTGACCAATACGTCACATGGAGCACACAGTACGAGTATTCATGGTCATGTAACTCCAGGGGTCTGTCCTGTCTCCGATCTCTTGTCTGCTACTTCTAATCCAATATGTATATTGCTTTGCTGATGATAGTACTCTCTGCTTTTCATATTCGTTCCCGGACTCATGTCCCAGGTCTTCGGCTATAGAACGGAAACCGTAGCAGTTGTTAAGCTCACTAAATTCCGATATTAACAGCATAACAAATTGAGGAACTATCAACCGAGTGGAATTTAATGCTTCCAAAACTCTATGCTGTCTTCTGTCATTAAAGCGAAATCTAAATACCCAGCTAATATCCATGAATGGCAATTACATCGTAGAAACCGAAAAATTTTCCATTCTCGGTATGTGTGTCAATGACAACTTATGTTGGAAAGACCACAAATTCGGTGTTGTCAAGAATTCTGCGAAATGTCTAGGTAAGAAATACTTTACCCCCTCTGATATGGCCTCAATATATGTATAAGGCATTTATCCGTCCGAAATTGGAATACAATGCCCACATCTGGTCGGGTGCGCCCAAAACATCTCTGCACCTGCTAGATAGGATCCAAAACTGTGCGATAAAACTCATAGGATACTAATATCACCCAATCAATTGACACAAACGAACACCGACGAAATGTCTCACTCGGTTTTATCGCTATTTCCACCACCAGTGCTCCATAGAAATCGCCAGTAGCATTGCTCCCCTTCAAACTTGTAACCGTAACACCCGTCTCGCTATGAATGCTTATCATTATACCCTCAAGCCCACTTTCGGACGTACTCTAAAACATCGTGATTCGTTCCTAAGCCGTACAATTCGCTAATGGAATACCCTGCCTAGTCGTTATAACCTTCAAACATTTAAAACCAACGTTAACCGGTATCTCTCTTTCTATCGTCCCTGATTTTCCTTCACCCGCGCTGTGTGCAAACATTATATGTGTCCCAAAAAAATAATCCCTTGAATGCCTCTCCCGATTTCATTTTTATAATAATAGTCGCTGCTCGTGCATCTCTTCCAGCCATGCTATATGCGGATTCAATATCACTGGTTCCTACACGATCTTGAATAAGAAGTCCGGCACATACAGACATTGCTCTTTCCTTCATGTTTTCCTCTTTAGGCAGGTGGATAATGATATTTTGTTCCGTACTTTTCTGCATTAATTTATCCAGTTCTGATTCTATAAATCTATTTTTTTATCTACTTGATAAACTTTAGCTGATATGCCTTCATGTTTTGTCCTCAAATTAGCGATCTGAAGCCCTGTCTTCTTTTCATTTTGATTTTCTTTCAGTTATTAGGTACTTACACCGGTGATTGATTCCAATTTCACAATTGAGCTGCTCTGGAGAAGTCTCTAGTAGAACTCTTTCTCGCATTTAATGAAGTTATCCTTGACTTAATTTTTGTTCTTATTATGTGTGAGCCTTAGAGCTAGAACTTACTCAGTTTTTTATTTTCAGTATATTATGTAAAATGGCTTTTAAGGATTAAAACTCAACTAAGGTACTATACAAACATAGATTATAATATTATTCATGGTTTATTAAACACACTATGACACTTTGCACATCCACTTTGACATCTAGTCAAATGTCAATCAGATTCAGAGAGATTCAACACAATTTTAACCATGGCGTGGAGGAAGTCACCAGTGTCAACATTTCGTGATTTATGTGAAAATTTCGGTGTCAGTAGGAGTACAAATAAGCGAGCAATTACACGAGCTGTGCAGAAATTTGAGAAGAATCATACACTTTTGTGTACCGAGAATCGTACGCACCCCCGTATGCGTATTCCTATAAAATTACTGAAGTAAGTCACCATGTTCATTAAATTCCAAATGTGTCTATTCATGTTTTCAAATGACGTTAATGATTGATTTGCGACTTTGTGCGTATAAAATCAAATTAACTCTAGTGAACGGGGTAAGTATCTTGACGGGGGGCCACACGGGAACTCGGTACACCACGTTCTATTGACAAAAAACGCCACATGGGCATAGCACCCCGGCGCGGCGTAAAATCCCGGACTTTAGAAATTTGTTTGTATCGATCCTTTGAAAAATAAATACAATGAATAAATAAATGAAATAATGAATTAACTTTATATCTATGGCCAACGATTCGCGAACAAGTTCGGCTTATTGTTAATTAGCCTCTTCTTCAATTGCGTCTAAATCATCAATTTTCTCAATTTACGTTGTTTAGTGATGAGCGTTTGCAACATGATGGCTACATTAACAAATAAAACTTCCAATACTGGGGCGGCCCAATGTCCGGAGAAAGCCACCGTTTAGTGCTGTTTTTAGTGGGATGGACTGACTGCGCGAATTACCCTGGATTCTGATCTCATGTTGGGAATCCTTTTTTGGATCGAATTGGTTGAAATTAACTTGAAGAACACATGTTTCCAATAGGATGGTGCTACAAGTCGTACATCAATTTTTTGAACGATGAATTCGAAAATTGCATAATTTTCCAAAACCAGCAATTACCTGATCTGGGATTCAATATACCACCTCTCACAACAATCTAATCTAGCAATTACGTGTGAACTAAAGCATTGTTTGGGGTTTTCTGAAGGATCGAATATATGGCAACGCTCCTCGTACTACTAAAATATTGGGTCTATAACTTCGTGCAGTTTGCTAAGGGATAGCGTAACTTGTATTATTCCATTGTTATTATTCCATTGGAACATGCGTTGGAAAGCTACTGTCATTGTACGTCATTTCAGTATATATCATTCATTTGAAGCGTAAACAACAATAATTTTTTTTTCACTCAAATATGTCGAACTTTGTGCCTGAAAAAGTGTTTTTGCGGGGAGTTCTTGTTCATTCCTTTAATATGAAGAAAACTGCTGCCGAAAGTCATCGTATTTTGGTGGAAGTTTATGGTGAACATGCGCTAGCTGAGCGAACGTTCCAAAAGTGGTTTGCACGATTTAAAAGTGGTGATTTTGGCTTGGAAGACGATGAACGTCCTGGGCAGCCAAAAAAGTTTGAAAATGAAGAATTGGAAGCATTACTCTATGAAGGTTGTTGCCAAACACAAGAAGAGCTCGCAGAATCTTTGGGTGTCACTCAAGCAGCCATTTCAAAACGTTTAAAAGCAGCTGGATATATTCAAAAGCAAGGAAATTGGGTTCCACATGAACTCAAGCCGAGAGACGTCGAAAGGCGGTTTTGCATGTCCGAAATGCAAAGGAAGTCATTTTTGCATCGGATTGTTACTGGTGATGAAAAATGGATCCATTACGACAACCCCAAGTGCAAAAAATCATATGTGAAACGCGGCCAACCAGCCAAATCAACGGCAAAGCCGAATATCCATGGCGCGAAGGTAATGCTCTGTATTTGGTGGGATCAGATGGATGTGCGCTACTGAACACAATTAATCCGTTTGAAGAGAGCAGTGGCCGAAAAACGCCCGGAATATGCGACCAGACACGGGGCAATAATTTTCCATCATGACAACGCTCGGCCCCACGTTGCTATTCCGGTTAAGAACTATTTGGAAAACAGTGGATGGGAAGTCTTACCCCACCCGTCTTATAGCCCAGACCTTGCCCCTTCTGACTACCATTTGTTCCGGTCGATGCCGAACGCCCTCACTGAAATACGGTTCACATCAGAGCAGAATATCAAAAATTGGCTTGATTCATTCTTGGCTGCCAAGCCGGCGCAGTTCTTTTGGGATGGGATCCACAAATTACCAGAAATATGGGAAAAAGTCATATCTTCAGATGGACAATACTTTGAATTATACCATTGTACATGTTTTAAACATTCAAATTTAAAAAAAAAACGCACGAATTAAGTTATATACCCAATATTAGAAAACAATATTTTGACCGCTCTCTAAAACACGGTTCAGCTCATTCCACGCAAATATGTGTTCTCGTCATTTGTAAAATATACACAATACGTATTCGATGAACCTTTACAACGGCTATACGTTACTCTTCCTGCTAGATTTTAATATTGGTTTTGTCTCTGTTCTCAAATAACCTATGAGAATAATTGCATAAACTTACTAACTTACCAACTTATGTGCCCCGAAATCTGTGGTCAGCCTGGTCCTCAACTAGCAAGTCTCTTCATCTACAACGATCTCTAACCAAATGCCTACAGTGCCGCAGTCAAAGTTGGTTGAGGTCCCCTAACAATTACGTGCGCCACCTTAGTTGCGGTGCTGTGGTGACCCTCGGGTTAAGGCGTGAAGACTCTTTCGGCCAGAGCTCAAATTCCATTCGCTCAACAGCAGCCACCTCAGACGTTGAATCCGTAGACGCCTGGGTTGATCAATGATCCTGCACTGCAAGGATAGTTTTTGGTTGAATTTCCTTCCTTCCGTTCATTCCCATTTTCTCGGCTAAATGCTTCTTCATCCGCTTTCGATAAGGCATGAGCATTTGCGCGATAGAACGGAAGAAGGAATATAAGTATCTTGTACAGCGCGTCCCAAAATTCACGTAACATTTGAATTGTGCGCCATTTGTGCGGTAAAGTGTTGCTAACGAAAAAATAGACAAAGTTACACTGGCAGGTAAGGGTTTTCATTGTTGGGCAATATTTTAAAAATAATGGGGGTTTGGCATATACAGTTCGCAATTTTTGGAACCAACTTCATCAACCGTGAAGAGATTAATTCAAAAATTCAGGGAGACTGGATCAATTAATGATCTTAGACACTCTGGTCTCTTGGACACAAAACATAGAAGCAGTTCGTGAGAGTGTTGCTAAGAGTCCAATTTGGCACCATTGTCTAGAATTGGACATTACGAGTAGCTCTCTACAACGAATTATTACGAAAGATTTGCATCTTCATTCACACACGGTACAACTGACTCAAAAAACTGAAGCCTACTGACCACGCACAGCGAGGCGAGTTCGTTGAATGGATTATGGAACAATAACAAGTGGATGCTGATTTTCCAAACAAAATCATCTTCAGCAATGAGGCTCATTTTCATTTTGATTCAATTTTTGCCAAAACACAACGTGTTACTCTTTGGCGTGGATTTTAGGGTGGAGCCATCATCGGACCATTCTTGTTTGAGAAAATATGGCTGGTCAGGCAATTTTGTGTAACTAAATTGCAAGATGTGGATATGGACGATATGTGGTTTCAACAGGACGGTGCCAAATCCTATACAGCCAAAGAAACAATTCAATTACTACATGAGTCATTTCCCGTTTTAGTGATTAGAATTTTTGGTCCCAGATCGCAAGATTTGAAGCCGCTGGACTCTTTTCTTTCAGGTTTTATTGAAGTCTAATGTTTACGCCAACAAGCTAACGACCACTCGCGCTTTGAAAGTTTGGTCTATGAGTAATTCTGGGTTCGATATCTGTGCTAATGTCGTTGCTCAAGTAGCAACCGTGGGCCAAAGATAAATGGGGTTTTTAACTAACACAAGCTTAATTGTCGGAGCGCGTACGCACTTAACTGTGGGGACTTAAAAAATATCGTGCTTCTTTCGTTGGCAATATTGGATTTCACACGATTCTCCCTAGGGCGATGTTAGAAAGCCACATTATAGCGCTAAACCTTTCTTTAGATTGAAAATGTCGGTCCTTCACAACCTGAGTTGAGGAATGTCAAAACTAGGTATGGCATTTTATAGCTCGGTCTGATGCAAGTTATTTTATGCGGTTTTGAAACCGACAAATAGATGATAGCTGTCCACTTGACATTTTCGGTCCAATCTTTTCCAAAACCTGCCAGAGTGTAAATATTTGACTGATGGTGAACTTTGCATGCCTGAAACCGAGAAATGCATTAACCAGGTTGTTCATGAATGGTTTCAGACGGTCACATAATACGGTAGAAAAGATTTTAAAGGCGCTGTGAAGAAAACTTAGTAGTCTATAGTTGGCAGACTCAAAGGGTCTTATTTCTTGTGGATTGTACAAACATGCTGAGATTTCACGCTTGCGACATGCTCGCCTGACCATATCTTAAAGACGGTCGGGTGCATGTTCCCACCCAGGTAGATCAGGAGGTAGTCCGTCTGAACCAGCAGCATTATTCGGGATTACCTTCCGTATTGCTATCATAACTTCGACAAGGACAAGCGGGCGGAATTCTCTTTAATTTTCATCTAATCGGAATTATTTCTCCCGGTGGGATTTTGATTATCGTCGTCGTTATACATTGAGAACTGAACTTTCCGTATTATCAGCACTAGAATTGGGAGCCTACTGCCAGCAAATCAACATCCAAATAATCTTCGTGTTCCTTTTCTGGGGCAGTAGCCGTTGTAGATGTCGCAGTCGCATGCCATAACTATTCCTGCATTGAGGCAAGATCAACTAGGACCACCGAGAGTTGTTCGGTAGCATGTGGTTTGTTAAGTGCTCTTATTTGCAAAGCCGAAATTCGAGACTGTTGGTTGTCTTAACTTTTGTGGAAGTTAACCCCACGCGGAGCCAACAACTTGGCGGACCAGGCTCTTAATAAAACACCCAGGCAAAGAATTTGGCTAAATAGTCCCGTGTCTAGAGGTAGCTTTAAAGAATAACTAAAGAAAACTTACCATAAATCCAATTATTCATCTCCGTTCATCACTGGAGGAATTTCCAGAAAAACAATACCATATCAAACCCTGCTATTTAAAGAAAAAATTCAGTTCCTCTCATTTTAGCTTCTTTTTTTTATTAAATAATTTGTATCTTTTTTTCAGATTAGAAATAAAAATAAAATGAAAGAGAACAAAAAATATTTGGAAACAGTACAAGTTCACTGTCCTTACACCGTTCAATAGTTTATTTGCATTTTTTTGTATACACTTTCAGTGATCCCTTAAAACATATAAAAACTGTACATTAAAGTTTTATTTCTCTTGTAACTAATTTGATTAAAGTTTCATCCTAAAACCAAAGAAACAATAAAATAGATTTAGATTCAATTTCAAGATTCCATTCACATCAAATTATTCGTAGAATACAATATAAGTGAATCAGGAAGGACCAAGTCGATATTAATGTAGTGTATATATATTTTTTGTTTAAATAAAATTTATAGCAAAAAACAATAACAATAAATAAATTTAGCTTTATCTTACTTATTGCTCATAGAACATTTATTATCTAGTGATAGGTACCATTAATTAACGATTTCTTTTATATTTTCTTATTCTTAAGTTTATTTGCCAATTTGTATTTGATAATTCATTTGCATTTTATATTTTTCTAAATTTTTCACAGGATGATGTTTTTTTATGTTTTTTGTTTTTAGCCTTAGCATCTATTTACATTTTTATATGACTAAAGAACTGTTTTTTTGTTTCTATTTAAAGTCTAGAAAATACTGTACATTGCACACATTTACAAAAAATAGTTAATTTTTAAATAATTTTTTTGTTCTTTAATAAGAATTGTTAAATCTATTTTTGGTTTTGGAACGTAGCAGCTAACGCTGATTGCATCGCATCGCAGATAGCATTAGATTTAGATGTTTTTTTTTTATGTTATTTAATTCAACAACTTTTCCGATTAAGACTGCATTTAGAATCATAAGAAAAGCGGTGAAGCATTTATTTTTGTTTTAAATTTTTAATTACACTTTATAGTTAATGCGATATGTTTTGGTTTTTTTTTTTGTATCTATTTACACACATCTTTAAATTCAGAGATTGTAATATACATTTCTTTTAAATGACTACATATTTGATTTAATTTATCAACTAGACATTTATATTGTTCTATTTTATTATAGCTCAGAATTATTTATAACTATTTTTGCTATATAGACTATCTACAGTTGGATTTTGTCGAAATGCAATTCAGTTTTAAGGAGAAAATATCTAAGAAAGTTGATCTGGGTTTCAGTTTTCTTTATAAATTAGTTTATCACTCTTATTTTAATTATTTTGTTATAGTGGAAGTAGTTATTACAAGAATATCGATATGTTAATTCTATTTTTCAAGTTTTATTTTTTTTAGATGCAGCAGAGAGTAAAAAATGTAAGGACGTAGACAATTTTCAAAGTTAACTAAAAATTAAATGAATAAATTATTGAAAAAGGCTTATAGACATGGGTTTAAATATCTTCTTAAATTATATTTGAAAATACAGCCTAAGAACTCAATCTGTATTATTCTTTAATATTTTAGTGATCTTGTTTGGATGTTTAATAATGGATTCGAATATTAACTTCGCACTCATAGAGGTAGGAGCTAAAAACTCTAAATCCGTTCAGCAGATTAAATGATTATGAGTTCATAGTTCTAAAACGATACTTACAGATTATGCTATCTTTTACAAGGATAAGGATACTTTATGTCTTCATCCTTTACCTTGTTTCCATCGTATTTCAATGAAAGGTGAAAGTAGGAGCGCTTCCATAACATTGATTTTTTTTTACAAAACTTGCGATTGCATGGCGAAAAGAGATTGCCGTTAATTGTAATTATTTCTGTATTTGGTTGTTTTAAATTTTAGCTTAGATCTTTTTCACGTTGCAGGGTGAACTACGCCATCATCCAAATAGATCCAATGTTCAAATCAAACTTGCCTTGGATTTCTAAAAGATCCAATGAAAAGGAATACAAAATAACAGAATTCTTCAGGGCAGCTATTGATAACAAAACTTACATCCACTGTTTTGGCAAAACAGTTCAAACGAAATGAAGTCATATTCATCTAATTTGCACATCTCTCCGATCAAAAGGCATTTACATGTATCTTAACCGTCGTCGATTAGTAGGACTGGATTGCAAGCGAAGTGTGTTCCTCTGCTTATAACAAAAGATTGGGAAGACGGTATATGCGCAAGGTAATCACAATTACAGTCAATTCAGATCTCAGTGACGGATCAGGTCTCCACTGATATGGTGCATATTAGTCGACCTACTACTTAACGCTCTCAATAATCAGGCGTATGCAGATTATGTACAAGTACTGCCTCTAAAGCGAAGGCGGCAGTGTACTGGAAATAGAGTTCCACTTAATTCTCTGTACACTGAGGTTGTTCTCCTTGCGAGAAGGAGGAAGCTAACTAGTCTAACTCATCTAGCGCTTAAAATCATCACCATCTACTTCTTCAGCGAAGTTCAGTATGTAGGTATTAACTTGAATACCAAATTTCTTTGGATCAAACCTTCAAGCCACTTACGGCCTTCTGGCAGTGTGAACAAATTTTTTGCAAGAGAGAGGCTCATCACCGAAGAGGAAGCCTATGGTTCTATATGCCTACGATAAAACCAATTACATCCTATATGTATATCTGTTGTCAGGCAAAACAAGCTATTACAACAATATGTCACTCGGTTTTACCAGACTCCAAAGAATACTCTGTCTGACTTCATGGAGGCTTTCTCTAGCTGCTGGTTGGATTTGCTCTATACTCACTGATGAATCTCCCTCCCCTTGATATTCATATCATTTCCTGTACTCACAAAGCCATCTGCTGTTTAAAAGAAATGGTTTCGGTACAACGCGTACTGGAGTTTAGGTTATCTTCTGCGTCGACTGTCTTTTGGCTATGCTCTTGTGGAGATGGCGTCTGATGCAATGACACCAGAACTCTTGTTGCTGTAAAAATACGAAATTGACTCTTCCTGTACCCAATATGAGCCAGGAAAGAAAAAGTCGGGTCTTCACGAATGATATCAAAACCGATTAAGAATGCGGAGCTAGTTTGTTTCTGGAGGAAGACAATGTTAGATTTCACTTCTCGTTAGGAAAACTCACGTCTGTCTTTCAAGGGCATTTGTACGTTCTCATAATGGTATTGGATTATATTGTGAAGAATAGGTGGAGGTGAAGAAGCAGATACCAACTACCCCTACCTTTCCGGCTTACGCTCGCATCAACCTGCAGGTACTGCACTTTATCTCTGAATGGATTGCTCAATTTTGTAAGAAGACACCGCGGATTCGAATTAAATACCATTCAGGTCCGAAAGTTTGCCCACTGTTCCACTGTTGACCTAACCGTCGCCAATATCCAATGCGGAGACGTTCGACAATGTTGATATCGTTCTAGAGATCGTATTGTTCTTGGTTCAATCCTGCTATACTCGCGATTACGACAGTTGGAATCAAGCGCGATCAGGTTATTGTTGATCTGGTCTTTTCAACGCAGATTAGGGCGGCCGGATCGTTGTTTCCTATTTGCGCAATCTAATGAAGATGCTATAAGGATGAGAAAGTGGCAATGGATTGATCACACCCTACAACGCCAAGACTGTTCCATTGCGAAGTACGCCATGCAATGGACGATTTTTATCGTTGAGTTATCGGGTTATGTATGTTTTTCTTTTGTATTGATCCAATTCTAAGTTGGCATCTTGGTTTGTGTGTATGTCCATTAATCAGAGGACAGTCAAGTGGTTCATATGTATGTATGCTTCGCGCACTCGCAAGCCTGTAACATTAAAGGGTTTTTTCCGTGCTGTGTTCTAACACCGGCGAAAATGAGCGACAAAGAGCAGAAAACTTCTTTTAAGAAACTCTAACTCCAAGATGGAACAGCAAGCGCCGAGGAATGCATGGCTAAAAGGACGCTTAGTCTTTAGTTTGCCAACTTCGGATACCAGACGACCTCCGATTTAAGTCCAAAGCCTTCCTTTCAGGAAAACTGGCTCTGCGGTTAAGTAATTTTATTATCCCAATTACTCATGGGAATCAAAATTAATCCAATAAAAAACATAGTCACAGACACTGATGCCTCTTTAAAAGCATCAACTTCTACGGATGCACATGTGCTCACTGCGGTAGAAATTGTCGTTCGAGCTGTTGCTCCCAACTATGACACTGATTTAAGAAGCGAGGAAGGAAATATGTCCCTTTTGATTGATTCAGACCCAGACAATTTGGCCAATGACACAATCAGCATGCTATGAATGAAAGTAGCTGTAAATTCTGTGAACGAGTCACTAATATCTACCGGCTACATTCAACTTAGACATTTGGAGAGCACACGTTTCAAACAAGACTTGAAAGAACGTAACACTAGGGAACGTGCTTTAGAGATTACCGCAGCACAGAAACAAAACGACCCCGATACGAATTTAATATTTAAAGTAAGAGGTGAAATAATCAATTTGAACTACATCCCATACCGTCCTGACCTGCCAATTCTATGTGACCTGTTTAACCTACAAGAAAGGGAGGATGTATACCATTTTATTGCCAGATGTCCTATCTTAAGCGAATTTCGTGTGAGATACTTTGGTGTAAACAAAATGGATATGAATGATGCTCTGAACATTTTAAACGGTGAACTTGGTTGGGAAGCTTTGTATAAATACACTTCAATCGCACTTGCTTACAGAACACGTATTATTGAAGGAGACTTCTAAATAAACATATGTATTCAATTTTATTTAACGAATTGTCTACCAGATTAGACGGCCTTGGGAAAAACCATAGTAAACTTAAGTTTATCAAATTGTCATAGTTACTTTAAGTACTTTTTCTTTTAAATAAAGTTTTCAATACTAAACTAGTCCCGGAAGACACTAAACTCAACCCCCTTAATGTTAATGTGGCTGCAGATGAGGAAGACATAACGCAAAAAACACCTGCTGCCGATAGACCCAATAGTAGGGTTCCTGTACCCTTATCAAGTATTCAAACGGCAGATAATGCAGATCGCACAACGAGAATGGGACCAACGGACCACTCCCATGGCGAGGGACCCATACGGCTGAGAGGCAAAAAAAATATAACCACATACGGAACCCTGCGTATAGCCAGAAACAATGATGGGTACACTAAAGGTAGTGCTGGGAAACCTTAGTAGGAAATTAAGAACTAGTAGGAATTTAAGAACCTTGGGCCAATGAGGGTAAGATTTCTGGCCTCAATAATAGTGAGCGAAAATTAGAATTTGCCCTAGG
The DNA here is from genome assembly GCA_963966105.1 of Volucella zonaria. NCBI lineage: Eukaryota > Metazoa > Arthropoda > Insecta > Diptera > Syrphidae > Volucella > Volucella zonaria. The sequence continues at coordinate 257,205,064 of OZ014530.1, forward strand.
AGATTCAAACCGAGGGCTGTCTTACTGATCAGTTCTAAAATTGAATATCTATCACTCCAATATTTAACATCAGAGACCTGGAGGCAGCGATAATCGAACTACCTCAGGGGAGAGGATTGTAAGTGTTCGGGTGCGCCTCCGCCTATTTCCCTGGAGATATAGATGTGATTCTTCCTGTTTTTGTGCAGGAGTTGATTGAATAGTGTCACGTCGCAATTGTCACCTCGTTCTGGGAAGCGACGCCAACGCCCACAATAACTTCTGCGGTGAGTTACTTTCAGTTTACATTTTTAGCGACAACCTGCATTTGTGTAATAGGGCTTATTACTCGTAACTCGATAAGAGAGGAGGTACTTGGAGCTATTTGACCTTACCGTCTCGCCTCCTTTTCTTCTCACGTTCATACTTTCATCAAAGCTTGGTAGTGTCATATAAGGCATCCCGGACTATATGCACATATGTTTCAGTATACAATGCAATGCCGGACAGTATCAAACTACCTATAGGTACATCAAGAAACTCATGAACTAGAGTATTTTACACTAAAATCTCGCTATAAAAGCTGACTTACTTCATCTATGCGGTCTATTAGGGATATGAATGAGGCAGTGGATCAACCAAATGAAACTATTATCTCATCCTTTAAATGCAGTTGAACATTGCAACGTAGTATGGCTAAAATATGTGTACCATGCCAGAAACCTGCACCTGAACAAATGCCCAAAATGGTGAGAGCATTTTTTAATAAGCCCGAACACACCGGAAATTGGGATCTGTAGAGTATAAGTCATTTAACCAACTTCAATAAAGAATTGAGAAAGTCGAAGAACTACCCGAGCTCTCGCGTCTCCACAAAGTTCTCTCAAAAGACTATCCAAACAGCTTAGGTCTGTTACAAAAAGTAGATGGTACTTTCACAGCCAGTCGAGAGGAAACTCTGAAAAATTACTGAAGGTTCATTTTCCGGGCTCAACCCTTATAGGTAAACACATTATACCAATTCTGAAACCACCACCTAACTTCAATTGGGGATACATCCCACAATCCTGGAGGGACGTATATGTAGTTTTTATCCTCAGACGAAATAAACCTAGTGAACTACCAAAATCGAATCGACCCATAAGCTTTACACCGTTTTCTCTGAAATCCATGGAAAGGCTCATCGATTTACACATCAGAGACCTTCTCAATAGAAACTTACCTCTGCACCCTCATCAATATGCATACAGGAAGGAAAGATACACGGAAATCACTCAACTGAATCTGGTAAAACAGATTAAAGGGACCTACCGACAAAAGGAGATTGCACCATGTTCCTTCGTAGATATTGAAAGCGCCTTCGGTAAAACCGAATATGAATACATTTCGAAAGCCATGACTAAAAAGGGTACTGACCATCCCACTAACCAATCGGTTGAAGTAAAATATCTATCAATGCTATCCGACAAAAAACTAAATTGGAATTCACATAATAATAATTAGATTACCAAAGCGATTTAGGCAATGTGGGCTTGCCGTCGTAGTATGAATGGTAAGACCTGGGGATTAACCCTAAAGGTCACCCATTGGATATGTACAATGATGATGCAACCCGTCATCCCTTGTTCATCAGTATGTCGGAACAAAACAGCTCCACCGGCTACAAAGACTTACGGCATCACCGGTAAAATGAACACACATGCCTCGCAGCAGCTATAAAAGCCTTCATTGGTTTAACGCCACTCTATGTCTTTACAAAAAAATATGGCAATTCACACCACGGTCAGACTACTAAAGAAAGGAAAGATTAATCACTAAGATCACATGGATCATATGAATCTGCTCTCCGAAATCCTCGAGCTTGACATGATCCGCGCATGTAAATGAGTGCCTACCGAAGACCCTGTGCTTCAGCAGAAGGTCCAAAATAGTGATTCTAATCCGAGAAGCATGGAACTACAAAACCCAACCCCAAACCTTAAAGGTATTGAGTGGAATACGGATGGGTCAAAGATGAACACCGGGATCGGTGCTGGAATATTAGGACCAAACACTAGAATATCCTTACCAATGGGAAAAAGACCCAGCGTATTTCAGCAAAAACACCTACATGTTATTCAGGGAATAAAGGGTATCCCCATCACTATACTACCGTACAGTCATACAGCCATAAAAGCATTAGGCTCTCACCTTATTGACTCCATATCAGTATTGCGCTATTTCAATACACTACAAGATCTCACCCATAAAAATAAAGTACCTAACACTTTGCTGAGTGCCTGGTCATAAAGGTATTGTAGGAAATGGAATAGGAGATGAACTGGCTAGGAACGGTTCGGCTGATGCCTTCATCGGACCTGAGCCGTTCTGTAATATTCCGAATTCAGCAATTAATTCAGCGATAAGGAGCTCGGAGAACAAAATGCGTATATTCCATTGAGAAGACATCCCAGTTCTTCGCCAGGCTACAAGAGTCATCAAAACCTTCCACAATAAATTTAAAGAATCCCTACCATTTAAAAGCGATTATATCAGAATACTGCCATGTACGATAGATGAAGCTATTGAAAACAATTTTTCAAACACTGATGAAGGTTTGTGAAATTTGTGAGGCAATTTTCGAACCGAGCTTCAAAATTTATTCACGTTTGCAACACAAATACATCAAACCATGAGAACTGGCAACTTCAACAAAAAAATTATTTAGAAGAAGCAACGGAATCAGAAGTCTATACGATGCTGTGTCTATTAAACCGCAAAAGAGGCCCTGGAGCAAATAATATTAGGAAAATTGATCTTAACCTTCCGTCCTCCTACTGGGGTGTGAGATACCCCATCGAAAATTAAAAAGTAGGCCGTTTCTATTTGAATTTTTTTTTAGCCACGTCATATGCATGTAAATTCAGCTCAACATTTTCGGCAGTGGTATACGGTCGTTTCGAGCAAAAATTTCGCCTCAATTTTGTGTATTTGTGTTCCAAACTTTTCGTTGGGTATCACACACCCCAGTTTGCAGTTCGTGTGAATCTGTTGAAATTTTTTAAATAAAACTAATATCATTTTATAATTGTCTTTCTTAGTGAAATATACAAAATTTTGTGAAAAAAAACGAAAAACAGCTTTTAAATAATAAAAGCGTCAGGTTGTTTAGTCATAAGATAAAAGTTTATTTTAGAAAACAGTCAGTCAGTCAGTTTTTACAGCGAAAATGGCATTTATACGGGACGAAGAAATCGAAGGGCTTCCGTTGGACGCCGACAGGTTGCTGGAAAGTGATGAAAAATTGGACTTATTCGCCGGTGGTGATTCGGACAACGATCCTGATTACCTACAAGAGCAGTCGGATTCAGAGAGTGCTCAGAGCGCAGAAGAGGAAGATGAAGTACCTTCTCCTTTTCCACCAAAAAAAAAAAACTGGCGGGAATCAAAGGAAAATCGGGCTACAAATGGAGCACAGTCTCACCCGAAAAACGTGATAGGCATCAGATACGTAATTTAATAAGCCACTTCCCAGGTCCAAAGGGGGCAGCTAAAAATATTACAACCCGCATTGAAGCTTGGAACTTACTATTTTCTGAGGAAATTTTGCAGAAATTGATGACTCACACAAACGCGCAAATAGTGCGGTTTTCAGTTTATAATAAAAATCCACAGCCGCACCTTGGACCTACAGACATAATTGAATTAAAAGCATCCGTTGCATTGCTGTAGCTGAGTGGTGTAAAGAAAGCTGCCAAGTTACACCTCAACGAATTGTGGTCAGCGAGATTCGGTGTTTTTCCATTCAGAGCAATAATGTCTCAGCACCGATTAGAATTTATTGCCACGTGTTTACGCTTTGATGATAAAACAACTAGAGCTGAGCATAAAGTGAATGACAAATTTGCGCCCATTCACGAAATCTGGGAAATATTTATTACCAACTGCAAATCGCTGTATACACCATTCGAGAATTGCACAATTGATGGACTACAGAGGCAACTGTCCATTCCGCATATATATAGCGTTGAAACCAGATAAAGTCGAAGTTGAAGCAAATGAGTCAGTACCTTCATATTATGTAAGAAAATTGTCAGAGTATCCATGGAACTGGAAGAAACATTACTGTGGACAACTGGTGCTCTTCTGCGCCGCTATTTCAGATGATGTTGACAGAATACAATTTGACGATGTTGGGAACTCTTAGAAAAAACAAAAGGGAGATTCCAGCTGAATTTTTGGCTCTAAAAGAAGAAGGTCATTCAAGATTTGCATTTGATGAAAACAAGACTTTAGTTTCGTTTGCTCCAAAAAAGAGAAAGATAGTTTTACTCCTCTCGAAAAACCATTACACAGATGATGTGGATGAAGCATCAGGTAAGCATCAAATGATTCTGGAGTATAACAGTACCAAAGGAGGAACTGATACGTTCGATAAGCTTTGCCATTCATACACAACGTCCAGACCTACGCGTCATTGGCCTATGCCAATGCTATGCGGATCACGGTGGAACAAATGCTATGGTACTGCACACACTCGTACAACCACTCCAAAAAATTCCCAGAACTTGCTTTTAACCTTGTTGAGCCACAACTAAGGCGAAGGGTCCAAGTGCCAACTCTCAGACGAGGCTTAAAACCAATCGTAGAAGGTATTTTAACCAATGAAATGCAAACGGAACCAGTCACGTTAACACAACAACCAACAACTCTGGAAAAATATGTTCGATGCAATATGTGTGACAGGAAGGAAGATAGGAAAACAAAAAAAGCTTGTGCGGCATGTCATCAGCCAATGTGTGAGGAACATCGATCATCACTTTGTGTGGAATGCACACAAAAGGATTAAAAATTCAAATTTAATTCATAACATATTTAAGCATTCCGCTAACCATTGGTTTTAACTTTAAAAGTTCAAAACGTTAAGGAAGAAGAAGAATGTCTTTATGAAAAACTGATAGGTTTATTAATTCTTTTTTTAAAGCTGTTATTTTTTTTAAAAATAAACATTTTATTTAACCTTAGTTTTTAAATTGTTATTCATGACTTATAATTTTTATTTTTTTTTTTTTTAAGGATTTTTTTTTTGTTTTTGCTGTGATAAGAAAAATGAATCACAAATACTTTATTTTGAATTATTAAAAAAAATATAAAAAATAATTTTAAACAAAACTTATATTTTTGTGTATATTTCTGGTTAGGGTATGACACACCCCAGTGGGAAGAACTTGTTAGAAAAAACTAGTTGGAGGACGGAAGGTTAAAATAAATGCTACGTCTCTTGCTCCAGTACTTACTAAGGTTACAAACCGAAGTGTGTATCAAATTGTATCAAATCTGATGAAAACATCGATTATTCGCCCAATATATAAGGGAGGAATAAAAAAGGACACTGAAAATTAGAGACCAACCGCAATATTGTCAGCTGTTGAAAAATGCATGGAAGAAGTAATTGTTAGTCGACTTCATTATTTTATGAGTAAACACAAAGTGTTACACCCAAACAACTACGGTTTTCAGTATGAGTACCGGTCTTTATTGGGGGAGTTTACCAATAGAGTTAATGCTAGATTAAATAAAAACCATCATGTCCTTGTGCTATTTATCGATTTTATCAAACCGTTCGATACCCTAATACATTAAAAGCTAGTGGAAAGTGTCAGCAGAAACGGTTTGAGGGAGTTCTGCTAAACCGGCTAAAAAGCTATCTGACTGATGGAACGATAAAAGCCAAGGAGTGCAAAGAAAAATTAAGCCATTATATTGTACCACAGTGGTCGAAATTGGGTCCTATTTTATTCACTTTTTATACTAACGCACCTTTGAGAATATCAGCAACCGTCGTCAAACACAAAGCTAAAATTATGCCATGAAGATGTTGTAAGACGAATTCAAACAGGTTCCACGATAACGGACTGATCATAAATATAGTACAGTCAAACCAAAGGTGATGCACATACGTGCCCCATACAAATGAGAGGAAACTGTACAAGCGTGGATTCTGGATACTGAATTCAATGTCGTCGATCTTTTTGACAGATGTCATAAAATCTTTGGCAATTTTAGGCATGGAGTCGTTTATCACCCAACAACGCATTTTTGTTATTCAATCTTATTGGGAAAATAGGCGTTCTGTAAATGTACAATAACATTTCGTAAAATTCGTGAATTCTTCGGTCAACATAATCGGCTTTGTGAGTCTGGAATTCGATCGGCCATCATGTACATGCCAAAACATCACCATTGTGAGTGAAAGTAGTAAAAACAAGCCGGGAAGCTCGATTCGTCGCCGAAGTCAACAACTGGGCCTCACTTATGGGACTTTACGGGGAATTTTGAAAGTTGATCTTCATTTGCACGCCCGTAAGATCAAAATTACACAACAATTGCAGCCTTTGGACCATCTACGATGTCGCCGATTGGTTAACTGGATGTTGGATCGCCAGCACAATTTGTCATAGAATTTGATCTTTTCTGATGAAGCCCATTTTTGGATGGATGAGTACGTAAATAAACAAAATAGTCATTTATGGGGACCGGAAAATCCATGCAAGATTCACGAAAAACCTAGGCATCCCAAAAGAAACACTCTATGGTACGGATTATGGGTTGGCGGCATTATTTGCCCGTACTTTTTCGAAGATGAGCCTGGAAGGCCAGTTTAGTGAATGGAGAACGGTACCGTTGACAGATTATTTTTTTTCCAGAATTTAATGAATTGGGTCTGGAGAATATCTGGTTTCCACAGGATGGTGCTACCGCCCACGCAAGCCAGCAATCAATCAATTTCTTGCGTACGAAATTTGAAGATTGCATTATATCGGTTAGAGGAGTTGATTGGCCTCAAAGGTCAAGTGGGGTTATTTGAAAAGTAAGGTCTATGCCAATAACCCAGCGAAAACTAAGGATCACAAACACAACATCCAAACCAAAATTGCGGACATTGACCCACTTATTCTTCAAAAAGTCATCAAAAATTTTGTTCTTCGGATGGTCGCTTGCACGCTTGACCGTGGTGATCACATGAACGATTTTGTGTTCCATTCTTAATTGCCAGTCAATGAGATTCTACATTGATTTCATAATAAATGTGTACATAATTTAAAGAAGAGTTCCACACTAGCTGATGGCTCCCCGTTTATATCACCGAAATGACTGCTGTCAACTATCAGCTGGCAGTAAAGCAATCGAGGTAGTCAAAAGCATTAAATATCTCGGAGTTACCATCAGCAAATGAGTTCTATTTTTGACATGGCGTATCCAGTGCGATTCTCAAGTTTAAAATTCCAAAAGCAGGAATACTACTCGCTTGCTGAGTCGCACATAAAATACGGGATCCTGGCCTGGGGAAACGTAGCGAAAACTCATTTGGAAAAAATATCTAACCTGCTACATCGACTTGTTAAAATATTTAGACCAAGCAATTCATCTTTCAAACTCCTAGATTTTAATGCAATCTTTCAGATGACAACGCTGCTACATTACATGGATGGCAAGCGTTTTCTGCAGCCTATACGCCACTCGCTGAATACAAGAAGACCAGCCAAACGGATGCTAGACGTTTCGGAAACTAACGAGAACTACGATGTACTATTCCAAAAGTAATTAATACATTTCCTCAATTTTTGAAAGTAATTCCGAATTTTAAGAGTGAAAAGAAGAGCTAGAAAAACACTTACTTCAATTGTAACTTAGAAATTATAATGATAATGAATAATGAACTTATTGAAATTTCTCTCAACGTAAACCCTTAATCCAACTAATTGTACAGTAAACTAATTTTAAAAGTTAAAATCACTTCAAAAGTGCATATAAGCATTTGTTTTGCGGGTCAACAAATGTAAAGCTAAAACGAATGAGTTAATAAATAATACCTTTGAATTTGAATTTGAATTTCGAATACTAATGCATGTAACTTAAGGTTGCGATACTTCCTTAGCTAAATTTTAATCCCTGCCGAAATTTTCAAAACCTCTACCGAAGATGCTCTTGAATTGAGCTTTTCTTGGTTTTTTAATACTGATACTCGTACAAACTATCTTTTAGATCGCAGTGCCCCCGCAATTAGCGGATCATAATCTTTGTGAAAAAAAAAGCAATAGCTAAGGATTGAAGTTCGAATTTTGGATAAGAATTGAAGATACTCGTAGTTCAAAGTCGCTGATGAAGCCAAAACTAATAACGCGGGTGGCCGTGGCTCAAGTGGTAGTGGATTGGCTACCAAATCGGAACGTTCGGTGTTCGAATCCAAAGTAAGATGAATAGTTGACTAGAAATTAACAACAAGCCAACTTTCACTAAGAATTTAGTCTCCCATTAAATGTTGGATGCCACCCATGGAGCGAAATAACCACTGAGCCCAATCATACTTCTTTCTCTCTTTATTCCATTTTCCAAAAAACCTAACACATTCTGAGGCATTGTGTATTCATAGAAACTTGAGTGTTAAGTTCTTTAAAAACAAAAAAAAAAAACACCACTCTAAGAAGAAAAATCCGGCCCCATCTCTGAAAGATGTTTTTAGGATTCATTCACAGCTAACTCCAAAATCATGCAAACTCCCCAATTTGAATCGACGAATTTTCATCTTTCAATTTCAAATTTCTACAAAACATCTAGACATGTACACAACTGCCATTTCCCTTACTGTGATTATATTTTCGGTTCACTTTAATTAGCAGAATTTGTTCTTCGGTTTTGTGGCTTCCCATATCTAAAAACTCGTCTTCCCTCATCAGTAGCCATCCAACAACAAACATTGAGTACCCTTCCTTCAATTGCACATGGCATCCGTACGGCTTAAAAATCTGCTGATTTTTCAAATACATGGTGCAAAGGCGCCACTCAAAACACTCTGTTCATTTTCTCATTTCCCATTAAGATTTTCTTATTGCATGATTTCAAAATTGAAATTGAATTTCCATTCTAAATTCGGCAATGGTACGTACTCGTATCTGAAGCATGTGCCAAACAAAAGGATGTCAGATTGAGAACTCATTTTGTTTTTCTTTTTGAATAAATAAGAGTACTAGTACTCGTAGTATTATGGAAATTGGTGGGGCAATTGAATTTTCTGCACATTTCCCTGGCGCAATACTTTGACTCAAGATTTGAATTGATTGTTTCCTCTGGTGTTTCGACTGAAGACAGGGTTGGCGTGCTTTTTTAGTTGTATAGTCAATTCTGTGTAAATAGTGAGATTCCCATAGTGGAATGGAGTTTTATCAGTCTTTACAGAAATTGACAGCAACAAAAAGTTCGTGAACGAAATGATTTCCCGTGTCTGAAAGATAGAAACTGCATGAGCTATTTTTGATTCAAGACTATGGAAGCTTTCAATCATTTTAATAAAGAGCATTGCTGTTTTTGAAGTATGACGTGATCGGGAAGATTGATGATGACGTGTTAACTGCAGGGTTTCCTTTCCATAAAGCGAGATAAGCTATCTAAAAGGCTTCTCAAACGAGTAAGGTGGATGAGAAAAAGTACGAGTATCACAACATCTACAAAGATCACGCTTGGAATGGTATTGTACCTGAATTTATGAATATTAGTTGGCAAGTAAACTCCTAAAGCAGTCTTTGTTGCGCAATACAAAATGTTAATGAAAATAGATATACCATCCCTTATACCAGTATACTACTATACAATACAAACCTGCCTTTTCATATCTTTCTCTCTGCACACAGCGCAGCAAATACATAGCAATCATGTAACACATTATATTAAAGTGATGAAATAAATTAATAAAAGCTCCACCAGAGTCTGAATAAGAAGTGTTTAAATCATATCATTAAAATTGAATCATACTTCCGACACGTACTGTTTAGTTGTATTTTATTTATTTATTTATATATTTTTTCTATAATGAGCGCGCGCTCAAGGGATTTGTGTACCTTTAAAATGTTTGTGCGCAGCCCGGACGAAGGAAATTTAGGGACGAAGAAAGAACAGGTACCACTGTACATTGTTTTTAAATGTTTGTAAGTTATAACGACCAGGAAACACAGAGATCGGCAGGGTATTCCATATGCGAGTTGTACGGCTTAGGAACGAATCATGATATTTTAGAGTACATCCGAAAATGGGCTTGAGGGTATACTGATGAGCATTCCTAGCAAGACGGGTGTTACGGTAGAAAGTTTGAATGGGCGGAATGCTACAGGCCATTTCAATGGAGCACTGGTGCGGGAAATAGCGATAAAACAGAGTGAGATAGGAGACACTACGTCGATATTCGAGGGTGTAAATTGATTGATTGATATTATAGGTAGTATCACCTTTTTTATCGCACGTTTTTGAATACTATGTAGCAGGTGCAGAGATGTTTTAGGAGCACCTGACCAGATATAGGCATTGTACTCCAAATTTTGGACGGAGGAATGCCTTATATATTGAGGCCAGATCAGAGAGGGTAAAATGTTTCTTACATCGCTTGAGGAAACCTAGATATTTCGCAGCATTTTTGACGACATCGAATATGTGGTCATTCCAACGTACGAGTAAGTTGTCACTGACACACATACCGAGAATGGAAAGTTTTTCGGTTTCGACGATTTAAGTGCCATTCATGGATGATAGCAGTATGTTGAAATTTCGCTTTAACGACAACAGACAGCATTGAGTTTTTGAAGCATTAAATTACACTTGGTTGATAATTCCCTAATTGGTTATAAGGTTAATATCGGAATGTAATGAGCCGTTCCCGGTCTACAGCCGAAGAGCAGGGACCCCAGTCCGGGAACGAATATGTAAAGCAGAGACTACTGTCGTCAGCAAAGGAATATATTGGATTAGAAGTAGCAGACAAGTGATCACTAATGAAAATTAAAAAGTGTATCGGTGACAGCAAGGAGACCTGGGGTGCACCAGCATTTATTTTGTGAATATCAGACTTGAAACCGTCCAAGACAACTTGAATTGAACGTTCCGCAACGTAACTTCTAATCCAGTGAAGAAGAGCGTCATCGATCCCAAAAGCACGCATTTTCGACAGAAGAGCCTGATGCCAAACTCTGTCAAATGCCTTAGAAATATCAAGTGCAACTATCTTGCTTTTGCCAGATTGATGTACGCTTTGGTTCCACTTTTCGGTGAGACATGCCATCAGATCACCCGTGGACCTGTTGCTACGAAAACCATACTGTCGGTCATTAAGAAGATTTCGTGTTTCGAGATATTTCATGAGATGATGGTTTAGTAGCGTTTCCATGACCTTGGAAAGAAGGGACGTAAGTGCGATGGGTCTATAAGAGGAAGGAGAAGAAGATTCGCCTTTTTTAGGGACATATGCTATTTTCCATCTGCTCGGGAAGAGTCCTAAAGAGAAGGATTGATGAAAAAGCTTTCGCAGTAGTTTTTCCAGCGAGGAAGAAGACAGAAGGGCGGATTTGTGTATATTAAGGTCTTTAAGTACTCTTGCTACTACACGAGTGCAAAAATGGATTCGTTCCATTGAAGACTCGACGCACTCGAGTTTAGGCGAGGATAAAGCACAATCAGGGAGTGTTGAGCTAGCCGCAAAGTGGCAGGAAGTAGATTGGTATTGTCCAAAGAGCTGTCAGCTGCAATGTCATTGTAAATAAGCGTTGGGATGGAGGCTGGCGCATAATTTCTAATATTTTTGACGAATGACAAACAATTTTTACTAACTTTGGGGCATTGTAGTATTTTTTGCCTCAGTTTTTGGTCGTATTGGAATTTTACAGGTTTAAGAAAGGCGTTGCAGTCATTTCTGGCTCGTTTGAACTTTTTTCGATTTTGCTCAGTTGGGCTGGTCTTGTAGAACCGCAAAAACATTTCCCTAACCCTGGCAGCTTCTTTGCAGCTCGAGTCGTACCATGCCTTTTCTTTTGGTTTGCTACTCTTCATCCGATGGGGGTAAAGCATCTCATTCCACAGAGAATAGTTTCTGTGATCATGTCAGCAGCGGCATCCACATCGTTATCGAGGAAACATAAAGACCAGCTAAAATTCCTAAAGAAGTTGTTAAGTCCGCTAAAATTGGCTTCCATACGTTTCTTTTAGGAATTTTGCCTCCAACTGTGTGGTGCGTGTACGAGAAATGACAGAATGGTCCGACGAGCCTAGAGGGGAGATCACATCAACGGAATGCTTATCAGGGTGAGAAGTTAGAAACAAATCCAGGGTATGACTATCAACGATTGGTATTCTCTTGGGCTCAATTATAAGTTGCGTTAAGTTGTTTTCTGCAGCGAAGGTCTCAACACACCGTCCTTCGGAGACAGTTTGCCTAGAATATCGAAGCCACTCAGAATTGTGTATATTGAAATCGCCCGTAATAACGATTTCAGCCTGAGGATACAGGGAAACAATTCTTTCAATGGAGTCAGACAGCGCATCAAACTCGTGAAAGGTCGAGTTGCTGTCTAGTTTGGGGCTTCTGTAAATAAAGCAGTAGTGGATAATTTGCTTATGGAGATGGGATTTTAACCACATGAAATTGAATTCCGAATTGGAACAGGGACTACATTGTGGTGTAATTTGGTAAGCAGCATCACTACGCACGTAAATGGCGAAACCGAGACCGAAGGTTAAAATTACCGATGACTTTTTGAAGAATAAATGGGTTATTCGCCGCAATTTCAGTTTGGATGGTATGTGTGATCCTAAATTTTCGCTGTGTTATTAGCATAGACCTTATTTTTCAAATAACCCCACATGACCTTGGAGGCCAATCAACTTGTCCTCTAACCGAATAATCGCATATGCAATTAATTGATTGATTGATGGATTGTGTGGGCGGTAGCACAATCCTATTGAAACCAGGGATCGGCCAGACCCAATTCAATAAATTCTGGAAAAAAATAGCCGGTTAACACGTTGCTGTAATATTCTCCAGTCACTGTAACTGTTTCTCGAACTTCAACTACGAAAAAGTACGGGCCAATGACGCCACCAACCCATAATCCGCAGCATACAGTGACTCTTTTGGGATGCATTGGTTTTTCGTGAGTCTCGTATGGGTTTTCCGGTCCCCAGAAATGACAATTTTGTTTATTTGCGTACCCATCCATCCAAAAATGGGCTTCTTCGGAAAAGATCAAATTCGATGGCAAATTGTTCTGGCGATCCAACATCCAGTTAACAAAGTTACTGCGACGTCGTAGATGGTCCAAAAGCTACAATTGTTGTGCAATTTGAATTTTATAGGCGTGAAAATGAAGATCAACTTTTAAAAGTGTCATAAGTGAGGCGCAGTTGTTGACTCCGGCGATGAATTGAGGTGCCCGGCTGGTTTTTAATACTTTCGCTCATAGTGGTGATGATGGCCGAACCTGTTTCTTCAAAACGCTCACCATTGCACGAATTCCGGACTCACTAGGGCGATTATGTTGATCGAAAAATTTACGAATTTTATGGAATGGTTCTTTTACAAATCGACGACTCCATGACTAAAATTGCCAAAGATTGTATGACATCTGTGGAAAAGATCGACTACATTGAATTCAGTAAATAGCAGTAATTGACAGCCAACATGCGCACCTTCTGTTGGTTCACACTTTATTTATGCATACATATATCAAAATAATTAATCGATACTATCATTACTTTCATTACGGATAGTAGTAGTATGAAAATGGAAAAACTGCGATGTGCCGGTCAATGGAGCATTGGGAAGTTCCAATTCTATTGAATGCGAGCGTCTTATACGAGGTGGTTACCGAAGACAAAGGGTAATCAGAGGTTGAAGAAAGTTCTAATGCAAGTTTACGGGAATGGCAGACTAAAGATCGCAAGGCACAGAAGATCATGGCAACAACGGTCAGTCAACAGCCATTGATTCGAATAATGCATTGTGCAAGCATCAATTTATTACAACAACGTTTCTATAGCTTCCAGAGAAATCCAGTCAATGATGAGTAAGTTGAAGGATGTGGGAAATGTTGGGGTAAAAGTTTCTACATCAATGTTCATGGCTAAGATTTTGATGGCTTTACCCAGTCGCTTCTCTCACTTCTTAAGTCCTTGTCAATCCATGGAGATGAAAGGCCAAACAGGTTTCAGCTGATCATGGAGGAAACACGACTCAATGGTATGGAATCATCAGCATCGACACCATCGCAGATCGAAGAAAACCGAACGCTCATTGCTCACCAACAAAAAACTGACAAGAATCGCTGTAAGAACAAGGAAAAATGGCCAGGTAAGTGCTTTACCTAACATACAATCAGCAGGGACATTGGAAAGTTAGCTCTCGAAACATAGTTAAATTACCAACGCAGTCTGGTTTTGCAGTTCCATTCCACTCGATTGCTCGGTATCAATTACTGTTGGTAATGGAAGTAGAACTTATGCACCCGGCAATTGTGAAATTAACATCATAGCATCCAAAGAAATAGTTTAAAAAACGATTGCTTGATGTATACTTTGTTCCCGATATCAAAGGAAATTTATTTTCGCCTTGATAAAAATTATTTCTAAACCACCACAAGTCAAAAGCGCAAAATAACCAAGTATGAGGGGTTTGTAGTTGCCATTGGTGTACGTCATAGTCGTCGATATAAGATGGTTAAGGTTATCGAAAAACAAGAGTTGTTATTTACATGCAATTCGTTGAAGTTTGAATCGCTGAAAACGTGGCATGAACGCCGTGGACATATGTGTCTTAGTCAAATTAGGAGAGTTTTGAAAGCAAATAACATTCAATTTGTTGACAGTTCGAATTTTTTCTGTGATGCATGCGCTTTGGGAAGATGCATACCAGTCCTCATTTATCAGCAGTGGTTGGAGCGCTAATCAAATAGGCGAACTGGTGCATACTGATTTTTGTAGTCCAATGCAAACGTGTTCGATTTGTAGTTCAAAGTATTTCATACTTTTTAAAGATGCTTTCTCTAGTTAGAAATTCGTTTATTTTATATGTAAAAGATAAGTTAGAAGCCTGTGCAATACATAAGTACATAAGTCTCGTTAAGGTAAAGTTTGATCGTCCGATTAAAGCGCTTAGATAATGGTTTGGACTTTAACAATAAGTAAGTTCAGCTTCTACTTGATTAAGATGGCATCATTCACCACACAACTGTACCTTATACGCCGCAGCAGAACGGCAGAGCTAAGAGGGACATGCGTAACTTTAGGCATATACAGTAAATATAGCTGTTTTTATTATAAATCATTTTGGTCCTAGGCCAACCAAAGGGAAAACATATTTCTAGTGATACATTAGTAAATCAATTCATCTTAATAATATTAAAGCGTTTGGCAGCTGAGCCTTTTTTCAAATTCCAAAGGAAAAAAGACGAAAATTGTATAAGAAGTCGAAGCCTGAAGTTTTTGTCGGATGTCCTGAAGGCGTAAAAGTTTTGCGTGTTTGGATACTTCATTCGAATAAAATTGACATTTCAAGAGACGATTTATTTAAAGATTATTCAGCTTTTTACCTTGAATCAAATTCTTCTAATTTAGAAAAAGCTGATGGGTTTTTGTATGCGAAGACCCAGAATTCTGCTGAAGAGGAAACACTCAAATTGGCAGATGAAATCGTTGATGGTGATAAAATTGACAGCGGTTCAAGCAGTTTTAACCTACAGAAATATAATGAGTCTATTCCATCGACCGGAGCAAATTTCGCAGACAGTCCCAAAATAGTGTAAAAACTAATTCCGGTATGCGTGCTAACGCTGCTGAAGGCTATGATTGTGTTTCCAGTAGTTTTGAGCCCTCAACATACGAAGAAGCATTAGAGTCTAATGAAGTTGACTACTGGAAAAAGACAATGGACCATGGAATGGAAGCTCATCAGAAAAATGGGACATGCAATCTTGTTGTTGCGCCGCTGAATCGTAAGATCATCAAAAATAGATGGGTTTATAAAACTAAACTGTCACCAAGTAATACTATTGAACGATGGAAAGCACACCCTGTTGCTAAAGGTTTCGATCAACACCAGGGTTGATTATTATGAAACTTTCAGTTCAATGGACAAATTCACGTCGGTTCGCACGATTTTTGCTACAGCAGCAAGCAAGAAGTTGGCTCTCTACCAATTCTACATAAAGACTACATTCCTCAACGAAGTTTTACAAGAACAAATCTTCATGGATCCACCTCAAGAATGCAATAATGGTTCTGGGTGAGTTTGCAAACTCAATAAAAGTTTGTATGGCTTAAGACAAACCTCCCAATGTTGGAATTCTGCCTTTACGAAGTTACTGACCGCTTTCAAATTTCAAGTTTGCAAAGCACATTCGTGTACACATTGTGCAGAAAGAACACTGTATTTTGCATTGATGATGGTTTTGTTACTGCCTAAAATATTTGTGATGTGGAAGATATAATAAACCAAATGAATCAACATTTTGAAGTGAAACTCGGCAAACTACTACGGGTATCTGGGACTTTAAATAATGCCATAAGATGATGGAACATATTTTGTTTTCAATCGAACTATGTCGAACGAATTCTTCATAAATTCAAACTAAGTTTCCACAACCAGTGAGCTTGGAAACAAGTCAACTTTTTTGGAAGAAAACTTGGCACCAACGAGAAAATTCCCTTTCCGCGAAGCATTAGGCAGTTTAATGTATTTGGCTATTGCAACAGAAGTAAAAATTTCGTATGCAGTGGGAGTAGCCAGCCGTTTTTTTGAATATATCAACTTCACACAACGTTAAAGCTGTAAAGCGCATATTTAAGTACTTGAAACATACAAAAACTTTGGAATACTTTTTAGACCAGTTACTAGTTTTTCCTGCCCTATTTATTGAGATCCTGACTATGCGGGTGATGTCTCAACCACATATTTGTCTTCTTGAAGGAAGCCCAATATCTTGGTCATCTAGAAGACAACGCAGCACATCGGAAACAGTCAAGGACTTGATGCGCGCATATGTGACCTGCCTAGCAACAAATATCAGTAGCCGGTGCTTATGCAGATACTCGTAACCAGAGCGCTCTAAAACTGATTAAAGATCCAGAGTTTCACGCTAGGACTAAACATATCGATATTCTTGTGCATTTTATACGAAATCAATTCTACGAACACCGTTTTGATATTTGTTCTGTGCCATTCAAGCAGCAATTGACGGATATTCTTACTCAACCGCTTGTTACACAAAAATTTGAACTCTTTCGAAATAATATCAATGTAAACAAGAATAGCGCCTAGCCAAATATCTATTTAAATAAATAGTCGGAGTGTTTAAATTTAATCATTAAAATTGAATCATATTTTTGACACACAGAGTAGTCATATTTAGCATGTTTACTGCAACTATTGCCTGTGTACAATTATTTTATATACCAAAATCATTTTGTCTTCCGACTCGAACGGTTTGTCTTTGGTTCACTGTGCTAAAAAAAAATCCTGAAAATTATTTTCGCGAAACTTTATCCCACGCACGGCTATGCATGATTTTTTTTTGCGTTTAAGACGTGAAACATCGTATGAATAAGTATAACCGCATATGTACATATTTAAAGACATTTTTTTGCAATTCACATATACATACATATATATACCCACGATTACGAAAATATTACGCTTTCACATCATCGTACATATGATAGATACGGCCAACGGTGGTTCCTGTTTGATAAATCCATACCGTTCATCATGTTATTAATTAATATTCCAGTTATCAATTGACCTCTGCATACGTTTTTATTTTCATCCGGAAAGCATTAATTTTTGATGAAAACTATTGAAGCGAATGACGATACGGTTGATAATCCTGTGAGTGATGATAATAAGCAAGAACTCAATTAAAGGTTCACCCTTCTGGGCGAATCATCCTGAAATACTTGCCCAAGTTCAGGATGTGGTTCTCAATCCACCAGCTACCGACAATTATTTTAACCGGAACAAAAGAAAATGAAAAAACCTTTTGTCTGAAGATGATCTCGGTGACAGAAAACCTTCTTAGCTTTATAATGAACTCAAAAATCTGACAGGAACTTCTTGTCGTGAGGAGTTTCTTTTATTTGGATGCAACGTCTCCCAGCTCAGGTTCAAACAATTTTTGCCGTTTTAAGGCAGAAGACCTTAAAAAACTTTTCCAAGTCGCTGATATATTAATGAAAACTACTACCAATTCGTACACTACATCCGATATACCTAACTTTAAGTTATTTAGAAACATAGCAATCACTGATACTACGAGGCGGAATTGCAATTTTCTGTAAAAGAGATCTTGATTGCAAACCTGCTAAAAAGTCGGAAGCGCTGTACATGGTTTTATGTGTTTACAACCCTCCAATAATCTCATTTTTACAGATCTGCCAGAATTCTCTGTCCTATATGAACATATTATAGGGTGTGAAGATTTTAATATCGACCAGCTTAACCTTTAGGGACGTGGAGTCTCACATTCTTCACGCGTTTTGCAAATTCTTAGAATTAGGCTCTTCCCCCGCGTCTTAGTAGCTTTTGTTTTGGTGCTAAAACGACCGCGGAAGAAGACAGACGTGTCATCGGTTATATAATACGTGAGTAATACTAATCCAAAAATCGGGCGTAGTCTGTCTGGCTATATGTCTGTTGTTTTCATAAAAATATTTTTTCGAACAATTTTTACATTCTCTAGAGCATAATGGCAGAAAACTCTAGGAAACGTCAACGCCAGACCACGAGTTCATCAAAGATAAAAATATTACGGGTAGTCGATCCGTCATTTGAAGAGGAAATCAACGCCCTCATACTGGCTTTAGACCAATCTGATAGCGAAGGATTTTGAAGAGTTCTTGATTTCTGAAAGCGAACTTTTACAGCATCATGAAAGTGATCAAGATGAAGATCCAGAGGAGAGTCAGATCATTCCAGAAGAAGATGTCAGCGATGAGCAGAGTCAGATCACTCGAGAAGAAGTTGGCAGCTTTAGTTCTGCAGATAAAGACAACACGCCTCTTCCGGAATTACTAAAATCAAATTTTTACTACGTTAAAAATCATTATAAATGGTCAAAGACGCCTCATAATACTAGGGTACGTACACCTCAGCACAAACGATAATTACTTAGGCTTGTGACTCTAAATTGGCAGGCGAGGATGAAAAACACCCTTTCAGCATTTGGAATAAACTATTTAACAAAGAAATGCTTCAACAAATTTTGTCTTGGACAAACAAGAAAGGATGAAGTTTGCACGTCAGAATAAACCTGAACTGGAAGACATAGATATACCTGAACTAAAGGCTTTTGTGGGTCTTTTACTATTTTCAGCTGTATCGAAATTTAACCACGAACGCTCAAGTTACTTATTTGTCAGAAAATAAATTTGTCGTTTTGCTACAGGCAAAAAAATGGCAGCTTGGCAGCTATATCCTTTATTTTCAACAAGTTTGTCAACAATTCACAACTGTATGAATTGAGCGAATGCGTCGCTGTAAATGAGATGTGAAGTCTCGAGTCACATGATTTCATATATGCCTAAGAAACCAGATAAATACGGACTGATCATACGAGCCTTTTGTGATGCAAAAAATTTAATTTTTATAATGAACGCTCTGATGGTGTAGGATTCACCACATAAGATATGTTTCCTCGATAACGACGTGGATGCCGCTGCTGATATGATCATAGACACCATTCTCTTTGAAATGAGAAACTTTATCCCTCATCGGATGAAGAGTATCAAACCAAAAGTTAGGCGTGGGTTAGAGAAATGTTTTTTTCGGTTCTACAAGATCAACCCGACAGAGGAAACCCGAAAAAAGTTTAAACGAGACAGAAATGACTGCAACGTCTTTCTTAAGCGTGTAAAATTCCAATACGAAAAAACTGAGGTAAAAAATACTGCAATGTCCCAAAGGCAGTAAACATTTTTGGTCATTCGTCAAAAATATTCTGCGTCAGCCTCCAACCCAACGCTCATTTACAATGACATTTCAGCTGTCAGCTCTTTGGACAAGGCCACTCTGCTTCCTGCACACTTTGCGGCTAGCTCAGATTGTACTTTGTCCTCGTCTACACCACACGTGGGTGGCCGTAGCTCAAGTGGTAGTGGACTGGCTTCCAAATCGGAAGGTTCGGTGTTCGAATCCAAGCCTCGCCCGAAAGACATATCATCCATTTTTTCAGTTAACGAAAATCAAGTAAGACGAGTAGTTGACTAGAAATCAACATCAAGCCAACTTCCACTAAGAATTTGGTCTCCCCATTAAATGTTGGATGCCAGCCATAGAGCGAAATAACCACTAAGCCCAAACATCTTTCTTTCTCTCTCTATCCCATTTTCCAAAAAACTTGAGTGGTCAGTTATTTTATACAAAAAAAAAAAAAGGAGTTCTTAAAGATCTTAACATTCACAAATCTGCTGGTCCAGATGCTTTTTCAGGAATCCTACTCTTTAGGGCTCTTTTGGAGAAGATGGAAAACAGCATTTGTCCAGCCCGTCCCTAAAAAAGGCAAATCTTCCTCTCTCTACTCCTACATGCCCACTGCACTTACGTCCCTTCTTTCCAAGGTCATGGAAACGCTAATAAACCATCATCCCATGAAATATCTCGAACCATGAGATCTTCTCAATGACCGGCAACGCGGTTTTTATATCTACATATCCACTGCTGATTTCATGGCATATTTCACCGAAAAGTACAACCGAAGCGCAAATCAATATGCCGAAAACAAGATAGTTGCACTTGATATTTCTAAGGCATTTGACAGAGTTTGGCATCAGGCTCTTTTGTCGAAATTGTTGCTCTTGGAATCGCCGACTCTCTGCTTCAATGGATTAGAAATTACCTTTCGGAACGTTCAATTCAAGTTGTCTTGGGTGGTTTCAAATCCGATATTCACAAAATAAATTCTGGTGTGCCCCAGGGCTCCGTTCTGTCTCCGACACTCTTTTTAATTTTCATCAGCGACTACTTCTAATCCAATATATTCCTTTGCGGACGACAGTACTCTACGCTTTTTCTATTCGTTCCCGGACTCAGGTCCCTCCCTGATCTTCGGCTGTAGAACGGGAACGCTAGCGTATGTTAAGCTCATTAAATTCTGATATTAACAGCATAACTAATTGGGGAAGCAATTAGTGAACCATTAGGAAGAATTTAATGCTTCCAAAACACAATGCTGTCTGCTGTCGTTAAAGCGAAATTTAAATACCCAGCCGTTATCCATGAATGGCACTTGCATCATCGAAACCGATAAACTTTAGATTCTCGATATGTGTGTCAATGCAAACTTACGTTGGAATGATTACATATTCGGTGTCGTCGAAAACGCTGCGAATTATCTAGGTTTCCTCAAGCGATGTAAGAAATATTTCACCCCCTCTGAACTAGCCTCAACATATGTACAAGGCATTCATCCTCCCAAAATTGGAGAACAATATCTACATCTGGTCAGGTGCTTAATCAATTGACACCCTCGAACGCCGACGTAATGTTTCCGGTCTCACTCTGTTTTATCGCTATTTCCACCAACAGTGCTCCATAGAAATCGCCAGTAGCATTCCGCCCATTCAAACTTTTAACCGTTATACCCCTCTCGCAATGAATGCTCATCAGTATACCATCAAGCACCTTTCGGACGTACTCTAAAATATCGCGATTCGTTCCTCAGCCGTACAACTCGCTTATGGAATGCCCCGCCTAGCTCTTTATTTCCTGGTCTTTATAACCTTCAAACATTTAAACCAACATTCACCGATACCTCTTTTTCTATCCTCCCTGATTTTCCTTCGCCCGCTCTGTGTGCAAGCATTTTAAGGGTACTTAAATCCCTTGAGCGCGCGCAAATTATCAAAAAAAAAAAAATTCTCGTGGCCAGTCAGTGTGTCTTACGGTTGACACAGCCAATTGAAGGAAGCAACCGAAATGTGACTGCTGTCAACTGGTTGTCTTCTATAGAACTCATTGATTATTTATGTGGGTACTATGAAAAAAAGTAAACGCGAAGTACCTAGCCAATTCTAGCCGCAAAAAAAATCGAGAAATCAAGTCCACTTTGTCTTTTTTTACGACCAAAAAACTACATACTTATATCCTCACACGTGCCTAAAATGAAAAGACTGTGATACTTGTATCCTCAATGCATCACAATAACGAGGATGAGGAGGATACTAACAAGTCTGAAATGATTCTTTACTACAATGCAACCAAATGAGGTGTGGACGAAGTTGATAAAAAATGAAGCAGCCGCCGAACGAGAAGATGGCCATTGGTGGTGTTCTACCGCATTATGGATTTGAGCGGCATGAACGCTTCCATATTATATAATATGCATCAACCCAAGATTAAAGATAGAGGAGATTTTCTAAAGTCATTAGAACGTTCGCTAGTGCTGCCCATATGTTGTCTGCAGTCAATTACCATGGGAGTTACGGCTAGTGATAAAGCGAGTTCTGGGTGACGAAATGCTCAAAAAAGGTGTCCAAAGTTATGAAACTGGTCAGGGCAAACGAAGGGCATGCAATGTTTGTCCACCTAAACCGCACATAATGACAGTATACACATGTGTCGGGTGTTGCAATCCCATATGCTTGCAATGTTATCGTCCCTTATGTAAAAATTGCCAATGATCTATGCCAAATTGAGTAGATGTCGAAATTTTTATTAGTTGTTTTCCGAAGTTTTTTTTGTTTTTTTCTAGATTAGATTTTAAGTAAAAAGTGTTGTGTAAGGTATATTAAAATACTAAAATAAGGATCTCATGTCAATTAAAGCTGGAATACCACTAGGTGTTAATAATCGTTTTTTTTAATAATTCATAATAGAAGCTGATTGAATTTGCTTATACTTTTTTTATTACATAATGGTTAAATATCAATACAATTTTGAAACATCCAAATTAAATTTTATAACAAAAACTAACTCTGACCTGTGAGACTTCATGTCTCTTATAGTGTTATTATTTTGTCATGTCCCCAGTTAGGGCTCAACATAATAAGTAATATAAACCCAATATTTCGTAATAACTTTACTCCTAGTATTCTAGACCTTACTTTAGTGTCTGATCCTGCCAATTTTTAACCAATTTTTTATTAAACTGATCATGATCTGCTCTTCTGCACCTACAACATAAACTTTTCGAAGTGTTTTAACCCCACGTCTTTTTCTTACAAAGAAGCTGTCTATGTAATCCCCTGGAAAAACTGCAAACTGGGTGCTGATGCTAAAAAACAAAAGCTGAATTGTTTTAACCAGACTATTTTTCAACTGTAAACACTTGTAAGAATATTTGTCCCTGGTATACATCGCAAATCATTGATAAGATCAAAGTGCGAAATAAAAGCTACAGTAAGTGGAAACTCAATCCTTCTCCGGTTAATTGAATTGCCTTTAAAGTTGCTCGAAATAATGCGACCTACATTATTCGCTATTCTAAAACAAATTGTTACGCTTCTAAGTTAAATGCATCTATGCCACCCAAAAAAAACTCTTTCATAATTTTCGAAAAACTGGAATAACTGAAACTAAGTCTGTAAGAAGCTGTAATATAAATCCTGATGAACTAAATGAAAATTTGTTGGACTACGGTATTCAGGCATATAATCGCTTTAGTTTCGATAGTAATACCCTAATTAAGGGTCTCTCGATGTTGAAGTAGTAACTCAGAGCGATGTTGTTGACTGCATTGTAAAGTCGAACTTTGCGGATGAGGATGAAGTAACAATTAGCTTCATAAAGATAATTTTGCCATTTATTTTACCCCATCTTACGCATATTATCAACCGCTGCATCGAATTTGCCGCAACAATTGAAAATTGCAGAGGTCAGTCCTATTGCTAAAAAAACCAGCGCCTCCCCTTGTAGTGACTACAGACCAATAAGCATCCTGCCATGCTTATCTAAGGTCTTCAAGAAGCGGATAGTTAAACAAGTACAAAATCACTTATCATGTAACTCTTTACTTAGTCCTTTTCAATCGGGTTTTATAGACAGCCACAGATGATCTTCGGCTGTGAGTTTGATAAAGATTATGTAACATTTGATTACTCGACTTTTCGAAGGCCTTCGCAAGGTCAATCATGAAATTCCAGGATTGAAGCTTAAAATGCTTTCTTTAGGTTTACCGATAGGGACGTAAGATTAGTAAGAAATCATCTTTCCAATAGGATGCAAAGAGTAGTTAATGGCGACTCTGTATCTATGTCTACGCCCGTTAAGCAAGGAGTCCCCCAAGGCTCTATTCTGAGACCTATTTTCTTTTGCGTTTTTATAAATGATCTACCTTTGATCAGCCAACATGCTATTATTCCCCTCTACGCTGATAATGTTCAACTCTATTTATCTCGGCCTCTTGAGAATATTAATCGTCTTGTTAGTCTGCATAATGCCGATCTAGGCAACATCTATCAGCGGTCAGTAGTGAAAGGTTTGATTATCTATTTCGAAGGTCTTACCAATATCGCATACATACTTTGAAATTAATATTATTTCCCATCTCTATCTAGTAAACTATTTTAAACTGGATTTGGTTGAGTCTGTCACGAGTATTTAATTTGTTCTAAATCGCAACCAATCTGGCTATAATCACGTAAATATGGTTGTCAGACAAATCTATGGATGCCTACTGATTACCTAAATTCTTCGCGACTTTTTTAACCCCGAGGAACAATACTGCGTGTGAGCAACTTGATGCAACTAGAAAAATTCTGCGTTAGCAAGAGGCGCACGTAGTTTACATCTTATCAAGTAAGTAAATTCAAATTGAATGTGGGTGAGCTTTTGTCTCAACAAAATGGCGATATGGTACTTATTGCGAACGAAGTTAGAAGATCGTATTATTTCGATTAGAGAATAGGCCACCGAGCTGATGCAATTTAACCCCTATAAACTTCTTTTTTATTTGGTTATTTGAAAAGGAATGTCTATGCCAGAAATTACGAAACAATCACAACATTCGATTGTGGAAATTGATCTCCTTATTTTGCAAAAACTCATCGGCAATCTCTGTCTTCGGATGCTGGTTTCTGTTCATATGAACTATGTTGATTGTGGGCTTACCTTTTATTAATTAATCTATCCAAAAGGCAGTGTGTCTACTTATAGCATTTCCGAAAATTAGTATTTATATTTACACGATTGCGGATGACATGGCAGACGGGAACCAATGCCTTAAAAAACTTTAAAATGTCCGTTCGGTGGCATTCTTCCAATCTTTCACAAAAAATATCTACAGAGCATTTACATATATTATAAGCTAGACACCTGAGTGTAGATAAGGGCACCGCTGTTTGCCCCTCCATGGATTTTCTTATCCGAAGCGAGCTTACTTGCGCATCCAGGTTATGAGGTTCTACCAACATATATGGAGTTCACCATATAACCGACGGAAATGACAGAGGAAGGTCTTTAAAAAAAATGCTAAAACAAGTTGTAAAATTCAATTGAAGGCGGGCATATATCAACTTGGATTTCACACCTGGAAGCACCTTTTGATTGGGACCCATCACCATGCCTGTCGATGCCATTTCCCACTTGTATCTCTTAAGCAACTTCTTTACTGACAACTGACCCTTCCTTGAACTTTGGTCTAAGGGTAGCAAAAATATAAATATATACTCCGATAACTCTTGCATATTAAATTTCTGACATAAGCATGACTTCTCTCCGGCCCAGCAATGAAAATCATGTACAAAAAAAGAATAATTTTTAAACAAACTCTTTTAAAACTTGAGGTAAAAAAGCAATTAAAAGTCGTTCTTATGGTTTGACCATTTCCTAATTAAACGTCAAGCGTTTTTCTTTGTTCTTTCGCCCTTCCTTACAGAAAAAATGTTTTTTCATCAAACCGCAAAAAAAGCTTTTTCCGTACCGAATAAATTATTAACGATACGGTTCGTTGCCCTTGGCCGTTGGCAATTTCTTGAACAAATTTGAATCCATCCCAGCTCATGATGTGGACCCATAAATTTCTTATTGCAACCACACAGCGTCGTGGATATTTAGAAATGCTTTTAGTTTCTCTTAATGGCTCCCACGAAACGAATATTACGAATATTCCAAGGAGGGTTGATGGTGTTTTTAACGACCAGCGCCAATACCGGAACCTCCTTAGATGATAAGGGATGTAATATAGGTAAAAATTCATTCGTGCCCATGTGGAACTAAAACTGCGGGACCAGCCCACAGGATTTGACATTTCTACAGAGGATCCAAAGGATAGAAAAAACCATAACCTCCATAAATCTCTGCCTGAAGCACTTCAAAAACGTCGCTTCGCAGATTTGCGCCCCATTAATTGATGTAAGACGTTAATTACTTCTAAATCTCCCCCAACCAAACAGTTCACCAGCCTATACCAAGTGATGAGGGTTGAACCAGGTGAAGTCGTTCGGGTATTTCTCGATATTCCAAGGTGGCAGTGATTAATTGGGTCACAAAAACACAAAATTCCATAACGCACCCCTAAGTGGTATGCGGCTTTTCGAAATAACCAAATTTTCTGGATAAATAATTTCTGGCAAGGCCTTTCGAAAGGGTGGTGGGCTCGGAGAAATTTTCATGACTATGGTGACCTTCGATTCCCCCACAAAAAATAGGGACGCCAGGATGACAGGCTGGTTTTCTTGAACTGAGTCAATCAATTTGTGTTACGGCGTGATAAAAATAGAAATCAACCAGATGGTTAGCAATTAGGAGTAAATTAAATGAAAGTGAGTTGTGAAACGAAGAAGGAACTGTTGGTTCTCCCCTAACAGCCGACAACTAATGACTACCTAGCGATTCTTTGAAGAGGATCCAGCCTCCACCACGTCGAGTTCCTTGTCCTTATTCTCCAATTGAAAGTGTTTATTGAAGGAAAATCCAATTATCAAGGATTATTGCC
Source organism: Volucella zonaria (assembly GCA_963966105.1). NCBI lineage: Eukaryota > Metazoa > Arthropoda > Insecta > Diptera > Syrphidae > Volucella > Volucella zonaria. The sequence goes on from OZ014530.1 coordinate 257,231,760, forward strand.
AGCCAGCAGCAATTGTTGTTTTCAAATTTAATTGGAAAGTTCTAATTGAATTAGTCGTAAAACAAAATTAAAATTTGATTCCAACTCTTTACCGCCATCTTTGTCTGGCGGGGGGAATGGGTGTTTACAAGGGGCAGTGAATTGGATTGGAAAAAGTTTTTACTTTTTTTCTAAATTCAGTTTCAGGCATTTACGAGTAGTGGAGTAAATTAAATAAATTAGCCTGATTGGTGTGTAACGAGCTTTATTGTTGCAATGATTGAGGAAGGCGGGAAAACTTAAATAAATATCTCTCTCTGATTATTTTTTAGTGATTCTCATTGTTGATTTCTTAGAAAAGAGAGAGAATTGTTACAAAAGGGTTTGTTGAATTAAGCTTCCTTTCCGCCGGAAGACTGGTTTAAATAATATATTTGCTATGGAAACCATTTAACGGAGTCTTGGCGGGAATTTGCAATGAGGCAGGAAAGGGTAGCATGAAAGGAATACCCTCACTATTATGACCCGCATAATAGGGGCATTCCTTTCATATTACATGAGCAAGGATTTGCTTCTATTACTACACTGAGGTATTGTATAAGGACACTCGCTAGAAGTACCTAAACGGAAGCTGTCCTCAGATGTTTCTAAACAAAAATATTCTGTTGCAGCGCATTTACTCTCGTAATAGATTATATTTTGCAAAGTAGGAGATTTATCTGAACTCAGCTGTGGACATAATCTATAACACACGATATAAGAACTGATCAGCTCGTTACAGAATGACTTTCACTTACAAGATGTTTACGTAACTGGTAGAAGATTCTTCCATACCATTCCGCATTTGCGTAAGCATGTTGGAAGACCTCTATCTGACTTCGACTGTTTTACGATATCTATTTAATAACCAAGATATTAGAATACTGAGAGGTTAGCAAAACCGAAATTCTACAAAATTCTACAAACTTTCCTAATGAGGAACTGCAATACCCCTTAAGACGACTGATGTCTGCCGACATTCCGTAAGGTCATCTGTCGATGTATGTCGTACGAAAGACCACTTCTTTTTATATTATATTTGATATTTTGATTTGCCGTCCCTAATGTGCTACCACTGCCAGTATTTCAACCATCCACTCCTAAGACCCGTGCGGTCTTGCCGTCTATGCGCTGACTGAAACTAATCTAATTTCCAATATAGAGAATCAGAAATTATTCCCCGCTAGTTTCAATGTTTTTCGAGACGACGATGCTACCCGTCCAAGTGATGATTCTCCTTATCGAAGTATCCTACTGGCCGTCCACAATGACTTAAACCCTTCTCCAATCGCTGTTTCTATTTCTTCTATGCTTGACTATGTTTCTATAAAGATAACACTCCATTATAGGTCCCTTAATGTTATGTGTTGTTAAACCCTACCGGTACGACCGGTACTATCAACTCGCTATCGATGCAATTGATCAAATAATTAACTTGCCTGATCTTTTCGATGATATTATCGTATTCGGTGATTTCAATCTATCTCAACTCCACTGGTCTCAATTAGATGATGAATTTCTTTTTATCGCAAACCCTAACTCAAGTAAAGAATGCCTCTTCTTGGATGAGCTTACAGATTCTAACTTATGCCAAGTTAGTGGGGTCTACAACTATATGAATAGACAATTAGACCTCATTTTCACTACTGACCACATAAAGTATTCTGTATCCCTCTGCCCCCTTTCATTATCAAACTTTGATAACTTTCACCCACCTCTTCTTCTTTCTCTTTTCCGCCACTCTACTATCCAGCCCACCCCAACTGCAGCTGTCTCTTCGTACGACTTTCATAAAGCGCATTTCTCCAAAATTAATGCATATCTCAGTAAGTGTTCTTTTGATTTCGCCAATATGTCCCTTAAAGGTGCTCTCTCTATTTTCTACAGAGAATTATTCAATTATATTTCTCTCCATATCCCCTTTTCGCGCAATAAAACCCCTTCTACGAGCCCCCAGTTGTATAATCGTAGACTTCGCTCTTTACGGATCAAGAGAACAAATTATGAGCAGATTCCCTTCGATCCAATTCTTTTGCTGACTATTCCAACTATCTCGGGTCATATCTTTAATTCGCCTAGCTTTATAACGTTCTCTATCAGGGATACCTTGATGAATCAAAGCTTATAAAATCCATCCCTCTCATACGAAAACATATTATCAACCGATCCGAATACCATAGAGCTTTTTTGCTATTTTTTTAAGCAATCTTTTGCCGAACATTCCTTCGTCCCGGATCCCTCTTATTTCAAATACTTCCCCAGTGGCCCCTCTATTTCTCAAAGTATTGATCATACAGTAATAGAAAGTGTTCCTCAACATTTTCCCACCCCTTTTCAAATCTCTTCCTGTTATCGCTCTCCCAAGGTGAATTTCCACAGGTATGGGAATCTTCTTTTACAACACCGATACACAAAAAGGGATTAAAGAGCGAAGTCACTAATTACCGCCCTATAGCTAAACTTTCACATATAACCAAACTCCTAGAAAGGAAGCCTTAAGCCTGCTTATTTCCCCAAATCAACACGACTTTCTGAAAGGTAGATCAACTACCACTAACCTCGTCGAACTCGTGTTCTCTGTTCTCTAAGCCTTAGAAAGTGGTAAAGAATTTAACGTTAAAACTAATGAATTCAGTAAGGCTTTTGACGAGATATCTCATAAACTAATCCTGTTCAAATTATCAGTCCAGGGCATTGAACCCATTTTGCTAAAATGGATACCTTCTTGCTTGGATAATCGTTTTATAGTATTCGTTTCAGGTCTGCCCTATCGGCCCATTTCATGGCCACTTCAGGTGTTCCTCAAGGTAGTCACCTAGGTCCTCTCTTCTTCACCTTAACCATTAACGATCTTCATTCAACACTCAGTACTTTCTCCCTACGCTGACGATACTAAATTTTTTAAACCCATTTCCTCATAACATGACTCCAGCCTCCTCCAAATGGATCATGGGTCTACCTTGGAACGATCCTCTAATCTTACCTCCCTATCGGAACCATTTCAAACTCATTAACCTAAGTACCATTGAGGAACGAATGGACGCAGCAGACATTGTTTTCATTCACCGACTCCTCTTAGGGCCCGTCGATTGCATGTCTCTCTACAACTCTACATTAAATATCGAAATCTAGCTCGTCTCCGTCTCGCTTATCAACCAATTCACCGCACCATATAATGGCTCTAACGAACCCATCTCCTGTATGCTGCGTAAAGTTTTTAATCGCTGCACTCTTTTTCGTGTTTCTTACTCCTCTCACTTCAATAGGCAAGGAGTTCCACAGGCGGACAGCATGAACAAAGAACTGGCATTCCGAGGTTAGGCATGAGTATGTTGTTGCAATCAAAGCGAAAGTCCATTGCGAACGCGGAAAAGATAATCTACAATATAGGTACTCACGTTGATGTGTCTGTATTACATATATCATGCAAACAAGATAGAGAGCGGAAAACTAAGAAGTTGTCGAATGAGCAGCCGATGAGACCTTTTGAATAAGCTGATACGTGATCAAATCTTCGAAGCCCATACACATGGCGAGTGATATTGTTGTAGATAACACTAAAGCTTCTTTTACTTCCACAATAAACCTCACATCCATATAGGAAAATTGGCAGTAAGAGCGTTTTTGCCAGTATTTTCCTTACTGTAGGTGGTGTAAACAATTTCATTGACCAGAGCAATCGAAGACCTCCCCAAAACTTTCCGATAGCAGCATTAATATGGTCATTCCAGGTAAGGGTGTCATTAAAGATAAGTCCAAGGTTTTTAGCAGTTCTGACATATGGGACGATTTCTTGATCAAGTTTGATCGGCGGCAAGGTTTAGTGCTCTCCTATTTATGACAAGTACTTTAGTTTTTGTGGAGTTTAAGCTCAGGAAGTTACGTTGGGCCCATAGCAAGACATCACTCAACTCTCCGTTAATTTGTGCAACGACTTCATGAAAAATATCAACAGGATCACTCAAAGACAAATGGACATCATCGGCATACATATGGATCGGGGAACGTCGAGAAATAAGAGACAAATCGTTGATGTACATTGAAAACAAGATAGGCCCAATTATTGATCCTTGTGGAACGCTGCGCGAAACTTTAAGGAAGCCGGAAGACTTTACCACAACACATTGCAATCTCTTTACTAAGTAAGAGTACATTAGCTTTGTTGACTCTTTTGAAAAATTGTACATGCTCTGAAGTTTTGGACATAGCAGAACGTGATTCGCCGTATCGAAAGCTTTAGAGAAGTCTAAAAGTATCAAAAACATTACAAATTTTTTATCCAGCGACTTCGTTTTGCAGCTGTGTTTAGGACGAAATCCCGACTGACAACTACTAAGAAGGTTTCAGGTTTCGATGTCAAATACGTTTGAATTTGTTTTAAAAATACTTTTTCAAAAACCTTACTCAAAAAAGGCAGAACTGCAATGGGTCTGTATTCACTACTTCCTTTTTTAGGGATTGGAATACTTTTTGCCTTTTTCCATTCACGCGGATATTCAGATGTGGTAATGATGTGATTAAAAGTATGATTAACGGACGGCCGAATATATGGAAGCAGACGTTTTATGAATCTAGGATCAATCCCGTCGATACCTGTTGCATTAGACTTTATTGACAATACAGCCTCAAAAGTGTCTGTGTCACTTACGCATATGAAGCCGAAAGTTTTATTATGGGCATCAATTTCTGATGGCTTAAAGGTATTTTGCCCGGGTTCGGTTGCGAGAGATGTGTCAAATGCTTGATTAAGAAGGTCTCAATCAATTTTGTCAGGCACTTTAGGGTTCTTTTTTCCAATTTTTAGCTCTTTTAAAATTTTCCACGTGTTTTTCGTCGACCTATTTTGACTCAATCTATTTTCGTAGTAGATCGTTTTCGCAGCTCTTATCCCTAACACTACTACACACGATGCAGTATTTCAAGTTTGTGTCGCCTCCAAAGATTAAAAGATCTATCTCGCTCTTGCATCAGCTGTATGATACTACTGCTTACGAACAACCTTAGACTTCACAGCAATGTTTTGATCAAAAAGATATCTAATCTGCTCTTGAAGCGATAGTACTTTATCATAAACTGACCGTAGGAAGCGAACATTATTCCAGTCAGTACGCTACAGGCCGTGCACCAAACCATGGTAATTTAGATTTTTAAAATCTCTGAACTGATATCTAAACTCCGTCGGTTTATTTTGAAAATCTAAGGTTAAAAAGATCATAGCGTGTCTGGAGAAGGCAGCGGCTGAGATTTGATTGTGGAGTATGACCTTATTTGTGTCGCTTACAAAAAAATGATCAATAAGTGTATTTGCGTCACCCTGGAAATGAGTAGGAATACTTGTATTAACTGGAAACAAGCTAAGCGCTTTAAAACTATTGACGAATTTCGAGGAAGCGCTAGTGTCAATTAAGTTGCAATTAAAATCACCACAGAGAACAACATGCGAGGCTCTTCAAGAGTATTGTTCCAGTACATTTACTATTGGGAAATAGACCACATATTGATCGAACGAAGCAATAGTCAAGCCCCGAGTCCTGCGCTGATTTACAAACCGGTGTAAATTGTAAACCTTCGCGAACATAAATAGCAGAGCCTCTCCCACCACGGTGAATTTTAAAACCTGCCACGTCATACACATTATCCTCAATATCAGGATGGAACCAAGTTGCAGACACACAAACAACATCAACCTGAGATCCCACACAGAGATATCTAAATTCTTTAAGTTTGAAACTGTTGTGCAAGCTTTGCGTATTTTTAAACCTAAAGCGCAAAGAATACGAATCATGGAATGCATGTTCTCGTCCCTACCTACCTACCATATTCGGCTTGATACAAGCTTAAAAACTAGGACTTAAGCTAAACTGATATTAAATTAAAAAAAATATATATGAATATCAATAGGACGGATATTCATCAGTCCGTCTACAGCAGAGACAGGATTGTTAGGACAAGCCGGCATTCAGCCAAAAGAGAAACAGACTCTTCTTCCGAATCTGAGAAAAGTAATGTACAAGTATTTTCGTAAAAACTTTTATCCCAGACAACTGACACGTAGCATTGCTTTAACCTTAATTTTGAATTTTCACTGTAAGCAAATGCATGTTATATTCACAATGTTATTCCAATTTCAGATACAAACTTGGAAAATATCATCCAATTTTGTAAATAAGATACAAAGCTATTTAAATCTATTTTACATTCTACCAATCTCGAGTCAACTTTTTTCATAATTCTTCAAAATATTCCCAGCATCCGAAAGAGTTTTGATTTATTCTTATCCTATTTAGAATTATTTACCGATAAGCCTGATTTAGTATTCTTATCTGAAATATAGATATTTGACAAATAGAAAGAACGTTATAACATTGCGGGATATAATTTTTCTCCGACGTGTATAATTCACAAGCGGCTGAAGGTCTGGTTGTTTTTCTAAAGGATAATTTGAAGGATTATGATTACTGGTGCCTATATCATGTAAAGTGCAGTTACGATAAAATTACTGCGTATTATTAGTAACAGGAAGTTTATTTTTATGTGTCTTTATTGGTTATATGTCAAAAGAGTAAACCTATTTTTGTTGAGGAATTGAAAAAATTAATGATCTGGTCCATATTTATTTCCATTTTCAGTAAATGGCTTAGAATTAGGTTTAAATGAACCCACTATTGTAGCCCAATTACCAAGTACATATATTGATGATATCTTTGGAAGACTTGCTCGAAGTTCAAATAACCAGTTCTATTTGAGATTTCAATCTATCTGATCGCTGTATGACTGGTCTAGCTCTTCAAAAACCATATTTTGGATAAAACTATGTATAATGGTGGTTACGCGTTAATATAGAGGAAGAAAATTAATTTATATTGTAGATACCTTACCTTGCATAAACAAAATCCGACTTGAAAACTTATTAAATTGATTATTATATATATTAAAATTAAAATTAAAAAACCCAATTTCTTGGTTCACTGCAAAAACGTATATGATTTCTGGTTGTTCTGAATTAAAATGTGTAGAAATTTAAAAGGTGACTAGTGTTGAACAATAGAATCCCTGCTACTGAGGTGTTACTGCACCGAAGTCCGTGCAGAGTTGGATTAAGAACTTTGTAAAAGTACAAATGTTTGAGCGGAGACATTTTTGAAAGGCAAGGAACTGTTTTCAAGGTGCCTATTTCTCCAAATCAATCTAATGAAAGCCTTTTATACAACGGGAATTTTAAAATTTCGAGGGTTTGGAGAGTCCGATTAACAATTTTTTTTTTTATGTTGGTATGCATACATGCCCCTGAAGAATGATAAAATTTTCAGCTGTATTCATTGTTTACTTTATCTGTGACAGCCGCTAAGGTAAGAAGTGTTTTTATGAGCTCGGCGATTTTCGTTTGTTAAAAGATATGGATCAACGATTTTGTATCGAATTTTATCGAAAAAATTAAATAAAGTGTAACAAAGTGTGTGAAATATTAACAAAGGCCTACGCTGAGTCTGCTATGAGTAAAACAAGAGTTTAGAAATGGTATAAGCGTTTCCAAGATAGCCGTGAAAACGTTGAAGATGACGAACGCCGCGGACGCCCCAGCACATCAACAACCGATGAAAACGTGAAAAAGTGAAAGAAATGGTTATGAACGATAGCCAAATCACAATCAGAGAAGTTGCTGATGATATTGGCATGCCATGAAATTTTTTCGAATGTTTTGGGTATGAAATCTGGAAATTTATTTTACGAATAAAATTTTTGAACTTTGAACAAAACAGCGGCGAATGGAAGTTGCTCAGGAGTCACTAAATGAAGTCAACGACGATGCAGAATTGCTGAAACGTGTTATAACAGGTGACGAATCATGGGCTTATGGATATGACATCGAAAATATATCTCAATCATCCCAGTGGAGTCATTCTGGATGACTTTAAAAACGCATTGCTGAAAAAGCTAAAAGCTATCCCAAAAATCGAGTCTGAGAAGTGTTTCGAGAATTGGAAGAAGCGCTGGCACCCGTGCATAATATAACTATTTTGAGGGTGACAATATTAATGTAGACGAATAAATAAATATTTTTTTCCAAGAAACTAAAATTCCCGTTATTTTCTGAACACACCTCGTATGACGGGCAAAGGTTGGATTTTATTTTTATGTTCTCCTTTCCAACAGACTAAACCATATTTCAACTTCGAGTGCATGATCCCATAATAAACAGTTTCGAATACTTTCCTAGAACAACCTTGCCTCTGATGGGCAAGGATGCGCGCTCCAATTCGTTCTATATATTATCAATTTCCAAACACCCAAGTACTTAAAAACAGTAATTCTCACAGTGCTGAAACATTGATGTGTGCAGCTGTTCTCTGCATTTTATATTGTGAGAGTAGTGGTACTATTACGTGTATCTGAACTACATAATATGGTACATGCTGGAAATTATTGCTATGAAATATCGTAGAAGCAAATTATAAATAAAAGATTATAATTTTAGTCTTATCATGGAAAACCAATGTCATAGTAGCTCTAAATCATGATTTATACATATTAGGATCATGGCAGAGATAGTTGAAAAATATCAAGCTATGTCAGCAGCAAATCCTGCAAAGCTTTCAAATATAAATACTAGAAAAGTAACCTCCTTGGGAATTAAAAAATTTTGTTTTTAAATGTTTTTTTATATTATTCAATATAGTCCCCTTTTAGTTTGATACACTTATTCCAGCGATTTTTCAACTTTTATTGATGACCCATTTTTTGAGGTTTGGGAAGAGATAATAATTCGAGGGATCCAAATCCATTTACCTATCGACGCCAAAAGTCCGCCCGATTCCGCATCAGCAAGTCCAAACAATCTTTCGAAGTTCTCTCGCGTTCGTGTTTTTGGTCAAAAGTGAGCATTCGCGGCACCCAGCTGCAGGATAACTTTTCCATATTCAGAATATTGCCCAAAATATGGCGTGTGTGTTCAGTACTAATCTTTGTGGTATCTGCTAGCTCGCTAGCGGTCCTGCCGCTGCGGACTTGATCGGTAGTGGAGTTGCAGCCACAACGAAACACTCGAAACCAATATTTGACGGTGTAATCTGACGGAGCAATAGCCCCATTATATTTGTCCAACTTTTCTTTTGTTTCCTTCTCCGTTTTGCCTCTCAAAAAATAATTTTTTATGAGAGAACGAAAATCGTTTTTGTCCATACTCAACATGATGCCAAACACGTCAACAACAATCAGCTGTCAAAACAAAACTAAAGACAGTATCACACTGAAATTTAGTATGTCTGCCTAAATATGAACGGACTTTAAGGCACCGTAATCTTTTTTGCAGTAGCAGCGCATTCTGGCGGTCAAGGAGGATACTTTTCACTCCACCTAGTAATATAAATCAGAAAGAGTGTAGATCCAAGGATCGACCTTGTGGAACGCTAATTAGGATGTCCAGAATTTGGCTGAATCAATTTTCTATCTTTACAACCTGTTTCCAATTGCTTGGATCGGAAAAAAACTAATTTTTCCACTAAACGAGAATAATCCACAATGTCAAACGCCTTTGTGATGTCTATAAGAAGTGCAACTGTCAGTTTTTTATTATTAAGACTTTAATAATTGAAACTGGAGAAGTTCAATAACGCAACCTCGGTGGGTTTTCCACATCGAAATCCAAATTGAATCTCACTTATCTAAAAAATCCGTAATTTTAGTTTTCACAAGTTTTTCAACGAGTTTAGAAAAAACTCAGAAAAGAGATATTGATCTATAATATTTACTAAAGTTTTTTTTTTCTCAACTTTATATAAAAATGTACCGTAATATGTGAAATTTTATATTGTCGAACTAGATTTTTTAAGAAAATTTAGAGTTCTAAACACCTCTAGCTACGAAATGGGATTAAAGAAAAAACTAACTTCTTTTCTCCTTTCCCTGTTGAAGCAACTATCGATACAGTAATTGGTAACCTTGCTGAGGCACGCACTAAATATAGCAATCGAAGCTGCACTTGTTGAACTCATTGAACGCATCAGGTTTTTCAGCGGAATTGAATTTCATCCTATTTTTATTAGAAGTACTATCTGATAACTAAGAATCGTTTCTTCGGACCTTAAAAATGATATCCCAAAAGTTTATGGACGGGAAGTATCTCGAAGTATTTGTTTTTCAAAGTATAGTACAAGGCCGCCAGGTTGGCTTTCTATAAATTAAAATTTTAAACAATTTTCTGCCAACTCACTTCAAATTTTAACTAGATCTTTAAAAATATATTGTCTGAAAAAGTTTTTTTATATGGCATAGTTCATTTGTTATTGACAATTTTCTGGAGATTTTTCTGAGAACTTTGCTAGTTTGAAGTGCGAAATTCGGCTAAAAATCAATACATCAAAAAAATCCTACGTACTCTCTAGGTGCACAATAAAAAAAAATTTAGTGACATAATTCAAAATTTACAGGAGCTCTTGGTATGGCCTTAGACCCTTCCAAAAAAGAGAGGTCATCCAAGAAACGCCGCCAGCCGCCATTTTTAAATAAATTAGTCTATAAAAATTAAGTTTTACAGTCAATCTTACGTACAATAAGCTTCTACCTTCGTAAACTCGATTTATTTTACATTTTTCCTGAAAAAAAATCACAGAAAGGGATATTTTTACGGCCTGTAATGTCCATCCCAAACAAATATGCGACTTCTATCTGAAAAAAGGAAAGTTCGTAAATACTGGCAATTGTCGAGAGCGCCATGTATTATAATGAAACTATCCTTAATAATTTACACAATAAGCTCCGAAAAAATATCAAAGAATCTAACAAATCTGACAAACGGTGGAAGGGCAGAATACACGCTATGGAAAGCATAGAAATTTTAGAATAATATGTATTTTAAGCGGCAAGATGAGTACTCCAAACTCAAATACAAAATATAAAAACTGGAGTACCTCAAGGGGGCAATAGGGGCAATATTATTTCTTTTTATGCCACATTTGCTGATAATATTGCGGTCGGAAAATTGTGCCGAAAAATTCCAAAGAACAGTAGAATCGCAAATAACTATTGCAAATAACAATTAATTTTACCGATAAAAAATACTACAATACATATATGTGTACATAAATAACAACATAGTTCTACATTCGAACTCAGCTAAGTACTTAGGCATAACCAGGAACGCAAAGTTGAGTTGGAAAACTCATGTCAAGAAATAACATGAGGAACTAAACATACAGAATGTACTGGCACATAGGGAAGAATGAATGTGTATCTATACACCTATACAATAAAATTCTGCTCAACAAGCAGGTTTTCCAGCTAATATGGACATATAGTATCCAGCTTCACTGGTCCACAAGTAAGACAAACCTCCAAAGGATCAAAAAGGCCGCAAGATGACATGAAGTTAGGGTTCGCAACCATGCTAATTTAGAAGAGGTTGAACTACTTAATAACAACAATTTAACATAGATAGAAACATTCGAAAAAAGTGATAAGGCAGTTTATTTTACTACTGCAATGACCCAAAGGTAGTAAAAATTGTTAGTCGTTCGTGAAAAACATCAGAAATTCTGCCTCATCCTCCATCCCAACGGTTATGATAATGACATTCCAGCTGTCAATATTGCAGGCAATGGCAATCTACTTGGTGCACATTTTGCGGCCAACTCAATACTTCCAGATTATGTTTTGCCCTCGTCTACACTTGGATGCGTCAAGTCTTCAATGGGACAAATCCATTTTCGCACTCCTGTAGTAGCAAGAGTACTTAAAAGCCTTAATAGATGCAAATCCACTGGTCGGGATGGTAAATCTCCTCTTCTTCTGAAGAGGTGTTTTTCCACTCTGGCAAAAGCACTGCGTAAGCTTTTTCGTAAATTCTACTCTTTAGAACCCTTCCCGAGCATATGGAAAACAGTATTTGTCCAGCCCGTCCCTAAAAAAGGCGAATCTTCTTCTCTCTCCTCCTACAGACCCATTGCACTTACGTCCCTTCTCTCCAAGGTCATGGAAACGCTGATAAACCGTCAGTTCATGAAATATCTCGAAACACGAAAACTTCTCAATCACCGGCAAACTAGTGATCTGATGGCATGCCTCATCGAAAAGTGGAACCAAAGCGTATGTCAATCTGGCGAAAGCAAGATAGTTGCACTTGATATTTCTAAGGCATTTTACAGAGTTTGGCATCAGGCTCTTTTGTCGAAAATGTGTGCTTTTGGGATCGCCGACTCTCTTCTTCAATGGATTAGAAACTACTTTTCGGAACGTTCGATTCAAGTTGTGTTGGACGGTTTCAAGTCTGATATTCACAAAATATTGTACATGCTGGTGTACCCCAGGGTTCCGTTTTGTCTGCGACAATCTCCTTAATATTCACTCATTATTCATTCATTTCATTTTATTCACATAATTCACATATAAAGATTTTGAAGCTTTTGGTTCAACAATATAAATTTCAAAAGATATTACAAATCCATAAAGTGGACTATTAAAAATAAATGTGTTTTACCTACTAAAAGTATTTTTCATATTAAAAAGGCACAAGTTTATACTCGTATATGTAAATATAGATTGACACCTTTTAGTTTAGAAAAACTACTGGCGAATGTTGAGCAATAGTAAAATTTACAATTACAGTAGTGGGGTAAAGTGCTAGATATATGTAAATAAGAATCACAGCATCAAACTGCTGTTACATGTTTTAATTGACAAAAGAGAAAAAAATAACAAAGCAAGAAAAATACCGTATTTATTCCATTACTCTTATTATCTGATTTATTTCATTAAAGTCAAAATTAAACAGCCATTCTTGAACTTCTTTGTTGAATGAGAAGGATTTCCTTATACTTCGAAGTTCTAAGGGTAAACGATTAAACAGCCTGTGCGACTGAGATGTAAAAATTAAAGAAATTATGAGTACAGGAGTGTGGGACAGTAACTAGATTCTTGTCATTACTGCGAAGTATACATACATACGCACATGAACATTTACACATGAATTATAATTATTTTAGATAGCCACTTCTTATGAAAAATATTTTTAGTGCTTTGTAAAAGTAGAGATGCTTCAGCTGAAGAATTTTAGAATTGAAAAAGAGTAGAAACTATGCTCGCGGTGTCTTTTTTTCCGAAATAATCAGATGTTGTATCATATTGTTGTAAGTACCCCCCAACAAATTATACCATATTGTAATTTTGATTGGGCTAGTCCATAGTATTGTACACCTTCTCTAAAAGATTACGCGAACAAAGAGGCCTTAGATGATGAAAGATGTGAGAATTTCTTAACAGATACTTTTTCAGTAAGAAAGTATGTAAGCTCCAGTTTAGTTCATTGTCAAAGAGTAAGCCCAGATACTTAAAATCGGAGACCGAACCAATGACGAAGCATTTGGACGAACAATTTGAATCATTATTATATTATAAACTATTTGTCATGTAACAAGAATCTGTATTCACACAGAACTTCTTGCAATCTGTATTGTGAAATATGACTTACGGAGAGTGTAAATGTAGAGTCGGTAAGTTAAAAAACATTATCTTCGTCTTATCGCTTATTACCAGCTTATGCATACCAAATCCACGCCAATGTTAGACTTCCAAGTCATGGTTGATGTCAGCAACCAAACCTAAAATGGAACTCTGGGAATAGGTACAAGTTCTATCGTCAGCAAAACCAGATTGTTTACCCTTCAAATTTTGATTAAAAATAGAATTGATAAAGATTAGGAATTAAACTGGGCCAAGCACTGATCCCTGTGGGACACCAATATTTATGTCAAGGCATTGATTAAAAGTTTCACCCCCCTTTACAAATTGCTTCCTATCTTCAGGATATGATAAAAACCGATTTGTTTTTTTCTAATTTACATAAAGTTGATGATGCACAGTATCTACAGCTTTAGTAATATCTATGAACTGTTTTTAATTTTTTAATTGTTAATTGTTAATCTATCTCCTTTTTTGAAAATTGGAATAGCCTCATCAGTTTTAAGGTCATCGGGGAAGATTCCATTATATATACTTTTGGGCCCCCGCCCAATTGCCAAGACTTCGCCCATCAATGACGTTGTCTAATAAAAAGCGGGAACAGTACTGGTCTTATCGTAAACAACTTCAGAAGACGCCACCCAAGGTTGCTACGATTTGACCAGTTACAAGTTTCCGATCATAGGTCTTGTTGGCGGCAAGACCACTGGTAGTCCCTACCAGGACTTAAATCACGGTGCCATGGGAGTCAGGAGCCCACCGGATTTCGGCCCGGGCCTGACTTGTTGAGGTAGGCCCCTTGTGGGAGCGTCATGGTGGCTGTGGTTTAAACCCAAATCGCGGGAAGGGTCTTCCTGTTGGTTTGACCCATTGTAGAGTTACAAATAAGTACTGGGTGCTGTGACCCTAAGAGCAGTAAGACTTTTAGATCGGCCTCGACTCATACTAAGGGTGGAACTTGTGCCTCCAACACAGTTCCGAATTGGTATCAAAGGATTGGCGGGGAGCGATAACATAAGTCTACTTGACAGGTGGTTCACGGTAAAAACCAGAGACTATGTATATACTTTTGTTATAGATATGTACTAAGCCATCAACAATATTATTAAACGAAATTTTCTTAATAACATCAATTGGATAACTTTTATGGGTATATGAATTGGATTTATTCAGCAACATTATGGTTGAAAGAAAAAAGTTTTATCCTGGATTCCTTCCATATCTGAACATCTTCGCGCACAAGAGTTCGGAAAGCCAACCAGACCGTCATCTGCTAAAGTCTTACTGGCTAGTAAAAAATTCATTAAAAGTCTTTGCCATTTCTACAGAGTTTTTGATATTTACATCATTTAACTTTATATAGATAGTACACCTGTGGATACACTTCTATTAAAGACCTAATTTATTAATGGCTGTTTCTTTTTTATATTCCCATTTCATTAGTCAATGATGTGGTGTCTGTTACTTTTAATCCAATATGTGCCTTTGCTGATGACAGTACTCTCTACTTTTCATATTCGTTCCCGGACTCACGTTCTTTCTCTTCGGCTGTAGAACAGGAACGGCAGTGTATATTAAGCTCATTAAATACCGATATAAACAGCATTACTAAAACACAATGGTGTCTGCTGTCGTTAAATGTAAATTAAATAATCCAACCATTACCTGTGAATGGCACTTGCATTGTCGAAACCGAAAAACTTTTCATTCTCTGTATGTGTGTTAAGGACAATTTACTTTGGAATGACCACATATTTGATGTCGCCAAAAATTAGGTTTCCTCAACCGATGTAAGAAATACAGACTGACTCTGATCGGGCCTCAATAGATAAGGCATTTATCCGCCTAAAATTGGAGTACAATGATCACATCAAGTCAGGTGCTCCTACAACATCTCTGCACCTGCTAGAAAGGATTCAGAACCGTGCGATAAAACTCATAGGTGATGCTAATACAACTCATTCAATTGAGTCACTCGAACATCGACTATTTTTTGATAAAGGTTAAGAGTAAAAAATCTTTTCATGGCTCTGAGCATGATGGTCAGAGGTATCCTTACATGGCACTTAGATGTAGGAAGTGAGAAAATGCGCTTAAGATACGCTAGTAGTTGAGTCTCTTGTGTAGGGAAAAATGGTAAAGCCATATTATCGTACCTGTTAGTGCCTGTGAACCTGCACTACGACGACGGTATCACCGTCATAAGAAGCCACATATCAGCGTCTCCTTAATGTACGAAAATCTTAGTTTTAACTTGTGGTTCTAATCGGAATGGCAAGTTTTTTGAATTTGCAAGGGATATAACAATCATAGCCGTCTTGTTCACTTTGGAGAAGGAGTCTAAATGCAGCATGTTACTTTATTAAAGAAGGTGCCATAGATTGGTCCACTTAAAAGAAAATGGGAAGCAGCCACCATCGATGGAGATAATAGCTGTTGTGCTCATTTTCCTTGCAGCTCGACTATCCGCCAAGGTAGCTCTCCAACTCCGGTGATTGCTTAAAAGCATATCATTCGAATAATGATGTTACAGAGTTCTGCAGTGAATGTTATTCGAGGGCCTACTAATGACGATCTTGCGAAATTAAAAAAGTACAGAGGCATTCGAATCTGTGCATGGAAACCTCGAGCCTTGAACAGATCACCTGTAACCTAACCCGCGAGTGTTTCAAAGCATATATCACCGACATTCGGAAAGTGCGGTTGGATGGACAACAACTTTCACACGATAGCAAATTCAATGATTTTGTTTGGAACAATACCTGCACAAAGCGGAATATAAAATTGAGAACGCAGTTGTTATTGAGATGAGGATTGATATTGCATTATTGGCGCAATTAATGCGTGAAAAATTAGAGAGAGAACATTAAATCGATAAGTAGGTAGATAAGTATGACTCACTGTACAAGCAAACAAGTGAAAAATTAATCAAAAAATAATAACAATTAATTTAATAATAATAAAATAAAAAATAAATACATATATGTCTGTTCCTGAACACCACCCATTTGGGAACAGAAGTCTTCTTTGGATACGTAATCGAACTCCTTCCTCTTTCGAACAGAATAAACCATTCAACTTGGACGGTAAGACCCAAGAAATCTATCCATCCGACCAAACAGAAGTGAGGGTAGCAATACCCAAGGTTAAGTACAAAAGGGCTCCTTAGCAGGATGTCCTACCTGCCGAGCTATGACTTAATAGAGAATGGATCCCTGCCTCTTTTTGCCACTGCACAATCATCCTTAATGTCGCATATAAGGTATTATCTTCGGTCTTGTGTGAATGCCTGAAGCCATTTAATCACAATTTAGTAGGCCCTTATCAGTGTGGTTGTAGGACCCGTAAGTCCAGACCAAATTTTTACACTACTGCAAATCCTGGAAAAAAACCACATAGTCCAAATCGATACGCACCACCTCTTTGTCGATCTATGGTATAACAGCGGGCTTTACAGAGTCACGTCTATCCTTCGTATCCCTGCCAAGATCCTCAGATTATCCACAATGACAATCCATAAAAGTCGGAAACAATCCCTCCGGGTCTTTTGTTTGCCTCGGCTCAACTATTAAATCTGATAATGACATCTCATCAGAATTGAAATGAAGAGTTACTCTCGTCAATCGCTGTTTCTTCGGCCTAAGAAGGCCTTGTCAAAAAATACTAAAAACGGTCTATATGAGACCTCTATCATCTCAGTATGGCATGAAGATGTTCTTGGCTATTTCGAAGACCGTTTTTGTTGTCGTGGTTTGGTGGAGGAGGGTTTGGAGGGTCAGAAAAGTGCACATAAGTCGCCTAAAATAAGTAGGACATATAGAGCAAATGACCACCAACGCTTCGACTCGATTGCAACCCGGCCTTGCTTTCGGTGGAATGCGCAAGTAGAAGATGATCAACTCCAACTATGTGTGCACAACTGAAGGTAGCTACCCAGGGATCGTGGTGCGGCCTATTGGTTCAGACCTAGGTCAACTCTTAAGTGTAGCACCGTCTAAGTAAATAAATCAGGTAGGTAAAACTCACAATTTGAAAAGACTACTGACTTGTAAAATTATCGTCTGTTCTAAATACTTGCGTTTTTGAAACATAGGAGATATAATTGCCAACCAATATCTCTCATGTACGTGGGAGGCAGATTGCTTGACAAAGTGCTCTAGAAGGTTGCTTCTTGGTAGAAAGATAGAATAATTTCGTCGTCAGGGTTTTCCTCAGCAGAAGTGATTCTACGTAGCTTGCAGCGAGCGCAGCTGGACATCGGTCTCTGTTACTGTACTATCATGATTGTCAATTTGCAAAAAATCTACTCGACTGTACGGATCGTGTCACTGTTCCATCTCCTTACGATGGATGAGTGCTTTTTACTTCTGAGTGAAAGGCTCAATTACGAACTATTACTATTTAGTTAGAAATTGTGCCAGATCCTCGGGACAGGGCATTAGAAACCATACTCAGCTATTAGGCTGCTATTAGGCTGCTCCCCTTCTTTCCACTCTTGGTAAGCGTGTACAGATTCGATTGCAAGGTTCTAGGGTCGCAGTGATTATTTTATCAGAATTCCCGACTGGGCAATAGACCAATCACCAAAAAATACTAACTGGAATTTTAATGAGTAGGTAATGAATTCAGCTAACTTAAACTAAAGGGTTTCAAGGAGTGAAACGATAGTTTGAACTGCTCAAATAAAAGATCCCAGTCTTATAAAAATAATTTCCGAAAACATTCCATAAGTAGTGATACAATAAAAACATGTATTTCATGTATAGAACTAGTCAAAAACGAACAGAGCATGTCATATGTATCTCTCCCCCAAAGAGATTTCTTACAAAAAGTTTATTCAATCTGTACCTACGTTTGTTGGGTCCGTCATTCAATGAAATAAATTAAAAAAGTTAATTTCAAAGATTGATGACATTACAATATCATTCATTCGATTTCGCCACGCGTATATAACTCTCTGACACATCAAATAAAACGTAATGCCCAAAATCAATTTCCCTTTCAGCACAATAAAATTGAAAGGGAATGAGAAGAGAGGTATTCTTCACCACCTCCTCTGCACACCAACCAAAACAACATTTATTTGCTAATCCTGCAAAACATTATAGGGATGTCTCGACGCATTCGCAGGATAAGGAATCTTTTTACGACAACTGACAATCATAATCGTACCTTCCGCATCGTCTACTCCATCTCAATCGGTCCCTTGCTCCTGACTCTAAAATTTGAAAACATATCCTGCCAACAGTTATATACGAAACAAGCACCCGAGAATTGTTTCCTCGTAAAAAAGTTAAATTACTTTCTTTCATAGAACGTTTTTTCTTTCATTCAATGGCAAAGGACCTCTTGTAAAAGCTCGCCTCTGCATACGGGTATTATCAGTGAATTCATTTTGCTAAGTATTGCTCCAACATTTAAATGGGGCCTTCACCAACTCTAGGTGACAGATTTTGCTCGATCCCAACCCCTGGATTGCTTCCATTCACGGTGAATCGAACATGCCACCCCTAGATGGAAATAAGTATTATCAACGGAGGTCATAAAGATATGGGCGCTCAAACTAACTTTCCTTCCAAGCCGAGTTAATTCCTTTTCATTTAACTGCTAACTTTATGCACACAGTTGGATTTAATTTGAACCAATAAATTTGATTTCGTATTTTTTATTTTTATTTTGTTTGGAACAGAGTGTGAAGTGAATGGCGAATGAGATAGGAAAGGGAGCCGCACAACGCAGCCCCTGGGGTGGTTTTAATTGAATTGTATATGGGAAATTTTTTGGCTCAGAGTAAATCCTTTTATATTTTCGAGGATATACGTATATATACTTTCCCGGGATAACTGAAAGAAGAATTTTCTACAATATTTCCTCTTCCACGGGCACTGCAGGGGGAGTTGTCTTGCAAGAAGTGTTATTACAGGAGCGAACTGGGTAAACAGGAGTGCCGTCTTCAGGAAACTGTGTAGAATTTTGTAAGATAATTAAAGCTTCCCTGCACAGCAATTGGTGCGACCAACATTTTCTAAAATTGGAAGATGATTTCCTGGAAACTACAGTCGCTGATGACATCACTGAAGTGAAGAAGATAGCAAGTAGGGATGGTTTACCCGTAAACGGGTAGCCGAGATGTAAGAAGTATTGTATGCAGACTTAATTGTATAATGTGATTTGACTCGACGAATGCATTTCCAACAACTCGGGACTTTCTGTATCCATTGGAAAGGTTATGTAGCAATAATCATATCAAGTGCAATATTTCACATAAATTCTTAGCAACTAAGGTGCCCTATTAATCATGGTGTACACCTAGCAAATGTATTATAGGCCAGATTCGATATTCTGCAGGAAATCCATGATGCTGCCCGGTATGACATCCTTAGTCCATACAGAACAACAGATCTCGTTTTTTGAAGTCTTCTAAAAGTATTCAGGCTTTTGGCAGTTTTCGACCCGATCGACGTATGTAGTCCGAAGGAATTTACGAAATTTGTTTCCGAGCTATGTTAAATAAACTTTGCAACTGGCGCGGATGAGAGAAAATTAGGGAGGAACAAAGAAAAGATACCGATGAACGTTGGGTTTGAATGTTCGGAGGTTGTGATGGCTAGTTGGAAAAAATAGCTTCATCACCTCGTTGTGTTGCATACCGGATAACTATATTCGTAAACTTACGATGAGCATGTATCAAATCTGGCTAAGCTCCCACAGGGAGTGTCTTGCTCGTTAGGGTGAACCTCAACGTTGGGGTAATAAACTGGGTTAGATATTAGTTCAAATCCATCAGAGTGGATATAACTACATATGAAAACTTATGGTGAGGTGGTTGGCCTGATTGGCTGTAATATGCGTCTCAGAAGTCCTAAAAAGAGCCCTTCAGGAAAGATAATAGGGTGTACCATAAAAAATAAACTTTGGTATTGATCAACATATATACGTCGGCTTAGGTCCTGTGAAAGTGAAATTAAACTGATGAAAATAACAACAGCCTCAGAGAAGAATGACTTAACCGTGGATGATCCATGCCAACATGAAATATAACAACTTTCGGGTGTGTAACTTAGAATGAGAGGATGATTAACAGACCAGGTGCTCCTGATCAATTTATGGTGACACTCGTATAAGGCTGATATAACCGCCATCCAATAAATGTGACAGGAAGACAAGAAGACTGCTTTTAGAATTGCGTACAGCGTATACATGGATGTTGGCTTGTTATGGAAAGCCAGACGCTACCGAGAATGGCTTCTACGAGCACCTTGAGAAAACCTTCGAGCAGTGTGGCATATATGACGTAAAAAATATACCCGGTGACTTTAATGCCAAAATAGCTCATCCGCAAACGGACTCAGGCTGATAGGCTTTCCAAATGGACGAAACTTGGTCGCATCAAGGACATGTTTTCCACATCTTAGGGCATATGGCCGTCGATAAGTCGAATTGCAGTTGACGAAAGACGTGAATACAGTATTTAAGATGTCCACACATTACGAGGTGCCAGCACTGACTCATACGTCTGGTAGTAGGAAAAGTACAAATGCGGATATCAAAGTCAGTATAGCACCAGGAAAGTACTGTGATGGACTTTAATGGCGGGATACAATCGCAAGTGGTCGCTAGAGGCTTTCCCGAACGTGTCACCTCTCTGATATAAACGCCTCAACATCATTAAGTATGTAAGCTAATGCTGCAGGGAGACCATCACAAATGCCGCATCTGATGCTCTAGGTTTTATAAGGTGAGCACAAATTAGAAACCCATGGTTCCATGATGAATGCAGATGTGCAGACAGGGAGTTCGAAAAACACGAATTTGAAGGGATCAAGAGATACTACTAAATGATTAATGTTCGGAAATGTTGGCAAAAGGTAAAAAAGCTCGTATCAGGGCAACAAAACCCGACCCGAGGCCTGGAAAGACGAACAAGGGAACATCGTAGTTGAAACCACTACTGCGGACTACTAAATGAAGACAACGATAATACGGGTGTATGTGGCCGTGGCTCAAGTGGTAGGTTACTGACCCAATCGGACGGTTTGGAGTTCAATACCAACCGTGACTAAAGGACTTTTTTTTCAGGCAACTAAAATCCCTTGACATGAATGGTTGGCTAAATATAACATCAAGTCAATTTACACTAAAAATTTAGTCTCCCCATTAAATATTGGATGTTGGAGCAAAATAGCCACTGAGTCCAAACATCTTTCTTTTTCTCTCTGTCCCATTTTCCGAAAAACGTAACACATGCTTTGGCATCATAAGTCTAGTCATACCCACTTAAATGCTAAGTTATTTAAAAAAAAATAAAAAATTAAAGAGACACCACTTATTCTGCACAAAGTTCGTGAAAACCTTCGTCCACCTAACCAAAATGAAGTGAAGATAGCTATGAATATCCAATCTTAAATCTAGCACATCATCTAGATCCGGGGGCTTAGCTGACGAGTTCTTTAAAGCTGAAGGAAATTATCTGGTAAAGAGCAGGTTCCAACTCGTACATATATATGCACAATGAGAATAATATGAGAAACGCATGCCCGCTGAATGGAATCTGAGCATCGTCTGACCGGTTCTGAAGAAAGGAGACCCCCTAGACTGCGCCAACTACAAGACATAAGTAATTTTAAACGTTTCCTTGCTGAAAAACTAACGAAGTCGATCTACATAGTCAGAACGCTTCGCTTATAGCAATTAGATGGATAGGTCATATAGAGCGTATGGACACCAGCGCTCCAGCTCGAATGATCTTCGTTTCCTACCCAGTGGTGTAACTCAGTATAGGAAGACCTTACATGAGGTAGCGCAGTACAAGACGGTATGATCTGTGAAATCTTGTGTAAAGAAAATACATTTTCTTGAATTCCTGTATTGACTCAAAATATATCCAAGAAATGCCATACGGAGAAATTCTATTGCACCTTTGTAATCCATACACATAACGAACTGCATTATTGACCGAGGTTTCATGGGGTATACAAAGGTGTGGAATTTGCGGTTAGCCACAGTTTGCATTAACATCCATAGACCCGACCAATCACAAAGATTATATAGTCATAACACTAAAGGTGTCGGTTTATATTAAAAGCCGAAACAGGTGCCAAATTCCGCAGATACTCGTAATACCGAGTTTTAAAATAAATCAGACTAAGATGAAAGATTTTTGTAGAATCGGTATAACCTGACAGTTGATGGGATTTAGCTGCAAATCATAGAGTATTGAACAAGCGTTAATTGAAGACAAGTCTTCATTTAATTGAGATCAGATGCGAACCAGAGCATGAGAAAAATTTTTGCGTGCTAAAGGCAAATCATTTACAAAGATATAAAAGAAAATAGGCCCCAAAATAGATCCCTGAGGTACTCCCTGTTTGAGAGACATAAGTTACGAGAATCTATCCCCAACGGCAACTTCTTGTGACCTGACCATTAGCTCTATCACTAAAAGAAAAAAAAAATACTTCAGTTTCCAGCACGGGATATCGTGGTGCACTTTGTCAAATATTGATTGGAAAAATCAAGCAAACAAACCGAAGTTACATATCCCAATGCTCTTTCGAATGTCATCTATAACATTGACATTGCCGTCGGGCAGCTATGACCTATTCTGAAACCTTATTGGAGAGTATATACGAGTAATAAGTCGTTTTTAGAAAGACGGTCAAGGATTTGCGTATAGAGCACTTTTTCAAGGACCTTTGATAGGCACTGCAAAATGCTGATTAGTCGAAAGTCATTAGCGGAAACAGCATTCATTTTTTTTGGAACAGGAATCACACGGGCATGTTTCCAGGCGTGAGGAAAACTGAAATCATAATACAAAATGTGTTATAATATGTGACCAATGAATTAATATTTGAGATATAACCAGTTCAATAAAGAAAAGCTATCAAAACGAGAATTATCATGAAGTACCAATGGCTGACATATGCTCGTATGATACTTTAGGTAGCTACGTATACAAGTTTAC